>BSBK01000325.1:535000-1755000 GCA_027943335.1 Chamaecyparis obtusa | reverse complement strand
CTTCATCTCCAACCACCCTTATTTACAAGATCTACTAATGAGACTGAGGTTTAGTCATGGCTCTTGAGCTTAGAGAAGTGCTTTTTATTTCATCCTTATGGGAGAAATCTTAAGGCACATTTTGTAATACACCTACTAAGAGGATCAACCTCTACTTGGTGGACATAAGAAGAGTATAAGAGAAACCTGGTAATAGACATTATCACTTGGGATACCTTCATGGATAGATTTAGAGACATGTATTTATTAGAAAACTTTAGACAATGTCATATAGATGAGTTACATGACTTATAATAGAGGGGACTCATAGTGTCACAATATGGGAGAAAATTTCTTGAAATTTTTCCTCATGTAGATTATATGAATGATGAGAAGTTATAGATTAACCGCTTTATCAAGGGAATAAATATAGCTATATAAAGGATTGTATGCATGGTAGCTTCTGTTAGTTTTTGATATGACATGGAGAGGGAATTGATAGTTAAGGAGGTCCATGATAGGATACATGATTCATGAGATAGATTCTAGAAATGTAATTAGGCTCCTTAGGCATCAATGTTTTAGAAATCCCACTAGAAGAATAATAGACAGTCATTGGGATCTTTTAGAACCCCTCAACCCTAGTAGCAGTCTCAGAAGAACTAGAGATAGAGGACACCACATGGACAACATGGATTTAATCCCAAAAACTAACAATCATAGTGTTGAGCTTCAAATTTACATGATACAATAGCTAGGAATTTGGAGTACAAATTCCCCTCTTGAAACACTGATGAAATCAATCCCAAGGTTCCTTTTAGGTTGGATCTCAACCATCTAGATAGATCAATCAAAGATAAATGTGAAAATTTTCATGAAGAGGCCTTTGCGGGTTTGATCTTGGAAAGACTGCAAAAAAACCTTAAACAAATAATAGTTTTTGGTGTATTTTCAAAATTTTAAGTGATAAGCGATTGCTTACAATATAAATCTTAATTTAACTGAGTTTGATTATCTTAAAGCACATAAAAGAGAAAGGTAACAAAAATTGAATGAAATTGCATAAATTAAATCATAATGGACATAAACCATGATTGCATAATCTTGTGAATTAAATTATCATGAAGATGGAGAAAACCTACAAAACATAGATTAGAATTACTCACAAACCTAGTTTTGCAGATGCAATCATCAAAGGAAATCAATGCAGATGTAAGATGTGTCAAAATTCATGAAATAATGAAGCCACTATGTGTTAGAAATAGGAAATACTAAGAGTAGGGGGGGGGGGGTGCATCAGTATTTCACAAACTTTAACTTTTTCCCAAGTATGGATATTATTAATTGACTTATAACTTGCATAAGAAACTAAACTGAATAAACTAAATAGTAAACACAACCATAAAACAATGGAACTCATAACACAATATTTTTTATCAAGGAAACCTGGCCAAGGGAAAACCTTGGTGGGGATGGTACCCACAAGTGATCCACTAATCAAAAGTATCTTGTGAAAGATATTGACCATGTGAGGAGTCTATTATATCTGTATAGTGTCTCAGTCCTTGTTAGAGGACTTAGGCCTTGTTAGAAGCCTCAACCCTATTAGGAGTTGGTATTACAAAATAAAAAAGTATGTATGCAAGATGAGCTCACTACCCAAACATGCAATGTATAATGATAATAGGACAAAAGATAATGAACACAACCTTTCACTACTACTGAATATCTTCAATATTCTGATTTACCTTTGATGCTCTTTACAAAACTTATCACAAACTCACACTGCTATGATCATACATAAAAATTTTCATAATACATCAATATACATCAATACAATAACTTGCTACTACTTTGCATTACAAGTTTATTTCCTTTATACAAGCTATTACAAAATAACCTTCTAGTTGGCCTTTAATTCATTACATGCTTCACAAAATATAAAGTTACTTCTTTCTGACTTAGGGTTAACATCTAGGATGTTGTCCCTAATTAGTTAAGTCATTATTTTGATAAAAATAATAATCCCTTAACCCAAAATATATATTTACTTGTTGTTACTCTATTTTGTCAACTCAACACTATTTCTGTGAAATAATAATAACTCTATCTGTACAGGTCGTACAGTCACACACTTTTAGCTGTAGGATGTACACACTCCATACAATCCATACCCAAATGTGCACATGCTGGAAATATCTTTGTGAACTGCGCTAACCAAAATAATCTCTATGCTGACATATAAATCTTGTGATACTTAGATAATTTTCTTAGTCCTTATCCCAAAACTTTAGCATTAAGTCTCGCTAACTTAATATTGATAATATATTTCCAAAAATGACAACATAATGATATCCTACCTAGCCAAATTTCCAACAATCTCTCCCTTTTTCATTGATGGCAACATATGGGAAAATTGGCTAAGTCCCAAAACATGAAAACTCAAAACTTCAAAAACTTGTAACATTTTGAAACATTGTGTTACATGACCATTACAAGATTTTCAAAAGTCTATGGATCAATCATTTACATATACCATCTTTACATAGGGATAATCCCCCTTTGGCTATACTTTATCCTTTACAATTTTCTACGTTATTTACTCCCTATTACATACTTGACAATTTGCTACTATTTCTCCCCCTTTGACATCAATGAAAAAGGTGATGTCAAAAACTATATATACAAGTCAAAATTTTGTTACCTCTTCTATGATGGGTTTGATATTCTAGAGATGCAATCAATAAAACTCTTTGTCAGGTTCTTGAATTCTTTTCTCCATGTGTTTTGAACTACTTCAAAGACATTGATAAGGGAACATATCCCATAAGATGCAACTTCTACATTCAAATAGTACCAAGTCTCCAAAAAATACTATTATTTTAATTTCATATTTGATAGGAAATTTTAAACCCAAAAGCAATTCTTCTTATTTAGAAGTATTGTTTGTACATGCAAAAGTCACAAAAAATAAACATTTGAATTTCTTACTAGTTTGAGAAATAAATAATATAATATCACCAGAACCTTCTTTAGAGAATGCACCATCAAATAACATCCATCATACTCCATCTTATTTCTTTTGTACTTCACTTACTATTGAGTTTGTGCATCTTAACAATGCCTAAACTTGTTCCTCTATAAAATTTCCCAAGTCTATGTCACAAAATCATGTCATCTCATTGGGATTAACCAACTCAACAAATATTGGTGCTCTTGGTTTTCTAAACAACTTGAATTATTTACCATTCACTAGAATTTTAGCATATGAAAAATCCAACTGCACATTTCCACCAACTATAGTTGCCCATTGTCTTGAAAAAATATTACATATTGAGGTATGTCTACAACGAAAATGTCCATTTTATACACAACTTTAGGAAAAGTGGAAAGATTGACTTCTACATCTTTCATTGTTCTAATAATAGGGACCTACCTATTATCATAACACTTACCATATGAAGTATCTACCCACATGCCTAATTATTTCATCACACCATATGGCATAACATTTTCTACAACACCTCAATCTATCATATAGTTTTGAATCAATGTCTCATTAAAAAATAATGTAAGATAGAATGGATTAACCTAATATGGTTCATTAGTTATTGTATTTCCTACATACACCTCAGGAGATTTAATATCTTCAATTTCAATAGTGTTCTTTGTGTTCTTGGAATTAATTTATGGTTTCTTCAATACATTTGTGAACAATAAAATAGAAACATTTCTATGTTCTTCTATCTTAAGCATTTCCATTAGAGGGACTGAAACCTTCATTTTGGCCAAAGTCTAAGACATCAAATTTTGGGATATTTGACACAGTTTGTGGGGTACTTTTTCTTTCATCACTTTTAGTAGACTTATCTTTCTCACTAGAAAATGAGATCTTAATAGTTCTCTCCACCTTTTGTCCAACATTTTTTTTGACTCCTTATTTGACACTTTACATTATACATTCTACACTCTAGGTATTTTACCTTTATTTTCATCTTTATTAGAAACCTCAAGATTTTTTTGAGTAGTACTAGGTTTACCTTGGTTTGAACCAAACATCCTACTTCTCAATTTTTTGTTTCTATTGGAGAGAGAGAGAGTAGAAGTTGCTAAGAAAATGGTTTATTGATGTGTCTTATTAATTAAAATACGATTCCTTTAAATAATCAATATAAAAGGTTGTTCAACTTACAATTTCATAACTATTTCAAAACTACACTAACTAAAACATTGTAATATGCCAACATTCCCCCCTTATTACAATAATTCAAACAAGAGTGGAACAATACAAGGGTTTTTATCCCAACCCTTTTGGATACTTTGTTAATTCATCTTCACTAATCCTTGTTTCTCATCCAAGAAGCACTAAATTGACTGCATCAATAGATCTCCTAACTGTAGAACCTAAAACTATTTGCACAACATGAGTTCTCCTAGATCTTATAGACAATGAGACATATTTCTTTCAAAACTCCACATCTCCTCCAAGTGTGTCTAATGCCTCCTCTAGTGTTATACATGAGATGCCTTTCCTCCAAAATTCCACATCTCCTCTAAGTGTTTCTAATGCTTCCCCAAATGTTGTGGAAACAATCCCTCTACTGCATAAATCACCAACTGCATGGCTACACATAAGAAAAATTTCATTTGAAATTTTGCACTTCCTCCAAGTGTGACAAATTCCTCCTCAAGTGCTCAAAAAATTATCAACCAAATCTTGTCCCTCTTTCTCCTTAAAGGGACAATCATGATGCCAAACCCCCTCTTTTCTTCAGGGACACAAATATGTTAAGCACCATTTTTTATTCAAGAAAAATAATTCCAATCCTCCTCCTTTCTTTAGGAACACAAATAAAATGCTTCTCATGTAATGAATTATATTTGAGTGAGAAGCTATCTTGAGATAATAGGTAGTCTCCAGTCTTCATTTACTCCAACCTTCTATTATCTTCTTTTCTATTCTCTAAAGCACAAATATTTCATGATTTCTTGTAATATGAGGTGATTTTTCAATGTCATTAGACAATTCATTTGTATGTACTTCAAAATGATAAAAGTGTGTTTTACCTTCAGTTGTAGTGAAAGCTATATTTTTCTTCAACTTTCCATTGATGAGATTTTTTTCTTGTTGAATACAATTCATCTACACATGTCCATTTTTCCAACAATAATAACATTTGAATTTTAGGTGAAATGTTAGACTTTTTCCTAGCCATCAAAACATTTTCCTCAACAACTAAATAAGTCTTATTAACTCTAATTCCTTCATCAATTGAAGAAGAAATTGTAGTTTCTAGACTGTGATTCATTTTTTTCAATGTAAAAACAATATGATAAAAAATTGAAGGCATACTACTTAGTAAGATTTCCTTAGAATCATCATCATTGACTTTGAATTTTACACCAACAAGTTTATTTAGGAGATAATTAAATGTACTTTTATGTTGAACAATATTGTCTCCCTCTTTCATCTTCAACCCAAATGATTTTTTTCTTTATGGACATTTTGGCACTTGAAGCCGTTGAACAAGAAAAAATTTTAAGCCCATCCCATATTTCCTTTAATGCCTTTTATATACCAATTTGATGCAAATATGCATTTTATAAACCAAGACCAATCAATTCCATGACCTTACAATCTTTATCCATCAATATTATTGCTTCATCTACATATTGCGGTTTTTTAATAATCTCACTCACAATATCCCACAAATATTTTTAAATTAAAAGAAATTGTAGTTAAATTTTCCATTTATGAAACTCATACCCTTTGAATTTGACATTAGTAATAAATTTCTCCATTATTAATAACCTTATTCCTCCAAACAAGGTCCTTTCATCATATCTTAAATAAATTAGGCATATTTACTATTATCTATACCTGCCAAGGCACAATTGAAATAAACTTCTTATTTCTCCCATAATATTTAAAATGAAATAAAAATCTTTACTATTCCACCTACAAAAAAATTATTAAATTTGAAATTATTCATTGTCTCATCACATACCCCACAAATACATCGTGCTACAGAAAAAACCTCACATGCCTATATTTATCCTTTGTACAGAAAATGAAACAATTAAAGGTTCTTTCCCACTCCTCACACACCTGCGTCCCACATTGCATAAAATTTAGAATATAATACTTTCTTTTTGTCATGAGTTTATTTGATATTCCTCACTACTCATGTGCACAACCTAGATTCCTTGCTTCTATTTCTCCTTATGACTATAGAAAGACTAACATAATTCACCTTAAATGCATCATCCTAGTGCAACATATTTATTCCTTATCCTTGTCACACTTAGTTTCTCTTGAATGATTTTGCACATTAGACATAGGTTCTCAAAATGGTTATTCAAAATACCATTCTATTCTAACACACCAAATATCTCTATCTAGTCACAATCTCATATCAACAAAATGGTCTAAATTGATGCTTCTACCTCATAGGAATAGGAGAAGATAGATGCTCTAATATTACATATTGGAGAGAGAGAGAGAGAGAGAGAGAGAGAGAGAGGAATATTTTCTAAGAAAATATTTTATTGATCTACCTTATTAATTCAAACAAGATACCTTTAAGTAGATACTATAAAAGGTTCACTCAACTTACAATTTCATAACTATTTATAAATTGAACTATCTAAAATATTTTAATGCGCTAAAAATTACTCTTATCTTGATTAACAATAGAAATAGTGAGAGATCTCCTCTCTTCCTCATGTGGTCTTCTTAGTCTAACATCATCACTAGAAGAATGTACAAAATTTATCTTGCATACACCTCACCTTTGGAATCTTAAAAAACTTCTTGTTGTTGCAACTATTTCTTAACTTTTGATCTTCCACACTATATTCACTTCATTAATCATTATAGGAGTTATATTATTCATAATCATATGATTTAATATAAAACATGTTAATTGTATTCTCATATTCTTCATTCTCATCATTTTCATCATGCATTTCATTAGATTCAAATATTGGTTGAGCCTCAACACATTAATGATGGGAATTTGGCATATTACAAGAAACACACCATGGGGTATTTACAAATACATGAGCACCTGACCTTTTCAAAGGTTCTATGGTATCTTTTTTGTTTGACCCTTTCTATTCTATGGGATTGGTTTACCATCCTTCCAATTAGTATGATAGGGCATGTCTCGCATCTTCATTTTCCTTTGATATCCTTTTCTATCATTAGATACTCCCTTTTCATTATTATCAACCTTGTAACTAAGATCCTTCTCTTCACTTGTGAGTTTTTCAATCTTATCCTCTTCCTTAGGTTGCTTGTTTTGGTGACCCTTAGGATTTGTGAGATTTTTGGGTTCTCTCTCTTTCCAATTTTACGAACAACCTTACTATTATTTCAATACTTACTACTACTTTGAGATCATCCCTAAGAGTTGGAGTTTCTCTTGATCTAAACTAATATCCAAACTTAGGCTCAAATGTATTTCATTTAAAGCCTTAAAAAAACTTGTGTTGAACTCGGTGACCATTTAATTTTGTTTTTTCTCAATATTAGTAATCTCCTCCAATTTAAATCTAGGGTTAGTATGATCGCCATATTTATCTCTAAATACTCTCTTAAAATCATGCCAACTATTGATGTGTGCATTAGGAAAATTTATGTACCAAACTCTAGCATCATCTACTAATGACTGTAAAAACAACTTCATTAAGAAATGTTAATTCTCAACCTCATAATTGTCCAAGATATTTATGAATGTTTTTGCATGGTCCTCACAAAAAAGCAACCATTTCCTGAGAGATTTGGTGATTTAGATCTAATTTTGTTATCCATTTTTTTAGGATAATTGAGAATACTAGTGAAATTCAATTGCTTATATCTTTCCATATGGATTTGTAGTCTTGCAAATGGATTCATGCTTTGATGTGGAGAAACCCAAGAATTTAGATCAGGAACATTTGGAGGAACATTAGCTTCATTAGGTGGTGGAGCTACAATTTTTGGAGCTAATGGTGGTGGAACTAGAGGATAATTTTTATTTTTGGGATTAGTTGTAGGATTCAATTATTGTTCTGTCATATTCAAAACTGTTGTAACAATTATTGGTACTGCTATTAATGTTGCAACATTTGTTGATGCATTTGGTCTTGTTGGGGATTTTTTGGTTTTTTTCTCAGTGGAAGGGGAATTTTAGGTGTAAATGCACTTGGTACTCTCAAAGGTATTGGTAATTTAGGAGCTTACACATTTATTCTAACATTTGATGTTGTTACCAAATTTATACTATCCTGACTTGTCAATCGATTAATGATAATAGGACTAGTGTTATAACTATAGGTGTTCTATGGATAAGAGGACTTACCATCCCTTTTTGCTAAAGTTCTTAAATATTTCATCCTCTTAAGAAGTTCAACCTTTCTTTTCATCATTTATTTCCTAGCATATTATGCCTCTAATTCTTCAACTTCCTCCCTTAGTTCTTCAACTGCGAGTTCTCCTGCTTTCATTCTTGAGATAGAAGCTACATTAAATCTTATGGAAATAGCCTTTCCTTTGTATAAAAATGGTATATTATTTGTTTTAGGGATATCATAAACTACATTTTCCAAAGTTGTATTTATTAACATCCCACCAAAGAAGTTTTTCTTTCTCTTCTTTTAACTTAGCTTCCTTTTTTTTTTCCTTAGCTATTCTTGATGGGTTTCCTCATCTATCTTAGCTTGAAACTCCTTTAACATGTTCTCAAGCCTACTCTTAAATTCCTTTACCTTCTAAAATTTACTATCTTGGTCATTAAAGGACCCCTTTAGTATTTTAGTGTGGGAGGTAACTTTAATACCCTCACTTTCAATATAATATACTTGGTCATTGTCCTCATTGTAATAGTAATAACTAGACATATTAGGTATTATAAAATAATATTTATGGGTTCTAGGAGATGGATTACTAGAGGAGGAACTCTTACGACCCATCTTTAGATGAGTAAAAATTAATTGTTCAATATTTGAAGCATCTTTATTTAATGTAGAAGAAGAAGATATAACATTAGAAGATGAAGATGACTTACTTCTATTATTTTTTTGTTGTCAATGCTAACCACCACCATTAGGATCTTGGTTAGGATTCTTTTGTTCTAATTACCTTATCTTTTACATGTTTCCTTCTGCTTCTTCAAGAGAATACTAAGATTGTCCATTTCTTGTACCAATTGGTGTTTACTTGTGCATCAAGACTCTATCACACACATAATATTCAAACTAGACTGGAACCTTCAAATTCACCACCCATTATGGGAGTAAAAAATTTAAATTCAAAATGAATTCATAATAAATTCACAAACTCTCTTATGAAATCACTCAATAATGTAGAAAACCTTTACCCATGTGAGACTATTGGCTACATAATAGAAAAGGTGGAAAAATCTACAAGAACATCATAACAAAACTCTACCCAACTTTCACATGAAAATTTAAACAATGTTCCCTAGTAGAGTCACTAGTTTTTTAGTGGTTCCAACTAATGTACGAGGTGAATTTAAGTATTATCCTTTTCATATGGTTAACTTCCTCATACTAGTGGCCAACTATTTGAGAATTCTTTGGAAATAAGAATTATCTCCTTCACTCTGGATCCTTCACTATGGAGTCTGAAAACCCAAGAAAGTCAACCTATGCAATATTGATAGATATAACAAAACATGGAAAAAAATATTTCTATTAATACATTTTTGTCAATTTGACAAAATATAACATATAATTTATATATCCCATAATGATCTCTATTTTGATATTGTACTATTTGCATTTATATTTGAGAAATGAAACGTATTCTAACTCTAAACCTATCAACAATAATGGAAAATTATTTGATTTTTAGTGGTTACTAAGAACTTAATAAGATTTAGACCAATGCCTTAAATCATTGGGATACATTTTGATTCCTAATGAATCACTAAAAGGTTGCATACATACTTTTAAACACTCAAGCCTTACACAAACACTCAATTGGTCACACCACATCATACTTTAATAAATCACTACCATTTCCACATAATTCCTATAATTTTTAGTAAGAATTTCATTATTTCCTTAAAACAAATGTAAACTATACAATCACAATTCTAAATAACTTATGAAGACAAATTAATCCATCCTTGATATAAAAATTTATACAACTATGAAAGAAAAGATAAGAGATGACACATGGTGAGATTCCCATTAATTCTTCTCTAATTAGAAATTTATAATTTATCAGACATGAGACTCCATTGGAAACATTTAGAAAAATATGATATATTTCTATTTCCTACCCAGTCCAAAATTCCAAAGTTTCAAAACCCCGTGTCAATTAACCATGATTCCTTTTATAGAGACAAGGAGAAAAAACAAGGTACTTGTTGATGACACTTGTCAAAAATTGGTTACATCTTACAGAATATGCCCAAAGGAATATTTTTAGAACCTTAATAGAACATAAGCTTCTCCACCCTCTCTAAAAATGATCTTGCAAGGAAAATAAAGTTGTACCATGCTGAAGGATGTATGAAGGATGGAAAGATAGTGGTGTTGACAAAGCAAAACATGTAAAACACCTGTAGAGGTTGAAAATACCATGGATTTAGATGAGTGTAGCCTACAATCATTATGGATGGATCAAAAAATAATGTCTATCCACTACTACATTTGGGGCCAAATTTTGACAGAATTTTTCGACGGGTAACTTTTCATTACGAATTTGGTGTTTTTTTTGTAATAGGCCCCAATGGTGTCAGTATTTTGATGGGTGTTTAATTGACCATTGAAATTCTGACAGATTCGAGGTATAGATAAAAAAAAAGTGAAACAACCTCATCATTTTTATTTTGATTGGATAGAGAAGGAGCGGGAGAAAAGGAGCGAAAGATGAGCATGGGAGAAGGTATGTGATTTCTTCATCTTTTGAGCCTCTGGCATCATATTTGAATGCATTTCATTTTATTTGATCATGAATTCTCTCTAAAATGACTGCATTCTACTAGTGTCATGCCCTAGCTAGTGCTTTATCTCTATTATTTGATGTTATTGGTGCTTGTGCTCAAGGATATTGATTCACTGTATTCAAATGTTTGGATTCACGTTTGTTGATATTAGTGGCATATATGTTTAATGACACCATTGTATATTGCTATCACTAAAATGATCACATTCTACTCGTGTCATGTCCTAGCCCATGCTTTAACTCCATTATTTGATGTTATTGGTGCTTGTGCTTAAGGATATCCATTTTTTTGAAATGTTTACTGTGCTTATCAAATGGATAGCTCGTGAGCTTCTAGCTAGGCACCATTTGTATTGATAGCTTAGGGCATCAAATGTATTGTATCATTGATAGTTGAGACTTTGTTAAAAGGAAATAGGACAAACAATAATTTTTATTTAGTTTCTCTATTTTGATCCCTACGTGGCTTACAACCCTAGAGAAGTATATGCAGATTTATGGATGTAGTTGCAGGATACATAGTAGCTGATAATTCACAAGAAATCCATGCATCCAATTTGAATAGAAATTAATACAAAGAAATAGGGTCCTCCAATGTCCCAATCATCCAGACCTTGACTGTCCCCTCAACCAGTGACTCTTCAAAACTAGGTTATCATGCAATCAGTGAGTGATCCTTCATTCTCCTGGTCTTCCCTACATCCAAACATATTGGAAATACATAATACAATGATAAAAAGTCTTTCACAATCCCCCTTCCCCCAAGGAACACTATCAACCATCCCTTCCACATAGTATTTCACTATTTTATGAGTGGATTGTGTAGGAACAGTTAACATTAAATAAGGAGAAAACTCCTCAACACATCTTGGAAACCATTGAATTCAATAATAAATGAAACCTAACACCAACACTATTCCTTCCATAGTTGCAGGATACATAGCAGTCGATAATTCACAATAAATCAATGCATCAAATTTTTATAAGGATATCCTACTAATCAATAGGAATTTTCTTGAGATGACCAATGATTATGCATTTTGATGGTAGTGTGCTAGTTCAAAAGGATAATATAAATTTGAAACAATTTTTTCTGACTTTCTCAAACTATAAATGTGGTTAAAAGGAAAATATTATGTGGAAAAACCACAAACCAAGCTAGCAAATGATTTTACACCAAATTATTCCTATATTCATTCAAGTATTTCTATGCTTTAGCTACCTGACCTTTGAGCTTCATCTAGAGGAATGTGTAGCTTTAAGATAGAGTTACTTCTTGGGCCTTACAATAGGGTGGAATATGATCAAGATTTGTTTAGGTTGTATCTTTGTTAGTCCCATTGTTAGGTTCTTATGGTTCATGGTTTGAATCTATTATGGTTGTGTAAGGGATTTGTAGATGCTTTTTCTAACATAATTATTGGACACCATGATTGGAACAACTGGTTGTTGGCTATTGTACACATGAATCATAACTGTCAATGGTTCTTTGTGTTCAAGAATTCATTGATCAATCTTTGAGATTTATTGTCCCAGCTTTAAAAGAGTGATAAAAGATATAGTGAGTGCTATATTTTCAAAGTGTTTTGTGGGTGCCATTATCTTCTAGGAGTAATTGCTAGAACCAAATTATGTTCTTTGCCTCTAGTAAATATTGCAGACACAATCATCTTATTGGTGAAGGGTTTCTTCTATCCCCATGAGGCACTATTGCATGGTTTCCATTCCCTTATAGTATAGTGAACCTAATTTAATACAAGTGTGCACTATTTTGGGATCCATAATTTATGGCCCCTACACTGTGGTTGTTAGCCTAAGATAGGCCTACCTTTGCATATAATAAGAGGCCAACATGAAAAAAACATCCAGAAGTTAGGGGGTTGTTCCTTGTCCATAATTTATTATTTAAGTGCTAAGTGATGATGGGTATATCATCTAATTCAGACCTAGTGTGTCTCTTTCTTTCTCTCCACATTTCACATTAGGAGTATATGCTATAAAATACTAATGAAATCAACTATTGGTCAAATCTAATCAAAATTGCAATATAAAGATTAAAATAGATCTTGAAGAAATATGGGAACCATTTTTGATAACTATTGTACAAATGAAGAGAATAATCCCAAGAGGAAATGCTTCAATGTGGAACAATTGAAGGACAATATTTTACTTTTATATGTACATCTGCAATGTTTTTGATATATTTCTGAGATAACAAAACCATAGAAAGAATAACATATAGAAGAAAGTAAAGAATAATGATCATACTTTGAGATATTGTGGAAACTTAAAGGAAAGAATGCTTGGTGGGGTCATCATGCAATAAATGAGTGATCATGCATTCCCCTCTTCCAGTGATCTTTCTAAACTAGGTTATCATGCAAATAGTGAGTGATCCTTCATTCTCCTAGTCTTCCCTGCATCCAAACATATTGGAAATACATAATACAATGATAAAAAGTCTTTCAAAATCCCCCTTCCCTCAAGGAACACTATCAACCATCCCTTCCACATAGTATTTCACTATTGTATGAGTGGATTGTGTAGGAACATTTAACATCAAACAAGGAGAAAACTCCTCTACACATCTTGGAAACCATTGAATTCAATAATAAATGAAACCTAACACCAACACTATTCCTTCCATTCACTTCTACCAAGAATAAAGAATTTAATCCATTCAACATTACATATAATCATTAGACAGTTACATTTCCTGATTGTGTAGAGGAATAGTCACGACCAAAATGATCAAAAATACTTTCACCCTTGCACAAGCTATTCCAAACTTGAAGTAAAATGAGAAATATGCTATATCAAATCATTCATATTCATAGTACCATTCAAAGGATCATTTTGTCAATGAACCCTCTGACTATACCCCTACGACAGAGAAAGGAAACCTCAAAATAGAGAAAGGAAACTTAGTAAAACTAGTCTATGCTGCTATTTGTGAGGGAAACTTAGTCACAACATCAAGTATCATCTCATCATGGTATATTTACCATGTTTCAACACCCCATTCACTCTGATCTATTCAACTTACACCAGTCTTCTTCTCTAGGACTCAAAGGCTTGAAATAATATATGTGGTAAAAATTCATGAAATACTAAATAAGACCTACTATTTGTTAGACAAATATTCATTGTCCCCCACAAAAAATTAAGTAATAACTACTCTACCCTTAATTTGATTAACAATGCACCATATTAGAAAAATTAGGTTCTATCACACATGGCACGAACTCTCTTCAAACTCACAATACATTGCATGTGTAGTACAAAACTCATGAGATTGTAAAGAAGGCCTCACTCTTAATGAGTTATAAACATGCCATTGTTTCAGTTTTTCTTGTGAGTTATGATAATTTTTGTAAACATGCCATTGGTTCAATTTAGTGTATTCATTTTTGTCAGATAAATCTTCATTGTCTTTTGATTGTCTTCTTTATATACTAGCATGTATTAATTGGCTGATAAATAAATAAGCATTTAGACAATTAGAAGACAATGAAGATAATTTTAAATGCATCTAACAAATTTTTTTTTTACAAAACTGAACCAATGGCATGTTTACAACAAGGAAATAGAGTGATAATAATATGCTGAAAATTGTATTCTGTTTAATACACACCAAAGGACCAGTCCCAACAATTCTTACACATACTTTATCTGATATGATGAATTCTTAAATAATTAAGGTTGGAGTAGACATAGTTATCACATAGTTTTTTGAGTGGTACAAGGAAGATTTGGCTGATTAAGAGTGAGGCCTTCTTTAGAATCTCATATAAATTTGGTTGATTAAGATGAGAAGAAAAACACAATTCATTATTTAAATTTTTCAATTTCATGTATTTTTCTCCTATTTATTAGGTGCATGAGTTGAAGGTTGAATGTAAGAGTCTTATAATGTTGTGTTTCCTTTGGATCTCAAGTTTCTAATACTCCTATGTTGATCTTTCTCAACAAGTATTTTATTCTATTGTTATTTTTTTAATAACATATTGGGGAAATATAAAATTGTGTCCTTCTACAAGACAGTGAACAAAAAATTGAAGCATCAAACAAGACTTGATCAAGTTGTAGGTGGAACATGCACTCAAATAGTAATTAATGTACAATAACAAAATAAGTAATTTGTCGTGTCTACATTTTTTTATTTTCTAAGATTACATCCATGTTCTATATTCACAGAATGGTTCAAAATTGAAATTTACAATTTGATAAAAGTATTGATGGGTGTTGTTCCCTACACCCTCAATCAACAACTTGCCTCCATTTGATTTACAAACTACTATATTATTTGAATATCTTTCTTTCTTGCCACAATAGGAAAGAGTTTGAGGTGGAAGACTACAATAACAAAAGTGTTTCAATTTGGTATACTATACTACAACATCATTTCATAACTAAGTTTTCAATTTCTATATATAATTAGGTTATAGATAATCTAAGTGAAGAAGGATCATGTCAGATAATCCAAGTGAAGAAGGTAATGGGGATACAATCAATAGATTATGGTCAAACTTGAAAAGAAAAGGTGATGGAAAATGTTATTGTCCCTGCAATATTTGTAAGGGCTTAAACACTAGAAGATTGCTAATCAAAACAGCTAAGAGACATTATAGGGATAATGGTCACATTGAAGGAGGGTTTGATTATCATGAATTGGTAAGTTTTTCATTATATTTATTTAACAATTAATATATATGTGAAATACACTTGATGATGAGATCATTATCGTGGTTTATTTGTGTTCATCATTTTTATATAGGTCGACCTCCTTAGGGGAGTATGTGATATGGACCATGGAGGTGTGAATATGGATAATATGGCTTTGGAAGTGGAGGATCATGGAGGTGAGAATATTGAAGCTAAATATTATGATCCCATGGAAGATGACGATGATGTGCCAGATGATGGTACTAATACATTGATCTATGAAACATTTGCTATTGATGATGATGTGCCAAATGATGATGATCAAGATGATGTTGATGTCATCCATGATATACCTCTACTTGAGAAGGCAGCCACACCCTTTTACGAAGGCTCCCAAATAACTCTTCTCTCTACTATATTGTTGTTGTTGAACTTGAAGGTTATGAATGGTTTATCCAACACAACAATGTCACGTATGATAAGGTATGTCATATATGTCATTATAGTAATTAAATAGTGAAACATGTACCATGAATATTGTTGATTTTAACAACTTATATTTTTTTCTATATATTGATAGGTGAGTTTTTGTAACCACCATTGAATATTCTCCCTCGCTCATACCGAGAATTATGTGCCACTATGAAAGATATTAGAATAAAGTATCAAGCAATAGATGCTTATCCCAATGATCATATTATTTATCATAAAGAACATGAATTTGCAATAGAATTCCCTGAATGTCATACAAGTAGATATCGAACAGATCAAATAATAAAAAAAGTGCCTCACAAGGTTCTTCGTTACTCCCCATTATACCACGTTTGCAAAGATTATTCAGGTGTAGTAGCTTGGCATAATTTATGGATTACCATGCACACAATAGGAGTCGAGATGACATTATTCAAATGCCTGTGGATGGTTCTATATTTAAGGACATATAGGAAAAGTGGCCAAACTTTATCGAAGAACCTCAAAATCTCAAGCTTTCAGTGGCAGCGGACGATGTCAATCCATTTGGAGAGCTAAGATCTATTTTCTTTGTTTGGCCTGTATTTGTCATCAACAATAACATTCCTCCATGGATGTCAATAAAGAGGGAGCACATTATGTTGGCAATGATTGTTCTAGGTATTTGACCATTTAATAGTTATCTGCATGTAATTATAAATCTTGCAGTAAAATGGTCACAATAATTAGGTAATGTTGTTGTTCATTCAACTAGGTAAATATCAAGTTAAAGATATGAATGTATATATTGAGCCTCTTATCAACAAGTTGGTGGAGTTATGGAGAGGTGTCAGTATGTATGACATCTCTAGACCAATAGGAGATAGAGACAATTTCAATTCCATGCAATGCTTGTATGGACAATACATGATGCCCCAGGGCTAACATATTTTTCTGGTATGTTATGGTTGTATGTGACTGAATGTGACCTCTAAATCAGGCACAACACAACATGGTCATTATTCACTTGATAGAATTTTAGAGAGAGTATGAAGAACTCAATCCAAATTCTATGGTGAGGCGACCTGTTGCCTCCTATGTGAATGGGGTGTTTGAATACTCTCAGAACGAGAGCCAACAGCTGGGAGACCAATTCAACAATGGAGGATTTGAAAGTAAATATGAGCAAAATGAAACTAAGCTAAGAATGAATGCAATTAATCTAGAAAACTTTGAAAGAAATATGAAATGTAGATTTTTATTTGATTTTGAAATAAAGATGATATTAGACTAAGAACAAGTAAGCAAATTTAATCTAAATGTGAAATGCAATTACACTAAGATGAGATAATAGACTAAATATGCAATAAAAAGCTTTGAAAACAATGAAATATGAAACTAAAAAAAAGCTATAGTAAGGATGCTCTCAAAAAAATTGCTCTCTTGAATGAGAAAAAGAGGTTCATTAAATAGACCAAGCCAGAAGAGGAATGAAGAGTTTCTTGATTCGAAACGGTGGACTCTTCATTCCTAATTGAGACAAAAAAGAATGATTTATTTAATTAAAAGAATGGAATTTGCCACATGTGGGGAGGTGACCTTTCGAGTAATTTGAATTATTAAATTCAAATAAAGAGGTGTCCATTCAATTAACTAAATATTTATTAATTCCTTTTTGATGTGTAATTAGCTAAAGGGGGTAGATTTAATTTAATTAGAAAGCACATAGGACTTTACAATTAAATTAATTTATCATAGGGGTAATTTAGCCAATTAAGTCAAAGACTTTAGGAATTAATTTAGCATTTGATTATTGCAATTTATGGTCTTTGCAAATGACATCAAGTCAAATTAAGTCAGATAGGAGAGAGAAAATTGCCTAGGGAACTAGGACTTTGGTGATGTAAAATTGAGATAATGCACCAAAATTGATGAAATTAAATAGGTGCCAATTTTGGGGTATTACATTTGCCCCTCTTTGAATTGATGTGCGAACAGCGTGTTGATTCAAAGAATAGTCTGAAGTGACATATGATGAGAATTTCCGAAGTCTAAGTTAGATTGCGAAGACAACGGTCTTAGAAGAGAACCAGAATCAGGGTTAGATTGCCCCAATACCAATTGATGAAGATGCAAATTTAGGACTATCTCCGAATCAGGGTTAGATTGCCCCAATACGAAGCTTAGTCCTCCGAGACCCAGGTTAGATTGCCCAGATAACGGTCTAAAAGAGATTTTGAGAGTCATCTCCAGAACGAAGCTTGACTCCCAGGAATTAGGGTTAGATTGCCCCAATACCCAAAAGATTTCAAGAACCATCTCCAGAATGAAGAATGATCCTCAAGGATTTGAGTTAGATTGCTCAGATACCTAAGAGATAGATTTCCAAATAACAAGATGCGAGGCGTGAAGATGCCCCTAGCAATGAGGACTGATGATTCAAATCAGACTGATTCAAGAATAGATTCGACAAGATTCAAATGATGTAATCATCCTGCCCCCTCGGGAGCGAAATTGAAAGATGACATGTCAGAAGGATGATAAACAACAAGAGATTGCAGAGCAAAAGCAATTAGACTAGATTCGCGAAGCTACAAAAGTGAAACGGTGCAAAGCAGAGGTCCTGTTGACCAAGTTTGACCATAGTTGACCAAATTTTGACTAGGGTTGACTTGATGAAAAGAAGCAAAGATTTGAGAACATGATGCAAAGATGAGGATCTAGCAGGAAGATGACACCAGGAGACTGACTGCACAAGCATCCGATCCAGAAGGAGTCTAATATTTAAAACGCGATTTTGAGCCACATAGAGATGTCAGATTTTGATTTCGATCCCGAAAAAGGATGCAGCCAAGATGAGACTGGGACAAAAGATGAGAACCTTTGATGAGAAGATCCAAAAGAAAGCAATCAAGAGAGCAACAAGAAAGCGCTCCAAATGCAAGCCTAGAATGAAAGATGCAAGTCTAAATGCAGGCCTAAGATGAACAAATGCAATCCTCTGAACTTGGCTGTTGGACTCATCGTATTATCATCATAGAGTTCATT
Source organism: Chamaecyparis obtusa (assembly GCA_027943335.1). Lineage (NCBI taxonomy): Eukaryota > Viridiplantae > Streptophyta > Pinopsida > Cupressales > Cupressaceae > Chamaecyparis > Chamaecyparis obtusa. The sequence continues at coordinate 1,735,898 of BSBK01000325.1, read as the reverse complement.
TAAGCACGGGACAATCGCAAGATGCCATACAATTCTCCCCAACATGAGAATATGAATATGACATAAGTCTTAAATTTGTCGGAATGAGGTGTAAGCATTAAGGCACAAGAAGCCAAAATGACCTGAACACCTATTCCTTTTAATTTAGCAAGTTAACATAAGCATCAAAGCACATTTGCTAGAATGACCTGAATGTCTCTTACGAACAAACACACCAAACACACGAGAGATCTTTCTTTCACCAAAGATTGCTCGCAGTGACCCTTACGTTCACTTAACAGGACGAGCGTTTACAATTTCACTAGTAGCAGAAAGAAGTCACTCAAAAGACAAGGAGAAGAACCAACCTCACCAAAGCATCCATATAAAAGGAGTCGAGGTATGCATGGCCATCCAATACGAGATAGAGGCTCTTACAGACGGACACCACTCTTAAATGAATTCTTTGGATCATTGGAACTAAACCAACAAACAAAAAGCAAAAAAGCAAAGAAAAGCAAACAAGCAGTCAAAGAAAACAAAGCTCAACATGCCTCAAAGGAACACACAATTAGTTTGAGTTTCAGTTTAAGTTCATGTTCAAGCGGATTGAAGTCGATTCGGAAAGATAACGTTCGAAGTCTCAATGAGATAATGATAGTAGGTAGACGTAATGAGAATCACTGGTGATTGATAAAAGGGAGAAAGGTCCCGAAAGCGAGAGGTCAAACGAAAGCTAGGTATCAGCAGGCAGGCATAGTGGGAACCACTGGCGACCAATGCTCAAAAAAGAGTTTTCAAAAGCGATAGGACAATGCCCCCTAGACCAGGCAGGTGCCCCCAAGTGTGAACCAGTTCCAATCCATGAAGAGTCGAGAAAAATCTCGAAGACACTAAAAGCAAGGCATGAGCTAGCAAACCAAAGCAGGAAACAAACTAAAGTAGGAAAGCAGGAAAATAAACTAAAGCAGGAAAGGAAGGAAACTAAAGTAGGAAACTAAGAGCCAAGCGACGCTGAGATGAGATGTTACTTCAGGAAAACAAGAGGCGCCTGTTTACCAGGTTTTCACCATCTTGGCAAAGATTCTATTTTTGCTACCATGACGCCTGTTTACCAGGTTTTCATCAATGGCACATTTTTCTCTTTTTCAATTTTTTGTGTACTTTTCTCTTTTTTTGCTTTTTTTGTATTTTTTTGATATTTCATTTTTTTGTATTTTGTATTTTTTCATTTTTTTTGTATTTTTCACATTTTCTATTTTTTTTGTATTTTTGATCTTTTCATTTTTTTTTTGTATTTTTCACATTTTCTATTTTTTTTGTATTTTTTCAAATTTTTCATTTTTTTTGGTATTATCAAGGTGCCTATTTACCAGGTTTTCACCAGGATAATAGATACATCAAAGCGCCTATTTGCCAGGTTTTCACTAAGATGATCATTTTTTCAGGACATTTTGCAATTTTTAGGATTTTTTCAGGATCAATAAGTATGTACATGAGCATACTGAGAATGTCAGCTATAGAACTTCTTAGATGAAGAGCGTTGATGGGCTCTTTGAGTTTCTCTCCTTTAGTAGGAATCTCTGAGAACATAGTCATTTGTAGTAGTAGCCAGCTAAGAAGTTGCAGAATCAGAACCAGATGTTGTAGCAGTAACAAGAGAACCAACCAGTAGTGTCCAACAGTCAAGAGATCCATAGTCAAGGAAAGACCACTTAAGTGAGACCCACAAACATCCTCATGGACACATCTTAACTCTTCGTCAGATTTCCCATGCTCTAAATGCTTAGGGAGAGTACATTCTAGATTTCTCTTAGTCATGCCATTAGCAATGAGGAGATGCTGATATGCACTTTGGGACAAGGCAAGATGGAGTGAAGAGGGTAAATTATGAGAGGCAAGGGTGATGAAATAGAGGGAAGCATGAGAATTTTGCAAGCTCGAATGACAACTTTGATTTTTTCTTTCTTTGGAATCCACATAGCTTTTGAATTTTTTCTTCTTTACTTTGAGGTGCTTTTGATGACAATGCCTATAGAATGGATTTCGAGATCCATTTTTTATTTTATTTTCTGGCTTTTGATTGTCTTCTTCTTTTTGAGGACCTTTGTGGTCTTTTGAACACCTTTGTTTCTTTCCTTTCTTCATAGTCACATGTCGATTAGATGGGACATGGTGACCTTGAGATATAAGTGGATTCTTATTATTTTTACTTTTATGTTGTACATCCAAGTTACTTCCAAAAGACTTGGGAATTGTGGATGAAAAAGGCTTATATGACTGGTTTAGGTGGAGAGATGGAGATGGAAGTGGATGGGCCACTTTTCTGGGAGATGAAGAGGGAAGAGAAATTGATGGGATGGGCTCAAGTGCAAATATATCAATATCATCCTCATCATTCATGAATGCATCAGGTAGATCAAGAAAGTAATCTTCCATAGAGCGTTGTTGATTGTGAGTCATCTTAGAAGAGTCAGATAAGTTTGGAGGAATATTATGTGAGCCTAACCAAGATGGTCTATTCCAAGAGTCAGGTCCCCTTTCAGGTGGTAAGAGTGCATGAATAGGAACCATTTCAATTCTGGATCTACCAAGATTCCATGAAGCTGTAATAGAATGGGGTCTTACATACCCATGATTTGTTGGAGTAGTAGGAGTATAGCTTGGAGTAGATGGCCTAGGAGCCATAGGAATGATCTCCACAGGAGGGTGGAAAGGATCATCATCAATAGCTTGATCTGGAGGATCATAACTTTCTCCTATTTCTGAGTTCTTAAGACTAGCATATAAGTGCATAGCATCAACTAGTATTTCTATAGTAGCATCTGATATGGAGTCCCATTCAGCTAGAGACATAGTCAGAGGTAGACTTTCTTCATTGTTGTCATCTAACATAGGAAGTGTTTCTTCAATAGTAGGATCTTGTTCAGTAGTAGAAGTAGCAGAGTAATCTGGAATAGGCATATCTTGAGGCATACCCAAGAGAAGAGAAGCATCCAGCAGTTTCTCCCAATCAGTATGTGTGCCATTGGAGTTGGCAATAGTAGGAGTCTGTTCAATAGAAGAAGTGGTGGAACAATCTAAAGTAGGCATACCCCAGGGCATACCCAAGATAAGGGAAGCATCCAGCAGTTGCTCCCAATCAGTATGTGTATCATTGGAATCAGCAGTAGTAGGATTTTGTTCAACAGTAGAAGTGGTAGAACAATCTAGAATAGGCATACCTTGAGGCATACCAAAGATAAGGGAAGCATCCAACAGTTGCTCCCAATCAGTATATGTGCCATTAGAGACAGTGACATATTCAGTAGTAACTATAGTAGTAGAAATCTGTTCAGTAGAGTGTATAAAATCCTCCTGGTGAGGACCAAAATCATGTTCCTGAAGCACTTGAGAAGGTAGATAAGACTCTTTCTGGTAGTCTGAATCAGAATTTTGAACATTCAAAGATCTTTCATATGTCATAGGCTGAATCTGTGTTTCTTCATTATCTGAATCCTTGCATGAGTGAAAGTTGTAGCTAGGTTGGTCAAGCTCATTGCTCTAATAGCCAATACCAAATCTATCTTTAGAGGGTTCTTCATAGGAATGTGGAGATGGAGGGAGAGTTTTCAATGACAAGACGGAATCAATCTGATATTCCCCCATGCCAATATCTTTGATCTTCAAGGTCTTTTCTATTTCTTTTAGCTTAGCCTCATAGAACTCAATGGATTCTCTATTGGTGGGAACAAAACTGTCTGTTGTTTGGGTAAGCATCTTAGCAGAGCAAGTATTTTGGCTAGCACTATTGTCAATGAGGACATGAGGGATACTCTTGGGGCCTATCATAACTTCAGTGTGCAGGGGAGCATCATGCGGATGGCTTAAGGAATGATCATCTTCTTTGGAAAAGCACAAATAGTGAGGCAAAGTTAAATGACCCACCATGGATTGGAACTGATTGAGATCGAGATCTTTGGGGATGTTTGCCTTAGTGAGGGCTTTATCCATAGATAGTTTTGGTTTGGATGTCGAAGGTTCAGGACCTTTGAGAACAATCTTTGCATGAGATCGAGGGATAGTGTTTTCACAAGCTGGAGATTTTGTGTAGTTATAAGAGGGAGGTGCAGGGCCTCGCAAGACAAAGGGAGTTTTGGGTTTAGGAGTATCCTTGCTCCCTGGAGAAATGATCATGTCACAGTGAGGGATCCAAGGTTTGTTTCTAGCAAATCTGGAAGGCGGGTGAGCTTCTGTTGTAGCCTTCTCAGTGGCATTGATTGTTTGCATGCTAGAGCTAAGATTAAAGATAGACTTTGAGGGTTTTGGCATGTTAGAGCTGAGATTGAAAACCAACTTTGAAGGTTTTGGATCTCCCATCTTGTTGGTAGTATTATGAGAGATCGTGAAAGAGTTGATAGGTTCAAAAGGATCAATAGGTTTAATTTTAGAAAGTGACCCTTCAGAGTCTTGTTGGTCTTCAAATAATGGGTTATAATATTCTTGAAATAGTAAGTTAGACTGTATCTGAAACAATGGATTGTAATACTTTTGGAATGACGAAGAATGTGAGGATTCCTCACAAAGTTTAGATTTTGCAACAGATTTAGGATGACCTATGTCTCGATTACAAGGTTTACTTTGATCTTGATCAGTGTTCTAAATGGGATAAGTCTTGCCACTTCGAGTCGTGATAGTCATAGACAAAGATGTAACGAGCAAAGATTCAAGATAATGCTAGACTCTATCTCAAAGATAATGAAAGGAGATAAATGGCTAGAACAGCCAAGATGCAAGATGAACTTGGTACGAATTGTCAAAAAGAGATGGCTAGAACAGCTGAGGTAAGACAATCGCAACACAAGGTACAAGAGCACAATGAGATAAGGTAGACTAATGAGAGACAATACGAGTCAAAGCAAAGATCGATCGATTCCTAACTCAAGACAACTAGTTTCTAACGGTGAACGACAAGAAAATAGAAAAACAAATCATGGACAAAGGGCATATTAGATTTATGTCATTGATCAAGCACATAAGACAGCAATCAAGGAGTTCAAGCAAACAGTCTTCAAGCAATGGGCAAGGGACAAAGCAACCTTGCGCATGAACATGAATAGTGACTTAGTATTTCTACTCCCTAAGGACTCTACTTGTGTATGTTCTTGAGAATGTTTTAGTATGCACTTAAAACACAACAACATCCTAGCAAGTTGTCTACAAGGATATACATGGCTTTTCTAAAGGGAGTCCTTGATATACGCAAGGTACGTGAGGCCCAAATCTGTAGATGAGAAGAATTAGAAATCACACAGCCAGGGGGAGACGGTAACCCAAATCTCCTCCTTCACTTCTCAAAGGTATAAAGTTCTTTGAGGCTTAGCCAAGAGTGAAATCTAACTCATTCCCAAGAGAGGTGTCTTTGGATTCACCTCCTGATATTTATACTCCGCCGGAACACGGGAGTTAAGGTCATCCCTTGAGGTGATGAAATCCCCAAGCAGGCCTTCTAGAAAATGAAAAAGTAAGTAATTCTCTATCAAAAAGTATTGAAAAGCACTAAAGGTGGTGCATTTAACCCTTCAAGTAAATGTGAGGTGAGTCCACAAAGTGGTACATTTAACTCCTCACACAAACTCAAAGTGAGTCCACACCCTAGAAAACAAGTGAGTTCCAAAAAGCACAAAAGGGTTGCCAAGTGGAACAATTAACGCTTCTTTCCTATAGACCCCTCCCCTTTAATGTGGCGCTGAGATTGCAACCACAGGGTGGAAATGAGGGGCCGGCAGATTAGCGAGTCCAATAACCCAAGATAGCAATCTAGATCAATCACAAGTAATCTAAGACTGCTAACCAATACTACTCATAAGTGCAAGAGGGTTTGAATCATGGAATATTTAACTTTCCAAGTAAACATGAAGTGAGTCCACAAAGTGGTGCATTTAACTCTTCATGTAAACTAGGAATGAATCCATGCCCTCAATTACTCAATGAGATATTTTGATATTTGAAACCAAGAATTACTTAAGGTGTAAAAAACAAGCATGCACTTAAACACAAACTTGTATGAAAGCAAATCTATGTTCCTTTATTTCCCATTAAGAGCATAAAAAATGTGTTCTATGAAAGTATGTAAACACTCAAGCCAAACACATGAGAGGTTCAATTTTAATCCCAAAGTCCAAATGTTTTAGAGATTTTAAGAACTCACCTTAGGTCCAAAGATTTGCAATCCAGCATTTAGCACACATCCAAAAGTATAGAATCAAGACAAATCAATGACAAACCGTAAGATATGTAACATTGCTGTCTTCAAGACAGTCTTTAAAGATTGATTTATTTGACCCATAAAATCACAATATTAAATTTTTTGGAAAGAATAAAATTTTTAGCTAACATCAATAACTACCATTTCCCAAAGTTACAAGGTCTTATGATTTCATTTGGTTCCTCAACCAATAATGTTTTCAGACTGCAATTTTTCTGTCATAAATCAGATTTAAAACACCAAACCCTGCCTAGGGAATCACATATCTTTCTAAAAAATAATCCAAATGAAACCAAACCAATTTTAAAGTAACTATTAATAAATCTAGTTTCCAAATATGTAAGCCATTTATTTTTCCCATTCATAAATCATTTTCTAAGAGCAAATCATTGCCTGCAACTCCAATGCAGATTGTTAAAAACTAGTTTTCACTCAAATGCCTATAACTTTCACAAATATACATAAAAATGACTTAAACCAAAAGTAAATGAAAGATAATTCACATATCTTTCCAATTAATATTATTAGAGATCCTGATTCTTCATAATTTGTCTGTACCAGATGTTTCAATCTGACTATATTCAGAGAATCTTAAATCTGCAAATACCCACTTTCACCAAAATGATCATAACTTATTCATTTCTTTATAAAAATGAACCAAACCAAAATCATGAGAAAGAGTATTCATCATTCTATCAATCCATTACTAAAGCTGAAAAACCAATCAAGAATGAGGTCAGAAATTGATCTTTTTCTGCCCCACGGTGGGCGCCAAAATGTATGTGACTGAATGTGACCTCTAAATTAGACACAACACAACATGGTCATTATTCACTTGATAGAATTTGGGAGAGAGTATGAAGAACTCAATCCAAATTCCATGGTGAGGCGACCTGTTGCCTCCTATGTGAATGGGGTGTTTGAATACTCTCAGAACGAGAGCCAACAGCCGGGAGACCAATTAAAAAATGGAGGATTTGAAAGTAAATATGAGAAAAATGAAACTAAGCTAATAATGAATGCAATTAATCTAGAAAACTTTGAAAGAAATATGAAATGTAGATTTTTATTTGATTTTGAAATAAAGATGATATTAGACTAAGAACAAGTAAGCAAATTTAATCTAAATGTGAAATGCAATTACACTAAGATGAGATAATAGACTAAATATGCAATAAAAAGCTTTGAAAACAATGAAATATGAAACTAAAAAAAAGCTATAGTAAGGATGCTCTCAAAAAAATTGCTCTCTTGAATGAGAAAAAGAGGTTCATTAAATAGACCAAGCCAGAAGAGGAATGAAGAGTTTCTTGATTCGAAACGGTGGACTCTTCATTCCTAATTGAGACAAAAAAGAATGATTTATTTAATTAAAAGAATGGAATTTGCCACATGTGGGGAGGTGACCTTTCGAGTAATTTGAATTATTAAATTCAAATAAAGAGGTGTCCATTCAATTAACTAAATATTTATTAATTCCTTTTTGATGTGTAATTAGCTAAAGGGGGTAGATTTAATTTAATTAGAAAGCACATAGGACTTTACAATTAAATTAATTTATCATAGGGGTAATTTAGCCAATTAAGTCAAAGACTTTAGGAATTAATTTAGCATTTGATTATTGCAATTTATGGTCTTTGCAATTGACATCAAGTCAAATTAAGTCAGATAGGAGAGAGAAAATTGCCTAGGGAACTAAGACTTTGGTGATGTAAAATCGAGATAATGCACCAAAATTGATTAAATTAAATAGGTGCCAATTTTGGGGTATTACAATGGTGAATTCAAGTTGCACATGATAATTCTAAAAATAAAAATTAACATATTTAATCCAATTGTATCATTATCTTGTAGGTCTTCAAACAAAGGGAAAATTTGCATGTCTAGTTTGTGGTCCAAAGATGAAATTTCATCATTCAAAATTTTTAGGAAAGCAAGTGTTTGATGAGAATAGACACTTTCTCCATAAAAATCATAACTATTGAATTACCAAAAAACATCTTTTCAATAGGAAAGAAGAGACTACATCTAAGCCACAGAGAATGAAACCTCAACTATGGAAGTTGGAATATAATAGAGTTAATCATCAAGGTACTACCATTCTACCTAATGGTTTATGTTTGAAAGTTGTATATTTTTATTGTGTTTTATTTGCTGATTATGTGATTGATGATCGTGAATTTTGTCAAGGAAACACTATTGAGAACCTTCCAAAGGGACTAAAAAGTTATCCCAGACAATTTAGTAGGTTGCCCTACTACGAGCAGCTACAAATTGTATATTTGTTTGATACTATGCATATTGGAAAGAATTTAACAGGGACATTGTGGTAGATATTGGATGGAAGGTGTGACAAAGAAAAAATTGTCAAAATTTGTAGTGACATTCATGAATCCAATCATGCAATGAAAAATTTCATTGAATCAAATAGAAATCGAGAACGAATTAATATAAGTGCCCTTCCTTGGTTATTAACAAAACAACAAAGTGATTCCATAAAAGAAGTCATACAAAAAATTTGATTTCCCACAGGATTTGCTGCAAACATAAGTAGTACCATATCAAAGAAAAGTGAATTTGGGCCAGGGTTGAAAATGCATGATTGGCATACCTTCATCAAGGTAAGTCATGTTCTTTTGTATTTACAATATATTTGTAAACTGCATGTACTTCTCATTGTATTATACGAGAAAAAAATGACATGATTATTTTTATAATTATTGTAGTACGTGCTACCCCTATCTCTCCCAGAGAACTTCAAAAATAACATCAAACAAGTGATATATGATCTTGGAAAATACATGAGGTAAGCAATGATATCTGTTCAATTTCTTGTATATATTGTAAAGTCTCATGTTTATATATTTTTATGTCTTGAATGTCTTGTAGGTGGTTGTCATCTAAAAAAATCCATAAAGTAGATATAAAATACTGGAAGAGAAGAATTCTTCATCTAATGTGTGAAATGCAAAAGTGTCTACCTTCAACATTTTTCAATGCACAAGAACACTACCTCATACACCAAGTTGAAGAGATTGAAATGTGTGGACCCATACACACTCGGTCAATGTGGATGGTTGAGAGGCACCTGGAATTTTTGAAGCTTTTGGGTCAGCAAAGAGCATGTCCTGAGGGCTCTATGGTGGAGGGATATATGGTATACTAGACTATAGTGTACACTACTAAATATCTTCCCAAGCTTGTAGAAAAGATCCATATAGATCACATTTGGGATCTCAACACCATTAAAAAATTTGAAGGGGAGTACTTGGTGGGGAAAGGTAGAATGAGGAAAGTGAGAGGTAATAAATTATAAGATGTTATTGTAGCTATTAATTAATTTTTAATCTTCAAAATTAATCAGTTGTAAGTCATCTATTTATTTTTTGTACAGCTACTCGAGAGTGAGATGCAATACATTTGTATATTGTAAACAATCAAGATTGGATGATGAAATGGATTGAACGATGTCATCATTTAGGTCACACATTAACATGGGAAGTTGTGTCTTCATTGGTTAATGAAGCTCATCGTAATAGAGATCCAAATGTTACGCAAAGGGAAATAGATTTAGCAGATGGTTTATGAGATTTCTAGGTACGTATAATTTTTTTAATCACTTGAACGTTTATGAACTCTCGATGCATTAATTTATACATGTTTTACATATGTTTGTAGGTCAAACACCATAAGGCTATGTTTTGCAACTGTCATAAATTTCACATCAAAAAGTTGGATGACACAAAAAAAACTTGTGATTCTGGGATAAGTGCAGTCTTTTAGGTGACTAATATTTCATCTAGAAATGACTTATATCCTTGAGAATCTAAAAATTGATACTATGGCATTTTGGATGATATACTTGAGTGTGACTTTAATTCCTTCAGATTAGTTCTCTTCGTTGTCAGATGGTACATGCTACGACTTAATCAAAATGATCCTGATAGAACAATAGTTAGTCGATGATGTTCCTGACACAACTTTTCTTGAAGAAGAAGAAGATGATGATGATAATGCTACTGATGATGATGATGATGATGATGATGATGATGTTGCTGCTGATGATGATGATGATGTTGCTGCTGCTACTGCTGCTGCTGCTAATGATGATGATGATGATGCTGATGCCGATGATAATGACAGTGGTGGTGATGATGTCAATGTCAATGATGATCATGGTGATTAGTTGGAAGAAGAAGAAGATGAAATGTAAGTTACGTGATCACTGCTTAATCTATTTAATATTGATTTCTTGATAGAAATGTGCAGTTATGCAATCAATGCTTAATCTAATTAATTTGTGATGTACTTACTATGGGATGCTTATGGTTTTTAATGTACTTACTATGTGGTTTTGAGTATATGTATCATGAATTTTTTAGCTAACATTAGATAATTGAATTACATATGTAGGTACCTAGACCCCTTTCATGAGCATCCCACACAATCTCATGGATCAACAGGTATAAGTCAATACACCCTATAGAGATTAATGTATTTCACAATTTGCAAAATATCTCACATTACTTGCTATCTCTCTCATTTTATGGAGTGTAGGTAGCAAAAAATAGGTATTTTTTAGATGTGTCTTCTTTGAGTGAAGAAAGTGAGTCATTTAGTATGTCTGAATTAGGAAGATCAGCTAGAGGTCAAAAGACTAGAAAAAAATTCAATAAAGGCATGAAATTTTTCCTTGCTCAAGGGGGGTCATGTTCTTATGATGATGAGAGTAAAGGTGACATCAAGGTGCCCTCTAGGTACCAAAATATATAGAAATAATGGGTCCCCAAGGAACTTCCTCCAATAAACACTGATTTTAGTGTTAAAGGCAAGATATATTGTATTGCACTATCGTCAATACATGGTTTGGGCCTATTTGCCATGGGATGGCATAAAGGTCTCTTACAATAAAGTTGTTGAATTGATGGAGTATGTTGGACCTTGTTACGATTACAAAAGTTGGATGCGAATTGTTCGATATAAAAAAAGTATGCGTAGGTATGCACTCTCGACAAATTATATTCAACAAAAAGATTGAGAAAAGTAAAAGAGTGGCTATATACATTGATAGAAGGCCAAAAGCATTAGGGAATATTGTAGGTTTTATAAATAGCACGTGACCTCTGTCAACTATTAAGCAACCCAATTGCATATTTGAGGCACGTGAGGGAAATCATGTATTTGTATGTGCGATAAAATCAATAAGTGCAGGGGAAGAGCTGCTTATTGATTACAATTTGAATCGCATAGATACAAATGATGTCACTATCATTAGGGTGCAGGTACATACTATGTACCATTAAATAATTGAGTTTTTTTGCCAACCAAATTTAGAGAGTCTCCTCACCATCCACCTCATCTCCATCATCATCTTCTAATGAAATTTATTAATGTAGTCCTTTCTAATTATTGGTTAACTTTAAATAATAACACAGGACCACAATATGGAGCAACCACGTAGTGGGGACAATGATGATCATGCATGCACTTCTTCCCAGTAGGTAAACCTCTTTGTTATTGTACTACAAATTAGATAAAAGAAAAATGTTAAATAAAGTTTTTTATTATATTATTTTCATCAATGTTTCAGATTAATTCTAATAGTGTTAGTAATATTGTTGTCACAGACAGGTGGTCAGTAGAGAAAGGGAAAGGAACCCACAGTCCTTGAAGAGGAGTCCTTTGAGGAGGATCTAGTTGTTGATTTGGGTGCTTGTGATGAGCTGGCCTTTGCAATTAAAAAATACCTCCACAAAATTGGAAAAAGATTGGCTGAATTGACATCTATATTCCCTCCGACCCTTGAGTCACAAAAGAGGGCAACTAAATTGATGCACGTATCTCAAAATTACCAAGTATTAATGTAATTTTTAATTATAACAAAAGTTCAATAATAGTTTTTATGTTATATAGTAGTCTTTTATGTCATTAAAAAATAAGTGAATGTGTTGCTTTTACAACTTTTTTTGTGTAATTTTGATCCTCATGGCCATGATGAGGGTACTGTAGCTGGTTCAGGTAGATTGCATGTTGGACTATATTTTTGTTTTACTCTCTAACAATATTGTCCATGCTAATCAGTGGTTTTATTATGCTCTAACAATCTTATTCTTCAGCACATGTCAATGATCATTTACTATCGGCACCTCATATGATGGAAAACTTAGATGTACTGTGTCCTACAATGTCGGCAACATGTAGCATGACCATAGACGCCATGACACCACCTACTTGTACATAGATTTTATTTTCTCTATCATTCTATATATGTTTATTTCCCTTGAAGTGTTCTTTCTTAGGGCCATTTAGTAATGGATTCAATTTATGCAATAGGGGATGCAACACTTGATGGTGATTTTCCTAGATTTACTAGTATTGCTAGTATGTGAATGGTGAAGGATTGTATATTGCTTGTGAGTGAAGAAGGAGTTCCCTTGAAAATAGAAAAACTTCTAAGTACTTTAAAGATTAGACCTTTCTTTTACTATACAATCATATGTTAATTACACCTTGCATTCAATACGAGAAGCTTACATCTATTATATTATTATTTTATACTATTATATCCTTCGACTAATGATCCCATGATTATTTTGTATGGAATGATGTTTTTTATAGTAAACTTAATGATGAGTGTTTGCGGATATTTGGGCCCACCATCTGTACAGGGTGGAACATCATATCTGAACTAAAACCCCAATCCACTATTTTGATTTCATATCATTGCTAGGATAGTTATCATTACATCCATTTTTTAATCTAACACTATTTTCTTTCTTAAAATGTGAAAAACCCAAAATCAAAAGTTAAAGGATGATCTCGTAGAGAGTATGACAAACTTTTTTGGACCTTGTACGTTTGAGAAGGGTAAGCTCCTTCAAAGAGCTGGGATATGTTTGAGGTATATTAGGGACCAATACAAGTGTACATTAACCAAAAACCCACATTACCAGCACCCCCCTTGCATTCTTGATTTAGAGTGGAAATCTCTTATTCTAGATGTGAATGAGAAAATTGAAGTAAAAAAAGGAAATACACCACTAGAGAATAGAAGAAGGTATGTGATACTAAGAATGTAATTATGTACTAAATACTCTTCATATTTATATGAACTAACATATTTCAATCTCTTCATAGATTGCCTAACACATCAAAGGCAACAAAGGCAAGATTGCAAAAGCACAGGCAACACAAGCTAGGATTTGGCGGTTATTTGAAACTTGTTGCATGAGTTGTAAGTGTTAATATTGTCAAAATTGAATGAGGAAAAATACAATTTATAGATGGCTTTTAACACTGAAAATAATTCTTTGATCTTTAAATATTTATTGATAATTTGAAATCTTTTTTTCTTTTGATGAAACAATAAAATAAAATTTGACGATACCAAGCAAAAATGTAGGGCATGGAGTTCAATGTAAGTCTCACAGAAGAGGACAAGAGAATTGGCTTCCAACAAGGCTATAAAGCCATGGCAGAAAGAATAAGAAGTGCACAAGGTTCTACTGATGGATCCGTCATGGTAAGTAAGTTAAATAGATGATATTTCAAATTTAATTATTTACCAATTAGTTTATTTGATGTTAAGTTCCAACATAAAGTGAGTAAATTTGTTTTAAGTAAGAAAACAATGATAACATGAATCCATATGAAATTGAAATGCAGCCTGTCGATTCTTGTCATACACAACCTATGCGTGTTGATGACAATGAGGATGTGCGTCATAGTAATACAAGTAAACATCTTAAATTGATTGGTGTAGTAATACAAATTTAATTGCAATTGGCATTTGGATTAATGTAACAATTTGTATTGCAGTTGTAGAGAGTGTAGAGGTCATTGTTAATGAGCAGGTTGAGGTTGAGGCCGAGTCTAGACAAACTGACCTCGATGTTGATGATGTGACTAGATCAGGTAAAGAGCTATATGATTATGGCCTGTAAAGTACTGAAATACTTTAAAATGTTTTTAATGTTTTTAATTATAATAAAATGTTTTTAATTTAACCCTTTTATATGTTATTGTAGATGACCCCCCTTTGCATCAATAGAGAACTAGGCATGCATTGAGATCTAATGAGAGGGTAGATGATCATCATGATGATATCGATACTCCTCTTAATGATTACTTCTTAAAAACTAGAAATCAAAAGAAAAAAAGAAATGATTGTCATTTATGCACCTTAATTGGTAATGACTGATTTTTATATGCCAATGAATTTAATTATGTTGTATTAAATGTTCATAAATTTTATAATGTGTTAATGAATGTTATCGTGTGATAATTAATGAATGTCACATTTTATTAATGTGTGAATGAATTTTAATGAATGTTATCATGTGATAATTAATGAATGTTACATTTTATTAATGGATGAAATAATGAATGAATGTTAGATGTTAACGGGGAATTTAGAGTGATTTTAGGGGGGGTGGGTGGGGCAAAATGAGCTTCCACCTTCACGTGGTTGGCCCTATTTAGTACATAATATAAAACTATTCTTGAAACAAAGTGAAGCTCAATAAGTTTGTTCCTTATATAGGGTCTCAAGTGTAGCCTTTATCCCACTCTCAACATTGCAAGGCTTCAAGTGGTGTTCTGAGATTGGTTTCTCCATCTCCCACTAACATCTTATCTTTCTCCTAAGAACTCTCACCGAGCTCTAATACATGGATGAGCAGAAGATGTCCCTTACAGGCTACACATATATAATATGGTAGATCTAGGGAACAAATATACTACAACATAGAATGAGTCAACTTGAATCTATAGTTTCTTCATTCATAATGAAAATTAAAATTACAAGCCATGTTTTAGATTTAATATTAATATTCATCTTCATCATGATAATAGCCATCATGGTCAACATTTGGTTCAACTTCATTTGAACCACACTCCATGTCGGGTACCATTATAAGGCATGGAGTGTGGTTATACCCATGTTACCATAATAATGAGTTAGCCTATAAAATTATGAATAAAATACCTTGTGTATCATATTTATAATATTGTAGGTGCACCTGGGATTGGCCCAAGCACCCAAGTTCCTACCAAAGGGACCCAAGTTGAACCCAGAGGAGAAAAAAAGTAGAACATGAACCCAGCCTCAAACAAACAATTGGATAACTTGGATTTTTTCTAATTCAAGTTTATTTCTGAATTCTTCTCTAATTCCAACCTGATTATTCCATATTTTGTTTTCCAATTTTCCTTCTTCCTCACTCCAAATTATGTTATGTTGTTATTTGCTTTTACTAATTGTGCTATTTCAAGGATCACCACCCATGACTTGGTTAAGATGATGAATGCTGTCAATGCCTTTATTACCAAGGAATCACCGCCCCCCATTAATGAATATTAATGATCATTATTTCCTAAGGGTAATCATTATTTGTGTATGCTGATAACCTAAGTCTTTGGCTATGATTTTCATGCTGTGAGGTTTGTCAGAAGTGGGGGTATGACATGCTAGTTGGATTATAACATATTGACACATACACCATGAAGAAGACAAATGATTAAATAGAAAGAGAGGACCAACTGAACCATCTTGTGGTTACTCTATATCACATTGAGAAACAACATCAAGACTCAAGAATAAAAATAATCAAAAGTTTCTTCAAGACCATGAATGATCAACAACATTCCATCAGAAAACAAAACACTAATCTATGTTATCATTAAGCCATAAAATATGTCTTTAAAGTTTAGAAGCATCACAAAAAATTTCAAGAAATATAGTACTATCCAAAATATGTCTTTAAAGTTTATTTCTAATGATTATGATGATGTTGATGTTGATGTCTATAATTTATTTCACTTATTGATGCTTGCCTAGATTGAATTTTGAATTGCTAGGCTAGAGAACACTTTCAAAATTTAGGGTCTGTTCTACATGATACTCTTAGTTACAACTCCAATGCAACTCAACATATTTATAATGCTGGGCAACCCATTGCAGAAACTCATTTACAGGTGAAATTTAATGCTTTGAATCTTGGCATTGTTAATGTTATTACTTTTCCTCACGTTTCATATTTGTGAACATGTTTCTTGGCACTATCTTCTTTTTCAATTCCTATATTTGTAGCTTTTTAGATCATTAACTTAAGCATTACATGTCTTTGTTCAAAGTTTATTCTAACAATATGTTATATCTTATTCTTATAATAATGTTGTTTTTTATGGGGCAGGAGGTCAATCTTCATTGTCTTCATTGTGGGGGACAGTGAAGATTTCTCTGACAAATAGTAGGTCTTCTTTAGTATCTTATAATAACATGCTAAACTGATAAAGGTGTTATGGGAATTTAATCTACAATTACTAATAGATTAAGCATATTATTACTATGCTTAATGTTCCATTTAAATGCATTTAACAAAATTTTTTTTTTACAAAATTGAACCAATGGCATGTTTACAACAAAGACATGTTGAGGAGTTTGATCCTTGTTTAATGTTAATTGTTCCTGCACAATCCACTCATACAACAGTGAAATGCTATGTGGAAGGGATGGTTGATAGTGTTACTTGAGGGAAGGGGCATTGTGAAAGACTTGTTATCATTATATTGTGTATTTCCAATATGTTTGGATGCAGGACAGACCAGGAGAATGAAGGATCACTCACTGATTGCATGATAACCCAGTTTTGAAGGGTCACTGGTTGAGGGGATAGTCAAGGTCAGGATGATTGGGCCATTGGAGGACCCTATTTCTTTGTATTAATTTCTATTCAAATTGGATGCATGAATTTCTTGTGAATTATCAGCTGCTATGTATCCTGCAACTGCATCTGTAAATTTGCATATACTTCTCGAGGGTTGTAAGCCACTTAGAGATAAAAATAGAGAAACTAAATCAAAATTGTTCTTTTTCCTATTTCCTTTTAACAAAGTCTCAACTATCAATGATAAAATACATTTGATGCCCTAAGCTATCAATACAAGTGATGCCTAGCTAGAAACTCATGAGTTGTCCATTTGATAACCACAATCAACATTTCAAAAAAATGGATATCCTTGAGCACAAGCACCAATAACATCAAATAATGGAGTTAAAGTACTGGTTAGGGAATGACACCAGTAGAATGCAGTCATTTTAGTGACAACAATATACAATGGTGTCATTAAACATGCCAATAATATCAACAAATGTGAATCCAAACATTTGAAAACCAATGGCATGTTTACAACAAAGGTCTAATAGAACTCCCAACAATTCTTAAACATATTTTATCTGATATGATGAATTCTTAAACAATTAAGGTTGGAGTAGACATAGTTATCACACATTTTTTTGTGTGGTACAAGGAATATTTGGCTAGGTCAAATCTTCCTTCATGCTAGCAGTCTAAAAAATTAGACCTTTATTAACAATTGATCATATCGGATAACTAGTATGTTTAAGAATTGTTGGGACTGGTCCTTTGGCATGTATTAAATAGAATATAATGTTCAATATATTATTATCATTCTATTTCTTTGTTGTAAACATGCCATTGGTTTAGTTTTGTAACTTCATTGTTGTATGAGTGGATTGTGCAGGAACAATTAACATTAAACAAGGAGCAAACTCCTCAACACATCTTGGAAACCATTGAATTCAATAATAAATAAAACCTAACAACAAAACTATTCCTTTCATTCACTTCTACCAAGAATAAAGCATTTAATCCATTCAACATTACATATAATCATTAGACAGTTACATTTTCTGACTGTGTAGAGGAATAGTCAAGACCAAAATGATCAAAATTAATTTCACCCTTGCACAAGCTATTCCAAACTTCAAGTAAAATGAGTAATATGCTATAGAAAATCATTCATATTCATAGTAACCATTCAAAGGATCATTTTGTCAATGAACCCTCTGACTGTACCCCTAGGACAGAGAAAGGAAACTTAGTAAAACCAGTCTATGCTACTGTTTGTGAGGGTACAGTCATGATAAGTGCCTCTCAAACCTCTCCAAACATGTAAGATTATCTTTAAATACTTTATTGATCTCTTCTAAACATTAACCAAATCAAACCTACATTTGAATCCACACACAATAACCCCAAAATGAAGGGTTTTGTATCCTTTAATGAATCGTAGTCACTGATAACACATGGACAGTCAAACCAGTAGTCTCCAAAGTGTTCAATAAGTGACTGGATTGTATTTAATACACACCAAAGGACCAGTTGTATGAAATTGTCAATCACATAGCATTTCACTGTTGTATGAGTGGATTGTGTAGGAATAGTTAACATTAAACAAGGATAAAACTCCTCAACACATCTTGGAAACCATTGAATTTAATAGTAAATGAAACCTAGCACCAACACTATTCATTCCATTCACTTCTACCAAGAATAAAGCATTTTATCCATTCAACATTACATATAATCATTAGATAGTTACATTTCCTAACTGTGTACTAGGGGAACAGTCATGACCAAAATGATCCAAACATTTAAAAATAGTGAATCGATATCCTTGAGCACAAGAACCAATAACATCAAATAATGGAGATAAAGCACGGGCTAGGGCACGATGCTAGTAGAGAGCATTAATGATCAAATAAAATGCAATGCATTTGAAATTTGTGGTCGAATATGATGCCAGATTCTCAAAAGATGAAGAAATCACATACCTTCTATCACGCTCATCTTTCGCTCCTTTTCTCCCACTCCTTCTCTATCCAATCAAAATAAAAATGATGAGGCCATTTCACTTTTTTTTTGCATAGCCAAATCTTCCTTGTACCACATGAAGAACATGCCATTGGTTCAGTTTTGTAAATTAGTTTTTTGTGTAATTAGTAATTAGTAGATTAAATGCAGATAACACCTTTATCAGTTTAATTAGCATGTTACTATCATATCAGATAAAGTATGTTTAAGAATTATTGGGACTGGTCCTTTTGCGTGTATTAAACATAATAGAATTTTCAGCATATTATTATCATTCTATTTCTTTGTTCTAAACATACCATTGGTTCAGTTTTGTAGATTTTTTTTTTGTGTTAAATGCATTTTTGTGAGGAGGGGTCTTCTTCTGAGGAGATTGATGAAGATTGTGCACCTCAAAAACCAATTCATAAGGCACCAATCATGTTTCCTATTCACTTATATTTTTGGATTGGTAAATCTCCTTATAAGTTTCATGTCCTTTCTTTTGATTACTATGGATGAGATATATATCTTACATTTACATTCAACTTCTTTACATTTTAGAACATGTAGTGTGTTTTTTGAGGATTTTACCAAATCAACTTTTAACATAAACTGAAAACACCAAATTGATATCTTTCCCTTTCAACTTGACAAAATATTTGCATTTGATCAATAACTGCAAGCAATTGAATGATAAATCCACATACCTGTATCTTTGTAAAATACCCAGAACATCAAAAAGATGGCTAAGTGGCTGCCGCCATGATTTTTATCTACTGAATATGGGAAAAAAAAGCACCAAAAAGAATCAAATAGAAAACATGATTGATCATTTTAGAGAGCATTCATGATCAAATAAAATGCAATGCCTTCTCTCACGCTCAATCAGCTTTCACCCGCTTGTTTTCTCCCACTCCTTTTCTCGACAATCAAAATAAAAATGATTTGGCTATTTCAAAATAGTGAATTGATATCCTTGAGCACAAGCACCAATAACATCAAATATTTTGATCTGTGGGTACCCTAATGTTTGCAAGAGTTCTTTTATTAATAAGATTACTCTGCAAGCTTGAAGAAGCGGTATATTTTGGCAAATGAAGAGTGGAAAGATGATGATATTCCTGAGATCATGGATGGACACAATGTTGCAGACAAAATGGGAAGACATATTTCTAGCCTAGCCTTGGATCCTTCAATAATTGGGGTAGGATCTAGACCCAGGCTAAAAAGATGTCTTCCTTTCTGTTGTGCAATATAGGCTCTTTTGCTGCAACAATGACAGACTGCGATGTAGATATCACAAAAATTGAGAAACATAAATGTAGGCATCATGGTCACAATTTTTTGGAGACACAACATAATTGAGTGATATTCCCAGATGATGTAAAGAAACCACTACTTTGCATCATCTGAGAAAACCACTCAATTATGTTGTGTCTCCAAGAAATTGTGACCATGATGCCTACATTTATGTTTCTCAGCTGTTGTGTCCCAGGACCCCTTATGACCCTTTATGATCCCTAAGAATACATCTTAAAGGTCTTAAAATGTCATAAAGGGTCATAAGAGGCTCCTAGGAGGGGCCAGGTGAGCTTCCACCTTCACGTGGTTGGCCTTGTTAAGTAGAGAATGCTAAACTATTCTCAAAACAAAGAGAAGCTCAATAATTTAAGGTGTCAGTCCATGGAGATGCTAAAAAAATGATGGGAATCAATGATGGAGAGTTTTTAGATTCTAAGAAGACGTATATGGAGTGGAGGATAGATTGAGTACCAGTGTAGAGATGATGATTTAGTAACCTACATCTATAAAACCTTCACAATTATCCCTTCTTTGGCCTCCACTCATTCCTCTTCTCAAAAATGGTTATTTAGAAACTTTGGATACTATTTCTCATCCATGCACAAAATGTGCTAGTGATTGTATAAAATTACTTTAGGCCTCCAGTATTGATGAGATGTACAAGTGTAAAATGTTTTTGCAAGACTGGGATCAATTTGTGTAGTGTACATAAATGCAAGGTGACGATTATTCTTGATGATCGACAGGTATAAGTCTTCTAGGCCTTACCTAGTAGCTAGGACTAAAGATAGCACAGCTCAAGAGACCATCATAGGTTGTCTCTTTTTTTAGGCTATATTATTGATAGAATGTTTTACCTTTCATTAGCTCATCAAATCTAGGGATTTGAAAGAATATAATAGAATATTTTCATGACAACGTATATTATTTAAGTTGACATTGCATGAATTTATCTACTTCGTGCACTTGTAGACTATGAGGACAATGATAAAGAAGCATCTCCTCCCATGGCCATGCTTCTTTATCACCATCCTCATAATCTAGAAGTGCGCAAAGTAGATAAATTCGTGCAATGTCAACTTAAATAATATACATTGTCATGAAAATATTCTATTAAATTCTTTCAAATCCCCGGATTTGATGAGCTAATGAAAGGTAAAACATTCTATCAATAATATAGACTGAAGAAAGAGACAACCTATGATGGTCTCTTAAGCTGTGTTATCTTTAATGTGCATATCCGTCAATTTTTCAACACTTTATAATTCATTCCGATGACAGTGCTATACATCTGACATCATTTCCTGTCAGAATATAGGCCAACCTGTCGCCTATCTGACAGATCAAATATTGGTGAAAAATACTTTACGACAATTATTGTGAAAGTAATGTTATACGTCCGATAGGGAAACTTGTCAAAGATATACTACCCTATCGTTGCTCTTTCGATAGTTAAAATGTTAAAGATATGCAATTTTTGACAAACTGATGCAATAGTAATGCTATGTCACTGACAGGTTTATCTGTTAAAAGTTGGTTGCAGATCTGTCACTATTCTTATAGTTCTAATTTCAGAAAGGATATCTTTTTGATAGTTAGTTTCGACAGCGATTGTATATTTTCGATAGGTGTTTATGTCAGAATTCTGATAGATGGACTATAGGAAATGCCATAACAAAGCTGTTATCATGTGCAGGTTTCTGACGTAATGGGGTGTCAGTAAATTGATGGATATCTCTTCCATTGCTATTTCCAACATGAAAATGATGACGGACACATGTGTCGAAATGCTGACAAATTAGCATTGCAAATCTGACAAAAGGCCATCAAAATTTGACCTCAAATGTACTAGTGATCCTACATCAAAATTTTGTGACCTATGACCTAGCATATGCTTGGGTGCTATAAATCACTTTATCTATGTTTTTCTTCTTCTTTCTTCTCCAGGTTTGCATGTTCCCATTTGCAGTACTTCTCATACTATTTGTGCATTTTTGACCCTATAGGCCAATTAAAACTCTTGGTAGTAGTCATTTAATCTAAATACTTCCTATACTAACCATCAACAATTTCTCTAACATCATTAATAAAATTAGAATATGCCACATCTGTAGAGATGGACTTTTCAATGGCACTATAATATGCATGTTTAATAAGGTAATCACCATTGCCCATATTTTGTGTTTCCATGTTCATTATGCTCTCCTACTCCACTTTCTATTTATCAAATATATTTAACTTATAAGTTTCCTTTAATCAAGTAAGAATGGTTGAATGCTCCAATTCCTTAAATAATTTGATCTTTTCTTTCATAATTATAATTTTTCCCTTTAAGTATTGAGTCTAACTCACAAGAAAATCATATGTTTACATAGGTTTTTTTTTTTTTTTTTTTTTTTTTTTTGGGGGGGGGGGGGGGTATACCTCATGTAAACCCTATTGCAATATTGAGCCAATTGATATCTTCTCATAATGATCTCTAAGTCTCATTCAATTCTTTAAGTTCTTTCAAAAAACCCTCACATTGGTTGACAGTTTTAGTAACTTATCAATAATTACCTTTAATTGCTGAGACAAGGTACCTCTAATCATTATTTTTACCTTTTCTGTATCCAATAGTTTGGCTTGATCCAATTCATCATCCTTTTCCTTCAACTTAATGTTGGTTTCCTGTAGCTCATTCATTAAGGCATTTAATTCCTCTGTTGTATCTAAGAAGATTCACCTGGTTGCATTGTGATCCCTAGTGGGGTGTATGTCATCTTTTATAATTTCTTTTTCAATTTCCTATTGACAAAAAGAACCTTAGTGTAAGAATAATGTATCTCATCTGTCTCCTCCAAAAATGTATTGATTTTCCTTTCTTGTAGCTAAGTTACATGTATGACTAACATTATTGCATGTAAAGTGCAGTTAGTTGCTTCCAAAGTAGTAGTATCCTTCAATTTTATAATTTCTCCTTTTCCATCCTATTCCTCTACTCCAATAAGTAATTAAATCCTATTAGTACTCAGATCTTTCACCCACAAAGGAAGTGTCTTCAAATTTGGGTGGTATCCTAATCTTGTGAACCTACCATATTTCTTAAAATCTCAGGAAAAGAGTGGATCTTGTTATTGTCTGATCGAGTCCAACATAAAAGCTTCCTCTAAATTCTAGCCAGGGATCGATAACATTCTACTTTCTTTGACAATATTCCTTTCCTCATCAACACTAAGGTGACCTAGATCAACATCATTCAAGGTTGCAATTTGTGGGACACCTTTTGATGGACCACTCACTTTCAACCAAAAAGATTTAAATTCAAGCTTATTGATGAAATTATCATCTAAAATGAAAACTTGAGTAGCTAATGTTTTTTTCATCATATTCATTCTCCAAGAGTATCTGATTGTCCATACTTATTGTATTTTGTGGTTCATCATTAGATGGACATTCCCTAAGAGGATATGCTAGAGGTTGTTCCACCTCTTCTTCATTAATATTGATTTTTTTCAAAACATTTGTAGATTCTTCTATTTATTCTCCAACATTTGAGATTTCATATGCAAATAATGGGGGGCCAAGAGTCTCTGTCTTCATGAAAATGTGGAGGCATATTATCTCTAGATCCTTCAACCATCTACTCTTATTTTTATTGTTCCTTGCACTCTACCTAAATTTTTGGTTTGCCTTGGTAGATGTCTTCAAAATGCTCTATCATCCATTCAATTATTTTGACCTCATTCTTCTTCTTTCTCTAAAATACTATGAACTCATGGTATCTCCTTCTAATTTCATCCTCAATTCTTATAAGGATAGCTCATTTTTTCCTCCTTTGGGTAACTAAGGTAGAATAAATATAATTTCTAATCACATCCCTATTATAGTCTACCTCATGGGAACAAGGATCTATATTCAAATGAATATTCTTTAGCCACTCCATAAATCCTTTTGGGTCATAGTCCCTCTTTTTCCCAAAACCCAAGGAATACCTAGCAATGATATAAAATTGGACCTTGTCCAAATTCTTGTCTCTAATACCAAAATCCCAATATCTAGTGAATATTAGAAGGAAATAACCTTTTTTTTGACCTTTCATGTATACTCTATGTGTCCACATAAATTTCCACTTGAACTCTATAAAATCTAACCTTGGTGAAACATAATAAGGAAGTTGATGTGGGGATTGGTGGTAGCCATATACCCTAGTGAGTATTTAATTAGAAAAGAATAACCAATTTGCAAAGTTGAATTTTCCATCTTCATCCATCCTCATTTATTTGGGCCTCATTATCTCCATGACATTGACTAGAAACATTTCTATAGAAATTCCCATCTATTCATAGATCTTCATTACAAAGTGATGATGGAAAGTTAGGTAATCAACCTTGTCACAACTCCTATCCCATAAATAACACCATCTCTATACTGGGAAAATTCTTCTCTTACTCTAATGAAATTCGAACTTGAGACCATTGTTCCATTCAAATCTATGCTGGAAAATAATTAGGTTGCACAAAAAAAGAAGATTATTTTAACTTGATGTCCATAGGGTTCTTATTTATTTATTGCAAACCATCATGAATATACTTTGAAATCTAGAAAAAAAAATCATACTCCAAATTGACAAATTTATGCTAGATCCTCATTACTATTATAATGGCCTAAATTTTTACCCTTTTATTTAAATTTATCTTTCACATCAGCCTCACCTTAGCCTTAGACTCAAATCCTTTTCATCTTCCCACATTCACTTTCATTTTCATATCATCACCCGCTATAGAATCCTAGCCATGTAGCCTGGACAGTACAAGATACATGTGCACCATAGAGACATCTAGACGGTGCACTAGTGTTTGTGAATCTATAGACATCTAGGTTGTTGTTGAGGCATTATAAATTATCAAATTTAATTTGTAACACCCAAATCCTCTACTCATCTATAGAGGATTTGACTTGCATGCAAATATATGGCCTTCATTCACACTCATTTGGTCTTCTTGGCTACTTCTTCTTACTTCTAAAGAGTTTCTTGCTTCATCATTCATACTTCCTATTTGGTTTCTCACTTCTTACTCATAATTTTTGGCTCCTATCATGCCCAAAACTAAAATTGGTAAAAATGCACAAATTTTTTTAAACACCTAAATTTTTACGAAGAATGAGTACCATGCAGGGTTAGGACAATAGTGTATGACAAGAGAGGGGCATGATGGCTAACAGGGTCATGTGGTGATCCCACTCACATAACCGGGTTGGCCAACCTCCCTCACAACATGGTTAGTGGTTGGTTAACCCCATTTGATCCCACTGGTCAAGTTATCCGATGGTACTAGAGAAATAAGTTTTTGGGTAAGGTTCCCAATTGATCATGTACGCCAAGTATGTCGATATAAAGATCTACGCAGAAGTCATAACTAAAAGAGAGTTGGTTTTTGAACTCCTACGCAATTATTATTATAATTGTTATAAATACACATTCGTTATGTAACCATAATAGTAGGTACCGAAAGATAGCATAGGAATAAGTTCAATATCTAATGTTTTACTAGTTACTAAATCAACCTAAAGGATATGTAATGCTTATAAATTTAATTAGACGAGTCCCCTTGGGACTACATTAATTAATGAATATCATTATCAATGAATGGAGAAAGTCCCAACTATAAATTAAAAGAAGAGATGAATATTCCAATAAATGACTAAACCCCTAAAGTTAAGAAGGACTACCATTAAATTATATATTTCACAAATAAAAAATGCCTAATAGAACAATTATCATTTTAATTAATTCATAATGTTAAATATATGATTAAAACCATTTTGATAGGATTAGTTTAGTACATTAAAATTTACACGTGTGAACAACTGTATTAAATTAATTCATTGAACAAAATATACTCTTAAACGTCTTACATTCACATTAATTTAATAAGGTACAAGTTAAAAAAAATTCTATTGATTATTTTAATTTGCAAAATAGAATACTTAAATAACAATGAATTTATTCAATTCATAAGGAAAATACGTATCGCTACAAAATGATTTAAATAAAATTAATATATACACATTTAATAAATAAAGGCTAATTTAATAATGTTTAAACAAATAAATAAAAGTTGATACATTTTAATATAAGCTAATATATAATAATAATATATTAATTATCATATAAAAGTTTATTTAAAAAAATGAAATAAAAATAATAATAAAATAAAATAAAAACTTTAATTTAAACTATGATACATATATGAATTTGATCCCCCTTAAAAAAAAGGGTCAAATGGTGGAGGGGGTCCGCCTGTCGACAGCGGTACCCTGTTGTAGTAGGGCCCGACTGCCTTGTGGTAGCGGGTACTGTGCCATAGTAGGGCCTGCCTACCACGACAGTGGGTACACCTATTGTGATAGGTCTCGCCTGCCACGACAATGGTACACATGATGCGGTAGGTCCCCACTGTCGTGTGGCAGGGGCAAGGGTGTGGGGTCAAACCCCACCCCTTAACAAATATATATATTTTTAAATTTATTTTAATATATATATTTTTTAACTTCACTTTATTTTTTATATAATTTTTTTTTTTACTTTATGACTTAGGCATTTGTAAACTTGCATAAATACCCCTTTTTTTAAAGAAACATTTAAATGTTTTTTTTTTATTAATTTATTAAATTTATATATATTTTTGTTTTCAAGCCTTTTTGTGGATTTCTTGGGTGGCGACCCAGATGGGTCCCACCCCTTTTTTTTTTCCTTGCAACTAGTTTAAAATAGAGTCTTTTTGACAAGTAGATAGGAGATATTATAATTTAATGACTGTGGTATTTGGAAAGTGTATGTGGATTTTAATTTCTTCCCCATACATTTTCCAGAGACCTGTAGGTCTCTTTTTGAGTTTTCTTTTGAAACTCATCACTTGTTTTTTTTGTTTGTTGTTTGATGATGACATTAGGATTTAATTTATAGATTTATCTACACTTTTAACATAGCATGAACTTCTCTATTGACTAAATGACATTATTGACTCCTCTAAATCAAATTTTCTTAACAATAATAAATCAAGACTAAATTTTTTTTTTCTACATTTTCCTTTCTACCATTTACAACATGAAATACATTTACAAATTTTCAAAAAAATAAATCCTATTGATAAAAAATACTATTTACATCCATTTCTATTGGGATACTATGAAATGAAGCAATAAGGATATGAACAATCTTTATTTTCATTGTTTACAACAAGAATTCTTTACATTCATCCATAGTAAAAGTACAAAATCTCCTTTCAACAATAATGCTATTCTACAATGTACAAAATTATTTCCTCCCTCAACTTGATAAACATCAAAGATTACAACAATACAATAACAAAATGGAGTATTTCCCATTTCAAGGATTACAAAATTGCAACACTACTCATGCTCCCACAATGACATCAAAATGAAGGCTTTCCACAAGCTTTTACCACATGAACATGGCCACCAAAACCTGTAATAAAAGAGCAAAACCATGGAGTGCTCACCTCCCATCCAAGGTCTCTAAGAGACCACCCCCGAGCTTAGAGAACCAAGGTTAAATGGGTACACTCATACAAAAAACTCACAAATGCATTTACATGAACAAAATAACAATGAACTCCCTCAAAGATCTTGGCTTCACGAATGAGTCACCTACAAACCCATTGAGGAAGGGTGAAGGTGGGATTTCCAAGGAAAAGATTGCCATACAATAAAAATATACAACCAAGAGATTTTCCATGCCTTCCAGAGGCTACATTAACACATTTGTCATCTACTAAACTTCACCCTTATCACCCCCAAATGCAAGATCATAGCTATGGCTTCATGGAGCTAATACTCCATGAGATTTACCCTCTTCTCCAAGAGAAGAAGCTCTCAAATTCAATGGCAAGCCCAAATAACCCCTTCACCCAAGGCCACTTCTTCCCTCCCAAGGATGAGTGATACCTTGTACACCCATGAACAACATATGATTAAACAAAGAAAGAAAAAAAATATGCAAAAATATGCATTCAACACTCATACACCACACTTACAACAATCTACTTAACATGAAATACAAACATTTTAACACATACAAATTTACATATATATTTTACAAATTCAATAGAAAATATAATCTTTCAAGAAGTATCTTGTTCATGGAAAGAGCACCAACCTTGCTCCTATGCAAATGGAAAATGAGGTTTGAGAAGAGCCCTTTTCCTTTTCCTTTTCTTTTTCTTTTTCTTCTTTCTCAAATCCCAAAAGTCTAAGTGCCTCCAAAATTAGAGAGTGGGTGAACAACCACTAAGTCTCACAAAGCCTCTAAAAAGGCCTCCAAATCCTACTCATCCTCTAGCAATTAATGTGAGTTGACTACTAGTCCTTGGCCTTACTTCTTGGCCACCCCTCATAATGGTGAGTTTAGCTAGGAGTGTGGAACAAGTCAAGGCATGTGGGTTTCTCCATTTTTGCCACTTTTGAAGAGTATCCTTTTTGGAGTGGTTTAAATGTGATCTAGGTCATCCTATAGGAAAAATCTATCTCCTAACTCAAGGTACCTCCTGTAATACCCTAAAAATAGGCTATAAGACCATTGACCTCCTACATTGACAAAATTGATTGAAATCAGCACAAAAGTCCTAACCTAAGGCACATCGGCACATCAAATCATCAAAACCCTAATCGATTCTATCTAAATTCTACATCGGGGAATATTTCCTAAATATTCCTAATTTATCCAAATTATCTCCTAATTAAATATTATTTGGTGATAAATGATATTCTTTTATTTATCCTAAATTTGATTAATTGAATATGATGAAAATTTGATTAATTAGACTTAATTCTGCCACTTAATCATTTAATTGGATTTAATTCTATTTATTCCTAATTAATATTATTTAATTTTGACAAAAAAATAAAAAATCCTATAAATAATTGATTAAATTCTTATTTAATTAATTAAATCCAATTCTCAATTTAATGATATAGTTTCAGAATAAAGTTTGATTAAATAATTGATTAACCCATAAATTAGTTATTTTAATTCAAAGATCAGTTAAGTTGAGAATAAATCACTTAAATTATTAAATTAATTCATATTAATTCATGCACAATCAGAAAAGCAGTCAACTTTAAATCAACTGTCAATTTCAATTTGTTAACTTTCTAAACTCAACATGTGATTGCGAGTTGAAAAAGTGATCTAAACTCTATTTAGAGTTAAAAATATGCTTTTGCATGATTTTGTGAGTTAACTATTTCTAATTTATTGATAGCTCAAAAATCAACCTGAGTTTATCAAGAGTGATTTATGGCTTTCTCTATGCATCCTCAAGCCCTGGATTTCTATATAATCAAGGCTCAACCCTTCACAAAAGGTCCTTCATTTTTGCATCCTTACATGTTGCATCCTTCAACTATGTTTTGGATAATCAAGCTCTTACAAATAGGTGACTATTAGATTTTTTGCAATTTCATTTCATTGTTTTCCATCCATTTTTCATAGCATAGCATAGCATATCATTGATAGATTCAACAACATTCATTTTTCAATTCTAGATCAATTTCATACAGTTTTTCATCATATTGCATAGAAAAATCCAAAAAGATAGATTAACTTGCATCCATATTTCATTGCTTTCACCATTTCAAATCCTTTGTTTAGGTATTGCATTGTCACTAGTCTCGATCCTAATATGAGAATATCAAACTCATACCTACTAGAAGACAATAGATTGCCTAGTTAGCATTGTTTACTTCATTTGTAGATTTCATGATTTACTAACCTCTAATGTTTTACTGAAGTGTTGTGTCTACAGCTAGGTACAAAATTCACACGCACATTTCTGGTGCCCACCGTGGGGCCCTGCAATGGGTTTACATTCAAATTTTTCAAATTTCTAGCAATTTCTCTTAAAACTACATTTTTTAATTTTTTGGTCTGTATAATTTCATACGACATTTTGCAAATTGTCATATCATGACCCCCTATCTGTCGTATGACAAATGACAATCTGAAGTGTCATGCTGACTATATATGACTTGTCATATCAGAGATAGATCATTGTATGAGAGCTAACCCATTGTCATATCATTTCTGGAGAGTTGTATGGGAAAGTGTAGAAACTCGTATGAGTTTTGATGCCAGTTTTGCATAGTCATTTCATATTTTGAGCTATCTTTTTAGATTTAGATTTTGGATTTTTGCTAACAGCTAACCCTAACGATAGATACTTGCTATTTTTTATCACTTTTCTCATGGAAAAGCTCAACAAAAGAAAAAATAAGGTAAAATCTACAAAGCGCGTTGCATTGGATCTGAGGTATTTTGCTACATCCCTATAACACTTTGATTTTGGGAAATAAAATGAACCTCTCATGTGTTTAGCTTGAGTGTTTCTGGCTTTCATAAGTTGCATGTTCATTTTGGATCTAAAAAAAGAACATAGATTTTCTTTCTTGCATATTTGTTTCACATAGTAATTAGGCCCTATGAACACTATTTGTGGTGTTCTTGAGAGAGTGGGCTTCATTTGCTTGTTTTACATGGGAAGCTCTTCTCGAAGATAGATCCCCTTGTAGGTAGGGAGGATTTGTTATCATCTCATAGTCTTACTTGGTTTAGTCTTCATCTTTGATGGTACATTTTCTCTTGGATCCACTTAGAGAGATCGGTAGCCATTTTTGTTGACATACGAACCTTGGTAGGTTTCAATTTAGTGTGTCAATCAATCTGTTTGCTATGTTTGGCTGAAGTGAAGAGGCTAGAGGATTATGCTCTGTTCCCATTTTGGGTAGCATCAAAAACTTAGATCCTTGAATTTGAACTAAGTCCCCATGTGGTCCTTTTTGTGAGTCTTCCTTATTAGAGAGGGTTAACCATAGTAGACATTCCCTTTATTGGGTCAACCATGTGGATGGAACCTCAAGCGGTAATAGCTATTTATGCTATGGTAGCAGTAGCCGCTATATAAATGTCCTTGTGGAAGAAATCTCCACGGTGTAGTTTCTTGTTGGGCTATCAGATCTCCTCAGCATCTCTGATTGATTAAATTCTTGGAATGTTTCGAAACCCCAGTGCACCTGGATTGGAGTTCACCCTCTTCAGATTGTAAAAGTTGTAGAGTTGACCATTACTATGAACCATAGTGCAACCAAATTTTTATTTTCTAGGACTATGTGCATGATTGCAAAACATTTGAGAACATACACAAATAGAATTCTTAGGGATTAGAATCATAAGTCACTATTCTTGTTCATGTGCAAGGTTTCTTTGTCCCTTACTCATTGTTTGAAGACAATTGCTTTCTTGAACTCCCCTGATTGTTGTCTTGTGTGCCTGATATCCTATTGGTCATTTAAAAAAAGAAGAAACCTAGCCTTAAAAATCAACCAACAATCTGAAAAACTTGCAAAATATGAACAAAAATCCTTTCTAGTATCAATTATTGTCTTGGAAAAACAAAAGTCATATGATTTTTCAAATTGTCATATCGGAACCCCCAAAAAATCATATGGTAACTTGTACTCTATCATACAAGTTTTATAAAAAAACTAAGAAAAATCAAATCCTGGAGTCAACTGGCATACGAGTTTTACCAATTGTCATGTCAGACCCCATATTGACTCGTACAAGCCTACATAAAGTCATACCAAAGTTTTATCAAAGCTATCAGTAAGTCTTCAAACTTGTCAAAAATTCAACCATTGTGGTCAACTTCCAGATTCTATTAAAAACATTCATTGTTTTAGGAATAGAGCAGAAAACCAAAAAATCCAATTCATTTTCCTAAATTGGTCTCTTGAGTTTGATCTAGCCTTCTGATTTATCGATTTGGATGCTGTTTCATCTTGTGTCAAAACCTTGTCAAAATCATCTTTCAAATCCATCCTTAAAATGGCTAAGTGCTATGAACTCATGTCCGCTATATTTTGGGCATCTACATACCCATATATCTATGGTACAATATCCTACACTTAGGTCCAATCTAACCAATTCAATCTTGACAAAGTTGCGTCATTCAATTTTTCCTGAACCATATCTTTCATCAGCTGTCCTAATCTTACTCTTTCGATTCACTCAAGGTTAATGGTGGAAACCAAAGCTTCCTCACATAGAAAACCTAGGGAAGAACCAAAATTCTCACCTTTGTCTTCTTACATTGTTTAGTCCATTAATAAACCTTATGATACAACTTGGTATGAAGAAGATGCTCTAGGTAATCTACATCTGAAAGAAGGTTTTTCTAATCCTCCTCAGTCAACTCACGGAGGTAATCAATCATACCTACATCAATCAATCCCCAAGAGTCCTCACAACTCCACAATGTCTCAAGGAGGAGAAAACCAAGGCTCCCAAGTTCACCACTCTAATCATGGTGGAGATCCTGAACCAACACCATCTGAAATTGAGTGATATAGAAATGATGATGACTTTCAAAAAATGATGAAACACTTCTTTCAAGAAGAGAAAGAAGCCTATTTATTACACCTAGCTCAACAAGGAGCCAAGCTTCCTCAAAACTTTAATGTCGAAGATATCATCAAACAAGAGGAAGAAACTCCCATCACATCCATGATGAAACAGATGCATGCCATGCAAGTTAAACTCAACAAGCTGAAAAAATAGAAGGAATCTAAGGAATTATCTATGGAGGCTCTATGCCCCTTCCCATTCGATAACAACTTGTACATGCCACCATTCCCAAAAAGAGTAGAGATATCAAAATATGACAATTATGATGGAAACTCTGACCCTCAAGATCATGTCAAAGAATTATGTACTCAATCCATGGAGTTTATGGATGAACCAAGTTACTTAATGCGTCTTTTTCCATGATTTCTGGGAGGAGCAGCCATTCATTGGTTCTCCAAAATGCCTCCAACTATCAAAACCTTTGAGGAGCTAATCAAACTGTTCTACCAATAACACTCCTACAATATTCAACATCTGGTCACCATGATAGACATCTGCAATCTGAAGAAAAACTCAGGAGAACCCTTACTGACCTTCCTCAAGTGATGGAGGAATAAGTTTTCACTTTATGCTTGACCTATTTTGGAAACTAAAAAACTCGAGATCTTCATCAACAATATGATTTTGGAACTCAATTATCATTTGAAAATGCAAAATCATACTTCTTTTGAGAAAATGGTGGAAAATTCCATAAAGATTGAAAATATGCTTTCTCATAAGGGAGATATATCACTTAATAAAGATAGCAAGTATGAATTAGGTTCTAGTTCCAATAACAATGACAAAGTTAAATTATGGAACAAGAACATTAATATTGTAACATATAGTGTTGTTAATCACATCAGCGCTCCCTCAAAGGCACCAGCATTCAATCTCACCATTGGCACTCAAGCCATAAAAGCTTCTAAACAAAAGGAATCTAAATCTTCTATAAACTCTAATGACTATAAGCCATGGGTTACAAAACCAAAGCATGAGTTTACTCTTTTGGGTGAGTCCTTAGAATCTACCATGAAAACACTATTGGCAAACAAAATCATCACATTACCTGAGATAAAACCATATGATCCTAAAGTCAAACCTAAATGGTGGAAAGAGACCATTTTTTGTGACTTCCATCAAAACAAGGGTCATAAAACCAATAACTGCATGCGCTTGAAGCATATCATACAAGAAAAAAATGATGATGGAAAAATTCTAATTGACAACCATAAAACCAAAAATGATCATACAACATTCATTGAACCATTTTTGAAGCATAGTCAGGGAGATTTGTCTTCTAAACCTAACATGGGTGCTAAAGTCAATTACGCCTACACTGGAAACAATGATGTCATAAACATGGTTGAACCATGCCTATCTAAACATTTCAATGTCATCACCATTGTTAAAAGAGATAGAGATAATCAATCAACAAATGCAGTAAATCGATCACAAGATCAGGTACATCTACAAGGACAAAACTCAAGTTCATCAAATTCTCCCAAGATGCCTTTCAATCTTTCATCTGCTTCTAAATAGAGAGCTGCCTCAAAATCATCAAATACTAAAGAGACTAGGGCAACATCATACAATATTATCCAAGAACTCTAGCATACCAATGCAAAAATATCCATGTTTGAGTTTCTTTAGATATCTCCTACTCATAGGACTATTCTAGATAAAGCTCTGCTTGGTTCCAATGTTCCTAACAATCTTGATCTAGATAGATTTTAGACTATGGTTGGTCATCTGACATCACCCCAGTATATCTCCTTTTCAGAGGAAGATGAAAATTCACTGAGTCATCTACATAACCAGCCCTTACACATTGAAGTCTTGATCCAAAACCATTGTGTCAAACATGTGTTGATAGATGGAGGTGCTGGTCTAAAAATCCATTCCTACAAACTAGTCACACAACAAGGATTATCAAAAGATGCTATTGATCCTAAAAAGAAGATAATAATAAAAGAATAAGATGATCAAGAAAGATCATCCAAGGGAACAATTTTACTACCTATTAGAACAAGATGAGTTATTAGAGACATCACTTGTCAAGTTCTCGATCTTCCTTTGGCCTACAACATTCTTCTAGGGAGACCTTGGATACATGATATGCAAGCTATTCCATCAATGTACCGACAATGCATGAAATTTCCTTATGATGCAGTAGAAGTAACAATTCCAATTGACATATCTACATCTTGCAATGCCTTGAAAGAGGGTGCCAAAACACTTATTCCTCATAATAGGGAATCTTCCAATAAGCAAACAAATATAGCATCTACATCCAAGATGCAAGATGATGCCAAAGAGGAAAAAATCAAGGACACAAGAATGGGAGAATATATTATAGAACCAGTCCTATCTCTAACATCTCTCCTGATCTTGCCTAAATCTTATGGGCAGCTCTTGAAACAGATAAAACAAGCATCTAAAGAACCTCAAGCTATCTACAATGGAAGTTTTGTCACAGAGAAAGTGTCCAAGAAAGAGTTTGAAGAGGAAGAAGCTATGCTTGCATGGCTATACAAAGATGATTCTCAATCTCAATCAGTTAAAAAATGTGACTCCAAATCAAACAATATTCTCTCAAAGTCATATGGACCAGGTCATAAACTCATGTCTAAAATGGGATACATAGGAAAAAGACCTCTAGGAACAAGAGGCAAAGGAATCATACAACGTATTGAACACTATGGGAGAAAAAATAAAGAAACTACATGAATTAGATATCACAAGAAGCCCTTCCACCTTGGTGGTAACTCAGATCATGTCCTAGAACATATAAGTCCAACAAAAGAAACTCAGCTAAAGGAAGAAGTACAACAATTAGACAACAATGATTCAGACACCACTAATCTTATTCCTTATGAATGTTTACCTCAAGACATACTAGATCTTCTTAAGGATGAAGAGAAACCTAAGGAGAATATCAATGTGGTAGATACACAAGAACCTACTACTAAACAAGAAGGTAAACCTTTCATAATAGCTGAACATTTGGGATACAACAATGATTCTAAGATAGACTCCCATGAATATGAGTTTCACTCATATTTTGAAGGTAATCTTGCTTGGGGGATCCATCTCAATTTTACACATATTCTTGATTTTCCTATAGATCTAGATGAAGAATCCAATGACTATGAATGAGGAATTATTCCAAAATAAGATGAGCTTATTACTAAAAAACACATTAATGTCATTCACCAATATTCACCTAAATAGGACACGAGTCTAGAGCGAAATGATGAACTTAACAAATTTGATCCACCTACAGCTGAAGTGGAATCCAATAATGATGTTGAAATGATTTGTGAACTAAGCATTCTGAGTAGTAATATCACCTTTGAATTCGAGCATTGGGTTAGGACCAATGATGACAACACCATATGCATAAACACCATTTCCAAATCCTTCCCTACCTTGACTATCCAACATCTAGAGCTTGTTGACCAAACATCTACCGATCCAAATGAAAATATCCACACATTTCAGACTGACTAAACTCTTGCCTGCTACCTCAATGCAGTGGAACCTATGACAACTTCCATTGGTGAACCTAGCATTAGAATGATAGAGTCCCTATCAAATACCTTAGTAAAAAAAACAAATGCAAAAAAGAAAAAGAGTTCTCAGGGTGAAAACCACTTTGTGGCAGTCTCAAAACCTAAATTAGTAAAAACAAAAGATGTATCTAAAGGTGAAAACCTCTATGGCATGCCTAAGGATGAGATATGTGATTTCCTTCCAAGTCATTTACAAGATAGATCTCTAGTACTGATAGAACCCACTCAATCTATCAACTTGGGTACAACAGAGGAGCCGCAACTAATTCATGTAGCACAATCCCTATCAGAGGAAGAGAAACAAGCATTCACTACTTTCCTAATAGAAAAGAAAATCAACTTCACATGGAAGTATTCAGATATGCTAGGGTTAGATCCAAATTTGATGCATCATCTTTCTATAGCTCTAGGAGTCAAACTTGTCAAACAAAAGTTGTGAAAGATGCATCCACATGTTGTGCTCCTAGTCAAAGTTGAGCTAGAAAAAATATTAAAAGCCAGATTTATCTGAGTCATAGATTATGTAGAGTAGATCTCCAACATTGTTCCAGTATCAAAACCTGACAAATCTATAAGAGTATGCACATATTTCAGAGATGTAAATAAAGCATGCCCTAAGGATGACTTTCCACTACCAAACATTGATATGATAGTGGACATGACTATGTGCTTTGAAATGTATTCCTTAATGAATGGTTTCTCTGGATACAACCAAATCAAATTACTCCAAAAGATCAAGAGAAAATTACTTTCACATGTGCATGGGGTACCTTCTATTGGAATGTCATGCCATTTGGTCTTAAGAATGCCTGAGCTACTTAGCAACGAGCTATTCCATCTATATTTCATGATATGATGCATCGAACCATGGAAGACTATGTTGATGACACCTTAGCCAAGTCTATGATAAGATTAGAACATTTGAATGACTTGAGAAAAATACTAGATAGAATGGAGAAGTTTAGTCTCAAACTAAAAAGTGTGCTTTTGGTGTCACCTCTGGAAAGCTCCTAGGCTATATTGTTTCAAAGAAAGGCATTAAAGTAGATCCTACTAAAGTCAAAGCTATCATGGAGATGCAACCTCCTAAAAATATTATTCAAATGAGAACCTTACAAGGAAGGGTACAATCAATCAAACATTTCATATCTTAGTAGATATATCACAACCTTCACAAAAACATTACATAAAGGTGTGACTTTTGCATGGAACGAGGAATGTGAAAAGAATTTAAACCACATCAAGCTATATCTATCAAATCCTCCTATTTTGATGCCTCCTATTCAAGGGAAGCCATTAATTCTATATGTCTCTACCACAGATACATCACTGGGGCATTACTAGCACAACATGATGAAAACAAGAAAGAGAGAGCTATCTACTATATTAGCAGAACATTGGTGGCTTATGAGAAGAACTATTCCATGATAGAAAATATGTGTCTAGTGTCATCTTTGCATCACAAAAGCTGAGACACTACATGTTATCTCATACTACACAATTGATAGCTAAGATAGACCCATTGAAATACTTATTGAGAAAAGCTTCCCTTACAGGTAGACTAGCTAAATGGGTGATTCTATTGAGCGAATTTGACATAGATTATGTTGAGAGAAAAGCTATCAAAGGACAAGTCATTGAAAATCAACTAGATGAAGCACCAATGTTCTATGATACACCATTATAGATGGAATTTCCTGATTCATCCATCATGCACATATCTTCTAGGACTTGGCATATTTTCTTTGATGGATCTTACACATAGAATGGATTTGGAGCAGGCATATTATTCATAACACCACAAGGTTACTCAATACCTAAAGCATTCAAAATAAAATTTCCTTGCACAAATAATATTGCTGAATATGAAGCTCTACTTAATGGCATGAAGATAGAAATTGAGTGGTGAGTGACATAGCTACACGTTCATGGAGACTCATAGCTAGTCATAAACCAAGTCAATGATGTGTATCAAACAAAAGATGAGAAACTAGTTCCATACAAATGCATGGTAGATGAATTAAAGAAACATTTCATATCTATCATGTTTGAGTAGATTCCTAAAATGGAGAACAAGGATGTTGATGCTATGGAAATGTTATCATCTTTACTACAACAATTCGAACATGAGCTACATTACGAGTTCCTGGTGGAAGCACTGTCATCCCTGAATATGATTCCCCCAAAACCCACATGATCTACACTATTGTTGGTCATGATTCTTCTAGATACAAACACCTTTTTTCCTACCTTCAAGACCAAATCATCCCTGATACCTTCAACCACCATGAGAAACAATACCTTATCCAAAATGCATCATGGTATGTCACCATAGGTAATGACCTATACAAACGGGGTCTAGATGGTACACTCCTTAGATGTTTAGAATGAGAAGAGTCTCAATGCGCATTAGAGGAAGTCCATGATGGTATATGTGGATCACATTCCAACAGTTTAACACTAGCTCAAAAACTTATTAGGGATGGGTATTATTGGCCTGCAATGGAGAAAGAGGCTATCAAATATGATAAGAATTGTCAGAAATGTCAAGTCCATGGAAACTTGATTCATGCACCAGGGAGAGATCTGATTCCCTTCACTACACAATGGCCTTTTCAGCAATGGGAATTTGATCTTATAGGGGCTATACATCCAAATTAATCCAATAGACATACTCATATTATTACAGCTATAAACTATTTCACAAAATGGGTAGAAGCAGTTCCTTTGACTCAAGCAATCGACAAACAAATTTCAATGTTCATTGTGAAATATATCATTTGTCGATATGGAATTCCACATTCAATAGTCACAGATAATGGTGGCTAATTAAAGAATAAGGACTTAGATTCCTTTTTCTCTAAATTGAATATTACACAACATTGGTCATCCATATAATATCCTCAATGGAATAGGCAAGTAGAAGCATCAAACAAGAATCTATTGAAAATTCTACATCGCATAGTTAATAAAATAGGAAGAGACTATTATAGATCTACACCATTCGCTTTATTTTATGGGTCTAAAGTGGTACTACCTATTGAGGTTGAAATCCCATCACTAAGAATTAGAATGCATGGTCTAGTAAATGATGACGACTACAGAGTGTCTAGGTTGTAAGAACTTGAACTACTAGATGAACGCAGACAAGTAGCATATGATCATCTCAGAGTATATCAAAAAAGAATGTCTAGAGGCTACAACAAGAAATTCAAATATAGAGAATTTTAGGTTGGTGATCTAGTCTTGAGAGAAAATCCCAAAAATCAATCACATCAAGAGCGCAAGGGGAAGTTTAACCCAACTGGCTGGGTCCCTTTGTTATCACTACTACTTTTGGCTATGGAGCCTATCAACTCTCAATGATTGAAGGAGAATACATCTGAGAATCAATCAACATTCTCCATCTAAAGAAATTCTACACCTAAGGCATTTAGTCTATGGTAAAATGTCTTGAAAAAATCATAAAAATTAGAAAAAGTCCTAAAAAAATGATCATCCTAGTGAAAACCTAACAATAGGCACCTTGATGTATCACAAAAAAATTTAAAAAAATGTAAAAATACAAAAAAAATACAAAAAAATAATAAAAAAGAGCAAAAATTACAAAAAAATTGAAAAGATGAAAAATACAAAAAAAAGAAGAAAAAGAAAAAGTGCCTTGGTGAAAACCTGGAAATAGGTGCCTTGGTAGAAAAAATAAAACCTCTACCAAGATGGTGAAAACTCAGCAAAAAAGTGCCACTTGGTCAAAACGCTCCATCTATTAGCATAATCTTGGTATTTTCCAGCTTTCAGTCCTGCTTTAGTTTGTATATATCCTCATTTTCAATAAAGTCAGTTTGTACACCAATCTACAAAAGCGTCTGTCTCCTATCAATGATCCAAACTTGGGGCCAACCAAAGTCATATCCTCCAATCCTTAGTACCTTAGATGACTCATATCTAGTTAGAGTCCTTTGAAGCTTCATCTGAGTCAGTCAGTCTCCTTACCAGAAAGGATTTTGCAATCAAACACCAACACAAACATCAAACAAAATGAAAACAATCTTTGCTCCACATGATTTTATCTCCTTGTATGCTTATTGATTCACATTGATATTTCTGCATATTCTATCCCTTCGAGCTCTTTGATGATGTCCTTTATAGGATTTAGAGAGTGATGACTGGGGGCATAATCTTTTCTTTGTTTTCTTCTTTGAGTGAAAATCTAATAACTTTGGAAATTTTGGATTGAATTGGTGTCCACTATAAGTGCCTCCATCATGTATTGGATGGCCATGTGTACCTTGACTATTGATTGTTGGATACAATTATTTCAAGGACATTGTTGGATTAGCTATGTGTTGTCTTTGATGTCACACAAATGTCATATCAATTATTGCTCTCAGTATCTACTGAGTTCAGTCAGTCAGCTAAGCGGTTCTCAGTATCTACCGAGTTCAGTCGGTCAGCTAAGTGGTTCTCAGTATCTACCGAGGTCAGTCGGTCAGCTAGGCAGTTTTTAGTGTCTATCGAGTTCTCTCAGGTGTCTAAAGGAAACATGACAGGATAATAATGTTAACCGAGCCTCCTCGGTTATCGAAGGAAAATTAGTGGTTACCGAGCTCTCTTGGTCTCCAAAGGATGTTGCAAAATTTGTTGTGGTTACCGAGTTCTCTTGGTCACTGAAGGAAATCTTTTCAGGATTAATGTTTATTGAGCAAGGTCAGCCCTTTCAAAGAATTTTTTTATTACAATTTGTTTATCCCAGCCGACTGTTATAATAATTATTAGTGCCGACTTGACAATCTAAATGATTATGAAATGGCATATATATATAGAAGGTCAAATGGTGAATAAAAGATATACAACATGTAGAAATCATTTTTGAAGAAAGGTGTGTGCGAATTTTGAAGGATGGTCAGATATCCTTGAGGAGCAGCAAAGATTTAATTGATTAGTAAGGATCTAGTGAAACAGAACAGAGATCTATATTCAACAATTCAGTTGTAGGTTATTTCATTGTTACTCTCTAGCAATTGTAGCAGTGATATCAAAATCTCTTAACCGAGTTGGTTTAACAACCATTTTGCAAATCCTCTAACAAGGTAACAGTTCTATTGAATTGTTTCAAGACCTCTTACAAGGCCACTCCTAGCAGGGTGATTAAATCCTCTAACAAGGTCACACCTAATAGTGTGTTTTGTAACCTTTTACCGGGTTGGCTTCTAACTGGGCATCACTTCAGAAGAGTGAAAAATAGTAACTAGTTACATTGGTGGTTTTTCCCATATTGGATTTCCACAGTAAATCTGGTGTCTCTTGTGTTCATGTTATTTTATTTATTCATGTAAGTTAATCAGTGATGAATGCTTAAGAACAGTTTAATTATTACACACTTCAAGGATCAAGTTTTCAGCATTTCTCTATATATTTATCGAGTGGCACAGTAAATAATTTGTTAAGATATTTAAGGGATCAGTGGTAATATTTTTGTGGTTAACTGATTCATCCCCCCTCTCAGTTACTACATCTATATTTCCAACAATTGGTATCAGAGCTTTTGGTGCTTGCAGGAAGGGTTTCAAGGACCTAAGCTAAAGATCAGGATGTCTTACAAAAGAGAAATTCCAAGGCTTAACAAAAATAACTTTCCAGCATGGTAAGGTCTCATGAGATTACATCTGGCTTCCATTGGTGATTCAGGATGCAAATATATTGATCAAGAATATACAATTCCTACTGGCACATTAACTGTTGAAGACATTGCAGAGAAGAAGAACCATAACACTATGATGATAGACATTGCATCAGCTCTTAGCTATGAATAATTTGATGAAATCAAAGACTGCACAATTGCTCATGAAATGTGGAACAAGCTGAAGAAAATCTATGGTGGTGATGACAATGTGAAGAGAGCCAAAGCAGAGAGCCTAAGAGGATAGTTTGATCAAATGAAAATGAGAGAAGAAGAAAACATTGCAAAATATGTTGAAAGAATCAAGACAAGTGTTAGTGCAATTAGAGCTTCTAGAGGAAAAATTGATGATGAAATGGTTATAAGTAAGGTTCTTAGAACATTACTCCCTATTTATGCAATAAAAGTTTCTGCTATTCAAGAAAGAAGATGTGAAGAAAATCACAATATAACTTTGGATGCCTTAGTTGGAAGATTGACAACCTTTGAACTGGATAACTATGACAACTATGTTCCAACTTCTAAAAATATTGAATCAACTTTTGAGGCCAAACTTTCACTCAAGAAAGGGAAGAAAATCCAATCAGAAAGTGAAGAAGAATTAGAGGAAAGTTCTGATAGCGATCTTGAAGTTATTGAAGCATTACTTGCAAAGAAGTATTCAAGAGGCAGAGGAAAATACAGAGGTAAAACTCCCTTAATCTATTTTTCATGTGAAGAAATTGGTCATATTGCAGCTAGGTGTCCAAACAAGAAAAGCAAAGATGAGAAGAAAAATTACAAGTACAATGGCAAGAAAAATTTCAAATCATTCAAGGATAAAGGTAAGAAAACATGTTTCTTAGCTAAAGATTCGGATGATAGTGAAGAAGAAATTGTTTTCATTGCTGTAAAAGATGAATCTGATAATGATGAAGATGAGATGGCACTTATCTCTCATATAAGCAAGAATGATACATGGATTATAGATAGTGGATGTTCACATCATATGACTGGTGACAGGACCAAGTTTGAACACTTTGAAAACTTTGATGGTGGTAATGTAAGGTTTGGAAACAATGAACCCTGTTGTATAAAAGGAAAGGGATGAATTTCATTAACCAAAGAACTTATATGTGATAATGCATATTGGGTCGAAGGACTAAAGCATAATCTTCTAAGTGTAGCACAGCTAATCAACATTGGATTCAAGGTCGAATTCATGAATGGAAAAGCAAGACTGTTGGATGACAAAGGAAAATTGATAGGATCAGGCAAACAAACCAAAGGTAACCTATTTTATCTTGATCTTGGTGATTAATCATGTTTTATTGCTCGAATTGAAGAAAGTTAGTTATGGCACAAAAGGTTATGTCATGTAAATTTTGACAACATGATGAAAATAAGCAAATTCAAGAAAGTAAGAGGTATTCCTACTTTGAAGAAACTTGATGTTGGTCTATGCAAGAATTGTCAAATTGGTAAAATGGGAAAGTCTAGTTTCAAAAGTAAAAACTATCAGTCTAAAGATATTTTGGAAATTGTGCATACTGATTTATGTGGACCTATTGGAATTGAGAGCTATACTGGAGAAAAATTCTTTATTCTCTTTGTTGATGATTATTCTAGAATGATGACTGTTATGTATTTAAGAGAAAAGTCTGAAGCATTTGAGAAGTTCAAATGGTATTTAGCAAGAGTAGAAAAGGAAATAGGAAAAAGAATAAAATGCTTGAGATTAGACAGAGGTGGTGAATTCATCTCCCATGAATTCAATAATTTTTGCATTGAAAGAGGAATCAAAAGACAGGTATCAGCCCTGAGAACTCTTGAGCAGAATGGAATAGCTAAAAGAAGGAACAGATCTATCATGGACTATGCAAGGACTCTAATGATTGAAAAGAACATTGCTATGAAATACCGGAAGGAAGCTATCAGCACTACAGTTCATACCTTGAACCGAGTATAGTTGAGAAAAGACACATTCAAGACTCCATATGAGCTATGGTATGGCTACAAACCAAATGTAAGTTACCTAAAAGTATTTGATAGTAAATGCTACATCTTGAAAGAATCTAGAAAAGGAAAATTTGACATAAAAAGTGATGAAGGAATATTTTTGGGATATTCTTGCAAAAGTAAAGCATATAGATGTCTAAATTTGTCTACTCACAAAATCATAGAAAGTGCACATGTGAGAATTGATGAGTTTGCAGAAAAGATTGAAGAAGAAAGCAAAAAGGAACTAGAGGACTATAGAAAATTTATTTACATCGAACCTGATACATTGCCAGACACATGTAAGGAGACTACATCTATTGAGCCCAATATAGTAACCGAGTCACAAGAAGAAGTTCTAACCAAGTCACAAAGTACCGAGTCTCGGTCTGAAGCTACCGAGCAAGTATCTACCGAGCCCGAGCAATCTGAACCTGAAGATGAAGAAGATGACAATGTAACTCATTTAGGAAGCAAGGAACCTGTATTAGCCAAGTATGTCAGAAAGCATCATAAACCAGATTAGATTATTGGAAACAAATCAGATGGTACCATGAGAAGAAGTAAACTAAAAGGTACATGTTTATTTGCTGATTTTGAACCTAAAAATGTCAAAGATGCATTAGAAAATGAAATTTGGATTGAGGCTATGAATGAAGAAATAGAGAAAATAGAGAAAAATAAGACATGGACTCTTGTACCTAGGCCTAAAGATAAAAATGTAATTGGGACAAAATGGGTATTCAGAAATAAATTGAATGAAGATGGTCAAGTATCAAGAAATAAAGCAAGATTGGTATGTAAAGGATATTCTCAAGAAGAAGGAATAGATTATGGAGAGAATTTTGCTCCTATTACAAGATTAGAAGGTGTGAGGACTTTACTTGCATATGCAGCACATAAAGGATTTAAGGTATATCAGATGGATATCAAATCTGCTTTTCTCAATGGTATTCTTGAGGAAGAAGTCTACATTGAGCAACCTGAAGGTTTTATTGATCCAGACAAAAGGGATATGGTCTACAAATTACACAAAGCATTGTATGGTCTGAAACAAGATCCTAGAGCATGGTATGAAAGATTACATAACTATCTTACT
Source organism: Chamaecyparis obtusa (assembly GCA_027943335.1). Classification (NCBI taxonomy): domain Eukaryota; kingdom Viridiplantae; phylum Streptophyta; class Pinopsida; order Cupressales; family Cupressaceae; genus Chamaecyparis; species Chamaecyparis obtusa. The sequence continues at coordinate 1,690,935 of BSBK01000325.1, read as the reverse complement.
CAAATTGATTTCAAAAGGGCTAATGACAACAACAATTTATACATCAAAGAAGGATCAGATAACAAAATTGTTTTGGTAGAAATATTTGTGGATGATACTATGTTTATAGGAAATGATGATCAGTGCAAAGAATTTTCAAAGCTTATGAATAAGAATTTGAAATGTCTATGCTTGGTCAGATAAAATTCTTTGTTGGTCTTCAGATTCAGCAGAACAAAAATGGTATCTACATTACTCAGTCTAAATATATCAGGGAAATACTTAAGAAATTTGGTATGGAAGATTCAAAACCAGTTGGTACACTGATGTGTACTAGACTGAAGCTTACCAAAGATGATGATTCAAAAGAAGTAGATCAAACCTTATACAGATCAATGATTGGAAAATTATAGTATGTAGTACACACAAGGCTTGATATTGCCTTAGCAGTTGGAATAGTGGCAAGATTCTCGGCTAAACCCAGAGAAAATCACATGATGGTAATCAAAAGAATCTTGAGGTATTTAAGGGGAACTGAAGATTATGGCTTGTGGTATAAATTTGGAGGCAATCTGGATTTAAAAGTGTTTACTGATGCTGATTGGGCAGGAAACATTGATGACAAAAAGAGTACAAGTGGTAGAGCATTCTTTCTTGGCAAGAGGTTAGTATCTTGGACTAGTAAAAAGCAAAATTGCACATCCCAATCCACAACAGAAGCAGAATATGTTGCTGCAGTAGTAAACTACTCTAATATTATATGGTTTAAACAGCTTTTGGAAGGCATGAAGGTTGAAAACAAAGAACCAGTTGTTATGTTTTGTGATAATACAAGTGCAATAAATATTTCAAAGAATCCAGTAATGCATTCCAAAACCAAGCACATTGCAATTAAATATCACTTTGTCAGAGAATTGGTCCAAGACAAAAAAAACAAATTGGAATATATTCATACAAAAGAACAAATTGTAGATATCTTCACCAAACCACTACCTAAGGATGCATTCTTGTATCTAAGAGGAAAGTTAGGGGTCACTCCCCTGTCCGAGGTTCACTAAATAAAGTTTTAGTGATGCATCAACTATAACATGTTGAAGATCAATCAGTTGATGCAGCATAGTCAGGGAATCATTGCATATGAATCAGTACATAAGGTACATTGATATTTACTAAAACTGTGTAAGTTGTCTTTGGCATGTGTTGTCAAAGAGGGAGAGTTTGCTATCATTTCAAGAAATTTCTAAGAAGAATAATTTGAGAAGTTAAGAGGGAGAGTTCTTAGTCAAAGAAAGAATTTTTAAGATGATGGGAATCAGAATGAAGGTAAGGATTTGTTTCTTACTCTTGGTTTATCTGTGAAATTTCATTATGCTATGACATGTTGTGTTACCATCAATGCCAAAGAGGGAGATTGTTGGATACAATTTTCTGAAGGACATTGTTGGATTAGCTATGTGTTGTCTTTGATGTCACACAAATGTCATATCAATTATCACTCTCAGTATCTACCGAGTTCAGTCGGTCAGCTAAGCAGTTCTCAATATCTACCAAGTTCAGTTGGTCAGCTAAGCGGTTCTTAGTATCTACCGAGCTCAGTCAGTCAGCTAGGCAGTTTTTAGTGTCTACCGAGCTCTCTCAGGTGTCTAAAGGAAACATGATAGGATAACAGTGTTAACCGAGCCTCCTCGGTTATCAAAGGAAAATTAGTGGTTACCGAGCTCTCTCAGTCTCTAAAGGATGTTGTAGAATTCATTATGTTTACTGAGTTCTCTCGGTCACCGAAGGAAATCTTTTTAGGATTAATGTTTACCAAGCAAGGTCGGCCCTTTCAAAGAATTTTGTTATTATATTTTGTTTATCCTAGCCAACTGTTATAATAATTATTAGTGCCGACTTGACAATCTAAATGATTATGAAATGGCATATATATATAGAAGGTCAAATGGTGAATAAAAGATATACAACATGTAGAAATCATTTTTGAAGAAAGGTGTGTGCGAATTTTGAAGGATGGTCAGATATCCTTGAGGAGTAGCAAAGATTTAATTGATCAGTAAGGATCTAGAAAAATAGAACAGAGATCTATATTCAGCAATTCAGTTGCAGGTTATTTCATTGTTACTCTCTAGCAATTGTAGCAGTGATATCAAAATCTCTTAACCGAGTTGGTTTAACAACCATTTTGTAAATCCTCTAACAAGGTAATAGTTCTATTGAATTGTTTCAAGACCTCTTACAAGGCCACTCCTAGAGGGTGATTAAATCCTCTAACAAGGTCACACCTAACAGTGTGTTTTGTAACCTTTTACCGGGTTGGCTTCTAACCGGGCATCACTTCAGAAGACTGAAAAATAGTAACTAGTTACATTGGTGGTTTTTCCCATATTGGGTTTCCATGGTAAATCTGGTGTCTCTTGTGTTCATGTTATTTTTTTTATTCATGTAAGTTAATCAGTGATGAATGCTTAAGAACAGTTTAATTATTACACACTTCAAGGATCAAGTTTTCAGCATTTCTCTGTATATTTACCAAGTGGCACAGTAAATAATTTGTTAAGATATTTAAGGGATTAGTGGTAATATTTTTATGGTTAACTAATTCATCCCCCCTCTCAGTTACTGCATCTATATTTCCAACAATTGATACCTAAAAAATTCAAGGAAGTTTGATCTAACTTTGTCTTTTGAGTAATTTCTTATTTCTCTTGTGAAACACAAAATTATCAAAGAATGTGAATGATAACAGGTCACTGTGGGTAAATTCACATGGGAATAAGAATGATCTCTCCTTTGCTTGGTGTGTTTGTCCGCAAGGTGTATTCGGGTGATCACAATGTTTATGTTTTGATGCTTATACAAATTTATATATCAAAATGGACATGATATTCAGGTCATCCTAGCTTTTGTGCTTTGATGCTTATATCTAATTTGACATTCTAAAAAAAAAATCAATATTCATATTTTCATGGTTACCTAGCTAGTGAAAATTGTATTGATTTATCTAGTTACCTAATAAAATATTCAATGACAATAAATAACGACACATGATTAGTGACTAAGTCCTAGGTCCTAGGTTTGCATTTCACTTTGCATTTCATTTGGCACTTTGCATGATTGCACTTATGTCATGATTTCAAAATCAACTTGATGACTTAACAATTCTCCAAAACTATGCTAAACATGACATAAAGGATGAGTCTCACATGAAGGTCTCCTTAATAGATCAACAAGAAGTCACCATCCTGGGTTAAACATCCATTTTGACAAAAGACTGAGCACTTGTCTTCTTCATGTACTTGCAAAACAATATCATGTGTATCATTGAATTTACATTACATCTCATAATCATTTCATACATTGATTGCATACATGCATGAACATTCATAAAGCATAAACAAATCATACATTCCCATAATCCATATATCAATGCATTGCATATTCCATACATTTGAAAGTAAATATTGCATTACATAATCCATACATTCTACACTAACAAAAGAATTTCAAACATTTGCATCACATGATATTATATCATAAACTAAAATGATAAGTGCATATGATGTCACAACCAAAAAATTGATCTCATATATATAGAAAATTAGAATAGTATAGGGGTGCATTACTGACATAGTATACAAAAGAATGCACTCAACTAAGATATCAACTATGATTAATGTACAGACAAAATGGCAAAAATGAGAACACTGTGACAAATCAATTGTCTACCTGGTCCTCTTCATCTGGTGCTCCTCCTATAGGTGCATCTGGTGGTGGCTCTGCACATGGTGCCCAAGCTCCCTCATAAGCAATCATGTACTTAGAATAAGAAGGCACTCTTTGATCAGCAATAACCCTTGAGTAATAGGTAGAAACATAGTATGAGGCTCAATTGGTCTGATGAATAACCTCCACCTATAGCCACCTCATATCAGCCTCCTACTCCAATTGCTATCTCTTAGAATCTCTCAAATGAACCTCAAAAGTGGCACTCTGTAACCTCAAATCACAAATCTATAACCGGAGTCACCTAATAGTCTCCTGAGGTGTCTAACTCAATCTCAGATCAGCCTTAGCTACCACTATCTCTACATGATCCTCTATAAGATTCTCTACACTAGCTCCTCTACTTGCCTTATGACACTACATCTCTACACCTAAATAAAAATTAGGAGCATCTTGAGCCTCCTCCATCAGAGCATCCTGCTGTGCTCCTAATACCTCATCCATACTTCCAACATTGCTGAGTGTACTGCTCTCACCTCTAGTATACCTATGAATAAAAACTACATGTCTGCCCACTGAACCACTCTAAGGTTGAGGTGGTCTCATCTGTCCTAATGGCCTTGATGGGGTCATCAGTGCTCTAGGCCTAGGTGGTGTAGGATGCACCACTAGAATCTGTACATCTCTACATCTCTGGCCTCTGACCATAGGGGCACTTGTCACATCCTCAACATACTCCATGGTAGGAATCAACTCAGTTAGATTAGAATACCACCTCATTAGATGCTCTGCTAACTAGGCAATGAATGTGTTAGTCACTCCAACATCGACAACCAGTGGCCTATAATCCCAGTCTCTAGGCACATACTCCCTATACTCCTAGCTACATAGGGCATAAGACAATTGAGTTGTCCAACCTAAACCTAGCTCTCGTACCATCTAGACATATGTAGAAAAATCCTATGGGGCATCCTGAATGATGCCATACTGCTGCTAGAAACATGTAATAATGAATCTCTCTAAGATAGTGGTGGATTGTCCTATCAATACTCAACTCTGATAGAGATAACCAAACTGACCATGAGAAGCTGTCCATGCCTTAACCTGTAAGTATGACCTCTAGATGACAAAAGTCATGTCATCTAAGACATGCCTCCAATACTCTATACATCCCATCCATACCTGTGTAACGTATCCTGAATATCTATAAATTAGAGGCTCCTGTGGCTGCCTCTCATCACCACATATAGGCCAGCATATCAGGATGTGCTCCCAAGCCCAAATATGTAATACAAGTGCACCTAAAGAAAATTATTTACCCTTATGGTAAATAATCTCATGCATCCCACTAAACATATGGGCTAATAAACATTGACCCCATCCCAGCTCAGTAGGACTAGCCACTAGTCATGAAACCATTGAGGCCCAACCCATCAAGAGACCACTCTACTACTGATTTGACATGATGATCCCTCCAATCATCCCTTCTAAGATGCACTCTAATCTGTGTGAATCAACGTATCTCTATACAAGATTCTCCCATGAAATTGACTAAGCGATTTGCTCATCTGCATCAAACAAAGTCCTAAATGCATGTAGATCAGTATTACCTACACTAATATAGTCTATGCAAGGACCATGAAATGGTATATGAAGAATCCTATAAATATCCTCTTGCATAATAGTAATCTCTCCAGTAGGAAAATGGAAAGTCTGAGTCTTAGAGTGAAACCTCTCTACAAGTGCAGTAATCAATCCATGGTTTACTTGAATGTCAGGTAACTAAATTAGGTACTCAAAGCCACATGTAGCTAGATGAACTCTCAGTGGGTCAAGAAGTGCTACACAATCTTTGGGTAGCCGGGTGAGAAATACAGACATGTACATTGGGATAACACACCTACACAACATGAAAAAATGGACACCCTATCAGTAACTTGGTAAAAAATTAGGCTATAAGCACACAAAATGAGAAATTGAATACTTCATGAGGTGCATAAAAGACCAAGGAAAATGATCAATAAATTAGAAAAATCAAAATTTTAACCTAAGGATGAGAAAAATGGTCACTATTTTCCATACAATTTTTCAAACTAGTGCCAAAACTCCAATGAGTTTCTACAAGGTCCCTACAACACTTCATGCATATACGACAATCAAATAGTTCTTGTATGAGAATTGAGGGACCCAATGAAATGTCATATGACAGATGGGTCCCTCTCATAAGAGTTACAGTTGAAATAGACATGACACTCTATGGAAACTTGAAAACTCATACGAGTTGAAGCAGACTATCATATGAGTTTCCATGGTACAAAAATTCAAAATCTTAAAAACATGCTAAAAATTCATAGAAAGCATAAAACATGGAAAAATTTGAATTCTGGAAAGGCACAAAGGTCCTCTTACCGGGTTCTTGTACTGGGGAGGTCACTGGAATCAATGACTATGCTTAAATTGGTGTGAGGTGACTGGAACTTCCATTTTCTCTTTGAGGGCTCCACAAGTTTCTATAAGGTCAAAAGGAATAATGATTTGACAAAGACCCTTTTAGGCCTTATATAGGTTTTTGACCTAATTTTCAAAGTGCTCCATTTTCTATGAAAATTGCACCCCTGGCTAATTTTGATGTTCTAAATCCATTTTCGGAATCAAAATCAAAATTTGAGATTGTTTACTTTGTCAAAATCATGATTTAAAATTTTCAGCCCTAGGATGGCTGACTGCTTGCATAATTGACCTTCTAAGCATTATTGAAATCTAGAATTCAACTTAACTGATTATCTCACATCAAACTATCAAAATCTCAACTTGGTCAACTATGGTCAAACCTAGTCAAACTTGGTCTTCAGGACCTCTAAACGATGAAGAACGCATCTCCAGACGTGCTTAACCATTTCTCAAATTGATTAACATGCTTCAACAATTGCCCAACACTGACTTTCTTGTCAAATTTCTATTTTCATCCTGAAGGGGGCATGGTATTGCACATCTTTAACTAATTCTGTCAGTCAATTTTTTCTTTTAGTAATCAAGAAAACAACCACGTCTAGTTGCAGATTCATCAAAAGTCCTTGTCGCTTAGGGAACATTGCTTGGGGTATATCAGATTCATCAAGATCCATATCAATCTAATGTTCTCTCACAATCTTGTAAACTGTATTAGCTCTTTGTAACCATTAGTTCATTAGTGTTATTTCCTTGGTTCTTCATAACTAAAGAGTTTAGATTTGGCATCCTTTCGATTCCTTTGGACAATTAGGTCTAGAGTCATGACGGTCATCTCTTCATAATCACAAGGTTCAGAATCAGGCATTTTGACACTTCATAATCACTAGTTCATTGTTGCTATAGTTGACATCATCTTGATTCTTTGGACAATCAGGACCTAAATCACTAAATCTTCAAATCTATCAATTGGTTTCTATCTCAGAATTGGTTAATCTTTTAGGATCAGTTTCTCCACCACATAACTGAGTCGAAACATCATAAAAAATAGATTAATCTTTGAACCACTGCGCTTTTCATAGTAATTCAAAGAGGGGCAAAATGTAATACCCCAAAAATGGGCTATAAGACCATTGACCTCCTAAATCGACAAAATCGATCAAAATCAACACAAAAGTCCTAACCTAAGGCACATCAGCACATCAAATCATCAAAATCCTAATCGATTCTATCTAAATTCTACATCGGGGAATATTTCCTGAATATTTCTAATTTATCCAAATTATCTCCTAATTAAATATTATTTGGCGATAAATGATATTCTTTTATTTATCGTAAATTTGATTAATTAAATATGATGAATATTTGATTAATTAGGCTTAATTCTACCACTTAATCATTTAATTGGATTTAATTCTATTTATTCCTAATTAATATTTTTTAATTTTGAGAAAAAAATAAAAAATCCTACGAATAATTGATTAAATTCTTATTTAATTAATTAAATCCAATTGTTAGATTTAATGATATAGTTTCAGAATGAAGTTTGATTAAATAATTGATTAACCCATAAATCAGTTATTTTAATTCAAAGATCAGTTAAGTTGAGAATAAATCACTTAAATTATTAAATTAATTCATATTAAATCATGCAAATTAGAAAAGTAGTCAACTTTAAATCAACTGTCAATTTCAATTTGTTAACTTTCTAAACTCAACATGTGATTGTGAGTTGAAAACGTGATCTAAACTCTATTTAGAGTTAAAAAGCTACTTTTGCATGATTTTGTGAGTTAACTATTTCTAATTTATTGATAACTCAGAAATCAACCTGAGTTTATCAAGAGTGATTTATGGCTTTCTCTATGCATCCTCAAGCCTTGGATTTCTATATAATCAAGGCTCAGCCCTTCACAAAAGGTCCTTCATTTTTGCATCCTTACATGATGCATCCTTCAATTGTGTTTTGGATAATCAAGCTCATAGAAACAGGTGATTGTGAGATTTTTTGCAATTTCATTTCATTTTTTTCCATACATTTTTCATAGCATAGCATATCATTGATGGATTCAATCACATTCATTTTTCGATTCTAGATCAATTTCATATAGTTTTTCATCATATTGCATAGAAAAATCCAAAAAGATAGATTAACTTGCATCCATATTTCATTGCTTTCACCATTTCAAATCCTTTTTTTAGGTATTGCATTGTCACTGGTCTTGGTCCTAATCTAAGAATATCAAACTCATACCTACTAGAAGGTAGTAGATCACCTGGTTAGCATTGTTTACTTCATTTGTAGATTTCTTGATTTTCTAACCTCTAATATTTTACTGAAGTGTTGTGTCTACAGCTAGGTACAAAATTCACATGCACACCTCCATTTGGTTAGCTTATTTTCACTAAAAAGGCACCTTAGGGTCACTATTAAGCCCTCTAAAGTTCAACTTGAGTTTGAATTCAAAATTCAACTTGATGGGGACCCTACATAACATCTACAACCAAGTGGTTAAGCTTAGGTAATTTAATAGGTTGGGTAGCTCTTGCCAAACCCTAATTGACATGTCACTGTCTACATAGACATTACAAGTGTCAAGTGACACCTTAAAAAAACACTTCACATTAAAAGTGACATGCCTAATTAACAAAATGCATTTAATCTAATAACACACATATGAATTAGGTTTACAAATAAAACACATTACAACGAGGTTTCAATCTCATCGATAGAGTAAATCTTGGCTTTCACAATTGTACATAGGTTTAGCCCTAATTCTCTAAATAGTTCCATGGTTTTCTTTCCTACACACTAAACTTGACCATCAATAGTCAAAGGAAAAATTACATGTAAGTATATAACAATTCAATATTTCATAATTGCAGACATTATTCAACATGCATAATTCAATTTTCTAGCCACACTTTCCTTTTTAAAGATAACGTTCATACAACACACTTGCAAAATTCTAACATCATGATATATTCATAAATACTATTTCTTAAACCTAAAACATAATTCATGTAATAATTAAATCTAACCATGATTAAATCTTTCTCATTAATATACATATTTGAGCATGTATAACATAAATTAACAAGTATGATCTAGATCCTAATCAACATCACAAGTAAAATCCACATAATATAATCATCATAAGGCATAAATAACATGAGTCACTATCAAATTCACCATAAGTGTATCAAAATCTTGACTCAAAAAGTGTCAAAATATGAATCTCTCAATAATACTATGATAGGCCATGGTGGGACCTCATAGCTCCATAATTCTACTCCCATTGATTTTTTGATCACATCAATGTTTCTTTGGCTTCATAGTTAGCATTGGGCTTCCATCCTTTCAAGGGAAGTTTTCTAATTTATTTTTTCTTATTGCATATCATACTCTTCATCTATCTCTATTTTGGATTATCCTTTATTCGTTATTCCATATAGTTATCTAGTACCCTTTTATTTTATCTTTTTTGCTTCTATGGAGGTGGAAACACCAAAGAAAGGATATGACCAAGGCAAGTCACCAAATAGCCACCCAACATTTTTCTTTGTTTACATGTGGAATGTGTTATAGAGGAATGAGCTCAACAAATTATTTCAACGATCATCATTTCCTTTGTATAATAGAGATATTTGTTATTATGTTAGTATATTGATATTTATTTAGTACATTTATCTAGTTTCTATTGGCTTTGTTTGAATCTATTATTATTATTTTTACTATTTCTATATAGGATGTACATGCTATGATAGTGTCTCACACTTGTACTATCATCCATGAATCACATTGGTGTCTGAGAAAATGAGCTTACAAAGTTTAGTGTATGTTCACTACATTTAGTTCTTTCATTTCTAGTTATCTAAATGTTTTTACTAGTTATTTTACTTTACTTATTAAAGGATGTTTTCACTCATTGTTTATTTAATCAAAGGAACTTATATTAAAATTATCTAGGTTAATCAAACAAAACTTGTACATAAAAACTCTACTTGATCTCCTTATCTCTACATGATAGTTAAATGAAGTAGCGCAAGGGAAGGTTCACTGTTGATACTTCAACTGATCTTTAGGTTGACACACTTTTTACTTCTCCACATTTTGGTTTGCTTGACATGGAATAGAAACATTTCTAATCTTATTCATATTCCCTTTGTAACCATGAAAACTATCACTCTAATTTCTATGATCATATTCACCCCTCTACATGAGCCTTACATTAGAGATCCTTCTCCCATCCATGTCATGGATTTAATCAATGACATATCTATTAGAGGTATCTTGTTTGATCCTACTTGTTGAGTAGACATCATTACAAAGGAGGTCCTCTTAGTCAATAGTTTGGACCATGGTGAATGTGACAAGTGTTCTACCACCATTAGGACATGTAATATACTATCCCTTCCCCCTTGGGGTCCACCACTTTGATAGTCCAGGCGGGACCCAAATTGGTTTTTTAACATTAATGGTAATCCTTAAGTTGGACATATTTAGGGTCAAACTAGGTATCCCTTGATTGAATTTCATGGGATCCATCCCATTATTTATTCATGAGTTCTTGAACTTTCCCTACAAGGGGACCATCCACACTATCTAGGATAATGGATATTGTGTTGGCATTGTGATGGATTTTGGTGAAAGGTCATAGATGATTGTGTTTTTGGTTTTCATTGATAGTAACATAGTCACCACACATGGTTGGATCAATCAGTAAGGTCAGTGTTTGATCGATTAGTAGAAAGCAACCAAGTATAGTAACTAGTGTACAAGAAGTACTACTATAGATGGATATTTTGGTAATGGTAAATTATGAGATGGAATTGAGTGGAGGGATATTATACATAGAATTTATATGATCATAAGACATCATGTCTAAAACTACAACTTACTTGGACAATCAGTGTGAAAGCATCACAATGGTAGAAGAGGCTACATGTTGAAAAGACTAAGTTCTTGAGCTACCGGTGGTAAATCTTAGATCGGTAAATGGTATGGATATTGTGGTGTGTAGAGATGTTATGATGATGTGTCTTAAACATTAATTATTTTATGAGCTTCTATTTACATGCTCAAGGAAATCATGAAGGGAATATTCTAGAAGTAATTTGGGATGGTTAGTAGGTCTTGATTGTTCTTGGAAACATAACATGTAAATCTTATGATGGATCGATGTGGTGCTCAAAAACATGTTACAAACATTGAGATATGTGTTTTAGTGAGATGTGTTTAAGCAGGAAATTTGAGATTTTAATTTTGGTGAAGGTTAAGGTGATGCAAGTTAAGTATTTACTGGGTACTGATCTTATTGAAAAAGGTTTTTAAGAGTTAGTGAGTTGATTATTGTAGAAGGAAAAATTCATGATTACTATGTGATGCCCAGAATTCTACTACTGGGGAAAACACAACTAAGTTACTCTATTCAAACCCAGATGCCTATTACAAACAGGAATAGGAGATAAATGTCTATAAAAAATAAATAGCTTTATTTTGTTTTGTAAGCTAAATACTAAAATACCCTTCTATTCTAGTTTTTATGTTACATTTCCCTTTTATTTTTCTTACACAAAAACATGTCAAAATGTGCATTTATTGAAATCTTTTAAAATCTTAGAAGCCATGTTTACTTAGATCTCCTTTCTTTTGCAAATGTAAACTAAACTTAAACAATATGATATACATAGGATTGAAGCTAAAATATAGAAATATGATTAGTTCATCCACTAGAAAATAAAGCATTTACTAAATTAGATTTATTTTCATATTTTCTCAAGTTCATATAACAACAACATATTTCCTTATAATTATAGGAATTTTACATAAAATGGAATATCTATTCTTGATAAGAAATAATTTGAAATGCACCTAATGCTGGTTCCTTCATACAAGATGATCAAATCAACCTTTATTTACAACTTTGTTCTTCATACATTCACAAGATTATGAAAGTATACTTTGAATAGAACAAATTACTTTTGTCTTGTCACACCTAAATTAGTCCTTTAATTTTTTTATCTTTAAATTCCAATCAACAACTTCATCCCTTCATACTCAAGCAAAACCTGCAAAAGAAAGTTTTGTAGGATGGCCATGGGAAGCTCACCTCCCATCCTAGGCCTTTACAAGACCACCCTGAAGCTAGGAGAACCATTGCTACCTCGGGTATGCATGAAGTCAAATGACACACAAACACAACATAATGTACACATAGAACACCCTCCCATGGCTAACACAAGGAGCTTGAAATTTAGCTTCCTAAGAGTAAAGGTGGACCAAGTACCCATTGGGAGACAAGGCTAGAGATGAAAATGCAAGCCTTCAACAAGGAAACAATTCTTACATACAAAAGAAACATAAATCCTCTTCACACCCCAAATCAAAATAGCCAAACATGGCTAAAACCCTTATGATCCCCAAGCATATCAATGCTGCTAGACTACCATGGACCCCATAATCCATGGTGCATCCCTCTCTCCTAAGGAGAGAGACTCTACACCAAGAGGGTTGTCAAAATCCCTTCACCCACAAGGCCACTCTTCCCTCCCAAGGGTGAGTGAGGCCTTGAACAATAATCCCTTAAATAACACACAAAATGATAAGAGAAAATACATGTAGATTCTTACTTCACATATCAACACTTCATACTACAAAATCAGCATACCAGTAAGAACATACACAATGCAACATAAACAAGAACTATCTTTCTTCAATCTTTCATGGAAGCCATAAGCAAGACACCATGAAGGAGAAGTGTAAAGCTTGAGAACTACCAACCTTGCATTAGAAGTTATGGAAATGAAAACTGAAGTAGAGCCCTTCCCTTTTGTTTTTCCTTCCTTTTCTCCTAAATCCCTTAGTAGTCTCTAGAGTTAGAGAGTGGGTGATTGAGAGAAATATCTCCAATTTCCCCTCTATAATCAAAATCCTCCCATTATTCCAATCTTTGAAAGAAGTGTGAAATTCTATTGGTCACTCTTCCCAACCCCTCACACATTTCTAAAATAAGGGTTCTTAAAAGGATAGTGGCATGGAAAGTAGACAATGTTTGTCCTCCCAATGAAAGTAATCTTCCCAAGGGCATGCTTCCCATTATGATTTTCAGCCATCTTGGATAAGTAACTTTTTGGAGGCTTCCAATAAGGTATCCTATGGTAAAAAACTCCCCTAACCCATAGGCATATGAAGTGGGCTAGTCAAAAATAGATTAAACTCAACCCTAGGTGGCCATATAACCCCTCAAAAACCCCAGTTAAGATTACATACGAATTTCAATGGATGTGACTCCACCTTGGGCTCACAAACCAAGTGGTCCTTATGGGGAAAAGAGCTAGGTACCTAGTGGGAAAGGTGGGTCCTCAAGCTTTCCAAGTGGACATGCCATGACACATCATTTTTACAACAAGTGTGCCAATTGGCACTACATAACACATCACAACACACTTGGCAAGTCCACTTGTAAATCTCATAATTTAAATGAATGAAAATGTAGATAAAATACACACCATACACTATATGAAGGAAAATACATTACAACGAGGTTTTTTCTCTTCAATAGATGCAATCTTGGCTTTACAGGATTCACATAGGGGTTAGTCATGATTCTCTGAAAAATTCCATGGCCATGATTCCTGCACACTCAATTTAAACATCAGTAACCTCAAGAAGTATAGTCATCAAAATTCAAAATGTAGAATCAACATTAACATTAAATTATCTATCACACAAGGTACATTCTTTTAGTCTTTATAATCCTTCATCATAATTTTAATCATCACTTTAATCTTTACTTTCAAATGAACAAATGTAAATTGAATCAGGAGAACATAATCTCATTAACTCATATGTCACACTAATCATTCCATATCTATATAAATCATGATGTAGTTTTAACCAATTTACATAAGCATTAATTTTGTCAATTTGAAATCATTTATAGGGCATAAAATCAAGTAACCAAATCATCAAGCAATTCTCATAATAATGTCCTAAAAATTCATCAATATATTTCATCACCTAACCTTTAACCTTCACAAAATTTTACATCGCAACAATAATTCAAATTGTCATTAATCATTTTCCTAAACAACTCATATCAACATATATTTATATATGAATTGTGACAACTTAGTATCTAGCTAAATCAATCATCAAAATGTCAATCCTAATGTATCATAGGGTTAACATTGTGAGTATAGAAAGCATCATAAAATGTAATGTATTCACATCTACTGTAATTGAACCTTGTCAAGAGGGTAAAAATATTCTTAATTAATCATAACTTAAGTCAATTACTAGGTCTACCATAACGATAATGGAAAAGCTATGATGGGTCTAGGGTGAGGCCTCACATACTAGGGTTGCGATCAAGATTTTGAGTAGAGGAAAATCAGAGAGAAGTAACAGAGAGTAGAGAGAAGATTGGATATAATAGGTAAGGTGTGCTACATCGAGATCAATACTTGTTTTTCCCTATTATTTGTAAAAAGAAAAATCCCTTAATAGGGTGGACTTTAATAGGTCTTTTATTGTAAATCCATTAATTGGCTAGACTCGTAGAAAGATTTTAAAATCCTCTAGTGAGGTAGATCTTAACAGATCTCATTATACTCCTAATAGTATACTAGTCACCCCTAATAGGGTGAACCCTCATAAAGGTTAATTATAGCTCCTAACAGGGAAAACCTTTTTACTACAGTGAAGGGCTTGTGGGTATCATCCTCACCATGGTTTTCTCCCTCTAACTAAGGGTTTACATGAGAACAATTAGTGTTTTATGTCTAATGCACCTATGGATGTCTGATTTTATTTACTTTTATTTCATTACATCAATTATAGGATTTGTTATTTGGAAGTTGTTGCTAAAGTTAATCATACCTATGGTTGAATTAGTAGGTTACCTACTTGTATTGATTCACCCCACCACTCAGTACCTTCAAATGCTAACAATTGGTATTAGAGATTTGGTCCTCTTGGTATTAAGCTGAACCTCTTGAGGAGAAGATCCCTAGAAACCAACATGGAGAGTTATAGGTATGAGTAGAAACTTGAGAATGCAAACAAGATGATCAATGAGATGTAAGAAAATATAAAGAAATCCCTTGCAAAAGGAAGAGAACTTACTAATAAATTGAGGGAAAGCCAAGACTACATAGAGAAACAATCTAAAGGAAGTTGATATGAAGAATATGAGGAGGAAATCTTAGATCTCATGAAGGGAAAAAAGAAACTGACTGAAGACATATCAAATCTAAGCAAAGAACTTAAAGGTCAAGCATTAAAGATGTGTGAAGAGATTGAAGGAAGAACTATCGAGGATGTAAGGAAATCTCTTGAAGATGCCGAGAAAGTTCCTAAGGATTCCCTAAAGGATAAATATGAAGAATGTGACTGACTAAGATAGTAATATTGTTTATATCAAAGTTAAATGCAAGATATAGTTGAAGAAAATTTTCAAGTTGTAAGTGAAATTGAAAGACTGAGAGAAGAAAATGAGAAATTGAAGAAAGAACTAGAAACTGAGAAAGAAGCTAATGAGAAACCGAAGAAGTATAATGAGATTTCACAGAATCTTGATGAACGAAGAGCCAAAGGAGAAACAAGGATACACCATTCTTGGATACACTAATCAAGGCACATTTTAAGTAGGAGAGTCATCCAAATCAAAGGATCTACAAAAAGATCTAAAGGTAAATCCAAGAAATTATGGTAAGAAACCTAACAAACCTATTTGTCTCAATAGTGAAAATCCTAGTCATATTGCAAATGTGTGTAGGAGAAAACTAGTGAATAAACCTTAGTTTTTTAATGGTTATTTATACAATTGTCACAAGTATGGTCATACTGCTTATGAGTGTAGATCTAGATCAAGAAATAGATATAGTAGTGGTAAATTTCATGGATAATGTTATACATATAATAAATGTGGTCATAAAGCTAAGGATTGTAGGTCTAAAGTGTATGTTCCTGGGTCTCCAGTCAAACCGGTGAACCCTTATGGAAGGGAGAGGAAATTAAATATCATGTGTTCAATTAGTGGTAACTATGGTCATCTAGATGTGAATTTCAAAATGACAACTTAGAGAGTAAATTTTGGACCTTGGAGGTCAACTAGTATGGCTTGTTTCCAATTCCATAGGGTTGGACATCTTGCAAGAGATTGTTAGATCAGGAACCGGTCACCCAACTAGTTAGAAGATAGGAAGGGTAAGAAAATTATTAATGTTGAGAAAGTCAAAAGTGAGATGAAGAAGACATGGATGAAGAAAGAAGAATACAAGGAAAAAAATAAAGTCATATGAGATAAATTCATCATCCTTTGGTACAAAGGATTCATCATCAAACTAAATCTATTTTGACTTAGGAGGAGCACTTAAAGAAAAATCATTCACTGATCCCCTGAATGTGAGAGTAATAAGATATATCTATATATTGAGATGCATATTTTTATTTTGGATAATTCTAATTGATTTTCATATTTTTATATCCTCACGAGGTGATAGCATTAATTTTTTTCTTTAACTAGTCATAAAAGTTACAAAGGCACTATTCAATCGTTGGAATGTATTGTTTTATAGTTAAAGTGCAATGACTATTTTCTCAAGGATAAATAAGGATAAAGTGAGTTAATTTGTAACTTTACTTTCTTATGCACACTTTTGAGTTTATAAAAGCAATCTGAAGTTGTAAGATTTCACAAATGTGCAAATCTTACATGGTATCAGAGCCAGGTTTTCCAAGATTTTTGCTCGCCTCCTTAGAACTTACAGAAAAAACCCCAGAAAGGCTGTGACTGACTTCTTCGAATCACGGCTTCAAATATCTTGGGCATCCGGTATCCGTTTTCAAAAAATGAAATATCGTCGGAAAGCTGTTTTCGAGCCGGATGCGATGGTGCTGGTTTCATTTGCTGATTCAGCCATTTGAGTTCCCTTTTTTAGCATCAAAGTCAAGGCTTCTCCTTTCCTCCTTCTCTGCATCTAGAGTCCAGGTTTTCTCCTCATTTTTTGTGCTTTCAGTCATTTGCTGTACGGGGGTTTGATTTATACATTGTGGGGGGGTGTTTTTCCTTTCTGTAATTTACTTCAGAAAAGACCCTTCTACTTCTGTCTTCTTCTTCTCTCAATGTCGGATCCCTCTGTGGCCCGGCTGACACCGCATAATTATCATACCTGGAAAGCACACATGACCAGACTTCTTATGTCACGTGGCTTATGGTCATGTCTGGATGAGAACCAACCTGTCCTGCAATGTCCCTTTGAGATTCTTCAGCATAGAAATAAGATGGATGAAGCCATGGGCTTGATTGCACTGAACATCTCCGATAGTCTCCTCTTTCACTTGGAAGGTTTGACCACTCCTAGGGCCATTTGGGGCAAGTTTTCAGATTTGTTTGGCACAGTTAATGAGTTCAGGGCACTTCAGCTTGATGCAGAGTTGACTACTTTGACTCCTACCAGCTTTCCCACCATTGAGGACTTCTTGATGAAGTTCAAGTCTCTGCGTTCAGTTTTGCAGGGATGTGGGAAAATAAAGACAGATGATGAGTGTATCTTCTTGATACTCTCAAAGTTGCGAGGATAGTATCAGATCTTTTCTTCCACTTTCTACTCCACCATGGATGCTTTGGGTGCTAGGCACACCATGCCTTCTTTTGAGACATTCTATGATCGGTTGACACAGGAACAGGCAAAGATCCAACAGATGGATGCTTCTGGCTCTTCTAGCCAAGTGTTGGTTGCTCAGTCTTCATAGGGGAAACCAAAACAGAAAGGCAAACCGAAGAAAGATTCCGCAGGCAATGAGTCTTCCTCCAAACCTGCACAGAAAAATGATTCCAAACCTCCAGCGAACCCTTCTAAGGGTAAATCTTCTTTGAAGTCTACTGAGTCTTTCTCCAAGACTAAGAAGAAATCAGTTGAGACCTGTAGCTTTTGTGGAAAGGATGGACATCCCGTTTCCAGGTGTTGGAAACGTTTGGAGGCTTTAGAGGAAGCCATGCAGGAGCATCACATTTCAGCTCCCCCGTCCACCTCCTCCCCTGTAGGGAAAGGTCATGCTCTTACTGCATGAGCTATGACTTTTGGGCCCACCTAGATTCTTGATTCCGGTGCTTCTCACCACATGACTCACACTCAGCAGTTGGTCACCTCAATTGCTCCTTGCGCTACTTCGCAGATTGCTGTTGGGAACTCATCTCATCTTTCTGTTTTGGGTTCTGGTTCAGTTGCATTAGCTGGGGGTTCTCTTCAGGATGTTCTTTTTGTCCCCGACATTTCGATGAACCTTCTGTCTATCTATCAAATTTGCCACTCTGGCTCTGGTAAGATAGTTGAGTTCTCACCACATGATGTGGTTATTCGGGACTTACATGATACTGAGATGATTGTGGCTACTGGGAGTGTTGACACTGCATCCCGCCTATACAGATTTGATGGATTTGAGTCTTCTGCTGGCACAGGTTCTTGTCTTATAGCACATGCAGATTCAGTGAGTAGACTTTGGCATGAGCGTTTGGGCCATGTCAATTACAGATATCTTCAGCAGATGAGCACACAGGCACTTGTTCTTGGGCTTCCACAGATTACTTGCACTGATGGGGTTTGTCAGGGTTGTGTTCTTGGCAAACAACATAGGGATCCTTTTCCTCAGGGACGAGCTACTCATGCTTTGGCACCATTGGAGTTGATTCACAGTGACCTCATGTCCTTTCCTACTCCTTCTTTTTCTGGTGCCAGATATGTGCTCACATTTATTGATGACTTCTCCAGGCGCACATGGGTGTACTTTTTGAAGTACAAGTCTGATGTCTTTGATTCATTTCAAGTCTTTAAGACATTTGTGGAGAAGCAATCTGGTCTTTCTATTCACCGGATACGCACAGATAATGGGGGGGAGTATGTGAACCAGGCTTTCCGGGATTTTTTCTCTGAACATGGTCTTCAGCATCAGTTTTCAGTGCCCTACACCCCTCAGCAAAATGGTGTGGCAGAGAGAAAGAACAGAACACTTCGGGAGATGGCTAATTGTATTCGGGGTCTATGGATTTGCATGTTAGCAATTCCTATAGAAGTGACCATTGCTAGTGATTAGTGAAATTGAGAGCTGAGAATTGAGATAGTTTTAGAGAACTCTAACCAGAAAAGAAAGAGGTGTTTCTCTAGTTTGTGATAATATTTTGGTGTATTGTTTGAATTGAATCATGGAAAGAGTCATGAATAAACTTATTTTGGTTGATATTTTTGTGGAACCAAGGCCCATGTTCAAGATACATACGATGAAGGTGAGTGAGAAAAATAAGATGGGTGCTCTATCTTCCATTGCCCTTGGAGTTTTATTGATTGAGGACATATGATCATACATTCATTGTGAAATTGATGAACTTGGAGTGGATTGTATTTGTAATACCCCAAAATTGGCACCTATTTAATTTCATCAATTTTGGTACATTATCTTGATTTTACATCACCAAAGTCCTAGTTCCCTAGGCAATTTTCTCTCTCCTATCTGACTTAATTTGACTTGATGTCAATTGCAAAGACCATAAATTGCAATAATCAAACGCTAAAATAATTCCTAAGTCCTAGACTTTATTTGGCTAAATAATCTCTATGATAAGTTAATTTAATTATGAAGTCCTAAGTACTTTTAATTAAATTAAACTCCACCCCCTTTAGCTAAATACCCTTGAAAGGAATTAATAAATATTTAGTTAATTGAATGGACACCTCTTTATTTGAATTTAATAATTCAAATTACTCGAAAGGTCACTCCCCACATGTGGCAAATTCCATTCTTTTAATTAAATAATTCATTGTCTTTTTGTCTCAATTAGGAATGAAGAGTCCACCGTTTCGAATCAAGAAACTCTTCATTCCTCTTCTGGCTTGTTCTATTTAATGAACCTTTTTTTCTCATTCAAGAGAGCAATTTTTGAGAGCATCCTTACTATAGCATTTTTTAGTCTCATATTTCATTGTTTTCAAAGCTCTTTTATTGCATTATCTAGTTCAATTTCTCATATTAGTGTAATTGCATTTTACATTTAGATTAAATTTGCTTACTTGTTCTTAGTCTAATATCATCTTTATTTCAAAATCAAATAAAAATCTGCATTTCATATTTCTTTCAAAGTTTTCTAGATTAATTACATTCATTCTTAGCTTAGTTTCATTTTGCTCATATTTTCTTTCAAATCCTCCATTGTTGAATTGGTCTCCCAGCTGTTGGCTCTCGTTCTGAGAGTATTCAAACACCCCATTCACATAGGAGGCAATAGGTCGCCTCACCATGGAATTTGGATTGAGTTCTTCATACTCTCTCCCAAATCCTATCAAGTGAATAATGACCATGTTGTGTTGTGCCTGATTTAGAGGTCACATTTAGTCACATAGATTTTGGTGCCCACCATGGGGCAGAAAAGATCAATTTCTAGCCTCATTCTTGATTGGTTTTTCAATTTTAGTGTTGGTTCCAGGCCTTGTACGGCCATTTACAGTCTAAAAACCTTGTAATATAGTAATGGATGGATAGAATGATTAATCCTCTTTCTCATGCTTTTGGTTTGGTTCATTTTTTTAAAAAAATGAATAAGTTATGATCATTTTGGTGAAATTGGGTATTTGCAGATTTGAGATTCTCTGATCCTTTCCTTTTGGTTTGAGTTATTTTTATGCAGATTTGTGAAAGTTATGGGCATTTGAGTGAAAACTAGTTTTTAACAATCTGCGTTGGAGTTGCAGGCAATGATTTATTCATAGAAAATGATTTATGAATGGAAAAAATAAATGGCTTACATATTTGGAAACTAGATTCATTAGTAGTTACTGTGAAATTGGTTTGGTTTTATTTGAATTCTTTTTGAGAAAGATATGTGATTTCTTAGGCAGAGTTTGGTGTTTTAAATCTGATTTATGACAGAAAAATTGCAGTCTGAAAACATTATTGGTTGAGGAACCAAATTGAATCATAAGACCTTGTAACTTTGGGAAATGATAGTTCTTGATGTTAGCTAAAAACTTCATTGTTTCCAGAAATTTTAATATTGTGATTTTATGGGTCAAATAAATCAATCTTTAAAGACTGTCTTGAAGACAGCAATGTTACATATCTTACGATTTGTCATTGATTTGTCTTGATTCTATACTTTCGGATGTGTGCTAAATGCTGGATTGCAGATCTTTGGACCTAAGGTGAGTTCTTAAAATCTCTAAAACATTTGAATTTTGGGCATAAAATTAATCTCTCATGTGTTTGGCTTGAGTGTTTACATGCTTTCATAGAACACATTTTAATTGATGCTCTTAATGGGAAATGAATGAACATAAATTTTCTTTCATACAAGTTTATGTAAGTGAATGCTTGTCTTTTAAACATTAAGTAATTCTTGGTTTCAAATATCAAAATATCTCATTGAGTAATTGAGGGCATGGATTCATTCCTAGTTTACATGAAGAGTTAAATGCACCACTTTGTGGACTCACTTCATGTTTACTTGGAAAGTTAAATATTCCATGATTCAAACCCTCTTGCACTTATGAGTAGTATTGATTAGCAGTCTTAGATTACTTGTGATTGATCTAGATTTCTATCTTGGGTTATTGGACTCACTAATCTACCGGCCCCTCATTTCCACCCTGTGGTTGCAATCCTAGTGCCACATTAAAGGGGAGGGGTCTATAGGAAAGAAGCGTTAATTGTTCCACTTGGCAACCCTTTTGTGCTTTTTGGAACTCACTTGTTTTCTAGGGTGTGGACTCACTTTGAGTTTGTGTGAGGAGTTAAATGCACCACTTTGTGGACTCACCTCACATTTACTTGAAGGGTTAAGTGTTCCACCTTTAGTGCTTTTCAATACTTTTTGATAGAGAATTACTTACTTTTCATTTTTGTAGAAGGCCTGCTTGGGGATTTCATCACCTCAAGGGATGACCTTAACTCCCGTGTTTTGGTGGAGTATAAATATCGGGAGGTGAATCCAAAGACACCTCTCTTGGGAATGAGTTAGATTTCACTCTTGGCTAAGCCTCAAAGAACTTTATACCTTTGAGAAGTGAAGGAGGAGATTTGGGTTACCGTCTCCCCCCGGCTGTGTGATTTCAAATTCTTCTCATCTACAGATTTGGGCCTCACGTACCTTGCGTATATCGAGGACTCCCTTTAGAAAAGCCATGTATATCCTTGTAGACAACTTGCTAGGATGTTGTTGTGTTTTAAGTGCCTGCTAAAACATTCTCAAGAACATACACAAGTAGAGTCTTTAGGGAGTAGAAATACTAAGTCACTATTCATGTTCGTGCGCAAGGTTGCTTTGTCCCTTGCCCATTGCTTGAAGACTGTTTTCTTGAACTCCTTGATTGCTGTCTTATGTGCTTGATCAATGACATAAATCTGATCTACCTTTTTTTTTGTGATCTATTTTTCTATTTTCCTATCGTTCACCGTTAGAAACTGGTTGTCTTGAGTTAGGAATCGATCGATCTTTGCTTTGACTCGTATTGTCTCTCATTAGTCTACCTTATCTCTTTATGCCTTTTGTACCTCACATTGCGATTGTCTTATCTCGGCTGTTCTAGCCATCTCTTTTTGACAATTCATACCAGGTTCATCTTGCATCTTGGCTATTCTAGCCATTTATCTCCTTTCATTATCTTTGAGACAGAGTCTAGCTTTATCCCAAATCTTTGCTCGTTACATCTTCATTTATGACTGTCACGACTCGAAGTGGCAAGACTTATCCTATTCAGAACGCTGATCAAGATCAAAGTAAACCTTGTAATCAAGACATAGGTCATCCTAAATTTTTTATGAAATCTGAACTTCGTGAGGAATTCTCACATTCCTCCTCATTCAAAGAGTATTACAATCCATTGTTTCAGATACAGTCTGACTTACTATTTCAAGAATATTATAACCCATTGTTTGAAGACCAGCAAGACTCTGAAGGGTCACCTTCTAAAATTAAACCTATTGATCCTTTTGAACCTATCAACTCTTTCATGATCTCTCATAATACTACCAACAAGATGGGAGATCCAAAACCTTCAAAGTTGGTTTTCAATCTCAGCTCTAACATGCCAAAACCTTCAAAGTTGGTTTTCAATCTCAGCTCTAACATGCCAAAACCCTCAAAGTCTGTCTTTAATCTTAGCTCTAGCATGCAAACAGTCAATGCCACTAAGAAGGCTACAATAGAAGCTCAACCACCTTCTAGATTTGCTAGAAACAAACCTTGGATCTCTCACTGTGACATGATCATTGCTCCAGGGAGTGAGGATACTCCTAAACCCAAAACTCCCTTTGTCTTGCGAGGCCCTACACCTCCCTCTTATAACTACACAAAATCTCCAGCTTGTGCGAATGTTATCCCTCGATCTCATGCAAAGATTGTTCTCAAAGGTCCTGAACCTTTGACATCCAAACCAAAACTATCTATGGATAAAGCCCTCACTGAGGAAAATGTCCCCAAAGATCTCGATCTCAATCAGTTCCAATCTATGGTGGGTCATTTAACTTCACCTCACTATTTGTGCTTTTCCAAAGAAGATGATCATTCCTTAAGCCACCCGCATAATGCTCTCCTACACACTGAAGTTATGGAAGGTCCCGAGCATATCCCCCGCGTCTTCATTGACAATAGTGCTAGCCAAAATACTTTCTCTGCTAAGATGCTTACCCAAGTGACAGACAACTTTGTTCCTGCCAATAGAGAGTCCATTGAGTTCTATGATGCTAAGCTGAAAGAAATAGAAAAGACCTTGAAGATCAAAGATATTGGCATGGGGGAATATCAGATTGAGTCCATCTTGTCACTGACAGCTCTCCCCATATCTCCACATTCCTATGAAGAACCCTCTGAAGATAGATTTGGTATTGGCTATCAGAGCAATGAGCTTGACCAACCTAGCTACAACTTTCACTCATGCAAGGATTCAGATAATGAAGAAACATAGATTCAGCCTATGACACATGAAAGATCTTTGAATGTTCAAAATTTTGATTCAGACTACTAGAAAGAGTCTTATCTACCTTCTCAAGTGCTTCAGGAACATGATTTTGGTCCTCACCAGGAGGATTTTATACACTCTACTGAACAGATTTCTACTACTGCAGCTACTACTGAATATGTCACTACCTCTAATGGCACACATACTGATTGGGAGAAACTGTTGGATGCTTCCCTTATCTTTGGTATGCCTCAAGGTATGCCTATTCTAGATTGTTCTACCACTTCTACTGTTGAACAAAATCCTACTACTGCCGATTCCAATGATACACATACTGATTGGGAGCAACTGTTGGATGCTTCCCTTATCTTGGGTATGCCCTGGGGTATGCCTACTCTAGATTGTTCCACCACTTCTGCTATTGAACAGACTCCTACTATTGCCAACTCCAATGGCACACATACTGATTGGGAGCAACTGTTGGATGCTTCCCTTATCTTGGGTATGCCCTGGGGTATGCCTACTCTAGATTGTTCCACCACTTTTTCTATTGAACAGACTCCTACTATTGCCAACTCCAATGGCACACATACTGATTGGGAGCAACTATTGGATGCTTCCCTCCTCTTGGATATGCCTCAAGATATGCCTATTCCAGATTACTCTGCTGCTTCTACTACTAAACAAGATCCTGCTGTTGAAGAAACACTTCCTATGTTAGATGACAACAATGAAGAAAGTCTGCCTCTGACTATGTCTCTAGCTGAATGGGACTCCATATCAGATGCTACTACAAAAATACCAATTGATGCTATGCACTTATATGCTAGTCTTAACAACTCAGAAAGAGGAGAAAGTTATGATCCTCCAGATCAAGAAATTGATGATGATCCTTTCCACCCTCCTATGGAGATCATTCCTATGGCTTCTAGGTCATCTACTCCAAGCTATACTCCTACTGCTCCAATAAATCATGGGTATGTAAGACCCCATTTTGTTACAGCTTCATGGAATATTGGTAGATCCAAAATTGAAATGGTTCCTATTCATGCACTCTTACCACTTGAAAGGGGACTTGACTCTTGGAATAGACCATCTTGGTTAGGCTCACATAATATTCCTCCAAACTTATCTGACTCTTCTAAGATGACTCGCAATCAACAATGCTCTATGGAAGATTACTTTCTTGATCTACCTGATGCATTCATGAATGATGAGGATGATACTGATATATTTGCACTTGAGCCCATCCCATCGATTTTTCTTCCCCCTTCATCTCCCAAAAAAGTGGCTCATCCACTTCCATTTCCACCTCTCCACCTGAACCAGTCATATAAGCCTCTTTCATCCACAATTCCTGAGTCTTTTGGAAGTAACTTGGATGTGCAACATAAAAGAAAAAATAATGAGAATCCACTTATATCTCAAGGTCACCATGTCCCATCTAATCGACATGTGACTATGAAGAAAGGAAAGAAACAAAGGTGTTCAAAAGACCACAAAGGTCCTCAAAAAGAAGAAGACAATCAAAAGCCAGAAAATAAAATAAAAAATGGATCTCGAAATCCATTCTATAGGCATTGTCGTCAAAAGCACCTCAAAGTAAAGAAAAATAAATTCAAAAGCTATGTGGATTCCAAAGAAAGAAAAAATCAAAGTTGTCATTCGAGCTTCCAAAATTCTCATGCTTCCCTCCATTCCATCACCCTTGCCTCTCATACTTTACACTCTTCACTCCATCTTGCCTTGTCCCAAAGTGCATATCAGCATCTCCTCATTACTAATGGCATGACTAAGAAAAATCTAGAATGTACTCTTCCTAAGCGTTTAGAGCGTGGGAAATCTGACAAAGAGTTAAGGTGTGTCCATGAGGATATTTGTGGGTCTCACTTAAGTGATCTTTCCTTGACTATGGATCTCTTGACTGTTGGACACTACTGGTTGGCTCTCCTGTTACTGCTACAACATCTGGTTTTGATTCTACAACTTCTCAGCTGGCTACTACTACAAATGACTGTGTTCTCAGAGATTCCTACTAAAGGAGAGAAACTCAAAGAGCCCATCAACGCTCTTCATCTAAGAAGTTCTATAGCTGACATTCTCTATGTGCTCATGTACATACTTATTGGTCCTGAAAAAAATCCTAAAAATTGATATATTGCAAAAAATCCTAAAAATTGCAAAATGTCTTGAAAAAATGATCATCGTAGTGAAAACCTGGCAAACAGGCGCTTTGATGTATCTATTATCCTAGTGAAAACCTGGTAAACAGGCACCTTGATAATACCAAAAAAAATGAAAAATTTGAAAAAATACAAAAAAAAAATAGAAAATGTGAAAAATGCAAAAAAAAATCAAAAATACAAAAATACAAAAAAATGAAATATCAAAAAAATACAAAAAAAAAGCAAAAAAAAGAGGAAAGTACAAAAAAATTGAAAAAGAGAAAAATGTGCCATTGATGAAAACCTGGTAAACAGGCATCATGGTAGCAAAAATAGAATCTCTGCCAAGATGGTGAAAACCTGGTAAACAGGCACCTCTTGTTTTCCTGAAGTAACATTTCATCTCAGCGTCGCTTGGCTCTTAATTTCCTGCTTTAGTTTCCTTCCTTTCCTTCTTTAGTTTGTTTTCCCGCTTTCCTGCTTTAGTTTGTTTCCTACTTTGGTTTGCTAGCTCATGCGCTTGTCTTTGAGTTTTCCTCGACTCTTCATGGATTGGAACTGGTTCACACTTGGGGGCACCTGCCTGGTCTAGGGGGCATTGTCCTATCGCTTTCAAAAACTCTTTTGAGCATTGGTTGCCAATGGTTCTCACTATGCCTACCTGCGGATACCTAGCTTTCGTTCGATCTCTCTTCTTCAGGATTTCTCCCTTTTATCAATCACCAGTGATTCTCATTACATCTGTCTACTATCATTATCTCATTAAGACTTCGAACGTTATCTTTCCGAATTGTCTTCAATCCTCTTGAACATGAACTTAAACTGAAACTAAAACTAAATGTGTGTTCCTTTGAGGCATGTTGAGCTTTGTTTTCTTTGAGTGTTTGTTTGTTTGCTTTCTTTGCTTTCTGCTTGTCAGTTTAGTTCCAATGATCCAAAAAATTTATTTAAGAGGGGTGTCCGTCTGTAAGAGCCTCTATCTCATATTGGATGGCCATGCGTACCTCGACTCCTTTTATATGGATGCTTTGGTGAGGTTGGTTCTTCTCCTTGTTTTTTGAGTGACTTCTTTCTGCTACTGATGAAATTGAACGCTCGTCCTGTTAAGTGAACGTAAGGGTCACTGCGAGCAATCTTTGGCAAAAGAAGGAACTCCTATGTGCTTGGTGTGTTTGTTCACAAGAGACATTCAGGTCATTCTAGCATTTATGCTCTAATGCTTATGTTAACTTGCTAGATTAAAAGGAATAGGTGTTCAGGTCATCCTGGCTTCTTGTGCCTTAATGCTTACATCTTATTCTAAAAAATTTGAGACTTATGTCATATTCATATTCTCATGTTGGGGAGAATTGTATGGCATCTTGTGATTGTCCCATGCTTAAACGAGCTCAATGATGATAAATACGATGAGTCCAACAGCCAAGTTCGGAGGATTGCATTTGTTCATCCTAGGCCTGCATTTAGACTTGCATCTTTCATTCTAGGCTTGCATCTAGAGTGCTTTCTTGTTGCTCTCTTGATTGCTTTCTTCTGGATCTTCTCATCAAAGGTTCTCATCTTTTGTCCCAGTCTCATCTTGGCTGCATCCATTTTCAGGATCGAAATTGAAATCTGACATCTCTAAGTGGCTCAAAATCGCGTTTTAAATATTGGACTCCTTCTGGATCGGATGCTTGTGCAGTCAGCCTTCTGGTGTCATCTTCCTGCTAGATCCTCATCTTTGCATCATGTTCTCAAATCTTCACTTCTTTTCATCAAGTCAACCCTAGTCAAAATTTGGTCAACTTTGGTCAAACTTGGTCAACAGGACCTCTGCTTTGCTCCGTTTCACTTCTATAGCTTTGCGAATCTAGTCTAATTGCTTTTGCTCTGCAATCTCTTGTTGTTTATCATCTTTCTGACATGTCATCTTTCAATTTCGCTCCCGATGGGGCAGGATGATTACATCATTTGAATCTTGTCAGATCTATTCTTGAATCAGTCTGATTTGAATCATCAGTCCTCATCGCTAGGGGCATCTTGGTGCCTCGCATCTTGTTATCTTATCATCTATCTCTTAGGTATCTGAGCAATCTAACTCGGATCCTCAAGGATCACTCTTCGTCCTGGAGATGGTTCTTGAAATCTTTTGGGTATTGGGGCAATCTAACCCTAATTCCTGGGAGTCAAGCTTTGTTCTGGAGATGACTCTCGAAATATCTTTTAGACCGTTATCTGGGCAATCTAACTTGGGTCTTGGAGGACTAAGCTTCATATTGGGGCAATCTAACCCTGATTCGGAGATAGTCCTAAATCTGCATCTTCATCAATTGGTATTGGGGCAATCTAACCCCGATTTCGGTTCTCTTCTAAGACCGTTGTCTTCGCAATCTAACTTAGACTTCAGAAAATTCATGCTTTGATCTGCTTTCATCTGTCACTTCAGACTATTCTTTGAATCAACGCGTTGTTCGCACATCAATTCAAAGAGGGGCAAATGTAATACCCCAAAATTGGCACCTATTTAATTTCATCAATTTTGGTACATTATCTTGATTTTACATCACCAAAGTCCTAGTTCCCTAGGTAATTTTCTCTCTCCTATCTGACTTAATTTGACTTGATGTCAATTGCAAAGACCATAAATTGCAATAATCAAACACTAAAATAATTCCTAAGTCCTAGACTTTATTTGGCTAAATAATCTCTATGATAAGTTAATTTAATTATGAAGTCCTAAGTACTTTTAATTAAATTAAACTCCACCCCCTTTAGCTAAATACCCTTGAAAGGAATTAATAAATATTTAGTTAATTGAATGGACACCTCTTTATTTGAATTTAATAATTCAAATTACTCGAAAGGTCACTCCCCACATGTGGCAAATTCCATTCTTTTAATTAAATAATTCATTATCTTTTTGTCTCAATTAGGAATGAAGAGTCCACCGTTTCGAATCAAGAAACTCTTCATTCCTCTTCTGGCTTGTTCTATTTAATGAACCTCTTTTTCTCATTCAAGAGAGCAATTTTTGAGAGCATCCTTACTATAGCATTTTTTAGTCTCATATTTCATTGTTTTCAAAGCTCTTTTATTGCATTATCTAGTTCAATTTCTCATATTAGTGTAATTGCATTTCACATTTAGATTAAATTTGCTTACTTGTTCTTAGTCTAATATCATCTTTATTTCAAAATCAAATAAAAATCTGCATTTCATATTTCTTTCAAAGTTTTCTAGATTAATTGCATTCATTCTTAGCTTAGTTTCATTTTGCTCATATTTTCTTTCAAATCCTCCATTGTTGAATTGGTCTCCCGGCTGTTGGCTCTCGTTCTGAGAGTATTCAAACACCCCATTCACATAGGAGGCAACAGGTCGCCTCACCATGGAATTTGGATTGAGTTCTTCATACTCTCTCCCAAATCCTATCAAGTGAATAATGACCATGTTGTGTTGTGCCTGATTTAGAGGTCACATTCAGTCACATACAGTATTAACATAAAATATGAAGGATTTTGTGAGAATCATGTGTTGAAGAACAAGCGCAAGCATTTGAGGATGGAGGGTTTATCCTACATGGTTTGTATACCTAATTTTTTTCATCCTGATTGGACTCGATATGTGTTGAGATGTATACATGATAAATTTTTGTGGTTGGATAGAACACACAAGATAAAAAAGGATATCATTCACAGAGTTACTAGACTATGTTCTATCATGGATTTAGCTACACCGAGGATAATTACTTCTAATCTAGTTACCTAGTTAACCAAGTCCAAACCTAATTATCAAGCCATGAACATCAATGATATAGAAGATAAAGAAGCTATATTTTCATCTATGGTCATTGGATATAGTTTTTATCAATCAAGTCATCTAAACATGTCCAGTGGAGAAATTCATCCAGCCTATCATATAGAAAAGGAGGAGGAAATATATGATCTATGTGAGATGTTGTAGAGTCAATTTATGGTAAACATGGACAAGATAAAGAAGGATATAAAATAAGCTTTCAAGTATGGAGAAATTCTACTATGTATCTTTTTTCTACTTGAAAAATCATTACCCTAGTAGAGGTTTAGTTCAATGGGCTACAAAAAAACTAGTGGTTGTGCAAATAAGTGAGTTCATTATAGAATTAAGAGATAACTTTAACAATGTTATGTGGGGTTACTTTAATAATTTTTAGACAAGAATGAATAAATGAGAAAGAATCACAACTGGTATATTAGAGGAATATACAGAAAATATTTGTTTTCTTGTTGATACTGACACTTGTATTTTGCAAGCTGTGCAACCAAGAACATCTTGGGTACCGACCATGGGTTATGAGGTAGAATGTGATCTGGTGAGAATACATGAAAATGCTATTCTTTCTAAACTTATAGATGCTAGTGCACATAGGTTTGGTACATATACAAAGGTTCCTAAGATTTAGATGTGATGCAGGAGCATCTCGGGTCCTTGGAAATCCTATGTCACCAAAAATAGATTTGAGTTTGTTTGTGTTGCTTAGTGCCTGCTTTGACCAAGTTGGTTTGGTGTTGCTCTATTTCCTTTGTTCATCAGTGTTGGTCAGTTATCTCTTTGGCACTCGGTATTTTCCCTGGCACTTGGTGATGCTTATCTAGTGCTCGGTTGGCTTTGCTTATTGACGGATTTCTTTTGAGTTTCTATTGAGGCTGACTTGTAGATTGATTATGGGTAACATATTTAATGTTGGTATCCATAATTGGGAAGCGTGTGGTCCTAGATCTAATCTTTCCTTCCATTGATTGTGGATCTAAAGGCTGAATTAGTTCGATAGCATCTTGTAGAAATGTAGTTGTTTGGTTAGAGTTTAGGAGTCAATTTTGAGGATTCAATTTTAGAGAAGATAGAAGATAGAAGATTTGAGATTGTTCATAGATCCTCACATTTTTTAGGACTTCTGTAATTCATTGTAATATTTGGCTGAAACCGTGAAGGCCTTACAACCTGGTATGTATGAATCAATTTGAAGTAATATATGAATGATCTTGCATTTTCTCTCTCCCACTATGTTGTTGTTGCTTCTACATGTTTCTGATTAAGGTGGTTCAGGTTAGGGTGTGCCATTTCTTGGCCCCTCCTTCCCTCTCTTGCATCAGGTAGTATTAGAGTGAGGTTAGATATGGATCTAGGTTTGCGAATCTAGATTTGAAGGTTCCTTCTTGTGAAGTCATAGTTGAACTATTGTGGGGTAGTGGATTGTGATATAACCTATAGTTGTAGAGGGTTTTTAAGATGGTTTATGGGAAGTGAGATGTAGATCTAGGATTGGTAGACATGTTGAGACAAATTTTTGCTAGATTGGAAGCTGTTGAAACAACCCAGAGAAGAGGAAGACATCTTGAAGATGTTAGTGATGATGAAATTGAGGTAGAATGAGGTGATGTAGAACTTGAACCTATGATGGATCAGGGTGAGGAAAGGTTCTTGAAGGCTTTGACAAGTTTGAAGTCTACACAACACTTTAATCCTCCTAAGTATGGTAGAAAGTGGGATTCTGATGAATTAGTGGATTGGATCACAGAGATGGAAAAGTATTTTGAGTATGAAAATGTACCTGAAAACAAGAAAGTGAAAATTGCAAGCACAAAGTTGAAAAGTCATGCATCCTTATGGTGGGAACATTTGTAGCTAGATAGAAAGAGGAAAGGCAAAGACAAAATCAAGGTATGGAGTAAAATGGTGAATAAATTGAAAGGAAAGTTCTTACCTTGCGATTATCAGATTAACCTAGTTAGGCAAATGTAAGGTCTAAGGCATAAAGATAGCTTGGTAAAAGAATATACTGAGGAATTTTATAGATTAGATATCAGGTCTGGACATGATGAAGATCTGACATGGAAAGAATTGCTAGATACCTAAATGGTTTGAGAGTTTCCATCCAAGAAGAAATCAATTTGGTCAAATTGGAGAACATTGAAGAGGCTTATCAATTTACATTGAAAGCTGAGGAGAAATTGAATAAGAGACATGAGAAAAGACAAAGAGGTAGAGGTGGTAGATTCCCTAGAGGAAGAGGTAGATCTTATGGTGAAAATAGTAGATATGAACCAGAAAAGACAACTCTAGACAAAGGCAAGACCGAGTGGAAAGGTGAAAGTCCATCTAGAGGTAGAGGCAGTAATTACTGAGGTGGTTATAATAGAGGAAGTTTCTGAGGAACTTGTTACAATTATGGAGAATAAGGACATATATCATTTGAGTGTACACATGCAAGTAAGAAAGCTGGTAACAGTCAAAATGCTTTGGTGCAAGAAGAGTCACCGAATGAACCTGAGAAGGAAAATAACTTGATGGTAAGAAGAGCACTTTGGAATGAAGGTAAAAAGGAAGATTTGGTAAGGAAAAGTTTGTTCAAGACTAGATGTAGAGTTTCTAACAAAGTTTGGAAGGTAATCATTAACAGTGGTAGCTCAAAGAATCTGGCATCTAAAGAGATGGTCACAAAGTTGCAATTGGAAAGGTTGAAACATCCGAAGCCCTATTAGATTTCATGGATCAAAGATGAGCATAAACTCCTTGTAAGTAAAAAATGTTATGTGAATTTGAAGATTGGAAAATACTATGATAAGGTGTTATGTGATATCATGCCTATAGATTGTTGTCATATTTTGTTGGGTAGACCTTGGCAATATGATAGACATGCTATATATGATGAGAGATTGCATAAGTATACCTTTTTGGCTAATGGAAAGAGAAAAATCTTGTTACCTTTGATGGAAGAACCTGTTAGTAATGTTTGCACATTTGTGAAATTTTTCTTGATGGAAGGAAGAAAGTTTGTTAAGGATTTAAAGAGAAATGATATATGTTTTTTTGTGATTCCTAACAAATTGAGTAAGAAAATAGAGGATAATATCCTTGAGGATATTGATAAGTTACTCACTGAGTATAATGAAATTATTTTTGATAATGTACCTGATAGTTTTCCACTAAAAATAAGCATTGATCATTGCATGGATCTAATCCCTAGAGCTAGTTTACCAAATAAGGCACCTCATCAGTTGACACCTACCGAGAATCAGGAATTGAACTGACAGATTCAAGAGTTGTTGCAGAAAGGTTTGATAAGAGAAATTTTGAGTCCTTGTGCAGTACTTATGGTATTGGAACCTAAGAAGAATGGAGAATGGAAAATGTGTACTGATTCCAGAGCAATCAACAAGATAACAGTGAAGTATAGGTTTCCTATACTGAGAATGGATGATATAATGGATAGTTTGACTGGAGCAAAGTATTTTACCAAGATTGATTTGAAAAGTGGGTATCATTAGATCAGAATTAGAGAAGGTGATGAATGGAAGACTTCTTTCAAGACAAAAGAAGGTTTGTATGAGTGGTTGGTTATGCCTTTTGGTTTAACTAATGCACTGAGTACTTTTATGAGGTTGTTGAATGAAGTTTTGAAGAAATTCTTGGGTAAGTTTTTGATTGTATATCTTGATGATATTTTGATATTCAATAAGACCAAAGAAGAACATTTGTTGCATGTTAGAAAAGTTTTGCAGAGATTGAAAGAAGAAAAGTTGCTGATAAATCTGAAAAAGTGTTCATTCATGAAAGAGGAGATTGTGTATTTGAGATTTCAGCTAATGGTTTGAAAATGGATCCTGAAAAGATTGAAGCTATTTTGAATTGGCCTACACCTATGAATGCTAGTGAGGTAAGATCATTTCATGGTTTGGCAAGTTTTTACTGAAAGTTCATTAGAAATTTTAGTTTAATTTGTAATGCTATGACTGAGACTATGAGAGGAGATAAAAGAGAATTCAAGTGGACATATGGAGCTAATAAAAGTTTTGAGACTCTAAAGGAAAAGGTTGTTGAATTTTC
The DNA here is from genome assembly GCA_027943335.1 of Chamaecyparis obtusa. Lineage (NCBI taxonomy): Eukaryota > Viridiplantae > Streptophyta > Pinopsida > Cupressales > Cupressaceae > Chamaecyparis > Chamaecyparis obtusa. The sequence goes on along the minus strand of BSBK01000325.1, from coordinate 1,656,823 downwards.
TATTTTGATATTGCCTAATTTTAATAAAGTATTTCAAGTGGAATGTGATGCAAGTGGAAGTGAAATTGGAGTTGTGTTGAGTCAAGAAGGTAAACCTATTGCTTTCTTTAGTGAAAATTTGAATGATGCAAAAATGAAATATTCTATGTATGATCAATAATTCTATGTTATTGTTCAAGCATTGAAGACATGGAGACATTATTTGATGCCGAATGAATTTGTGTTGTATACCGATCATAAGGCTTTACAGTATTTGGGTAGTCAGAATAAGTTGAATCAGAGGCATATGAAATGGGTTGAGTATTTGCAGAGTTATACATTTGTGATAAAGCATAAGAGTGGAGTCACTAATCGAGTTGTTGATGCATTGAGTAGAAGGAGATATTTGATGACTGAGATGAAAATTGGAATTCTAGGCTTTGATGACATGAGAGATTCTTATGAATTTGATCTTGATTTTTCTAAGCCATTGAGAAAGTGCAAAGCACCTATTCAAGATCAACAGAGTACTAAATGGGATGAATATTTTATGCAAGAAGGTATGTTGTTTAAAGGTATTCAATTGTGTATACCGAGAGGACCTATGAGAACTAATTTGATAAAAGAGAAACATAGTGGTGGTTTGGCTAGACATTTTGGTGTTGATAAGACATGGAGTTTTCTTAAGGAGAAATACTTTTGGCCTCATTTGTATAAAGATGTTTAGAAATTTGTGAAAACTTGTGGAGTTTGTCAAGTTGCAAAAGGAGTTAGTTAGAATACTGGATTGTATACACCAATTGTTGTACCTGAGAAACCTTGGATTGACATCAGTATGGATTTTTTTCTTGGCTTACCGAAGACAGTAAGAGGTAATGATTCTATATTTGTTGTTGTGGATAGATTTTATAAAACGGAACATTTTATACCTTTTTAGGAAGACATCAAATACATTACATGTAGCAGATCTTTTCTTTAAGGAAATTGTCAGATTACATGGATTATTAAGGAGTATTATCTTTGACCGAGACAGTAAATTTGTTGGATACTTTTGGAAGACTCTTTGGAGAAAGTTGGGTACTGAGTTGAAATATATTTCTACATTTCACCCACAAACTGATGGACATACAAAAGTTGTGAACAAAAGCTTGGGAAATCTTTTGAGATGTATAGTTGGAGACACACCAGGTAATTGGGATTTTCTATTGGCACAAGCAGAGTTTGCATACATTAATTCAGTGAATAGGAGTACTGGAAAAACACCTTTTGAGATTGTAAAAGGCATACAACTAAGAGGTATATCTGATTTGAGAGACATTGATGATGAAAGAAAGAGAAGTGCTACAAGAGAAAAATTTGCTGAGTACATGAAGACATTGCATGAAGATGTGAAGCTAAAGCTAGAAAAGAGTAACCAAAAATACAAAGAGAGAGCTGATAGATCAAGAAGACATAAGACTTTTGATGTTGGTGATGAAGTGATGGTTCATTTGAGAAAAGATAGATTTCCTTTTGGAACTTCTGGGAAGCTGAAGATGAAGATGTTTGGACCTTGCAAGATTTTGAGGAAATTTAACAGTGGAAATGCATATGAAGTTGAGTTACCTGATGACATGGATATATCACCTATTTTCAACATTTCTAATTTTTATGAGTTTCATGAACCTGAAGAAGACATGATAGTACCGATGGAATATCCTAAGAAATAGAATGAAGAAGTTGAGCAGATTTTGGAACAGAGAATTGGTAGAAGTACAAGGGGTAAATAGTATATGGAATATCTGGTAAAGTGGAAGAATAGACTGATTGAAGACAGTTCATGGATTTCATAGTTTGAGTTGGATGTAGCTCAGATCATACCTACTAAATGATTTGAAGAATCATTTTCAAATAACCCTAGGTGTCTAATACAGGAGCATCTCAGGTCCTTGGCAATCCTGTGTCACCAAAAATAGATTTGAGTTTGTTTGTTTTTATCGGTTCCTGCTTTGACCGAGTTGGTTTAGTGTTGCTTAGTTTCCATTGTTCACCAGTGTTGGTCAGTTATCTCTTTGGTGCTTGGTAATTTCCTTGGCACTCAGTGATGCTTTTCTGGTGCTCAGTTGGCTTTTCTTACCGATGGGTTTCTTTTGAGTTTCTATTGAGCTTGACTTGTGCATTGATTATGGATCATGAATTTAATGCTAGTATCCATCATTGGGAAGTGTGTGGTCCTACATCTAACCATTCATTCTATTGATTATGGATTTGAAGGCTGACTTAGTTTGGTAGCCTCTTGTATAAATTTAGTTATTTGGTTAGAGTTTAGGAGTCAATTTTAGAGAAGATAGAAGATAGAAGATTTGAGATTGTTCACAGATCCTCGCATGTTTGAGGACTTTTGTAATTCATTATAATATCTAGCTAAAACTGGGAAGGCCTTACACCCCGACATGTATGAATCAATTCAAAGTAATATATGAATGATCCTACATTTTCTCTCTCCCACTTTGTTGTTGTTGCTTCCACGTGTTGTTGAGTAAGGTGGTTCCGGTTAGGGTGCACCCTTCCTTGGACCCTCTTTCCCTCTCTTGCGTCAAGATGGAAGTGAAGAAATAAGTGATATAGAGAAAGACAAGGAGAATGATTGAGAAGATAAATCAAATAGTTGGAAGTATAAAGACTGGCACTTATTCTATTGTAGCAATTGATATTGATAAACCAACACTAGATATTCCCACTAAGTCTACAAAAGAAGAGGATACATTGACAGTAAAGAAGACATACAAGAGGAAGAAAGTGGAATCTGATGAGAAGAGAAAAAATTGGTAATAAAAAGGACACAATAGAAGATGAAGAAGATAAGATTGAATTAGATAAGGATGCAAAAAAAATGAAAGAAAGTGGTAAGAAGAAATCCCTTCGTGCTGATTTTATTGACAAAGACACAATGGAAGGTGGTAGAATGGGTGGAGTTGGAAGAAGATATGAATTATTTAATGATGAAGACAAGAAGAAGATAGAAGAGGAAATTATGTGGATCCTACACAAATTTTGCAAAACACCAAGTGAACTATACCGTGTCATACCTAAATAAATTTATGACTTAATTCATGCAAGATGGAGTGCAACACTAAAGATGGATAAAGAGATAATGGAGAGAGAACTTCTGTAATAAAATCCTGATTTGAACCTTGAAGAAGAAAAGATAATGGTTGAAGATTATAGATAATATTTAAAGATCAGAAACCAAGCTGCAATAATACTTGTTGGTGACACACAAAGTGTGCATGGTGAAACTATGGAGATATGGAGGAAAAAGGTGAAAATATAGAAGGAAGTAAAACAAGATTCAAAGGAACAAGAAGTTGTTGATGAATGCCAAAAATATAAAGAACCACTTGTTGAGAAAATTGATGACACATATACTCATGAAGAGATAATAGGTGATGTCATTTATGACATCTCTAAGAAAGTACATGACAATTTAAACACAAGATTTTGGTCAAACAAGTCGAGATGAAGTACTGATTGAAGATATTGTTAGAAATAGGGAATACTGAGAGGGGGGGTGAATTAGTATTCTATAAAATTTAACTTTTGCCCAATTATGGATATAAAAGATTATCTTAACACATGCATAACATAAGAAGCTAAGAAAAATACATATCAATAAAACTAAAGAACTCATAACACATTGTTTGTTCTTGAGGAAACCCTGGCCAAGGGAAAACCCTGGTGGGGATGGTGTCCACAAAGATCCACTAATAAAAAGTATCTTGTTAAGGATGTTGACCCTATTAGGAGTCTATTACATGCATATAGTGTCTCAGTCTTGATTAAAGGACTATAGGCCTTGTTAGAAGCCTCAACCCTGTTAGGAGTTGGTAGTACAAAATGTGATTACAAGCTGAGCCCACTACCCAAATAAGTAATATACAATATTCACTAATTACAAAAGTAGGTCAAGGTACATAACCTTATACTGCTTGCATCAATATCTCTTCACTTCTCTTTTTCTATCACTATTACATACATTCATTACATCACTTTTCATTACACTTTTACATTTACATTCTTACATATCTTTATACAAGTTATTAAGATTAATAACTTTCCAATTGGATATCATATTAAAAAATATCTTTATCCAAGGGTTAACATCTAGGATGTCATCCCTTTATATTTTTAAGTCATTATTTTGATAAACAAAATAATCCCTTAACTCTTTATCAATTCTATCTTCACATTTTGTCCTGTCGGCTTAACACTGTCTTTAGTAAAATAGTCATAACTTCTTCTGTACATGTCATACTAACTTGCACTCTGAGGTGAGTCTTCAATAGTCACCATAGAGTCTATGTTCAAGTTCCCAAGAATTGAACTTACTCCAATCAACATCACAAATCAAAATTGTCATTAGGTTCACTGGTAAAAATACACTGTCTTATACTTAGACAATTTGCATTGCGCTCTGACATACTAGCTCTCTGACCTGTGCGATCTTCATGTAGATCATATGTTTCCATAATGAAAACATCTATGTAACCAACTCAGCCAAATTTCTAACAAATATTCCTATGGAAGAGGATACACCAAAGGTACAGATATAGACTAAAGAACCGGTAATAGGTCAAAAGGAAGTCTCAAAGAGGTTGAAGATATACTTTGAGTAAAAAGGAAGTTGAGTTTAGGAGAAATAAGTGGAAAGAAGAAAATCAAACCAATGAATAATGTAGAAGAGGAAGAAGAAGAAGAAGAAGAAGATGATATTTAGACGCCCAATGATATCACTAAATTTTTCCCTAAGAAAATACTCAAGCTCTCTAAAAATTTGATGTTGAAGGCAGAAAGAGACAAGGTTAAAGGAAAGAAGAATCCTAGAGTACTCAAGGCATCTAGAGATATTCTAGCAAGTCTACTTCTAGATGTAGAATATAACACTGATGAAATAGTGATTTATCAGATAGAAACATTGATAAAGACTATTATTGATCAAACTCCTTGTTGGTCTAATTAAATATTCCTAATTAAACTTTACTTAATCTTACTTAGGATAATGTATTGCATATTAGTTTTTCATTGAGACACCTAGGATTTTACACCTCAAATAAGCACATGGTGTATGAGAAATTCCACTTTAGGTGTGAGATCCACCTTTAGTGCACATATCACATTATCATCCTCATCCTATGGTACATACTTTATTACACGATGGAGGATGATCCACATTTGGTGGACATGTGATTACACCCTGCATGGGTGATAGATTATCAACTCCTTATCATTCTCTCTTATCACCTTTCCTATATAAGGAGACCTATTATGTACAGTTTAATCAATTTTATCATCAATTATTGCATCATTAATACAAGTCTTTTCTTGTTTGTATCATCTCTCTTGTATTTGTGTTATTCTTTAAACTCTAGATCCTTGGTTCAATCTTTTCTATTTGTAAATTCTTACATGGTATTAGAATCATTGGAGCATTTTGATAAGCCTATTTGGAGAGATCTTGGTGCAAGCATAAGAGGTCCATATCTCAGATTTGAAGGCCAACATATTGTGGAAGCATTTTGGGTCAGATATGACCTCACCATTACATCTGAGAGGTTGTTTTAGTTAAAATCAATTATAAACTCACCCATATTTGATGAAAGTCAAAATTGAGGCAATTTGTTTTTTCAAATCAAGCCGTACAACCTGATTTGTGTCTCTGTGGTACGATTTTTGAAAAAAAATAAATTTAATTTTGTTATTTTTCAAAAAAAAAAATTTAAAATTTTGGGGATTGGTATGGCCCCTATTTTATTTAATCACACACAGAATATTTTTCTATGTCATCAATTATACTCAACTTTAGAGTGACATCATTTGATGACACTAGGAAACCATAGTGCGACAGACTACATAACCAGCAAAGACAACAACCTCGATGACATCAACAACACATAAGGGCCTTTCTTTGTTTAAGAAGCCAATCATTCACATTGATAAAGGCTTCCTAAAGCCTCTACCCACTAAATGTGGCATTGAACACCCAACGAAGAAAATTCCACAAGACACAACTACAAAATCAGCTCCGCAGAATAGCCAACTCACCTTGGCCAGTTCCCAGTGGATGAGCTCCCCATAACATCTCAAATCAGCTAGCTCCCCAATAGAAGATCTCCCCACGTTGGCTCACCTTGGCCAACTTCCCACTTTAGAAAAACTTGCCTCAACCTGAGCTCACCCTAGATGAGCTCTTTGAATTAACTCATGCAGGTGCACATTTATAAATGGGACATAAGCCCTTCCCACCATTAATGTGGGACTAAAGTCTCAGCCTGCCACTGGTGTGCACCACTCTGGGCTCCACTACTCTACCCAAGTGTAGCCCCTACACATGCCCACCACCATGCAATATTTTCACAACCACTCACATGGCCCAATAATGAACTACCACATGGAGCCCAGTTTTGGGACCCCGCAAGCACAACCAACCACACAAGCACCACATGACCCAATCTAGTTGTGACACATGGAAGCCAACCATGACACTAGTCATACATATGTCCACCTCAGTAGTACAGCCTACCACATCACTGTATGGAACCCACATAGTCAACAACCATGTCAGGAAATCAGGTTGAATTTTTTGCCATGTCACCTATTCTAAAGCCTAACTTTGACACCCGTCTAGACATTGAAACAAGGAAAATTTTCTTTTCCAGTGACATTCATACAACCATCAAATTTAATCCTATAGATTACTGACATCACTAGGGGTTTGAATTTTCTTGCCTTCACCTTGAAGTTTTTGAATTTTCTATCTAACTTCAAAGGGTCATATCTTGCTCATAGTTGCTCCTTTTTTTGAGCATTTTTTTAATTTGGGGTAGAATTTTTTGAAGATTCTAGTGGTGGAATTAATTTTCCAATTGGGTAGCTAGATTAATCATAAATTACAAATTTTCATGATGATTCCCATTTATTCCTAATTTCTACAACTTCTAGGGCTTTGTTTGGGCAAATACGATAATATTTTGAGGTGAATTTTTTTTGAAAGTGCATGATTTTTTGTCTACTTTTTAGATCTGCAATCATATTTTAGTGATTTGGAGTGGAAATATCACTTTCATCAATAGGCTATTTTGGGCTATAGTTGCACTTGCCTAATCCTTGAATTTTAGTTTTTGATTTGCATCAGCCATTTTAAGGAGTTATCAGTAGTTATCAATCATTATTTAGTTTCATTATGGATAATTCAGAGGTCAAAATCCTCACTCCATATAACTACCATGAATGGAAAGAAGCTTTATGTGATCACTTATTGAATATTAGATTACTTAGAATGACTCTTGGGCAAGATCAAGAACCAACAAAGGTGTTGTAGAAATGATAAAATGGTTTGATTGAAGGGATAAAGCACTTGGTGCTCTCAGATCATCCATCTCTCATGATTTTCTCTTTCATATTACATCTTGCACACATCCTCATGATGCTTGGGTCATATTGGAAGGACTCTTTGGTAAACTTGATAGGATGAGAAAATTCAAATTAGAGAATGATCTTATACACCTAAATCCTAGTGATTTTGACAATATTCAAGACTTTTCTCTAAGTTCAAGTCTATTATATTGGAGCTTTCTACTTGTGGCATTACTAAAGGGGATGAACAATTGATCTTTTCTATTTTTTCCAAGCTAGGTCCTAAATATTCAATCTTTGTTTCTATATCCTATGCTACTATGGATGTTCTTGGTAGTGCATACAAATTTCCTTCTCTTGATGAATTTGTAGCTCAACTCACAAGAGAACAAACAAAGTTTGCAAACATGGGTCAATTAAAGCCTTCAACACATCATGCATTGATTACTAATGAATCTACTTTGAAGTATTCTAATGGAAAAGGAAAGAAGAAACATAAGGATCCTAAGCCTAATGACAAAGGTAACGAATCTCCTTCACACAATACTTTTGAATCCAAGTCCTCTTCAAGAGAGGAATCATCTAGAAGAAAGAGGGATAAATGTCCATATTGTTAAAAGGTAGGACATGCTAAGCATAAGTGTTTTCAAAAGAATATTGATGAGCTAACTCACATTATTCAAAAGAACAATATTAATTTTCCCTCATCAGTGTATACTCCTACACATTTGGAAGATTCTACATCTCCATCATCATACAAAGATAAAGGTAAAGGACAAGCACTTTTGGCTTCCACGCATCTTGAACAATGTAAATGGCTTCTTGATTTAGGTACTATTACTTAAAAATCCAACATACAATATAATAAGCATTAGTAGGAAAAGGTTGCATTTTGTTGGTCAAATTAACACTGCCTTGTAGGTTTTGTTAGTTTACATGTCCTTATTGAATTCATTCTAGATGTCATTATTGTACTCTAAATATTGATTATCATTCCAAAAAATTGCCAAAATTCATAAATAATCATTGCATTGTACTTTCATACTGAATGTGATATACAAACATCCTTTCTTGTTCCATGTTTCATCAATAAATAGAGTACAATAAAGAATTAAAAGAAAGACTGAAGTATGGAATAGGGGTCCCATGCATTGCCTTTTTTATTGGTTGTGTCAGTTGGTTGTCTGCTAGGTCTCTACATTTAGGTCTCTCCATTTAGGTCTTCATAAGTCTGAGTCTCCATCTGCATCTAGGTCTTTAAGGTTTCCATTTGCATGAGAAAGGAAAATATGGTTAGATCCTGATGGATCTAAGCAATACATGAGAAACAAATAACATACTGTAGTAATCAAGTTTTCAATATTGCATCAATCTAGAAAATTAAATGAAATAAGGAAATGTACACTGACACTCACTGCAAGGTAGTGTTAAAGGGACTTGTTTCTGACATGAAACCTTTTACTACTAATGATTATTGTGGTGTATGTTGTCCTTTTTATTAACTAGGTGTCTGAATTAGAGGGACTTAGTATGTTTCAAACTGAGAAACCTTTTTCAGATAATGTATTTCATAATGATGTTATTTGAGAGCTTAACAGATTATCTTGCAGATAACAGCTGACTAGTGTTCATATTCAGTCATTGTCAAAGATGTAGATCAAGTTGGTTTCTATGATAAGAATACTACAAGAAATGCCAATGATTGCCAACTTTCGAGTTCAAGATATAAATGGTGCTACATAAATACTGGTACAAATATGTCCTTATTGTTCCTAAGTACATTTTCAAATCATAAACATATTTGTTGCTGAATACAAAAGAGTGCTTCAAGATTAAGATATAAAATCATAAAGTGTTTACAGTTTGTTTTTATTGAGTGTCATGAACTTGTGTTTGAACCTCATTAGTTAAACATTCTGATGTTTTTGAATGTCATGAGCCCATGCTTGAAATTCATTAACAAGTGAACAAACATTTTCATCTTGTTGTACTTATCATATTAAGTGTAGATTCAACATCAATGTGAATTATATACAGTGGACAAAGCTACAGGATGTAAGCTGAACATAAAGTTGAAAATATGTATAAACTAGAACAAAGTATGTGCAGCTAATAGTGGAATGTCATAAAGGAGAGAGTCACTTATCTTCTATGGAAATAATAATAGTTGTGTTGAGCATCTCTCAGTCATAATCACCTTCTAAGGTTTGCGAAGGTTATGAGTGAAAGATGCAATGGTTTTATTTATAACAGATTATATCTTTAACATTTTTCACTCATAACCTTGAAACTTTAGTAAGTCATTAAGAGGTGTTTTTATGGTTTCCTAGAGAAACTGTCCATCATTGTCAAGCTCATCATATATGGTTTGCAAAGAAATGAGTTCACCAGTTCATCAAGTTTATAGCTATTGATTACACAAGGTTCTATTCATGTCAACAAAGTGAAACAATTTGGATGCTCTATGCTATAATCATAGTTTGTGTACAAACTGTGATAAATCTGTTAAATCAAGTTTTGTGAATTCAAATGACCACACAACTGTGGATATCTAAGCTTAATAAATAATCAGCTTCATGTTACAATAGTGAAAGGTAAAATGTTCACCAATAAAAGCTTGAGCAAGGTCAAAATAAGCAAATGTTTACAACAATCAATTTTTGATATATCAGTAAGTTCACTAAACCAAGTTCATTCTCATTCAGTGAATTTGAGCTTTCAAGGAAAAAGTGTGACAGTTACTTTCAGGTCTTCCAGTTATTAAAGAGTGTTAAGGATTATTTTCCTTTAGTGAATTGAAGAACTCTGATAATTAGTAACAATCACGGCTTTATGTGCCAAATGAAATAACAACAGTGAAAACCCATGACTGTTACTAATTTATAAATGAAAGTTTGTATTCTATGCCAATCATGAGTGTCATACATCGTAAAGATGTATTCACAATTCCAAACAAAAAGTATTTTGAATAGTTCAGGTTCACAAGATTTGAACCCACACAGAGAATAAGCAAACTGAGACTATTAATGTAAACAATAGTGGGTGCCGTGATTGCCAATATAAATAATTTTTGAGCCTCGAGTTTGTGTTCAATGCTAGAGAAGAAGCAAAAGAAGAAAGTAATAGTGGGTGCCATAAGTATAGAGCAAGCTTGCGGTATGCAAGAAACAAATGAACATCAGTCACCCGATGCCAACAGTGACTGTTAGCATCTAATATCAAGCCACAACTACAATAATAGAGCTCGAGTTCACAAGTTTCAAACTCATCAAATGAAGATAACCTACAACTAAAACCCACAACTGTTGCTAGGTTACATACATGAAGCTCATAGTTTTACAACAGTCGCATAATGGTCATACATGGTAAGATGCATTAATAGCTTGCAAACAAAAAGTGTTGTGAACAGTTTTGGATTCAATACTTTTGAACCCATCTATGGTATGCAAAAGATAAACCAACAGTTGAGCCCAGATGGAAATATGTGGAGCCCATATCAAATAAAACCTAGATCTATAGCATGAACAAATGAATCAAAGCCATGGAGCCATGGTTAAGTCACAGTTCGAAAGTGCAAACAAATGATAGTTCAAAAAATATAAACAATGGATCCAAAGACATGTTTCCATGAACAAGTTAATACACTAGTCATTTGACTGTTAATACAAAGATATAATTGAGATTCATAATCGTGACTGCATTTTCGAAAGAAATAGTCATATTTTACTGTAACAGTTACACAAGGAGAGCCCATGACTTATGCATGGTTGAAATTTCATGGTATTCATTGCAAGAAGATAAATAGAGAGTTCAAAAAATAAACTTATAGTTTGATCAAACTTGAGTTTGTTTTCAATACCGAGTTCCCAGTATGAGATACACATCAGTCAATAGAAGTCACAGTGATCTCTAGTGCAACAAAGGGCTTGAATCCAGCAGTTTAGTTCATTCACAATCAAATGCCGAGTTCCTTTAGTGGTTTTCATAGTTTCTCCTCTATCTTAGGGTTTCATTTCCCCTAAATTTATTTGAAGAATAACATAAACTCAAATGCCAAGATCAAATAAAGATAATAGAAATTGGAATCTGCCAAGCAAATGCCTTTAATGTGTATGTAGTTCTAGCAGAGCCTCAAAAATTGCTCATAGTGCCACCTTGCATCTTCATCTCCTCAGTTTTTGTGTATGATTGCAAGTGGATTGAAAGTTGTTGACTTCTCCACATTGTATGTAGTTCACACTTATATTTTTTATCTAAGTTAGGAATGAGGGGCATATTTTAATATTAGTTTTTTAAAAAATTAATAATAATTTTGGCAATTATTTTTGTAAAAGGATTTAATTCCTTAATATTAGCCAAAATTTAGGGGCATTTACACTGAGTTCTTATAAGCTCGGTTAGTGGCACATTTTTGGGTACATTTTTAGGCTAGAATTGGGCATTTTTTATGAGCTTAGATTTTTGGATTTGAGGCAGAGAGAGGATATAAAATTGATTTTTTATGATTAATTGGGGGTTGCAGATTTTGGAGAGAGGGCATATAGTGAACATATCATTCCTAAGTGTGTTGAAGGCCATTTTTGTAATCATCTTGTCAGATTTTTGAAGGAATGAACCAGATATTTTGACTCCTATTTGTGTATTGGTTTCAATATTGAATCTCATTTTCATCTTTTCTAACAAGTGTCAAATCATTTATTATCTAAAGGAAGTTAATGAAATTTTGTTCCTTCTCAAGATAATCAATTGCCCCTAGGCCTTGTATGGGAAATGTATGTTTGTTAATTATCCAAGCTATTTTTGGTAGAACCCTGATAGCATGAATTTATTAACCTATATGTTGAGAAGAGATTCAAAGTGTTAAGATATTCATTCGTGAGTCAGGATTGAGTTTTCATTTTTTTTGCAAAGTCTGAATTATTCATTGGTGTATCACCCTAATCTTTTAGTTATAGTATTCTTTTCCCTTTTCCCAACAATTTGTAGATCAAGAAAGTGATATTCCATATTTTATAGGAACCGGCCTGGAATTCAAAGATTCCTCTTCTTTCATAGTCTACCCATAGCTAGGAGAGGTTTCCATTGTGAGGATAGAATTGTTGTTAGCCTTAATGCCTCATGTAAGGTAACAATTCTAAGCTTGAACAATTTTTGGCACACCCGGTGGGACAACGAACTACTTCTTAGTTCTGAGCTATTAGATTTATGGTTATTCCAAGTTTCAATTGCAGCTCTAAGTGTGGATTTTAATGAGTAGAACTCCAACGAGATCAAATAAGGAAGGTTTTGTGTATTAAGAGTTACAACCAAACAGAAGGGGAGGAAGATCATCTAGAGGTGGAAGAACATTGCATGATCCAAGAGGTACTTCTTTGAATTCAGATTTCTCATCATTTGATAATCCTATTTTTGAAAGACAAGTTGCAAATTCAGAAGAACTCGAGGTTATCATTAAGGAGCTCAATCTTCCTGAGGATCTAGAGGTTCCTAATCATTCCAGATCAAAATTTCCAAGTATTGAAAATTTATCTATAGATAATTCTATTCTCAGAGCATCTGTAAGTGGTACTGCAGTAACTTCTCATAATTTAAAGACTTATCAAAGGAAGGTAGTTTAGTCTGCTCAACCATTTGTTACACCATCTATTCAGTAGCAAGCTCCTCCACATCAAGCAATGGCTAGGAATTTTCCATTTGTCACATTCAATCAAGGTAGTTCTTTGAGGATTGCAAATCACAATAATGTTCCATTAGCTGCTCTTAAAGGCTTACCATCATTGACTGGAGAAGGATCAGTAACAACCATTGAACACATCAAAGATGTTGCAATTCTTTGCAATGTTCATCATTTTACAAAAGAAGATGTAGCTTTGAAGTTGTTAGCTACATCACTCAAGGGTAACGCCCTTGATTGGTTTAGAACCCTTTCGGTAGATTCTATTGCTACTTGGGATACTCTAGGTGAAAGGCTATCCAAATTTTTTTGTAGACAAATTTGACAACTTATCTCTTGTGGAATAATTAACTACAATCAAGAGAGATCCATAAGAGGAGATGAGTGATTTTAATCTTCATTTTCAAAAGACTTGGAATTGGATCCCTGTTACGATAAGACCTTTAGCTGAATATGCATTTTTATATTATTTGAAGAGTCTGAATAGTGATATCTCTGCAATGACTCAATCTATGGGAGGTAAAACTTTACCTCAAGCTTTTGATACTACTATTAGGATAGAGAATAGTCTTATCCAGGCAGGAAAGATAGCTCCTAGGCCTCCTATGCCTTTCTTTCCTAATATAAAGTCTAATATGCCATTGGTAGTTCCACCATTATCTATTGTCCCATCTTATAAACATCAGAAATAGCTCCTACAACCCCTCTTAATGAATTACAGACTATTAAGGATAGTCAGAAAAAAATTGGAAGTTTGCTACAATCTTTTGGTAATGATTTAGTGGCCTTAAAGAGGAATCAAGCTCAGGCAAACCCTGCTATTCAAAATCAGTTTGCTGGTTCTTCTACACAATATCCTAGCCAACCTAATTTTCAAGCTAATAGGCAACAATTTCAAGGAAATACTAATGCAAACATAAATAATTGGAATATGAGACCAAATAGATAGTATAATCCAGCACCTCTTAATACTGTTAGGGATATTATGCCTACTCAGAATAATATTGCTACGAACTGGTGTTTTTCGTGCAATGAGCCACATGATCAATCTACATGTTCTAATGGAATTCTTAATGAAGCTCTTATAGTACAAAATTCAATGAATTCACAGTAGAATGTGTCTGTTGAAGAGGTCCAAAATCAATCAGACCAAAGTGCTATAGATACTAGATTTTTAAACTGGCAAGAAGATGAATTTTGTGGACTTAATGAAGATTCATCAATTGCAGCAAATACAAGAGCAAAAAAGAGAGCTCTTGAAGCTGATCAATCTACTGGGAATGTTTCTTCTCCACCAGTTTCAATTTTAAAGAATCCGTTAGTTTCCATTAATAAAGATCAAACTGAAAGGAATGCTAATCAGAGTTCTCCTAGATCATCACATAAGGTACAATTTACTGTTCCATTCAATATTGTTGATACAATGAAAAAAATAAATGTAACTTTGTCTGCATGGGAAACTCTGTCTATTCTAGGATAGATTGAAATTTTGAAAAAAGAGTTGTCCAAGTTAGCAATTAATTCTCAACAAATAGTACAATAGTCACCAAGTGTGGTCATGACTAATTTTTGAGCCTCCTAAGGTTCAGGAAAAGCCATTAAAAGAAGATAAAAAGCTTTCTAAAGTTCAGCAGCCAATAATACCAAAATTCAAGAAGGTTGTGAATATTGAGAAAACAATAGTAACTACTGATAAGAAACTATCAAGTGCACAAAAAACATCAAAAAAGGAAGGTAAGAAATCTGCAAATGAAAAGCCTCCTCCTTTTTATGTTTCCTTGATCATTCGAAATAAATTAGTTCATAATTATATGGTTGATAGTGGTGCAACCAGTACTGTTATGCCTAAAAAAGTGGTAGATTTTCTGAACTTAAAATATGAGCCTCTTGAGAAGGGTGTGGTGCAGCTGGATGAAACTTCTATTAAAACTTTAGGAGTTATTAAAAATGCAAGTTTGACCCTGCACTCCTACCCAAATTTTTCAATTCCACATGACATATATGTTATTGATTTACCAACATATTTTGCTGTGTCTATCTAGAGATTTCACAGCCAAAATAGATAGCTATTTTTCATTAGATTGGTCACATTTGTACTTTAGAACTAGATATGGTGCTAAGGTAACCATAAAATCAGAATTATTGGCAAAAAATCACATAGAGCCTTATAATCCAAGTCCTACTAATGCAAGTTGTGTGATCATGGATCAAGATGAAATTCTTAGTTATTCAGTGTATAATTCTCAAATAGAAGCATATCCAGATATTGTTCTAGATGAATGGGCTACTAGGAATGAACAGAATGATGACATGTTTGATGCTAGTTTTGGAAACTACATGATTTTAGAATCTGATTCAGTAGTTCCTAATTTGATTAAAGATCCGGAATCTAAATCTGATGTGTCTAACCAGCTTTGGGATTTTTATTTTGATGGGTCAAGGAATAAGGATGGAGTTGGTGCAGGGGTTATGCTGGTATCACCTGATGGTGATAAATTTTATGCTACTTTTATGTTGTCCTTTCCTTGTTGTAACAATGTGGCTGAATATGAAAGTTTGATCCAGGGATTAAAGTGGGCTAGATTGAGAGGTATGAAGTGTCTGAGAGCATTTAGTGATAGTGAGCTTATTGTTAAGTAGGTAAGAGGCATCAATACTATTAAAAATGATCTACTTAAGATGTATAAATCTAGATTTTCTGATACTCTAGATGAATTTGATGCTTTCAACTTGATTTCAATTCCTAGAAGGGAAAACATACATGCTGATAGGCTAGCTAGTATTGGTGCTCATATTGCAATAATAGAAAATAAAGGAATAATTTTAGACTAGTCACACATTAAGATTATTGCCAGGCCATCCATTCTGGATAATGACACTTATTGGCAAGTTTTTAGTACTGATGAACATATCCTAAGTTTTTTGACAGAAACAGATGGTTTTTCAGCCTCAAGAGATAACAAAAACATTTAGAAAATGGAAGACCAGATTATTCAATTGAAAACCAATAAGCTACCAAAGGGATTAGTCAGCTTGGATTCAACTTTTAATAATGATGATCAGTTTAGAAAGAGTAAAACTAGCTTGCTGATTGAAGAAGATCATTATGAAGAAGTAGAAATTTTCAGAGACAAGTGGTTGAAGGTTGGTAAAATAAATTCTCTTGAAGAAAAAGAACTATTTATTGATCTTTTTAGAGAATATAATGATGTTTTTGCATGGGATTACTCTGATCTAAAGGGTTTTGATCCACAATTAACCCATCATACTATAGAATTGGAGCCTAATGCTAGGCCAATTAGACAAAAGCAAAGACCTATAAACCCCAAATTAGAGCCATTAATGTTAAAAGAGCTGAGAAAACTCTTAGATGGTGGTATTATATTTCCTATTAAGCACACATCTTGGGTTTCTAACTTAGTTCTAGTAAGGAAGAATGGAGAGATAAGACTTTGTGTAAACTTTAGAGACCTTAATAGAGCATCTCTGAAAGATAGACACCCTCTTCCTTCCATGGAACAAATTTTACAATATGTTTCAGGTTTTGAGAGATTCTCACTCTTAGATGGGTATTCTAGTTATAACCAAATTTTAATCAAAGAATCTGATCAGTTTAAAATAGCTTTTACAACTAAATGGGGTACCATGGCTTACAGGAGAATGCCATTTGGGTTATCAAATGCTAGAGCTACTTTTCAGAAAGCAATGGACATGGCTTTCAAGAATTTAATGTATAAATTTGTTCTAGTATACCTAGATGATGTGACAATTTACAGCAAGGTTGCAAATCAACACATTGATCATTTGAGACAAATTTTGCACAGATGTAGGGAATTTAGAATTTCTTTAAATCCTAGGAAATTTGTGTTTGCAGTTCATGAGGGAAAAATCTTAGGATACCAGGTGTCTAAGGAGGGAAGACTAATTGATCCTGAAAGAATTCATGCAATTCTTGAGCTTTCATTGCCTAAACATAAGGATTGCAGAGTTTTATTGGGAGAATTAACTTTGTAAGGAGGTTTATTCCTGATATTGCAAATCTACTAAAACCATTAACCACAATGCTTAAAAAAGATATTCCTT
Source organism: Chamaecyparis obtusa (assembly GCA_027943335.1). Classification (NCBI taxonomy): domain Eukaryota; kingdom Viridiplantae; phylum Streptophyta; class Pinopsida; order Cupressales; family Cupressaceae; genus Chamaecyparis; species Chamaecyparis obtusa. The sequence goes on along the minus strand of BSBK01000325.1, from coordinate 1,639,695 downwards.
TCAGTTGGACTAATGAAGGAAAGAAGAATTTTGAATTGATAAAACAGGCTTTGTCTTCAACCCCTACTCTTGTTAATCCTGATTTTACTAAAGATTTTATTTTGTATGCCTATGGTGGTTCTGATACTATTTCAGCTATGCTGGTTCAAAAGAATGATAAAAAACAAGAGAAGTCAGTTTCTTTTTTCAGTAAAGGTATGGATGACTATGAGAGAAGGTACACTTTTATTAAAAAACATGTACTTGCTATTATTAAAGCTTTGAAGAAGTTTAAGAATTTAATTGCTAGAAATAAAGTACACTTAATGGTTGCTCAGCCTAGAATCAAAGAGTTTTTGTTGAACAAGGATGTTAATGAAAAGAGAGCTGGTTGGATAACAAGGGTTATGGAGTATGATGTACAGATTCATGTAACTAAGCTGATTAGAGGCAAGGGCCTTTGTGCTCAAATGGAAAAAGAAGAAGAACAGGTTGAAGCTTCTAAAGAATCTAAAAACTTAAAAGGTGATATTATATTGTTTAATGATCCTATGACTTGGTTGTCAGATATGACCAGATTCTTGCAAACTAGCCAATGCCCAAATAATCTTGATAAGGCAAAAAGGAGGTACTACAGGTTACAATCTATTCCTTATGTTCTTATTGATGGTGTTTTATATAGAAAAGATTATTCTGGAATGTTTCTTAAATGTATTGATTCATTAGATCAAGGCATAATTTTATCTGAGTTTCATGATGGATCTTGTGGAGGACATTTCAGTCCTAAAACTACAGTCTAGAAAATACTAAGGGCAGACTATTATTGGCCTGATTTATTTAAGGATGCTCATGTTTGAGCCAGAAAATGTCAGAAATGTGCACTTTTTGTAGGAAAACAAAGGCTGGCAGCACTTCCATTAAAACCAATTGTGGTTGATCAACCATTTTCTAAGTGGGGAATGGACTTTATTGGTCCTATCAATCCTAATTCTAGTGTAGGTCATAAATGGATTTTAACTGCTATTGATTATTTTACAAGATGGACTGAGGCTATTGCACTAAAGGAGGCTTTTGGACCCACTATGTTAAAGTTCTATGAAGATATTACAACCAGGTTTGGAGTTCCTCAATCAATTATTTCTGACAATGCTATGGCTTTCATTGGCTTAGCTATTACAGAATGGGCTATGAAGAATGGGATTTATTTAAACACTTCTTCTAACTATTATCCTTAGGGTAATGGTCTTGCAGAATCTATAAACAAAAATCTAATTAGAATTATTAAAAAGACTCTATAGGAAAATAAGAGGGATTGGCATTCTAAATTGAAGGCAGCCTTGTGGCTGGATAGGATTACACCTAAACAGGTAATTGGGAATTCCCCTTATGTCCTAGTTTATGGTAAAGAGGCCAGATTGCCAATTTCCACTAAATTTCCAGCCTTGCAGTTGGCTGATCAGATGTTATTATTTGGAGAAGAAGATCCCCTTAGATTGAGGTATGCTGATTTGTTACAGCTTGAAGAGGAAAGGAGAAAAGCATTGGATACAATGGAACTTAAGCAAGCAAAAACTAAAAGATATTTTGATAAGAAAGCTAAGTTCAGAGAATTTAAAGAAGTAGATTTAGTACTCAAGTGGGATGTGCTAAAGAGCAAGCTAGGGCAGCATGATAAATTTGATAATTTTTGGTTAGGCCCTTTTGTTATAACAGCCTATAAGGACAACAATGCTTTTCAGTTGTCTACAATTGAGGGGGAAGAATTGTAGATTCCAATTAATGGAATACACCTCAAGCTTTGCTTTGAGGGTTAGGTTTGTTTTCAGTTTTTCAAATTCAATAAGTGTTGTCTAAGCACTAGGTCCTTAGGTTGCATTGAGTCTAGTTTAGATGCATTTTCATTTCAATAAAGGTTGCATTTATGGTTCAATTTTCCTAAACTGTGTTGCCCTATGATAAGCCTACAGGTCATGTCTTGCAGGCAGACATCCAATAGAAGTCGCCAAAATTGTTACTTAAAAATCTAGCATACAATACAATAAGCATTAGTAGGAAAAGGTTGCATTTTGTTGGTCAAATTAACATTGCCTTATAGGTTTTGTTAGTTTACATGTCCTTATTGCATTCATTCTAGATGTCATTATTATACTCTAAATATTGATTATCATTCCAAAAAATTGCCAAAATTCATAAATAATCATTACATTGTACTTTCATACTGAATGTGATATACAAACATCCTTTCTTGTTCCATGTTTCATCAATAAATAGAGTACAATGTAGAATTAAAAGAAAGACTGAAGTATGGAATAGGGGTCCCATGCATTGCCTTTTGTATTGGTTGTGTCAGCTGGTTGTCTGCTAGGTCTCTGCATTTAGGTCTTCATAAGTCTGAGTCTCCATCTGCATCTAGGTCTTTAAGGTTTCCATTTGCATGAGAAAGGAAAATATGGTTAGATCCTGATGGATCTAAGCAATACATGAGAAACAAATAACATACTGTAGAAATCAAGTTTTCAATACTACATCAATCTGGAAAATTAAATGAAATAAGGAAATGTACACTGACGCTCATTGCAAGGTAGTGTTAAAGGGACTTGTTTATGAATGAAACTTTTACTACTAATGATTATTGTGGCGTATGTTGTCCTTTTTATTAACCAGTTGTCTGAATTAAAGGGACTTAGTATGTTTCAAATTGAGAAACCTTTTTCAGATAATATATTTCATAATGATGTTATTTGAGAGCTTAACAGATTATCTTGCAGATAATAGCTGACTAGTGTTCATATTCAGTCATTGTCAAAGATGCAAATCAAGCTGGTTTCTATGATAAGAATGCTACAAGAAATGTCAATGATTGCCAACTTTCTAGTTCAAGATATAAATGGTGTTGCATAAATACTAGTACAAATATGTCCTTACTTCCTAAGTACATTTTCAAATCATAAACATATTTGTTGCTGAATACAAAAGAGTGCTTCAAGATTAAGCTATAAAATCATAAAGTGTTTATAGTTTGTTTTTATTGAGTGTCACGAACCCATGTTTGAACCTCATTAGTTAAACATTCTAATGTTTTTGAATGTCACAAGCCCATGCTCAAACTTCATTAACAAGTGAACAAACATTTTCATCTTGTTGTACTTATCATATTAAGTGCAGATTCAACATTAATGTGAATTATATACAGTGGACAAAGCTACAGGATGCAAGTTGAACATAAAGTTAAAAATATGTATAAACTGGAACAAAGTATGTGTAGCTAACACTAGAATGTCATTAAGGAGAGAGTCACTTATCTTCTATGGAAATAATAATAGTTGTATTGAGCATCTCTCAGTCATAATCACCTTCTAAGGTTTGCGAAGGTTATGAGTGAAAGATGCAATGGTTTTATTTATAACAGATTATATCTTTAACATTTTTCACTCATAACCTTGCAAATTTAGTAAGTCATTAGGAGGTGTTTTTATGTTTCTTGGAGAAACTGTCCATCATTTCCAAGCTCATCATATATGGTTTGCAAAGAAATGAGTTCACTAGTTCATCAAGTTTATAGCTATTGATTACACAAGGTTCTATTCATGTCAGCAAAGTGAAACAATTTGGATGCTCTATGCTATAATCACAGTTTGTGTACAAACTGTGATAAATTTGTTAAATCAAGTTTTGTGAATTCAAATGACCACACAACTATGGATATTTGAGCTTAATAAATAATCAGCTTCATGTTACAATAGTGAAAGGTAAAATGTTCACCAGTAAAAGCTTGAGCAAGGTCGAAATAAGAAAATGTTTACAATAATCAATTTTTGATATATCAGTAAGTTCACTAAACCAAGTTCATTCTCATTCAGTGAATTTGAGCTTTCAAGGAAAAAGTGTGACAGTTACTTTCAGGTCTTCCAGTTATTAAAGAGTGTTAAGAATTATTTTCCTTTAGTGAATTGAAGAACTCTAATAATTAGTAACAGTCACGACTTTATGTGCCAAATGAAATAACAACAGTGAAAACCCATGACTGTTACTAATTTATAAATGAAAGTTTGTATTCTATGCTAGTCATGAGTGTCATACATCATAAAGATGTATTCAAAATTCCAAACAAAAAGCATTTTGAACAGCTTAGGTTCACAAGATTCAAACCCACATAGAGAATAAGCAAACCAAGACTGTTAATGTAAACAACAGTGGGTGCCATGATTGCCAATATAAACAATTTTTGAGCCTTGAGTTTTTTTTCAATGCCAGAGAAGAAGCAAAAGAAGAAAGTAACAATGGGTGCCATAAGTATAGAGCAAGCTTGCAGTGTGCAAGAAACAAATGAACATCAGTCACCCAATGTCAACAGTGACTGTTAGCATCTAATATCAAGCCACGACTACAATAATATAGCTCGAGTTGAAAAATTTCAAACTCATCAAATGAAGATAACCTATAGTTAAAACCTGCAACTATTGCTAGGTGACATACATGAAGCTCATAGTTTTACAACATTCTCATAATGGTCATACATGGTAAGATGTATTAACAGCTTGCAAACAAAAAGTGTTGTGAATAGTTTTGGGTTCAATACTTTTGAACCCATATATGGTATGAAAAAGATAAACCAAGAGTTGAGCCCGGATGGAAATATGTGGAGCCCTTATCAAATAAAACCCATATCTATAGCATGAACAAATGAATCAAAGCCATGGAGCCACAAAAAGTCATAGTTTGAAAGTGCAAACAAATGACAGTTCAACAAATATAAACAATGGATCCAAAGACATGTTGCCATGAACAAGTTAATACACTAGTCATTTGACTGTTAATACAAAGATATAATTGAGATTCATAATCGTGACTGCATTTTTGAAAGAAACAGTCATATTTTACATTAACATTGAAGCAATAGTTACACAAGGAGAGCCCACGACTTATGCATGGTCAAAATTTCATGGTATTCATTGCAAGAAGATAAACAAAGAGTTCAAAAAATAAACTTATAGTTTGATCAAACTTGAGTTTGTTTTCAATACCGAGTTCATAGTATGAGATACACATCAGTCAATAGAAGTCACAGTGATCTCCAGTGCAATAGAGGGCTCGAATCCAGTAGTTTAGTTCATTCACAATCAAATGTTGAGTTCCTTTAGAGGTTTTCGTAGTTTCTCCTCTATCTTAGGGTTTCATTTCCCCTAAATTTCTTTGAAGAATAACATAAACTCAAATGCCAAGATCAAATAAAGATAATAAAAATTGGAATCCACCAAGCAAATGCCTTTAAAGTGTATGCAGTTCCAGTAGAGCCTCGAAAACTACTCATAGTGCCACCTTGCATCTTCATCTCCTTGGTTTTTGTGTATTGTTGCAAGTGGATTGAAAGTTGTCGACTTCTTCACATTGTATGTAGTTCACACTTAGATTTTTTATCTAAGTTAGGAATGAGGGGCATATTTTAATATTAGTTTTTTTAAAAATTAATAATAATTTTGGCAATTATTTTTATAAAAGGATTTAATTCCTTAATATTAGCCAAAATTTAGGGGCATTTACACTGAGTTCTTATAAGCTCAGTTAGTGGCATGTTTTTGGGTACATTTTTAGGCTAAAATTGGGCATTTTTTATGAGCTTATATTTTTGAATTTGAGGCAGAGAGAGGATATAAAATTGATTTTTTATGATCAATTGGGGGTTGCAGATTTTGGAGAGAGGGCATATAGTGAACATATCATTCCTAAGTGCGTTGAAGGCCATTTTTGTAATCATTTTGTCATATTTTTGAAGGAATGAACCAGATATTTTGACTCCTATTTGTGTATTGGTTTCAATATTGAATCTTGTTTTCATCTTTTCTAATAAGTGTCAAATCATTTATTATCTAAAGGAAGTGAATGAAATTCTATTCCTTCTCAAGATAATCAATTGCTCCTAGGCCTTGTATGCGAAATGTATGTTTGTTAATTATCCAAGCTATTTTTGGTAGAACCCTGATAGCATGAATTTATTAACCTATATGTTGAGAAGAGATTCAGAGTGTTAAGATATTCATTTGTGAGTCAGGATTGAGTTTTCATTTTTTTTGCAAAGTCTGAATTATTCATTGGTGTATCACCCTAATCTTTTAGTTATAGTATTCTTTTCCTTTTTCCCAACAATTTGTAGATCAGGAAAGTGATATTCCATATTTTATAGGAACCAACCTAGAATCCAGAGATTCCTCTTCATTCAAGTCTACCCACAGCTAGGAGAGGTTTCCATTGTCAGGATAGAATTGTTGTTAGCCTTAATGCCTGGTGTAAGGTAACAATTCTAAGCCTGAACAGGTACATCACATCATATGGAATCTTCTATGGATATATTTTCTTCTATTTAGCCTTGTAATTCTCCTAATATATTGATGGGTAACAACACATACATGACACTTTGTTGGAAAGGCTATATTCCTATAGGAGAGGGGACATTTAATGATGTTCTTTGTGTACCATCCTTGACCACTAATCCCCTTTCTATTTACCAAATTACTCATGGGGCACAAGGTAAAATTGTTGAGTTTACTCTTGATTATATCTACATTAGGGACATGGAGACTAGGGATGTCATACTTATGGGAGTTGTTGATCATACATCATGCTTATATTGTTTTTCAAATTTTTTTGTTGATGATTATGATTGTAGACACCTAAAAAATGTCAAGATCAAACCAAGTGATCAAATAAGGCAAAATCAAGGCATTAATTACAATCAAGCCAAAATCCAATATTTATTGAAATCAAAATCCAAAAGAATTAAACAAATCAAATAAATTATTTAATTGTGCAATTAATCTAATTAATTGTATAGTTAAATTAAATTGAAATTTAACCCATTCAAGGGGTACACATGGCTAAAGAAATTAATTAAATTCAATTAATTAATTCCTAATTTCTCTCACCCACCACATGGGAGGAATTGCCTCAACCAATAGGAATTAATGATTGGACGCACATGGATCAAAGCTACATTGAATCTAAATCACTCATAAGGAGAGAGAATCTTGACCACTCATTTTGTCTCACTGTCCCAAGATTTTAGGACAAAATATTTGAATTGTCCCCATATTTGAAACCATGCACTAAACCTTAACTCAATCATGATCAAAGTAACTCCACCCCCATGCTTTCTAAAATCTATAAATAGAAGGAAACAATTAGGAGAAAAGGATCCCATTACATCTTTGAATTGCATCATTACTATAGTGAATTTAAGCTAGGAGCATTTTAACATAATTGAGCATAGTTTTCATTGAAATAGGCTTAATTTGCATCATTATTTAGCTTCATTCTCATTTTAGAGTTGTACTAATGGAGGCTTGCTAAGAGATTTGCATTAGAAAATCTAAATAGAAATATATAGGATGCTTCTTGTCATTATTTTCATTGAATAGCTTACTAATTATTATATTTTAGCTCAATTTGATAGAAATATTGATAAACTAACCCATAAAGGTACTTCTTATACACAATGATATTCATGATGTACACATTCCTTTACCAAGGGAGAATTATGTATGCGAGGATAACTTTGGACACTTGAATCATTTTTTTGTTGAGACAAGTGTTAAGCTTCCTACTCATCTACCTCCCACTTCTTTAGACATGGGCTCTATTATTTAGAAGGATGATCATATTGCTTAATATCTTGTAGAATGTGATGACTACTTGGATGAATTCTCAACATTTTTCATTGATTCTCATTATACAGATTCAGGAGACATACCTGAGGGGTTTTATCTTCTCTTTGATGATAGAATCATAGTTGGAGATACTTCTTCACCTTCTTTGGAGATTGGTATTCAGGACTCTTCTTCTTCACTTGATTTGTCAATAGATTCTTTGATCTTGGAGAGACCTATTCAGTCTTTAGACATGCATCCATGGAGACCTTCATCTTCTTCCTCCTTCCATTTACACATAGATTGGATTCTTCACCACTTGATGTATCTATTTCTTCTTAAGGGGAGACATGTTTCTTATAGGCATGGGCTTATCTTTTATTTGGAGGTACTCTTCATCAACATGGGAGCTTCTTCATTATGGGGGGGATATCATGTCTCCAACTATCCTTCTTATTGGGGGATAATTCTTTGTATATTCATAATGTATGTAGTTCTTGGGGGGTCTTGAGTACTCCATCCATCCATGCATCTTATTGTTTCTTCTCTTTTTGGGGGAGGGTTTTTCCCATGAGGTTTTCCATCTTTCTTTTCTTTATGAGAGTTTTTCATTTCATGTATTGCATTGCATATTGTATATGGGTACCTAACATGGCTTAGTAGCTGGGACCCATTTTGCATTGTAATTTTAAGTTCATTACCCTATATTCCACTTATAGGGGGTGTTGGTGTAATTAAATATTCCTAATTACACTTTACTTAATCTTAGTTAGGATAATGCATTGCATAGTAGTTTTTCATTGAGACACCTAGGAGTTTACACCTTAATTAAGCACATGGTGTAGGAGAAATTCCACTTTAGGTGTGAGATCCACATTTAGTGCACATATCACATTATCATCCTCATCCTATGGCACATAATTTATTGCATAATGGAGGATGATCCACTTTTGGTGGACATGTGATTACACCTTGCATAGGTGATAGCTTATCAGCTCCTTATCATTCTTTCTTATCACCTTTCCTATATAAGGAGGCCTATTATATAAATTTTAATCAATTCATTGGATGAATTTAATCATCAATCATTGAATCATTAGTATAAGTCTATTCTTGTTCATATCATCTCTCTTTCATTTGTGTAATTCTTTAACCTCAAGATCTTTGGTTCAATCTTTGCTATTTGAAAATTCTTACACTCCTAATAGTGAGACTACTACAATGAAATTGGATGACTCTAATTATGAGAAGAAAAGGAAAGTGAAGTTAATGGAGAATATTTCTAAAGACAAGGAGACACTTTTAGAACTTGTGGATCAGACAAAGGACACACTAAAAGAGGTCGGTCAGTTATTGACCAAAGTGTCAAAAAATTTAGACTTTACCAAGGATTTGTAGAAAAGCAAAGAAGATGCACAAAACGAGCTTGACAACTTAGTTGAAAAGATTGATCCTATCACAAGATTTGAAGATAAGTATAGTTCCAAAGTGAAATTGATCACACACAAGGTGAAGTAGATACATTAGGAGAAAAGCATCCCATTACATCTTTGATTTGCATCATTACTATAGTGAATTTGAGCTAGGATAATTTTAGCATAATTGAGCATAGTTTTCATTGAAATATGCTTAATTTTCATCATTATTTAGCTTCATTCTCATTTTAGAGATGTCACTAATGGAGGCTTTTGAGATCTTTTCATTAGAAAATCCAATTAGAGATCTATAAGATGATTCTTGTGATTAGTTTCATTGAATAACTTACTAATTGTTATATTTTAGCTCAATGTGATATAAATATTGATAAACTAATCCTATAAAGGTACTTATTGTACACAAAATGACCCCCACCACGGGGCTTAAGGCCTCATTTGATCAAATTTTAGAGTTATTTGTTAAATTATTTGAATTTGTATTTTAACTCTTTGTTTTATAGGTGAAGTAGCGCATTTAAGACCTAGAGTACTGCGTACAAGCAAGTAAATAACACATTTAATACCTAAAACAATGCATCCATGGAAAATTTTGACACATTTACATACTGAAACAACACATTTAATCACTTATATCTCATGTCTATCATTATTTCAGTGCTTTCACCCTGACTTTGCAACACATTTAATTTATGTATTAGCACGTGATAAGTTTCATTTACAAACATTTAATCATTTGAGTAACACATTTAATTTTTGAAATATTACTTCTAATTAGTTTTGTAGTGCATTTAATGCTTGAAGTAGTGCATTTAATCTATCCTATAGTGCATACAACTATTTTTATCAATTTTTAAATTTGACAGTAAATAATTCTTTCTACGTGTTTTAATGATGATAAGACATTAAAAAGTACAAAAACCAGAGGCAAGAATTCACAAGTAGGATAAAGACCTCAAGAAGAAAACAATTTTCTTGAAAATTCCAAGTAGGAAGGTGGGGAATATGAAAAATAATTGCATATAATTGACTTGTATAAATCTAAATTCCTTTCATTGAATTGGATTTTTACTCCTTAAGCTTGTAATTTTTTTTCATCAATTTCTAAAAGAATGGAGTAAAATATAAATTGATTGGATTTTCTTCACTTTGTGTGTGTTTTGTGGAACTAACGATCTTGGATGCAAAGGAGTTAGAACGATCGACACTAGGTGAGTAGATCAATTAAATATCAAATAAAAAATGCCTCTAGCCTTTTCTTGCAATGAAAAAAGGAAAGCCTTTTGTATTTTTCTTAGATTATGGAAAATTTGAATTGAATCTAGTAATTAGAAGCCTATTGTTGTTTGGGAGATTTAGTAGTAGGCCTATGCTCTTCAATTTTTAAGTGAGTCAAAATCCAAAACCTACTAGATCTTTTAATTAAAAGAAAGGCTAAGGGAATAAATAAACACTAAAATTGAATCCTATTGCTTGTGGAGGAAGGTATTAGGTGATTATGATCTTCACCTTTTAGGTGAATCAGAAAGCTATAAGTACCTAATTCCCATTAGATTAGAAGAGTTGGAAATTGAACATTGTTAATCATGTTTGGAAGTGAGAAATAGTAGGGATATGTTCTTCACCTTTTGGTGAATCAAACTCCCAAACCCATTCTTTCACTTTTTTTTTTTTTAACATGAACATGCTAGAGAATTAGTGGGCTCGCCTCCTAAGAGTTTTCCTTAATGAGGCCAGTGAGAGGGACATCCCAAAGTGGGATACAATTGCCTTTTCCGCAATAATCCAACCCACTATAAAATATAACACACTATCCTTATTGGGTGAGTGACAAAAGGATATCAAGAATTGAACCTCCTTGAGTAGTCATTCAGGATTGTGCAAAACTATGACATACCAGTGGTGGGAGTCCCCTAAATATTATGGGATTGGACTTGATATTTCTTTGAACATAATATTTACTAGTGTATTGTTAAATTAGTAAGCCTACCTAATAGAGGCATGTTTATGAACCAAATTTTACTATAGGTAGATTGCTTGAAGTGGCTTCTTGTTAAAAACTCATGATAAAATTATATACATTTCAAAAATTTTGCATTTAGAGGGTTTAAAAGAAAAGTGTACTTGTGATTTATTTTTTTGAAGATACATATAACAAGGAAGAAACATCCATTTGAAAAATCATTGTATATTTTAAAAATCTTCCAAAAAGAACAATAACCAAGGAGGGGAAGCTTCATTTGACTTAAACCTTTGTTGATGCCAATTTTCATGAGATCACATAGATTGAAAATATCACTCCAAGAAGATGACACTTGCATAACACAAGAAGTCCCCGAAATCATATTCCAAACTCCTTTTATTGAAACACATGAACAAGAAGAAAGACTCCCCAACTTATTTGAAGAAAGAGTCAATCCCATGGATTAAAAAAATGATTTTTATGATTATGTCCAAGGGAGAAACAATGAAGATCAAGATACAACTATCCAAAGAAACCAAGGGCCAAGGGAAAAAATTGAAGAAAAATCCAATAGGGAAGCCAAAGACCCATAATTCCTTGAAATAATGGAAAAAATCTTAGAAAGGAACAAAGAGAGATACTTCCTTAACTTAGCCTAATCAGGGGTTAAGCTTCCTCTCGATTATGACACAACAACCCTAAAGAAAGATGAGGAAGATGAGAATCCATTAGGTGCAATGAACAAATAACTTAAGATGTTCCAAGCACAAATTGACACTATGAAGAAAGTGGTTGAACCAAAATCATTTTCTATTGAGGCTTTGTGCCCTTTTCCTTTTGATCAAAACTTGGTTATGGTGCCTTTCCCCCCATAATGTGGTTTTTCCAAGATACAAAAAGTACATGGGTAAATATGACCCACAAGAACACTTAAGGGAAATTTTTGCCTTAAGTATTTAGTTCATGCATGATACTACCTATTTAACATGGCTATTCCCAAGAATCCTAGGAGGGAAAGCCATGGAGTGGTTTGAAAAATTACCACAAGGAATCAAGACTTTCAAAGAGATAGTAGCATCAAAATTTTTGACTCACTACTCTTACAATATCGAGCATGAAATCACCATGCTAAGCTTATGCGGCACAAAAAAAAAATGGTGAGCCTTTTCTATGCTTTCTCCAAAGATGGAGAACAGATTTCATGAGATATCCTAGAAGCATACCTGAAAAGGAGAAATAAATTTTTGTGAACAATCAAAACATGGAAATGAATTATAGACTTCAACTAAAATGTCCCCCAACATTTGAAAAGATCATTGAGAATGGGATAAAGATTGAAGATGTTTTAGTAAAAAGATGAGAAATCAAGCTCTTAAAAGAAAACAAAGGTTATACTAACACAAATAATAATAATAATTTAAATAACTATAACAATAACAAGGGAGCTAACAACAACAATGATAAATCAAGGTTTTGGTTTAAAAAAACTAACAAAAACCTTGTGAATAATGGGGTTTTAGAAGGAAACAACCTAAAAGATACCCCTTTTAACTTATCAAGTGAGTCTAGCCAAATGAACAATGTAAATCAAAAAACTAAGACCCCTTTCAACAACAAAAATAACTCTTTCAACAATTAAGGAGTGAACAAACCTAAGCCTTTCTTTACTCTAATCCAAAGGATAAAATTCACATTCTTGGGAGAACCCTTAGAAAATGCTTTGAGGACACTTGTATCTAATAAAATCATTGTCTTACCTAAATCAAGACCATATGAACCCTAGGTTAAACCCACTTTGTGGAATGATGCACACCATTATGAGTATCATCAAAATAAGGGGCACAAAACCAATGAATTCATGAAACTCAAGCATTTGGTCTAAGATTTAATAGACAATGGCACAGTAAAATTTGAAGGGCCTCAAAAAAATGAAGATCACACATCATTTAAAAACCCTTTCTTAAATCATGAGAAAGGAAAAACCTCAAATTCCAACTAAAATAACAAGAGGGGAAATGAGAAAGTTAATTTTTCTCACACCTATGACAACACCATAAACTCTTTGAATAGGTGCAAAAATTCCATCGATTTCATATTGGTGAAGGAAAAGCAAAAATAAGAGGCCTTAAATGTCGTGCCTAGGGGGAAAGCATCTAAAATCACCTTGCTAGGAGGTGCCCCTAGAATCATTGTACCAAATCAAACACCCCCTTCATCAAAGCAATATAACCTTGTAGATCAACTCCAATGAACTCTTGTGCAAATTTCTATTTTGGAGTTGTTAAAAATTTCACCTACGCATAAAGAAATCTTGGAGAAGGATCTTGTTGAAATCAATGTTCCCTTGAATTTGGATGTGGACAAATTTTAGAATATCACCTTGTTGCACCTCATTGCTTATCTTTTTTCAGAGCAAGATGATATGTCTCTAAATCATCCCCAAAAATTGCCATTTCATATTGAAGTTTTCATACATAAACATCATGTCAAAAGAGTCCTCAATGATGGAGGAGCTAGTCTAAACATTTGTACCTTGAACCTTGTCAAAGCCCTAAGGTATTTTGAAGAAGCTATAGACCCTAAAAGAAAGATAACCATAAAATCTTATGATGATGAAGAGAGATCCTCCAAAGGGATAATAGTGCTCCATATCCTAGTGGGTCCTATTCAAAAGGAGACTATTTTCCAAGTGCTTGAATTAAAATTGACTTATAACATTTTATTGGGAAGGCCGTCGATACATGAAATGCAAGCGGTACCCTCAATGTACCATCAATTCTTGAAGTTTCCATACATGGGTCAAGAAATTATGGTGAGTGGAGACCTAAATCCATTCCAATATTGTAACTATATCAAGTCCATAAATGATTCATTGGTCCCTCATAATGTCAAAGGTACTACATCAAAACAAATAGAACAAGGACAAAGTCTGAAGGACCTTCCTTCACTAAAGGTGATGCAGGAGCATCCTGGGTGTAAGAGCAATCTTGCATCACCCAAAAAAATATTTCTATTTTTATATTCAATAAGGGCTATTTTGTGCAGAGCTGCTATTTATGGAAAGTTACTATTTTTGGTAATTTTTGTATGTGCTCAGAATGATCTGATTTCTTTCTTGGAGGTTCATTTTGGTCATATAAGCCTGCTAGTAAAGTTTCATTGCCAAATCAAGTGTATATTGGAAGATATTGAAGATTTTCGGTATTGGCAGTAGGGTACAGAAACTTTGAACTCAATTTTGAAGGCTTTAGAGGCCCCGGATGAGGTCGAATTTTGGGCTGAATGAAGCTTGCTTCATTCAGGCGTTGTAGAGCTCCTCGCGCCCTTTCCGAAATGGGGTTACAATAGTCAATCGGGTCAACTGGTGATGACTTATGGTTTTCGGAAGTTGGGTCACTTGAAATGGCGGAAAATGATTTTTCTTCAAAATTTCTGTTCGGGTTTCAAAATTTATTTTGAGCCGACTATGATGTAATGAAATGTAAAATAAAAATAATTCTAAGTTTGGTCGGCCTTATTGGCTAAAATTCTGGAACCTTCCCAGGCGGTGGAAAATTGCCTATATAAGGAAGGCTGTATTATTGTCTTAGGCAGTTCAGAATAGTTCTGGGTAGTAGATCTGGGTAATAGCTCGAGGCTTTGTCCTACAGAATATTGTAAGGGAATGCCCATGTGGCTTTGCATATTGTAATTCTGAAAGTTTGTAATTCCACATTTGTGGAGATAATAAGAAGCCAATTTTCTGTTCTTGCATATTGTTGTTGTTTCTCTATATTTGTTATGTGTTTGTGGTATTAAGGGGAGCACCCTTCATCAGGTGGTATCAGAGCAGGTTTTCTTGAGTGTGTAAATAGATCGCTGACTATGAGGCAGTTTGCACCAGGACCGTGGCTAGGGTTTCAGCGCGCATCACGAAAATGCCTCCACGATGAGAACATGGCGGAAGAGTTGGTGCTGTGACACCTGAAGTTAGAGAGCTGCAGAGACAAGTGCGAGCATTGCAAGAAGAGATTCGCAGAGGAATGAATCTCAATGTCAGAGACAAAAGCGAGGATGAAGCCAAAGAAGAATATCAAGAAGGAGAAGCCGAAATTGTGAACCAGGAGGAAGAAAGACTTTTTCGGGCCATTTCCAAGATTGGGAAAAGACCTAAGATTGAGGTTCCTACATTTTCTGGAAATCTTAACCCAGAGGAATTGATTGACTGGATCAATGAATGTGAGGAATATTTTGAGTACGAAGATGTTGACGATCCTGATAGGGTCAAATTTGCGAAGGCCAGATTGAAAGGTCATGCGAAGATCTGGTGGCAAGAAATTCAGTTGGAGCCAAATAGAAGAGGGAAAGATAAAATCACAAGATGGGATCGGATGGTGGATAAATTGAAGCGACAGTTCATTCCTGTTGATTATGAGCTTGACCTACTGAAGAAAATGCAGAGTTTGAAGCAAGCAGGAAGATCTGTTTAGGAGTATACAGAGGAGTTCTATCGACTTCTCATCAGAACAAGCCACGCAGAAGCTGATAAGGAGAAAGTTGCCCGATACCTTAATGGGTTAAGACCAAGCATTCAGGAGGAGCTGAATCTGGTTCGAATGAATAGTATTGAAGAGGCATACCAGTTTTCCCTAAAAGTAGAGGAAAAGCTGAACAAGAAGTTTGAGAGTAGACAAAACGGAAGAGGTCGCGGTGGACGATCTGGTGGATGGTCATACGGTGGCCGAAATGAAGATCCGAAAAAGAAGGATGAGGCCAGTAGCAGTCAGAATCAGTGAGGAAATAATTCCAATCGCTTCCAGGATCAGAATAATAGAGATCAGAGAGGAAGAGGAAGAGGACAAGGATCTGGAAGAGGTGGCTTCTGTGGAACATGTTTTCACTGTGGAGAAGAAGGTCATAGGGCATTTGAATGTCCTCAGCGCCAAGGCAGAACGGATAGGAGAAATGAAGGCCAGGCCAGAGTTGCACATGTAGATGAAGATGCCAGATCATCAAATTCTGAAGATGCTGAAAGAGGAGAAACATTGATTAACAAAAGAGTCCTGTTGAGTGGTGAGAATGAACCTGAGCAAAGGAGGAGCTTGTTTCGCACCAGGTGCAAGTGTGAAGGTAAATGTTGTGATGTGATTATTTATAGTGGAAGCACTGACAATTTGGTGTCAGAAGAGATGGTGACAAAGTTGAAGCTCAAGAGACAGAAACACCCACATCCATATCGGATTGCCTGGGTACAGGATGACCACAAGGTCATGGTCAATGAACAATGCCTAGTGAAGTTCAAGATCGGTGGGTACCAAGATGAGGTACTATGTGATATCATCTCTATGGATGCATGTCATATGTTATTGGGTAGACCATGGCAGTTTGACAGATGTGCTGTACACGATGGTCGTGCGAATACCTATTCCCTGACAAAGGATGGAGTGCGACATAAGCTAAAGCCATTGAAGGAGACCGAAGAAAAGGTATGTGGTAATGCAAGAATAACATTTGTTGATGGAAGAAAATTTCTAGATGGTATGAGGCATGAGCATGTGTGTTTTTCTTTAATTCCAAAAGTTGGTAAAGAAGAAGTAGAGGATGTACCTATAGAGGTTGCAGATTTGTTGAATGAGTTTCAAGATATTGTATCTGATAATGTCCCTGATGGATTACCACCGGTAAGGAAGATCAGTCATCAGATGGATTTGATTCCAGGAGCCAGTTTTCCAAACAAGGCAGCACATAGAATGACACCGGCAGAAAGTGAAGAGTTGAACAGACAAGTACATGAGTTATTGCAAAAGGGGTTGATTCGAGAGAGTCTGAGTCCCTGTGCTGTACCAGCGGTATTAGTACCAAAGAAGAATGGAGAGTGGAGGATGTGTACAGATTCTAGGGCAATAAACAAGATCACAATCAAGTACAGGTTTCCATTGCCACGAATGGATGATATTATGGACTGTTTGAGTGGAGCTGTGTATTTTTCAAAGATAGATCTGAAAAGTGGATATCATCAGATTCGGATCAGAGAAGGAGATGAATGGAAGATTGCCTTCAAGACAAAGGAAGGACTGTATGAGTGGTTAGTCATGCCTTTTGGGCTAACCAATGCACGGAGCACTTTCATGCGGCTCATGAACGAGGTTCTGAAAGAATTTCTGGGTAAGTTTGTCATTGTTTACCTAGATGATATTTTGATCTTTAGTAAGACATTGGATGAGCATATGATACATATTCGTATGGTATTTGAGAAGTTGAGAGAAGAAAAATTGTTGATTAATTTGAAGAAGTGCAGTTTTGTGAAGAAAGAGTTGGTGTATTTGGGGTTTGTAGTTTTAGGAGAAGGTCTAAAAATGGACCCAGAGAAGGTACAGGCTATTCTTGAATGGCCTACTCCAAGGAATGCTACTGAGGTAAGATCTTTTCATGGTCTAGCTAGCTTTTACAGAAAGTTTATCAGAAACTTTAGCAGTATTTGTGGACCCTTGACTGAAACAATGAGAGGGGATAGAAAAGAGTTTAAGTGGACTAATGGGGCAGAAAAGAGTTTTCAATTGTTGAAACAAAAAGTTACAGAACAACCTGTTTTAGCACTTCCAAATTTTAATAAGGTGTTTCAAGTAGATTGTGATGCTAGTGGTACTGCAATAGGAGCTGTTATGAGCCAAGAAGGTAAACCTGTTGCTTATTTCAGTGAGAAGTTAAATGATGCCAAGAGGAAATATTCTATTTATGATCAAGAATTTTATGCTATAGTTCAGGCATTAAAGAAGTGGAGACATTATCTACTTCCTAAGGAGTTTGTTTTGTATACTGATCATCAAGCTTTGCAATATTTGAATAGTCAAGGAAAATTGAATCAAAGACATTTGAAATGGGTTGAGTTTTTGCAGAGTTATACATTTGTTTTGAAACACAGAAGTGGAAAGTCTAATAGGGTTGCAGATGCTCTTAGCAGAAGGCAACTATTGCTGACAGAAATGCAGATTGAAGTGGTTGGGTTCAAGGAACTCAAGAATTTGTATCCAGAGGATCCCGATTTTGGTGAAGCTTGGAAAGCTTGTACAGAACCTGTTACTCTAGACAGGACAAAATGGTTGGATTTCATCATCTAGGATGATATGCTATTCAGAGGGAGTCAGTTGTGTATTCCACGAAGTTCTATGAGGGAGAATCTCATCAAGGAGAAGCATAGTGGAGGATTGGCTGGACATTTTGGTCATGATAAAACCCTTGGTTTGGTTAGTGAGAATTATTATTGGCCACAATTGCAGCAAGATGTGAAGAAGTTTGTACAGAGTTGCAGAGTATGTCAGATGGCGAAAGGAGTGAAGCAGAATACAGGGTTGTATCAGCCATTACCTATACCAGAGAAGCCTTGGGAGGATATCAGTATGGACTTTGTTCTTGGTTTACCGAGGACACAGTGGGGACATGATTCAATTTTTGTAGTAGTTGACTGATTTTCAAAGATGACACATTTCATTCCCTGCAAGAAGACTAATGATGCTATTCATATAGCAGAATTGTTTTTCAGAGAAGTAGTGAGACTTCATGGTTTGCCAAGGACCATAGTTTCAGATCGGGACACTAAGTTTGTTGGGTATTTCTGGCGTACATTGTGGAAGAAGTTGAAGATAGATTTGAAGTTCAGTTCATCACATCATCCACAGACTGATGGACAGACAGAGGTGGTGAATAGGAGTTTGGGAAATTTGCTGAGATGTTTGGTTGGAGATAAGCCAACAGGATGGGATTTGATTTTACCACAGGCGGAATTTGCATACAATAATTCTGTCAATAGGAGCACTGGTAAATCACCATTCCAGATTGTATATGGAAGTAGTCCAAGAAATGCATCTGAATTGAGGAAGATGGATAAAGGAGAAATAAGTAGTGCTGAAGCTGAGGATTTTGCAGAACACTTGAAGAACATCCATGAGGAGGTGAGGAAGCATATCACCAAGATGAATGCACAGTATAAGGCTAAGGCAGATGAGAAAAGGAGGTATAAGGAATTTCAGGTTGGTGATGAAGTCATGGTTCATTTGCGGAAGGAGCGGTTTCCAGTTGGTACATATAACAAGCTGAAAATGAAGAAGTTTGGGCCATGTAAGATACTGAAAAAGCATGATTCAGGAAATGCATATGAGGTAGAATTGCCTACTGAGCTAAATATTTCACCAGTGTTTAACATTTCAGATCTGACAGAGTATCATGAAGGAGGTGTTGAAGATGAGATCACAGCAGCACGGTGGAGTATTCCAGCAACTAGTTCAGACACTAAGGAGATCGGAGATATACTGGACAGTCGTGTTGGCAGAAGCACAAGGAACAAGACATATGAAGAATATCTGGTCAAGTGGAAAGGACGACCTATTGAAGATTCATCATGGCTGACAAAGGAGGAGGTTAGGCATCTTGGCTTTCCTCTGCACACCTGAGTCGTGACAGGGTCACTTCTCAAATTACCCTGGGTGTCTGATGCAGGAGCATCCTGGGTGTAAGAGCAATCTTGCATCACCCAAAAAAATATTTTTTTTTTTATATTCAATAAGGGCTATTTTGTGTAGAGCTGCTATTTATGGAAAGTTACTATTTTTGGTAATTTTCGTATGTGCTCAGAATGATCTGATTTCTTTCTTGGAGGTTCATTTTGGTCATATAAGCCTGCCAGTAAAGTTTCATTGCCAAATCAAGTGTATATTGGAAGATATTGAAGATTTTTGGTATTGGCAGCAGGGTACAGAAACTTTGAACTCAGTTTTGAAGGCTTTAGAGGCCCCGGATGAGGTCGAATTTTGGGCTGAATGAAGCTTGCTTCATTCAAGCGTTGTAGAGCTCCTCACCCCCTTTCTGAAATGGGGTTACAATAGTCAATCGGGTCAACTGGTGATGACTTATGGTCTTCGAAAGTTGGGTCACTTGAAATGGCGGAAAATAATTTTTCTTCAAAATTTCTGTTCGGGTTTCAAAATTTATTTTGAGCCGACTATGATGTAATGAAATGTAAAATAAAAATAATTCTAAGTTTGGTCGGCCTTATTGGCTAAAATTCTGGAACCTTCCCAGGCGGTGGAAAATTGCCTATATAAGGAAGGCTGTATTATTGTCTTAGGCAGTTCAGAATAGTTCTGGGTAGTAGATCTGGGTAATAGCTCGAGGCTTTGTCCTACAGAATATTGTAAGGGAATGCCCATGTGGCTTTGCATATTGTAATTCTGAAAGTTTGTAATTCCACATTTGTGGAGATAATAAGAAGCCAATTTTCTGTTCTTGCATATTGTTGTTGTTTCTCTATATCTGTTATGTGTTTGTGGTATTAAGGAGAGCACCCTTCATCAAAAGGGTAAGAGAAGATGGATGAAGAAGACACTTTTATTGGAGACAATCAAATTCCCACTAAATTAGCTACATTGACTAAGGGAAAAGAGAAAGTTAGTGAGGAAATTACTAAAGAAAAAGAAAAAGAAAATAATTCAAAACCTACCCAAATTAAAACCAAAGAGGTTGATTACCAAAAGATGGACACCATGATGATTATTTTTGAAAAGAAATGCAAGATTAAGCAAAATGGTGTGGGAGAATATTCCTTATCCATGATATATTTACCACTATCTCCTAAGTCTCATGGGAAACCTTCTAGCTTGAACCGACCTCATAAATACAATAACCATTTTGTAAGGGCTAGAACTTATTCATCCATGGATGAAGAGGACAATGAAATTTTTAAGTGGCTATATAAGGATGATGAGTCTAGTGCTCATGAAAAAATAATTCAAAACATTAGCTTCCGTACTCATCAATATGGAAAAGGTTTACTAATTATGCAAAATATTGGTTATAAAGGACAAGGAGCTTTGGGTAAAAGAAATGAAGGGTTAATTGAACCAATATAAATGGCTTTGAGGGATAGCAAGGAGAAATCAGGATTAGGATATCTTGAACAAGGATACACTCAAAAGAATCATCCCATGTTTTATGAACAAATTCTTTAGCTAGATTCTCAAAGTGATGAAGACCCAAACAAATGGGAGTGGGATTAATTATCTAGTGAATCTTGTCAAGATAAATAAGTGGATGTTGTCCACACTTATGCTCCTAACCAAGGCAAAAGACAAGATTTAAGTCAGGGATCAAGTTCTAACCAAGCATTGAGTTCTAATCAAGAAGTTCATGGAAATATACCAAGTCAAGAAGTAGAATAATCTCAATGGGTAGGAGAACCCTATGTACCCTTATGGACACCAAAAATAGAAGGATCTAGCAATAGGTTTAACCCATGATATTTTTACCCACAAGAGGATTTTTATCCAGGTTCTTTGGAACACTTAGAAGAGGTACATGTCATAGACATGAGTGATACAATGTATGAACCCTCTAGCAAAGTCATCTCTCTAAATCCTATCAACCTAAACCAAGCCAATGACCCATTATCCCTCGTGTATTTGGAACTCATTAAATGAGACTCCATAGAACCTAACAAACTCCCCACATTCCTAAATGAAAAATATTTGGCCTTATACCTAAATGTAGTTGAACCTTCTTCTACCAAGGAATATCAAGAGGCAATGATGAAGGAAAGTATCTAATCTCTCAATCAAGAAATAGAAAAAAAAATAAAAAAAATAAAAAATTGAAAGAGTCTAATGGTGAAAACCACAAGGTGGTAGTATTAGACCAAAAAGAGAAAGAAATAAAGGACATTTCTAAAGGTGAAAGCCCAATCATGACACCTAAGGGAGAGAGGTTGGATACTTTGCCTGAACATTATGAGGATAGATAACCCATTCTAATAGATCCAACAGAAAAGATGAACATTAGGACCATATGAGAGCCAAAAGTCATACACTTAGCATCATCATTATCAAATAAAGAGAGAGAGGAATTTATAAATTTATTTAAAGAAAGGAAAATTTTTTTTGCATGGTCTTATGATGACATGCCTGGATTAGATCCAAACTTGATCATGATCACTTGAATATTAAAGCAGGGGTAAAACCAATCAAGAAAAAGTTAAGAAAAATAAACCCACACATTGCACTTGTCAAAGTGGAATTAGAAAAGTTACTAAAAGTGGGATTTATAAGAGCTATTGACTATGCCGAGTGGATATCAAATATCGTACATGTTTCAAAAGTAGACAAATCCATAAAAATTTTCATGAATTTATGAGATCTCAATCTTGCATGTCCAAAGGTTGACTTTCCTTTACCAAGCATAGATGCCATAGTGGACTTGAAAGTAGTTTATTCAATGTTCTCTCTGATGGATGGATTTAGTGGCTACAACCAAATCAAAATTGCACCCAAAGACCAAGACAACATAGCTTTTACATGTGCATGGGAACATTTTTTTGGAACGTTATGCCCTTCAGTCTTAAAAATGTAGGAGTGACTTACCAAAGAGCCATGACCACTATATTCCATGATATGATGCATAATTTCTTAGAATATTATGTGTATGATATACTTGAAAAATATCACTTAAGGGAGGAGCATCTACAAATCTTAGAGAAAATATTCACGAGGCTAGAAAAATTCAAGGTGAGAATCAATTCAAAGAAATGTTCCTTTGGATTACAATCTAGAAACTTTCTAGGGTATATAGTCTTGGCAAAAGCAATAGAGGTAGACCTTGTAAAATTCAAAGAAATAATGTAAATGGGGGCACCTATAAATATGAGCCAAATTAGATCACTCCAAGGGAGACTTCAATCAATTAGAAGGTTCATATCACAACTAGCAAAAAAATGCCATTCTTTTACTCAACTCCTTCATAAGGACATAGTATTTAGATGGGATGAAAAGTGTGAAGAAGATTTTGTGTTACTCAAAAATTATCTTATGAATCCTTCAATTTTTATGTCACCAATAATAGGAAAGCCTTTGATATTATACATTTCAGTGACATAACATTCTTTAGGGGCACTCTTGGCTCAAGAAGATGAAAATAGAAAAGAGAAATCTATTTACTACATAAGCATAACTTTGGTGAAATATGAGTTAAATTATAATTTCATAGAAAGAGAATGTTTTGAGGTAGTTTTTGCTTCCCAAAAGCTATGAAATTATATGTTATCTCATAAGATCAAACTCATAGCAAAAATTGATCCATTAAAGTATCTTCTAAGAAAAACAACTTTTACAGGAAGGTTGGCCAAATGGGTCATCATATAGAGTGAATTTGATATAGAGTATTTGGATAGAAAGGAAATCAAAAGCCAAGTCATATCAGATCAACTAGTGGAGGCAACATTAGAAGATGAACATCCTATTCAGGTAGAATTTCCAGATTCATAAATAATCAATGTTGAAGCAAAAACAAGGAAATTATACTTTGATGGTTCTAATACTCAACATGGCTCAGAAGTGTGTATATTATTGATTACCCCCCAAGGATAAAAAATACCAAAATCATATAAGATACTATTTCCATGCACAAATAATATAGTTTAATATGGGGCATTAGTCATTGGCATCAAATTGTCCCTAGAATGGAAGGTGATAAAATTGCAAGTATATGGAGATTCTCAACTAGTCATAAATTAGATAAAATATAAATATCAAACAAAAGATGACAAGTTGATACCTTATAATAATATGATATAATATCTCAAGAAATACTTTACCTTGATCACATTTGAGCAAGTTCCTAGATAAAATAACAAAGCAACAAATGCCATGGTGATATTGGCTTCACTCCTACAAATGTCAGGCCAAAGTGCGAGATACAAATTCTTGGTAGAAGAAATAGGACAACCCACATTTGACCCTTCCAATTCCCACATCATTTTCCTATTAGTGGGACATGACTCACCCTAGTATAGATCTATTTATTCTTAAAATACTAAACCCTACCCTTGGACCAAACTCAAAACTAGAAAAGGAACTTCATAAGAAAAGCCTCTTTTTATACCCTTGTATCTGACACATTGTATCACAAGAGTCTTGATGAAATGATTTTAAGGTGTTTAGAGAAGGAGGAATGAAAATTATCCTTACAAGAAATCCATGAAGGAATTTGTGGATCACATTCAAATGAGTTAACCTTAGCGAAGAAACTTCTAACGATAGGGTATTATTGGCCTTCCGTGGAGAAAGATGTATTCCATTTTGCAAAGACTTGTCAAAAATGTCAATATCATGGGAATCTAATTCATGTACCAGCTCAAGAACTACATTTGATGACTACACATTGGCCCTTCTATCAATCGGGTTTGGATCTAATAGGGATGCTTTACCCACTTTCATCCAATGGTCATAAGTTCATTATAACTACAACTAAATACTTTACCAAATGGGTCAAAGTTGTGCCATTGTCTACCAAAATGGGAAAACAAATTTCTATGTTCATATTGAACCATATAAATTGTAGGTATGGGATCCCTCAAGCCATCATAATAGACAATGCTAAACACTTTAATAATAAGGACCTAAAATAATTGTGTACAAATTTCCATATGATACATCATTCATTTTCAATATATTACCCTCAAGGGAATGGACAAGCGAAAGCCAGTAGTAAAAAAATCTTTAAAATATTGAAGAGGACAACTGACAATTAAGGGAGAGATTAGCATATTTAGATAAATCCCACTTTATGGGCATATAGAATGAGTGTGAGAATGCCAACAGGAGCTACACCATTTTCATTGGTATATGGAGCTGAAGCAGTACTACCAGTAGAGGTTAAATTCCATCCTTAAGAGTTTCATTACATGGGTTGCTAACTAAGGAGGACTATAAGATTGCTAGACTTCAGAAGTTGGAATTACTTGATGAGAAACAAAAAAAATCCTTTGATCACGTCAAAGTGTATCAAAATAGAATGTCAAGAAATTATAATAAATACATCAAGCCAAGAACATTTCAAATAGGTGATTTGGTATTGAGAGAAAACCCTAAGAATCAGGTAGAAAGAGAGAAGAAAGGAAAATGGGAAACAAATTGGTTAGGTCCTTTTGTTATTACTTCTTCTTTTGGAATGGGTACATACAAGCTAGCTGATTTTGATGGAGAGGAACTACAAGAACCCATCAACTACATACACTTGAAAAGATTTTACACCTAAAAGTAGATGAAAGAGTATAAGTGAAATAATATCAAAATATAAAATGAAGAAGCATCCTATTTATTTTGTATAGTCAAAATTGATCCTGGAAAAAATAAAAAACAATGGAAAATGATCCTGAGAAAAGAAAAGAAAAGAATTAGAAAAGTAAAAAGTACAAAAACAACAAAAAGTGATCCTGAAGAAATAAAAAATAGTAAAAAATTGAGCATGAAGAAATCCAAAACATTCAAAAATTATCCTAAAAAAATGTTGTCTTGGTGAAAACCTAGCAAATAGGTGCCTTGATGATAATAAAAAAATTGAAAAAAGAGAAAAATACAAAAAAAATTGAAAATGAAAGAAAAGTACCTTGGTGAAAACCTAGCAAATAGGCACCTGGGTAGCAAAAAAGTATTTAAAAAGAGAAAAAGAACAATAAATTCAATCGGTGAAAAACTGGTAAATAGGTGCCATTGAAAGTCAAGTCAAGTCTCATTCCTATTAATCCTTGTAGATATTGCATTCACCAACATTTGTACAAAATGCATAATAAATCCCATAATTGCATTTGCAAAATACCTAAGGCTTTCATCATAGATCTGAAAAGTGTCCAAGTCCAACAACGCAATGAAATCAAACTGGGGGAAAATTTATCCTAAAATAAAAAAGGATTCATCAAATAGATATCAATTAACACAAATCAATGCATCTACTCATGAGCATAACACCTAGATGATTGATTCAAATCCTAATCCAAATGATGATTTGACAATGAAAATCTTTTGATCTTTGATCTCACATTGACCTTACCTTTATCATGATTAAAATGAATAATCAAATATAAAATGGATGAAACTCTACTTGAAATATGGATTTGAAAAACTGTTCAATTTTTTTAAAGTGATTACTTGATTGGTGAAATCATGTCTTTTTAGAAAATTGATGAAGTCTTGGACTAGATAAGCAATGATAAAAGCATGGTATTTTCTTGATTTTTGCATGAGTGTTCTAAGATCAAGGTTTGAAGATATGTATCATTCATCTAATGATACGATCATCAAAGAATCATTGAGGATATGTACATATGGAGAAACCAAGATCTTTGTTTGTTTACACAATAGGATACCTTGGACATTTTGATTTTCTATATCATAATGCCAAAATCCAGTTGCAATATTGAATTTGACAAAAGCAGTATTTAGACTATCATGGTTGAATCTAACCAGTGACAATTGTACCATCTTTAGGGCCATAATGCGGAAGGAAAAAGGTATTCATATCATCATGGTTGAGCTAGTGGAGATTGTACCAATTTCAAGTCTCAAAATGCTCGATGATGAAAATAAGCATCCTAATTCTGAATAGTGATAGCTAGCTGCATTCATACTAGATTAAATGCATTTAGATCACCTGGATCCTTTTCTCAAAAGTGGTAATTAAAGATAAAAGGGGGTGGAGTTAAACTAAAATTGAAAAATTCATCATTACTTTATGTGATCAAATGTGGTGGAAATTGAAAAATCAAAGTCAAACTCGCATCATAGATTAAAATGCATTAGATTAAATTACATTGTATACTGCATCATAGATTAAGTACATATTAGTTGGATTAAATGGCATTAACCATCATTTTTAATCATTATATTGCATTCATTAAGGTTCATTGCATTAGGTTGCATTCATTAAGGTTCATTGCATTAGGTTGCATTCATTAAAGTTCATTGCATTAGGTTACATTGATTAGAGTTCATTGCATTAGGTTGCATTCATTTAAAGTTTGTTGCATTAACCATCATCTTTAACCCTTACATTGCATTTATTAAAATAGGTACATTACATTAATCATTAAGTTCCATTATGTTAATTCATTATTCATTAAGTTAGTTTGCGTCCATTAGATTAATTTCATAAGCATTACACATTATTGATTTAAATTGCATTAACTATCATCTATTATTCACTAGGTTCATTCTTCCTCATATTAGCCCATACATTAATTATTATTCATCAAGGTTCATCATATAATTGCATGAAGTCCATCATTAATCATTATTCATTATCATTTAAAACTAGTGATCATTTAACACATTAAACATATCTCATTAGTAATCATTATTCATTAAGCATTAAAGCATTAAATCCATCCATTTCATTTCATTAAACATTAAAGCATTAAATATCCAATCATTAAAGTATTAATCATTAAAGAATGTAAATGCATCCATCTAATCTATATCATAAGTAAGACATTCATCCAAATTAAGTTAGCATAACACATGCATGCATATCAATTTTGTATCTAAAAAGCATAAAATAGAGCATATAGAAGTAGAATCATATATAATTGCATATCATAATCATCATAAAAGAAAATACAACACATGATGACATCATATAAAGAAAAATCCATAATGTCAACTAAAGTCCATGGTATATAATCAAAGTCCATAACATCAAGTGTGCATAAATGAAAGTAGATATGTCAAAAGAATACGTGAATATACAAAATATCGATCAAAACTCATAGATACAGGGTATACTAGTCAAAAGGTGTATATCATATGATCAACTAGCACTACCACCTACACCTGTACCTCCACTACCACTGAAACCATCTATACCTGGACCATCAAGACCTATATCTGGACCCCTACTAGAGCTAAACTGTAAACCATGCTGAGCCATAGCATCCATATAAGTATGCATAATCATACTAAGTTGGTTCACCTATTGTCTCATCTATGAAACATCATCATGTAGTGATATGACATCGTGATGCAACCTATCAGGACCTGGTAGACCTGGTACTACCTATACTAGTGGTACTGGTGGAATTGAGGGACTTGGGGGAATCAAAGAAATTAGTGGCCCAACCTATGCAACATCTTATGCAACAACCTACATAGAAATCTATGGTACAACCTATCTGAAAACTCAAGCTCTATGTTAACCCCAAGCACCTACTCTGATCTTATGCAAGGCTCAAAATGGTCCACCTCTTACGCATGCCTTGTCACCTTGCATTCTCACACCACCTTTGGTAGGCATAGAGGAAACAACAATGGTAATCACTTCTTTCCCACCTCATCTAGATCTACCAAAATGTCTAGCCCATCACCATCCTCTACCACCCCCACATCACCATCATCATCATCAGACTTCTCATCGATACTAGGAACATGATCTACTGGATCAATAAATCAGGGAATGGGTTATAAATGAACCATTGTGTGTAATCATCTATCATAATAGCATCCACAATATGCTCTCACATATCCCAGGATAGATGTGGAAGGCCTAGGAACTCATTATGTTCCACATGGTAATCAATTTGAGGATTCCAAAGGGACCTCTCAACCTGTATTCGGGCATATAAATCCAAACCTTATGGTATACTAGTGCAGGAGCACCTAGGCTAGCCTCCATTGGTTAGTAAATTCTAGCTTGTACTTGAATCTATCCAAGTCAAGATCTTAGTTTAGTTTTTTTTAAGACCTTAGAAGGTCTCTTGCAATTTTGGCTGGGTGAATAAGTCACTCGGACTAAGGTCACTAATTAGCCTTTGTTAGTTACTATTTAAATTTCCTAGTGTAGGGATAAAGAGGTTGAGTCATCAATATGTCTTAGAGATATAAAGTTGTTAATATGTTGTTATAATGGTCATAAATGACCTTGGAACCTTGAAACATGGGAGGTTAAGTGACCTAGAATATAGGATCTAGGCACATGACGAAGTTGCCACATGTTGTAAAAATGTTGTCATGACAACATTTGCAATTATTGAAAATGTTGCATGCAACATTGATAACCTTGGATTCCCTTGGTTTTAGGAGGTGATGCTCAGCCAATAGGCCCTAAAATTATGGAGGAGATATCTCATGTAGATGATGGCTTGAATCTCAAGATAGTTGATACATTGTGTAAAGTTGGAAGTTTGTGAATATAGCTCTGTAACTAGTTTTGAAGGAAATACCGAGTATTTGTGTTGACAGTCATATCTTTTGACTAAAATGTGTTGATAAAGTGATTGAACTATGTTTTATAGAGGATTTCAAGACTTTTTCATTTTTTAAGTTGAAGGTTTAGAGTAGTTTTAGTGTGCTTGGTAAATTATCTTAGTTTGTGACTGCCTGCTGGTCTCTATTAAGCAAATTTTGTAAATATGGCACTCACATGAGATTCAACCATGGAAACACCAAATAAATGGTTGAATCATCAAGTGAGGCCACTGTATATAATTTATATAAAAGGAGAGAACTTCATGAGCAAGATAGCTATTTTTAGAGTCAAGCCCTAGGTGAGCTTGGTAGACCCGATTAGAGGCTTGATAGAGAAGAGTGAGAGACTTCATGTGGGGAATGCAAGGTATAGTACATCCCCAGGGATTTTTCTAGTTGGTATTCACCTTAGCTATCTATCCTAAGAAGATGGAGGTTATACCAATCCATTAGGATAGGTTTGGAGCAAGTTCTTAGCGAGTAGCTACACTATCCTAGAAATTAGGCCTTTTAGCCCTATTTCTCCTTGATAGTAGGAAGGAGGTGTACGGAGGGTGTCAGGCTCAAAAGGTCTAGAATCTAAAATTTAAGCCAAAAGGGTACTCAAATATCAAATTGGTTTTGCAGGTTGTTTGGAGAGTTTGATCAAGACAGGACAAAAGCCATAAAAAAAGGCTACTAGGAAAAGGCCTATTTTTAAGGTCTTATAGGGTGAATTCATGAAGCCGATGAAACTAGGAAGAAAGATCCTTCCCAAATCAATGAAATGGGATGGAATATGAATGAATTAAATTTAGAGATAGTCTCTACAATGAAGTTTGATGTTTGTGGAGTTTTAGGGGATTTGGCACTTAGAATCTTCTAAGTGAGAGTGGGAAAGTGAACCAAAACAAAGGTGTGGATCATTCAAGGTGAAGTTTTCAAGGTGTGACTCTTGTAATAGAGTTTGAATAGGCCTTAGTTAATGATATAAGCCTATTAGGAGATCCTATAGAAGGATATGATAATAGGAGGCAAAAGAAGTCTCTTGGAAGGAGTGAAACTAACCTTGGAGTTTATCATACATCATATACCCTATATATGGCCATACTACCAGAGAACTTGGTAGAAGAAAAAATGCCAATAATTAAAGGAGTGCACCCTATCATCCATCAAGGCATGCACATAAAAGGAAGCTATGTGGCATCCTTAGCCCATGGCTCACAACCTAGGTAAGGTTTCCAAGTAACCTAATCCAGATCATCTATAATGTGGTGCCAGTAATCGAGCTTTCCCAGATGAGACTAGACAACCATACCCTTGTAAATATATGCAAATGGCTAGCTAGGATCTCTTTGTTGCACAACTATTAGATGACTGATTAGGAGATGCTCCCATGTCCACAAATAAAGAAGAACTAAACCAGTAGAAAGTGTAGTACCATGCCTGTACACCACATCATGTAGATCGTGATATAGATGCACTAAAACATAGAAACCCTAGTCAAATCATTGAGTATGACTGATCATATCCTCTATAATGTGGTCCCAACTAATAGAAAACCATGACCCCATTGGTCAAGAAGAAGAAAACCACCAATAAGAATACCAATGACAATAGGAAGCACTAAAAAAGAGGCAAACCAAGCCCATGGAATGCTATCATCACCAATAGTAGGGTCTCCATACAAACATCTGCAGATAGTTCCATCATATGCTTGATCATAGTAGATGATGTCTCCATGTGTAGGGATGTAGAGAAGATGATATACATCTTTGGGAGTGATAGTCATCTCCCCTAATGGTAAGTGGAAAATATTATGGTCAGAGTGCCATCAATCTTCCATAGTAGTTAGTAATCCTTGATTCACTCAGAATTGAGGTATATATAATAGGAATGATAGTCCATAATGACCAATCAACCGATGCTTGTGCCTAGTTAGGTCCTCCACCATGTCAAGAGACCATAGATATAATCCTCGGATGGCTAAGTTTTGAAGGGGAGCCTACAGAATCAAGTTAACATTACATCAGTAATTAAATCATCAAATGTTGAATCGTCACAAGTCAATCAACATCCTAACCTATCAGAATCACCATCAATTTTCATAATTCTATTAAGAGAGGATGAAAAATTCATCATCAAAATCAAACCAACCAATCAGGATTGAGAATCAAACATTCACCATAACATGATCATAACTGACACCAAATAACTTATTTCATCACAGGAATCATCATTCAGGCTAATTGATGGATTGAGGAAATCATTCAAACATGACGACTCGCTAAAATTGCAAAATTTTTTAAAATAAGGTGTACACACTAAATCTAGTACATGCTAAAACACATAAGCATTGTTTAATTGATTGAATGCACTATTAGAAAGATTAAACGAGCTAAAACAAACTATAAGCACTACAAAATCTAGTATGTGCTACTAAATATCAGTGTACGCACTACATAAAAGATCATTTGTGCTAGCCTTATTGTATGCACTACAAAACATATTGGTTACCAAAACCTAACCTAGGGTTTGCTTTTGTACACGCTACTAAAAGTTTAGTACATGCTATTTCACAATGCAGATGCATTGAAACAAGGTTATACACAATACTCAATTACTTGTACATGCTATTTGAATGTTTTGGAAAAAAATAGATATTTTTATCTAAAAAGGCCAGATTTTTCTAAATAAAATGATAAAAATTGATGAAAGAAGTTTCCAAAAGTACTCATCAGAGGTCTATATTTTAAAGGACATTTATATCTGTGCTCATGCTCGAATCTATGCTCTTTGTAGGGGACCACCATAGTCAATAGTTCAAAAGGGTCAGAGGGTAAAAGTCAAAGAGGGAAGGTGAAAGTGAATAGTAAAATTGACTTTTTACCCTTATATATAGCTGTTTGACCTAAAAAGGGGCCTTTCTAGTAGAAAATTGACCCAGGGTTGAAATTGATCACCAAATTAGCTAGATCAAGGGCATTTTTCATTGGTTCATCATTAAAAAATTATCGTAAATGAAATTGAAATCAACGAAAAAGAAAAAATATTGAACGAAATTGATAAAAAATGCAAAAGATTTCACCAAAAACACATTTCATTTCATTTTTGAGGGAGCATGCACTCAGATTATCATCGATTTAATCAAAAATAATTTGCATGATCATTAAACATAATTTTTTTTAATGCAATAGTGGGGAATCAAAATCAGTGAATCGGGTTAAATCAGATATCATGTCAAAATTTCACCATCATAACGACCATTGAGAACATCAATAAACTAGGGTTTCATCAATGAATCTATATTAACCACCAAGATCAAATTAGACAGTAGTTAATCATGAATCTGCATCAGGACATCAAACATTCTTTGAACCAATGTGCTTCACACATTGATTAAAAGAGGGGCATTTGTAGACACCTAAAAACTGTCAAGATCAAACCAAGTGAGAAACTAAGGCAAAATCAAGGCATTAATTACAATCAAGCCAAAATCCAATATTAATTGAAATCAAAATTCAAAAGAATTAAATAAATAAAATAAACCATTTAATTATGTAATTAATCTAATTAATTGTATAGTTGAATTAAAATCAAATTTAAGCCATTCAAGGGGTACACATGGCTAAAGAAATTAATTAAATTCAATTAATTAATTCCTAATTTCTCTCACCCACCACATGGGAGGAATTACCTCAACCATTAGGAATTAAGGATTGGACTCACATGGATCAAAGCCATAGTGAATCTCAATCACTCATAAGGAGAGAGAATATTGACTACTCATTTTATCTCATTGTCCAAGCTTTGAGGAAAAAATATTTAAATTGTCACCATATTTGAAACCATGCACTAAACCTTAACTAAATCATAATCAAAGTAACTCCACCCCCTATGCTTGCTAAAATATATAAATGGAAGGCAAAAATTGGGAGAAAAGGATCCAATTACATCTTTGAATTGCATAATTACTAGAGTGGATTTGAGCTAGGAGCATTTTACCATAATTGAACATAGTTTTCATTGAAATAGACTTAATTTGCATCATTATTTAGCTTCATTCTTGTTTTAGAGTTGTCACTAATGGAGGCTTGCTTAGACCTTTGCATTAGAAAATTGAAATAGAGATCTATAGGATGCTTCTTGTCATTATTTTCATTGAATAGCTTACTAATTATTATATTTTAGCTCAATTTGATATAAATATTGATAAACTAATCCTATAAAGGTACTTCTTATACACAATAATATTCATGATGTACACATTCCTTTACCAAGGGAGAATTATGTATGCGAGGAGAACTTTGGACACTTGAATCATTTTTTTGTTGAGACAAGTGTTGAGATTCCTACTCCTCAAACTCCTTCTTCTTTAAACATGGGATCTACTATTTAGTAGGATGATCATATTGCTTCAGATCTTGCAGAATGTGATGATTACTTGGATGCCTTTTCAACATTTTTTGTTGATTCTCATGATGCATATTTGGGAGACATACCTGAGGGGGTTTATCTTCTCTTTGATGATAACATCATAGTTTTAGATACTTCTGAATAAGGTGAAAATGGAAGCATAGTAACATACATAACATTCATCACCTATTCATTTAGAAAGGAAGTTTAGAAGCATAAATAGATTTGAAAATGCTTGGAAATTCATTAGATCAAAGTACATACCTCATCATGATATTAGTCTAGAAATACCTATTTTTTGAAGTCTGTATGAAGTTTCAGAGAAATCTGTCACTTGTTTTGGATTGGAAATGTCAAGGTGGATAGAACCCAGAAATCTTTTCTCCAGATTCACACAGGTCGACTTTGAGCTTTTAAAAGGTCAAAGACCACATTTTTATTCTGAAGTCTAATTTCAATTATGTTTATAGATCCTGAAAGTTCAATGAAAAGGGTACTCTGATATGGCCTCTGATTCCTGAAACAGCACCTATAGATATCTAAAAAAGGGGTTTTTGGGGTGGCTATATAGGGTTTTGCCTTAGTGAAACCCCCGTTTTGGTGATTCCCACCTCCATGAATAGCTGATTGAAATAGTATGTGTGTGTGTGTATTGAAAGTGTAAAACTAAGATCTAATCCTCTAGATTAAAACCCTAGCATGAATATGTATGAAATAACAATGCATAGATTTGAATGTGATAGAAAATCATACCAAGCCCCCAAGGCTAAAGTACTTCTACCATTCTCACAATCCGTAGTTGTTACTCCATGATTGAATGCTTGAAATGTTGATGATGATGGATCAAGGAAGAATGATTCTCTCTTGCTCCAAACATGAATGATTGAAGATGCTTGAAGACTTGAAATGCTTGCTTGAACACCTTGAGAACTTGAGAGCTTGATTTCTTGAGATGAGATGTGAAAATGAGAGAGAAGGCCTCCTTTTATAGTGAATTAGGTCACACTCCTCTAGAAGGGCCACCTTGAAGAATTAAATCCCAATTAGGTCCTAACCTTTAGAGAATGGATCTAAATTAAATTTAATTAAAGGATTTACCATTTTTGAGCTTGAAATAGCTGACCCAGAGGTGGGAAGTTAATAATCCCGGAAGCTAAATTAGCGGAAATTGAGAATTTGAAATCCTGACAAGATGAGGTCAAGGTATAGGTCAACCCTGACCTAGTCAAGGTATAGGTCATCCCTGACCTAGTCAAGGTCTAGGTCATCCCTAACCTAGCCAAGGCTGAGGTCAACCCTAACCTAGTCAGGGTCGAGGTCGACCTTGACCAGAAGCCCTAACTTTTGCCAAGATGTAGTTTAAAGGCCCTGAGGATGCCCAAAAACTTAGAAATGAAGTCTGATGGGAATAGAATGTCTGTGATAGATAAAAGATCATGTGATTAACATGATGAAGGCTAGGAGGACCCATTTCTGTATCCTACCTAGAAATTAGAGTCATAGAAGAGGGGAATTAAGGAGAATCTTCAGGATCCTAACCCTAATTTCACCCAAGACATACAAATGCATCCTAAATGTAGGTTTATCATGATAAATGCACTAAAAGAGGGTGCTAAACCTATCCAAATGGAAGTGCTTCCATTTTAAGATGATACATTTAGCCCCCACTTTAGCTTAGATATGACACTACGTGAATATGCAAGCTAAAGTAAGAAAATATCATAAAGATGAAAAAGGATATAGCAAAGTCCTCGATGTAAAGATCCTACAGAAAACCATTAGAACCTATAATAAACCAAGTTAATGAAAATCTATAATCACCTAGAGCTTACTATATGATAGTTTGAGAAGTATATAGAGCCCCTTATGCCCCCCCTATTTCGGCTTTCTACTTTGGAAGGGTGATAAGAAAACTTTAGATATTGGATATGCAGAGTGTTGAAAAGTTCATTCCTAAACCTATTAGAAGGATTCCTACCCTTCCCAAACTAGGTCAAGAAGTTAGATATCTGAATCATGATTCCAACGCCACTGATGGCATGGAAAATGGAGTTATCTAACTCAAGCTATGATGAAAAGAATGAATGTATATCATAATGCATAAAAGGAAATTCTTACCCTAACCCTTATTTTAAACCTATAAAAGAGATGAAAAAGGTAATACTTACTCATTCTTACCATTTACAAATTCAAAATTAGAAGCAAGATTCCAAGAAGAGAGGAACTATGAGCGACACGCTTGGAGACTGTGAGACACCGTCTAGCTACCGGATGAGCACTCCTTGAGGTAAGATTCTTTCCAAATTCATGTTTTTGCTAAGCAATGTTGATTTTACCCCCTTGAGGTTGACCCTGACCCAATTAGGTCAACCTTGACCCATTTAGGTTGACCTTGACCCAAAAAGGGTGACCTTGACCCATAAAAGTCAACCCTGACCCAGAAAAGTTGACCCTAACCTAGTAAGGTCAACCTTGACCTAGATCAGTTATACTTTCAGATTTGATGATGTAGATGATTGATATGATGCTGGTTTGTGATTACAAGACCTCATCTGCTTTTGAGAGCATCCCTTTGGGGAATTGCTAGTGTAGGTCAAGGAGAGACTGTCCAATTTGGATGATGAGGGTTTACAACTACTGAGGGATGTAGGACTATATTGGGTATCAGTCCTTCCATATATTAGGCTGCATTAGGAGGTGTTATCCACATTGATAGAGAGATGGGATGAGGATACATGCTCCTTCCATCTTCCTATTGGTGAGATTACAGTGACATTAGAGGATGTATACAAGATTATGAGGCTTCCAGTCTAAGGAGAGACTGTCAGACCCAGGACACATAGAGGTTGGGAGGAGATTCATGTAGATATAGATTACTGTATAGGTGGGTGTCTAGTGATGTGGACTCATTCAGATCACATCTCACTATCATCCATAGTATTAGGCCATAGTCCCTTAGTACGGAAGGTGATGCTATGCATAGTAGCCTTGGTTGTGTTACCCAACTCAAAGGGTACTGTATTTTGTTCACCTATGACTCATTTGATTCAGAGGATGGAGAGAGAGAGGATTGTGTTCTCATGGGGTCACAACATGCTTTGTCAGCTATACCATGAGTTGAGTCAACTGATGAGGTATCAGTGAGAGAGTTTATCGACATGCACCATTCTATAAATTTGGATTTTTGAGCACTTCACATGTTCACATCCACAAGGAGTGCCAGTGATGGTAGATGCAAGTACGGTGAGAGCCTTTGCATATCCTATGAGAGATATCTGGCAACTTGGAGATATGCTCTATTAGAGAGTACATCTTGACTGTATTACCAGTGCTGATGTGATATGGAGACCTTAGTGCCAGATGACAGAGTGGCCAGACACCTGATTCCAGATGAGACACTCTCAGCAGCGTAAGTTTCTAGAAGGTCACTAGAGCCATATAGTGATGCCATATTATTATGATTGAGTGAAGAGATAGTTTAGCCTACCACAGGGACTCCCTAAGGTAGTACCTCGCTATGCACATCTAATGAGATACCATCAGAGACCCGGTGCCATGTGCCAACCTTCAATGACAGACATAGAGGATAGCAATGCAGAGGAGATAGAGGATATTGAGGTACCATTAGATGTATCCTATGTAGGGGTTAGCCGAGATTACATTTGGTAATGGAGCTTACAAGGGACCCACCCTATCTTCCTTGAGGATTATCCTATAGGTGATCCAAACTATAGATAGAGGACACACCAGGATAGTGCAGATAGCGGGGAAGATGAGAATATTAGAAATGAGGAGGGACACATCTCTAAGGGGGAAATGATGGAGGAAGAGGAGAGAGAAGATGATAGATTCAAGGACATGCCCCCAACCGGTGATACTAGTGTAGATATACCTATCACTCCTGCATCACCACTGAGATCATGATGGCCCCCGTGGCCCCACATAGAGACACCACCTTCACAGCCTAGACATA
This sequence comes from Chamaecyparis obtusa, assembly GCA_027943335.1. Taxonomy (NCBI): domain Eukaryota; kingdom Viridiplantae; phylum Streptophyta; class Pinopsida; order Cupressales; family Cupressaceae; genus Chamaecyparis; species Chamaecyparis obtusa. The sequence goes on along the minus strand of BSBK01000325.1, from coordinate 1,602,277 downwards.
GCGAGTGTGGAGAGAGTAGTCACTCCATGCCCCCACCATCTAGACACTTTAGTGATGTCCAAGAGGGAGACCCAAGTATGGACTATGAACTTTTTTTATTACAAATATGATTTGATGAAAATAAATATGATATTAGCATGATAAAAGTATGTTTCCTCTATAGCTAGCATAGCGAAATGGAGGAGTTTTGTATCTAAGGTTCTCAAGGATAACATTATTTCCTACCGACTTCTAGCTGATGAGCGAGAGTCTTCCATTAGGCACAGAGATCTAGGCAAACATGTCGATATCTTCGTATGCATCTAGTGGGAGTTGAGGATGTGTAGAGAGAGGGAGGAGAAGATGATGACAGAGATACAGAGTCTTTGAGAATGTGTTCAAGCCATGAGCATATCTAGGAGCCATACACAAACACGCAAATCTTCATCTTCCTATCACAGAGGAGAGAGATCTAGGAGTCATCGACCATCAGTGGCATGGTGATAGGTGTAGTGATAGATAGGGCCATTGGCCTCGTATGTATCAGAACTTGGAAAAACTATGTATTGCTGATAAATGAAAAACTTTCTTTACTAATTAGTTCTATACTTGAATATGATGTTTTCATCAATATAAAACTTAATAGAAAGAAAGGAATAAAGAAAGTGCATAAACATATTCAATATGTAATTTTTACTAAAAATACATAACCTATAAAGGGAATCATTATAAGGAACACATAAATGCACATGGAACAAATGAGATTAAGGGTAATAACATTTAAGATGCATAATATTAATGGGTTCCTTAAAAGAAACACCATCCATATCAGCAAGTTTGTAAGCACCCGAACCAAATTTTTCAATAACAATGAAAGGTCCAAGCCAATTAGGGCTAACTTTTCCTTTGTTGCCTAGTAAAGCATTCACATTTCATTGATTCTCATAAAGAACTAAATCACCAACTACAAATGTTTGTTCAATTACCTTATGATTGTATTGTTTCTGGAGAGATTTATGATAAACTTTTATATGATCTAATGCATGTATTCGTTGTTCATCCAACATTTCCAATTCTTGTAAACGTTGCTCATGAAAAGTATCTTTATCAATTATCCCATGAAAAGAAACATGTAAGGATGGTATTTCCAGTTCCAAAGGCATAATAGCATCAGTACCATAAACAAGATTATAAGGAGAAGTACTTGTAGTAGTACGAACACTAGTCCTATAGGCCCATAAAGCATAAGTCAGTTGAGTATGCCAATCTTTGGCATGCTTACTAACTATTTTTCACAAAATTTGTTCAATAATTTTATTTGATGCTTCAGCTTGTCCATTAGATTGAGGATAATAAGGAGTTGAAAATCTATGTTGAATCCTATATTTCTCCAAGAATTTCACAACGTCTTTATTCTTAAAAGAGGTTCCATTATCTAAAACTATTGTTGAGGGAATACCGAATCTTACTATAATATTATTAAGGATGAAATCACAAATAACATCTGCTATTGTAGAATGAAGAGGGACAGCTTCAACCCATTTTGTGAAATAATCTATAGCGGTGAGAATGTAAGTATGCCCTTGAGAAGAAGTTAGTGAGATTTTTCCGATAAGATCAAAACCCCAAATACTAAAAGGCCATGGAGAAACTTGATTATGAAGCTCATGAGTAGGAGCATGAATCAAATTACTATGCTATTGACATTGAGGGCATTTTTTAACAAACATAAAAGAATCTTGTTCCATAGTTTACCAATAATACCCCATTCAAAGTAATTTATGAACTAAAGATTTTCCACCAAAGTGTCCCCCACAAGAACTAGAATGAGCTTTTGCTAAAGCTACAAGAATCTTGATTCTATTGAGACACCGCAATAATAAACCTTCGTAAGAGAATTTGTATAGTGCATCTCCTAAAATGATATAGGTACTACAAGTTTTTGAATGTGATTACGCATGTTCCTTGTTGCTGATTCAGGAAAGGTACCATCCTTAAAAAAATGAAAAATGTGTGAATACCATTCATCCAAAGCAAGTTGAAACAATCAGAGGTAATCTTATCAGAAATTGCAGGACTTTTAAGAGTTTGTATTGTAAATTGGAAATTTTTAGCATTGTTCTCAAGACAAACCAAGGTTGCCGCACTTGCCATAGCATCTGCGTGCTGATTATCTTTCCTTGGTAATGTTTGGATTGTGTAAGAGGAAAATTGTGAAAGGACATCAAGAGCTAAATCTCTATACTATGTCATTCTATTGTTTTTAGTCTGATATCCACCTTTAATTTTTTCAACTATCAATTGCGAATCTCCATATATATGTAAATGTTTGATATTGAGAGATGAAGTGGCTCGTAAGCCAGTATAAGAGCTTCATATTCTGCAATGTTATTAGTACAAGGAAAGGTCAATTTATATGATAAAGGGATGGGTTTCTTTGTAGGGGGAATCAAGATGATACCCACACCAGATCTTGTCTTACACTTAGACCCATCAAAATATAATTCCCAAATATCATCCTGTTGAATAGCTAAAATATTGTCATCAAGAAATTCAATAGGAGTAGAACCTTCAATAGAGCGAGGACAAGGAGCTTTGGCTAAATAATCTATCAATGCTTGTCCCTTAATTGATTTTTGAAGAATAAAATTAAGATCAAATTCACTAAGTAACATTACCCATTTTGCCAAGCAGCCGGAGAGATCAGTTTGTGAGAAAAGATGTTTTAAGGGATCAAATTTGACAATCACATTAACTTTAGCATTTATGAGATAATGCCTAAGTTTTTAACATGCATAAACCACCACTAAGCATTATCTTTCTAAAGGTGTGTATCTTGTTTCATAATCCAATAAAGTTCAACTGATGTAATAGACAGGCCTTTCATTACCATTATCATCAATTTGAGCTAATAATGTACTCAGAGCTTGTGGAGTAGTTGAAGTGTATAATTGAAATGGTTTATCAAACTTAGTAGGCTGCAAGATAGGAGGATTTGCAAGATACTCCTTAAATTGCTCAAAAGTCTATTTACGGTCCTCATTCCAAGAGAAAGTGGCATCCTTTCTAAGCAAGGAAGTAAAAGGGATGGTTCAGTCTACCAAGTTAGAAACAAAGCGATGGATAGCTTGTATTTTTCCTTGCAAACTTCATAATTGAGAAATATTTTTAGGAGGAGGCATATTAACAATAGCGTCAATCTTTTCAGTATCTACCTCGATGCCTTGCTTAGAGATTATAAATCCTAATAATTTACTAGAATCAACTCCAAAGACACACTTCTTAGGATTCAATCTCATATTATAACTTCAAATTATTTCAAATATCTATCATAAAATAGTAACATGATCTTCTCTTTGTCTGGATTTTGCCAAGATATCATCCACATAATCTTCAAGAATCTTATGGATGTAATCATGAAAAATTAAAGTCATAGCCCATTGATAGGTTGCTCCTACATTTTTTAATCCAAAAGGCATCATGACCCAACAAAAGGTTCCCCAAGGTGTTATAAATGTAGTTTTAAATTTATCTTCAAGAGGGATAAAAATTTGATTATATCCTGAAAAGCCATCCATAAAAGATAACAAAGCATGGCCTACTATGGAATCTACAATCATATCGATATTAGGTAGTGGGAAATCATCTTTCCAGGATGGCTTATTTAAATCATGAAAATCAGTGCACATCCTTATCTTATTTTCTCCTTTTGACATAGGCACAATGTTTGAAATCCAATTAGAATAATCAATAGGATGGATAAATCCAGAATCCAATAGTTTTTCAATTTCACCTTTGACTAGCAAAGCAATTTGTGGATTCATCTTTCAAATTTTCTATTTTATAGGTTTCATATTAGGCTTTAAAACAATGTTATGAGTAACAATCTTAGAATCGATACCTGGCATATCAGAATATGTCCAAGCAAAGATATCCTTGAATTCAAGCAAAAGGGAAGCTAACTGATCACATTCATCATGAGTCAAACATTTCCCAAGTTTTATCACCCTTTTAGAATTAGTTTCATCCATTTGAATATCAATAGTCTCAGTGATTAATAAATCACTTCTTATCGAAGAATCCATCGGTAAAGGAGCAATATCTTGTTCTTCATGTTCTCCAAAATAAGCATTAGTTTTTAAGCAACAAGGTTTTCCTCGCTTATTATGAAACTTAGGTAAGTCCTCATAAGCCCCTAAATATTCCATTAAAGCCTCTTCTTTAGGGAAGATATCCAAAGAAGGTTGTTGATTAAAATCAATAAGCAATGGGTTAACCAACTTCAACTGTCCACTGCAAATATGATTAACATTAAGAGGAAAAGCGGAGGGTTGTCGGTAAGGATTAAATCCTAATCCATACGTATGGTCATAGATGTCATTATCCAAGGGTACTTGTATACCTCATTCATATTTACCACATCCTTTCCCATTGAATCATGATTTCTTAAGAAAATGATAACTAGGACCATATCGATCAGTCATATCAGAAGGAGTCCAAGGAATGTCACAATATCATAACAATCAAGTTTTATAGTGTCTAGTGTTTCATTGCTTGAAGCAGCAACAAAATTACTTTTTAATTCTTCAGATAATGGAGAAGAAATAAATTTTTTTTTCTCAAATTCATTATGTTGCTTCATAAAGTCTAAATTAGAGACCTTATATTCACCAATAAATGTGGGAGTTGTTGGTGCTCGAAACTACAGATTGGAATTCCTATGAGTTTTCCTACCCAATGCTAAGAAAACCAATTGCTCTGGCCAACTAACAGGTTTCAGCCCTTGGGAAGTGACTAAAAACCTCTGCAATTCAGGCTCTACAAGACCTAGGCTGGTAAACCTTTCCCTTGAATTCTATCTTCAACTTCCAAGGTATTTTATAGCAGATAATAAGATCCTCCAGTTACTAATCCTCTCAAAGTTTGGCAAAAGAGAACTTGAAAGTTATTAGAACTGATAACAATAGATCATAAATATGAAACTGTAATAAATTATTGAAATTTTATTGAATATATAAATGAATTTAATGGATAAGTCTTCACAGCAATGCAAATCAAAACCAGATGACTGAAATCCTGTATGCAAAAATAGACTAGTGCCTTGCTTCCTTTTGGGCAATAGAGTCAAAATCATCCAACCTTAATGTTCAACCTTAGAGACTGATTCACAAGGAATCAATCACCTCAAATAATTAGTAAAATGGATATACAACTTAGGAAAAAATCTAAGCTATTCCAGAATTCTCTCAAATGATAGACCAATTGATTTATGCATCAATCAAAAGGATTTAACCATGCAAGATGAGCAGACAAACTGAAAATAATTGCAAAGAATCTGACTCAGAAATATATATATTAAATGATCATACTGAGGAAGTTCTAAATGATTTATCTAAGGGACTGATTGCAAATGATAGGAATCTACTTCCAATAAGAGAACAGGTCTACTCATGTATTGATAAAAGAAAACAATTACAAAAAGTTTGGGTTGCAGTGCTGATCAGAAATTATCTAAATAATGATGGTAAAAAAAAAATTCCATTCCTCTATCCTTTACATCAACCTTGATACCCTTTATATAATATTTTATTCAACGGGTGCAACAAGCGAAGGGTTGATGCAACGTTTCATAATCCAATCCTAGACCAGCAACTGAACCATTAAAAATTACAAATAAGAATGATTTAATCATTCCTAAACAATAGTTTATAATCTGGAAAAATTAAATTGGTGCCAGCAAATATAATATAATTATTTCTGCATAATTGAAAATCCAAGAAATGCCAAAGTCTTCATGTCTTTATGTTTCATATCTCGGTTGATAAATCTTTTTTATATTATCCTGCAAAACAAGTTAAAATATCAGTTTTTTATAAATCCTCAGTCAACAGAATTTAAATAATAATAATAATATATGCAAATAAAATAATTCATATAAGCATTTGACTGGGCTTTATTAAAAATTTATTATTTTTAATATCCCGTGAATCCCTTCATTTGTCCTCGATCATCAACCAGACACGACTACACATATATATGTGATTCATCACCTTGAAAAAGAATATTGACATGTTAAATAATTGAAAATAAAAAACACTAAGTTGATGTAACAATATAACGACAATAATACATATATTTAAAATATCATCTAAGTCAACACGACCATGAAAATGAAATAATGTTTTTTTAAATATAATATATTAACTTCCCTGTCTGTCGTTAAAACCCATCGTTCTTTGGACACGTGTCATGATCACGTAGTTTCACATAGCACTCCCCCAGCGCTTGCGAACTAGTGACAACCCTTCGATTAAAGGAGTTTATTCTTCTTTATGAAAACCGGGCCCGCATGTACATGTCATTCCTCACCATCCAATCAGGAGCCGCCAACTAGATCCCTGTTGTCTTAACGCTTGGAGAATATCATGGGACCGGGGACAGGTGTCAAGATCGCGCAAGTTCGCATAAACTTTTTCCAGTGCTTGTGAATTAATGCCCGTCGTTTGATCAAAAAGGTAAACTTTATTAAGTCTTCATTGCTTTGACCGGGCCCGCTTATCCTATGTCACCATCATTATCCAATCGGGAGCCACCAACTAGATTTATGTTATTTAGGAGCTCTGAGGTCGTGGGTCCAGGGACACGTGTAATGATCTTGTAAGTTTGCATAAATATTTTTGAACTTATGCGAACTTACGATAACCGTTGGATCTTCCTTAGATTATTTGCAATGCCAATAAACTTCAAAGGGGGCCCAGTGTGACAGATGTCACCATCGCGTGTTTTCACTTGGAATTCCTTCGTTGCTTGCAAAATAGCGACAACCAATAGATATGCCATGCTGTATTCATTTTCATCTGGGCTTGCGTCAATCAGGATATGTGAATCATCATGGGGCCAAGGACACGCGTCATAATCACGTAAGTTCACATAGACTTCTTCAACGGTATGCGAACTTACGATAGCCGTTGGATATTCTATGCATGGGTCCCATTTAAATGAGTTTCTCTGTGCTAGGATAAAGAAATATTTAATGGGATAATTAAACCCGCGAAAGACTATGAAAAGGTTTAAATTTTAAATTTAAATATTTTGTAAGCCCTTAGTAATTTAAAAAATTGAATAACTTCTAAACTATTATATATAATAAAATGAAATTTTTACCATGCGTATTTTAAATGATAAAGAGCATAATAATATTAAAATAATGAGGAAAATATCAAATTTTAGGAAATATAAAAATGTATTAAAAATACTTCCCTGACTGCTTTAGGTATTAAAATTTATCTCAAAATTTGTGCAACACCAGGAGTAAAATCCAATGTTCCCCAATCATCTTCAGGCAAGGAAGAGGAAGAAGATGGATCTTCTTGTTGTTGAATTTCAAGTTGTTTTATCTCAGATTGTTGTTTTGGCGATTACTTTTCAATCTCTTTACTAGGCTGAATAGGTTCAGAGATTTTAGCATATTCTATGTTTAGGCAAGGATTCAGAGCATCATCTGCATGTAATGTATACATTAGATTGTTATAGATGAATCAAACCTTGTGATTTAGAGTAGAAGGAACTGCATGCATAGTATGTAACCACGGTCTTCCTAAAAGAAGGTTATAGTTAAGTGGTCCAGGCATAACATGAATAGGAGTATGTAGGATAACTGGACCCACCTTAATAGGTAAGGTAATAATACCTAAAGTTTTGTTCGCAATATTATCAAATCCATGTATAGGAACATTATCAGGTTGAATGGTAGATAAATCAGCCTTAATTGCTTTGAGCATGTCCATGCTACAAACATTAAGTCTTTAAGGTTCTTCAAATGATGCTTTTATTAATAGAGACAACCACCATAAGAGCATCATATTGATTTTGCACCTCTAATGAAGGTAAATCATCATCAGAAAACACAATAAGAGGTACAGAAGGCATAGCATGCATACAATCCAAAATCAAATGAATGTTTTCTTGGTGAGGAGGTGTAGCAGGAAGAGTAGATAAAGCCTTTTGCAAAGCCTCATAATATGTCGAGGAGGTTTGAAGTAATTCCCATAGAGATATTTTGGCAGGAGTAGCACATAATTGATCAACTAAGTTGTACTCCTTAAAGGTAGAAGGGTACCTAGGTGCTTGGGGAAGTGTAGGTTGAGAAGGAGGTAAAGAAACTAGAATAGTAGGCTGAGGATTATTCCATGTACGATAAGCATGTGAAATAGAATTAGTGTTATCAAAGAAATCCAAGGGATCTCTATGTTTACCCTTAACTGTAATAGGAGGACATCCTTTTACCATCATCAAAGGTTTAGGAAATATCATTTTTGGTTTATCAATGTTGCAAATAGAGGGACATGAAGGTAACCATGCACACACCCTATGGTAAAGGTCAATTGGAGAGGTTGTGGAGGAGAGTGAAGTAGGAATAGGATCCATGGAGACCATATTCAAACCATTTTCATCCTCACTACCATGTTCCTCATTAGGGATTCTATCCTCTTGTATAATAAAAGCATCATCAAAGTACTCAAAACAAGAATCATACATGTTGAATACAAAGAAAGTACTAAAAGCATGAAAAATAGAAATATTTTTGTATTTTTAAAAGAATTTTACAATTTTTTGTATTTTTGAAATATAAATGCAAGAAAGAAATCTACAAGATTTAAATCTAACACCATAAAAGAAAGAGTTGTCATAAACAGGTTCACCAAAATGAATAAGGTGAAAATGGAAGCATAGTAACATACATAACATTCATCACCTATTCATTTAGAAAGGATGTTTAGAAGCATAAATAGATCTAAAAATGCTTGGAAATTCATTAGATCAAAGTACATACCTCATCATGATATTGTGTGTGTGAAAATTGTACCTGATCTGTAGACACAACACTTTAGTAAAACATTAGAGGTTAGTTAAAATTGAAATCGTGCAATGAATTGAAAGCTAAACTAACCAGGCAATTTACTGCCTTCTAATAGGTGTGAGTATGATGTTCTCAGATTATTATCGAGATTAGTGACCTTGACGACACCTAAATGAAGGATTTGAATGCAAAAGATGGATATGGAATATGAATGCAATTAATCTATATTTTTGTTTTATTTTAGATACAATAAAAATGAAAAATGATATGATGAAAACTTGATATGAATCTATGCTAAAATGGAAATTGATATGCTAAAATGATCTAACAATAATATGAAAACAAAAGTGATCTCCCAAAATGTGGTTGATTCGCAAAGAAGCTCCGATTCTCCAGATAGCAATTCACTAGCATAAGTATGCAAATTCACGAGATTTTGTGGATTTGAGAGATGATTTGTGAAGAGCTAAAGCCTTAATTTATAGAAATCCAAGGCTTTGGAGGTGCATGGATAAAAGCCATAAATCACTCAAATAACTCAACTTGATTTTTGAGTTATTTTTAAATAAAGATAATTTAATTCACAAAAACATGCAAAAGTAGAGTTTAACTCAAATTAGAAGTTTAGATCAACTTTAAAACTCAAAAATGATGTTGAGTTCCAAAAAGTCAATAACTTGCGTTGATTTTCTGATTTCGAGTTTAACTGCTCTTTGATTGTGCACATGGATAATTATGAATTAATAAATAAATAAAGTGATTTATTCTCAACTTAACTGATTTTTGAAATAAAACAATTGATTTATGGGTTAATCAATCATTTTTCAAACTTTTATTCAAAAATAATATTATTAAAAATTGACAACTTGCTTTAATTAATTAAATAAGAATTTAATCAATTAATGATAGGAATTTTGATTTATTGTCACATTTAAATAATAATACTTAGGAATAAATATAATTAAATTCAATTAAATAATTAAGTGGCAGAATTAAATCAATTAATTAAATATTGAGAATATTCAATTAATCAAATTTTAGGATAAATAGGATTTATCACCAAATAATCATTAAATTAAAGATAATTAAGATGATTAGGAATATTACTAGGAATATTCCCCAATGCAAAATTTGAGATAATCAATTAGGATTCGATGATGTGCCGATGTACCTTAGGTTAGGACTTTGATGTCGATTTCATTCGATTTGAATATGTAGGAGGTTAATGAACATATAGCCCATTTTTGGGGTATTACATTTTGCCCCTCTTTGAATTACTGTGTGAAGTGCAATGGTTCAAAGATAGTCTGCGTATGATAAAGATATGAAACTGATTTGAAAGATATGATGATTGAAAGATTTGAAGATATTAGGTCCTGAATGACCAAAGATAATGTTCACTATAGCAGCGATGAACCGATGATTGCGAAAGAGTGTCAAAATGCCTGATTTTGAACCTTATGATTTCGAAGAAGTGAGTGACCGATTCCAAACTTGATTGTCCTTAGAAGAATCACATAGGTATCACATCTAAACCCTTCAGTTACCGAAGAATCAAGGAAATAACACAATTGAACCAATATTTGCAAAAACTAATATAATTTACAAGATTAGGAGGATACCAGATTGATATGGTTTGATGAATCTGATATGCCCCAAGTGATGATAGATTTGCCTCAAGCAATGAGGACTTTTGATGATTCAGCAACTAGACATGGTTGTTATCTTGATTACTGAGGAAAGATTGATAGAATTTTTACAGACTTGAATGATGTGCATTTTCTATGCCCCCTTCAGGATTAAAATCAAAATCTGACAATAAAAGTCAATGTTAAATGGTTTAGAAGCATGTTAATTGATTTGAAAAGTGGTTATACACATCTAGGAACACGTTCTGCATCATTTGGAGGTCTAGATGACCAAGTTTGACTAGGTTTGACCATGAGTTGACCATGGTTAAAATTTTGATAGTTTGATGGAAGATAATCAGTTAAGTTGAAAAATGGATTTCTACTATGATTGAAGGTTGATTATGCAAGTAGTTAATAATATTAGCAATCACAAATTTTGATTTTGATCCCAAAAAAGGATTCTACTTGTTGTTTCGTTGGAGGAACCTTCATGTGAGATTCGGCTCTTATTAGATTTGAAGATGCGATTTGAAGAATTGTTTAAGCATTGAAGTTCGTTTAATCATTGTGAGATCATGCAAAGATGAAAAATGAAATGCAAAATGCAACCTAAGACCTAGGACCTACTCACTGATCATATGTCGATTTGTTATCATCATTGAAATTTTAGGTAACTAGATAAATCAATACAATGCCCACTAGTTATGAAACCATAGACATATGAATATCGATTTGTATGCGCAAGAATCAATACAACACCCACTAGTCAACAACCATGGATATATGAATATTGATTTTATTTTTGGAGTGTCGGATTAGATATAAGCATCAAGGTATAAGCACCAGGATGACCTAAATATCATGTCCATTTTGATATAGCAATTTGTATAAGCATTAGAACATAAATGTCGTGATGACCAAAATACGCCTTGCAGGACAAACACATCGAACAGTCAAGAGATCATTCTAAATCCAATGTGAATTAGCTGTAGTGACCCTTTATTGTTCAAATCCTTAGGTAAGATCGCATTTCACAATAGGAGAAAGAACTCACTGAAAAAGATAATAGTTAGATCAAACTTCCTTGAATTTTCTTGGTATTAATGGTCAAGGTACGCATGGCCATCCAATTCGAGATAGAGGCTCTTACAGTCAGACACCATTTCAATCCAAAATTTCTAAAGTTGTTGGATTTTCACATACAAGCAGAAGACAAAGAAAAGATTATGCCCCCAGTCATCACTCTCTAAATCCTGTAAAGGACATCATCGAAGAGCTCGAAGGGACACAATATGCAAAAATTTCAATGCGAATCAGTAAGCATACAAGGAGATAAAAGCATGTAAAAAGAATAGATTGTTTTCAGTTTGCATTTGATGTTTGATTGCATTGTTGTAGATGCAAAATCCTTTTTGGAGATGAGACTGACTGACTGACTTGGATGAAGCTTCAAAGGACTCTGACTAGATATGATACATCTAAGATATACTGGAGACCATAGGATATGACTGTGATTGCCCTCAAGTGTTAAACATTGATAGGATACATATGCTTGAGCTGAGTGGTGTATAGACCAACTTATTGAAAATTGGAAATGCAGAAACAAACCGAGAGATATATACAAACTAAAGCAAGACTAAAAGCTAGGAAAGACCAAGATCGTGCTGATAGATGGAGCATTTTGAAACAAGTGGTGCTCGTTTGCTGGGTTTTCACCATCTTGGCAGATATTTTATTTTTGCTACCAAAGCGCCTGTTTCCAGGTTTTCACCAAGGCACTTTTTCTTTTTTCTCCTTTTTTTTGTATTTTTCATTTTTTCAATTTTTTTGTATTTTTGATATTTTTTACTTTTTTTGTGAATCATCAAGGCGCCTATTGCTAGGTTTTCACCAAGATGTTCATTTCTTCAGGACTTTTTCCAATTTTAAAGATTTTTTCAGGACATTTTACCATAGACGGAATGCCTTAGGCATAGAATTTCTTTAGATGGAGAATGTTGATTGGTTCTCAGAGCTATTCTCCTTCAGTCATTAAGAGTTGATAGGCACCAGAGCCAAAAGTAGCAGTAATTACAAAGGGACCCAGCCAATTGGATTCAAACTTCCCCTTGTGTTCTCGATGGGATTGATTTTTAAGATTTTCTCTCAAGACTAGATCACCAACCTGAAATTCTCTGTGTCTAACTTTCTTGTTGTAACCTCTAGACATTCTCTTCTGATATACTCTGAGATGATCATATGTTTCTTGTCTGCACTCATCTAGTAGTTCAAGTTCTTGCAACCTCGACACTCTATAGTCATCATCAGTTACTAGACCATGCATTATGATTCTTAGTGATGGGATTTCAACCTCAATAGGTAGTACCGCTTCAGACCCATAAACTAAAGTGAAAGGTGTAGCCCTAGTAGGTGTTTTGATACTTGTTCTATAGGCCCAAAGAGCTAGATTGATCATGAAATGTTAGTCTCTTCCTATTTTATTAACTGTTCTGTGCAAGATTTTCAATAGATTTTTGTTAGAGGCCTTCGCTTGTCCATTCCCTTGAGGATAGTAGATAGAAGACCAATGTTGTGTGATCTTGAATTTGGCACATAGATAATCGAGGTCTTTGTTCTTGAATTGTCCATCGTTATCTATGATTATGGAATGAGGTATCCCATATCTACATATGATATAGTTCAATATGAACATAGATATTTTCTTTCCAGTTGCCTGTGTCAAAGGGACTGCTTCTACCCATTTTGTAAAATAATCTGTAGCAGTGATTATATGGGTATGTCCATTAGAAGAGTGTGGATAGATAGCACCTATAAGATCAAAAGCCCATTGTTGAAAAGGCCATTGTGTGGTGAAGGGATTAGATCTCTCCTTGGAGCATGAATCAAGTTACCATGCACTTGGCACTTTTGATAGTTCTTAGCAAACTTGATAGCTTCTTTTTCCATTTCAAACTCCCAAGCAAGATCATATCGTGCAGTCCCAATGTCTAGCAAGGTGGAGAACAAGAGGGATTGACAAACTGGTGGAAGAGATGGAAGACAAGAGAATGAAGGAGAATGAAGGAAAGAAATCCTCAAGGGAAAACTCCTCAAGAATACCCAAGCTAGGGAAAAATTGTCATGTAAAGCACATTTGGACAAGAATTGAAAGGCCAGCATAAAATAAGTCACAAAAGTGTAATGCCAAAGAAGGAAAGGATGTAGTCCAAAAGAGTAGACATGTCAAGAGGCTTCAAAGCATCATGTTCTATTTTTTTTTTATTAGATCAAGACCAAAAGGGAAAAGGATAGCGATAGGCAAAAATGAATGGAGGAAAATAAATATGAAGGCTAAATAGGAAGGGAATGAAAACAAGATCATCGTAAGATAGCTCACAAAATAGCCAAATGTTCGTGTATAGATCAACATTGTCAAGATCAAAGAGAGAAGATGAAATGGATGAAATATGTAGAAGAACTACGCATGATGCCTGATTGCCAGGTTTTCATCATGGTACTTATCCAAGGCACCACAAGGGAGTGGTTTTCACCATAGGATGAATTTATTTCTCTTTACTTTTTCTACCAAGGTGCCTGTTTCCAGGTTTTCACCAAGGCACATTTTCAATTTTTTTCATTTTTTTCTTTTCTTTTTCTTTTTCAATTTTTCTCTTTTTTGGAAGAAGGCAAGCTTTTCAGATAATGCTCCTTGAAAGGATAAACCATAATATGCCAAGGATTCAAAATGATATGCTCAAAGATGCTGATAAGGAAAGGAAGATGGAAGAGAGAAATGGAGGATAAGGTTTTATGTAAAGCGAGTGAGGTTGGAAGATAGGAGGAATAGGCAAGTGAGGAAAAAGAATAGAAGGTAGAAGGATAATGAATGGAAGGATTGTGAAAGGGTAGATGGAAAGGAAGGCAAGATCAACATCAACACACACCTTGAAGGGTGGTGAGAGGATGGAGGTAATGTGAATGAAGGAATACGTGAAGGAATGTGGTGAATGGATAGCAGAAGTTGAGGTTTAGGTGCATGGAATGGAAGACTATTTTTGGAAGAAGATGAAGTGGAAGTCTTTGGTAGCTTGAATGTCAATTTCACTTTTTGCTCAACACCAGACTCTTTCAAGAGAGACTTTGGAACCCATATAGCCATAGGCTTTTTATTTCCTTTTGATGATCTAGAGAGAATATCTTCAATGATGAATTTTGGAACCCATACTTATAGTTTTTTTCTTAGATATCTCTTTTGACTTTATGTTTCCATGTCTATTAGAGGAGACATGGTGATCTTCTTTTTTTCATGGATTCTTTTATTGCTTATTTTTCTTGTATTGAACATTCAAGTTACTTCCAAAGGACTTGGGACTTGTGGAAGGAGGATATGACTGGTTTAGATGGGTGGGTGGATGAAAAGGATTCAAGGGTATGCATCTATGTTGATCTTGAGGAAAGATAGGAGATGAAGGTATGTAATGACCCAAGATGGAAGGAAGACGTGAAGCCCTTTATAGTGGTGGAAGAGGTCCTAGGATGGAAGTGGAAGATGCAAAAAGATAATTAACAAATTCATCAACATTTATATGACAACCAAGGACATCAACATCTTTAGAGTGAGCATTAGAATTTTCAATAGAATCATGGACATCTTGAATATGAGAACCTTCTTTGATAGGATTGTTCAAAGCTTGCAAAGACTTAGGAAGAGTAGAAAGTGGAAGTGAACATGGAGTGGTAGAATAAGAAGATGGAAGACTTTGATCTTGACAAGGATCTTTGGATAGCATAAGCACATAATTTTTCTCTTGATTTTCAATAGGCTTAACATTGGAAGGAACAACACCATTTTTACCAACCTTAATGTAAGTATCATCTTTGGAAAGCAAAAGTGTAGTAAGGTTATTTTGATTGTCAATAAGCTCAACAGTGTAAGTAGTAGCTTGATCTTGCTTAGGAGAAGACTTAAGACATGGTGGAATGCATGAAAAAGGGTGTGTATGATTAAAAGAACCATGGAACGGATAAGAGACATCATGAAAAAGATTGGATGACATGGAGGTTTCTTGATCTTGATCTTTCTTTATGTTATTTTCTTTATCATTTTTAGAGTCCTCTTGACATGGACCCACTTCTAAGGACAAGGAAGCATGTTGGAATTGTATGGAAGACTTTGGAAGAGATGGTTAAGGACTAGCTAAAGTAGGCATTGTAGCGTATGAAGGCTTAGGCTCTTTAGGTTTAGCATTATTGAAAGTATTTGCAGCCAAGTGAAGGTTAGCTTGAGTTTCTTTAAGAGGTAGCCCTTGAGGATAACTATAGGAAACCACATGAAAAGTATCAGGGCTTGTGTTAGATGAAGGTTTTGTGAAAGATTTGAAAGATTCAAAAGCTTTAGAAAATGTATGGGTACTAGAGGAAGTAGGGGATGGATGAGAACCATCACAAGACAAAGGTCCAACATTAACATGATCTTGCTTGAGAGTGTAATCTTTATTTTCAGCATGAGAGTTCTTAGAGGAGAGATGCTTGTAGTATTGATGCTTCAAGCTAGCATGATGCATTTTATAGTCCTTAGCAGTAGTAGATGGATCATAATCAAGGTATTGTTCACAAAATTCATCAAAGTCTTTTTCAAAATCAGAATCATATGGATCACCATCATGATCTATCCAATGTGACATCCCATTTCTAGTAAGCAGGAACACATGACGAGGACTCTTAGGAACAGAGGTGTCATAGGTATCATTATATTATCCATCATCATAGTCATCATAGTCTCCAAAGATGGATGTGTCACTCTCCATGGAAGAGGTATCATAAGGATTATCACATTGCTCAAATTTTGTCCGAGGGCATGGTGACATGTACAAGTCTTCATCAAATGGAAAAGGACATAGAGCTTCCATGGAGAACTCTTTAGGTTCCTTTTCTTTTTTAAGATTGTTAAGGTCAACTTGCATAGCATACATCTATTTCATCATAGTAGTGATCAGAATTTCTTCCTCATGTGTATTGATTCTTTGAGACATGTGTATTGATTCTCAATAGCTACTGCTTTGTTCCTGACACAGTGATTTATTCGACAGATTCTGAAAATAGGCTGAAAAAGATAAGTGTTTGGCAATTTTGACCAATTCTCTGATAAATTTTCAAAAAGTTCCCAAATGAATTTCTGCAGACTTGTACGATAGTGGGTAGGCAATGAAATGATATTTGACAAGCTCATATGACAGTTGCTAGCAAGATTTGACTTTTGGAATTTGACTAGTAGAAAGGCTCGTACGACATTGGGTTCCTTACCATACGACAGTTGGGCAATAATGAAATGACACTTCATAGAAACTCGTATGACTTTCTAACTTCTTGAGATGACTTTTGACTCCAGAAAAGAATTTTACTTCAGATTTTACAAATTTTGAGTTTTTAGATTCAGATTGTTTGCAAATTTCAATGTCCAGATTTGAAGATTGTAACAGATTTGTTCATTTTTAGTAACCGGATAGATAAGCAAGCATGCATAATAGCAAGCAAGTGATTTCAGGCATGTCTAAAATTAATGAACAAGGGAAAAAGAAACCTTGCACATGAACAATCAAGTGAATTATTCATTCTAATCCTCAGAAGCACTAATTGTGTATGTTCCAAAAATGTTTTGCAATAACACACATATACCCTAGAAAATGAAAATTTGGCCTCGCTAGGGTTTTTAGTAATGGTTTGACTCTGCAACTTTTATGATCTAAAGGGGTAAACTCCAATCTCGGCACACCAGGGTTTTGACACAGTCTGAGAACTTAATCTTCAGGAGCTACTAGGGAGATCTGACAACCCAACAATGAACCACACCTGTGAAGATTTCTTCCATAAGGACATTTATATAGCGGCTGTCACTACCACGACAAAAATGGCTATTACCGCTTGAGGTTCTGTCAACATAGTTTGCCTTGTGAAGGGAATGTCCGCTATGATTAACCCTCTCTAAAGATGACTCACATTATTGTACTACAATGGGACTTGGCTCCAGATCCAAGGTTTTTGACACCTTTTCACTTTTAACCCAAACAAAGCAAACAGATAAATCCAACATGCTAAGACAAAGTTTTGCTTCACCAAGGTCTATGATGTCAACTCCATGTGATCTATCAACCTCTCTGGGGAGAGAATGTATCGATCAATAAGAGAAGGCACACTAACCAATTTTGATTCACCAAAGCTCATGATGTCAACCCCACGTGATCTATCAACCTCTCCTAGGAGAGAATGTATCGATCAATAAGAGAAGATGCACTAACCAAGTTGAATGTGAAATGCACTAAGTATCCTCCCTACCTACAAGGATTCTACTATCAAGAAGGATTTCACTGGGAGTCCAATCTCTCAAGAATCATGAATAGTGTTCATAGGGCCTAATTACTATGTGAGCACAGATGTATGTTTCCAAAAAGCAAATCTACCAAAAGTACCCAAAAAGCAGAAAGAGGAACACTTAACGCTTAAAGTGAATATGAGATGAGTCCACAAGGTGGAACACTTAACACCTCACACAAGCTGAAAATGAGTCCCCAACTTAGAAAACAAGTGAGTTCTTAAAAGCATAAATGGGTTGCCAAGTGGAGCACTTAACGCTTCTGTCCTATTGACCCCTCCCCTTTAATGTGGCGCTGACCTTGCAACCATGGGGTGGAATGAGGGGTCAGTGGATTAATGAGTCCAATAACCCAAGATAGCAATCAAGATCAATCACAAGTATCTAAGACTACTTAATGAATCCTTAAGGGGTCACAACCTAGTATCAATTATGCAAGTGTGTAGAAATAGACAAAAACATGAAAAGATGCACACAAGTCAGACACATAAGAGATTTATTTTAAGTCCAAATCAAAATTTTATTAGATGAAGGAGAATACTTGGGATCCTCACAACGTGCTTAGTAGATTTTACCTAATTTTTAGCAATTCTTGTTGAGCTTTTCCATGCAAGCAAGTGACGAACTCTCCAACAAGCAAACAAGCAAACAAGATATGCAACATATATTAAACTTATGAAAACCATAGGGTTAGCTCTAAAAATCAATTATTATCAAAAATAATAACTAAAAATTAACTCAAATGAAAACTCATATCATTCATTGAACCGTGTAAAAAATAAGTGCATACCCATCACAAAACTTTTTTTT
The DNA here is from genome assembly GCA_027943335.1 of Chamaecyparis obtusa. Classification (NCBI taxonomy): domain Eukaryota; kingdom Viridiplantae; phylum Streptophyta; class Pinopsida; order Cupressales; family Cupressaceae; genus Chamaecyparis; species Chamaecyparis obtusa. The sequence goes on along the minus strand of BSBK01000325.1, from coordinate 1,583,649 downwards.
TTTTGCTGCATTTGACCTAGTCAACAAGATCTAATTTTTTTTTTATGATTTTGGCCACAAAAATGGAAATTAAAAATAGAAATCCCTACTAAAAAATAGAGAGCTTTCCAAAAATATAAAAATTTTAGAAAAATCTCTTCATTTGTGCCCTAGAGACCCATTTTATCAAAACAGACTAGTTTTTGTAAATTGACTATTTGAGCTATTATATTGTGTCCAAATTTAAAACACAAAGAATGGACCCCTTGTAGAATTTAAAGATATTTCTGAAAATATAATTTTTTAAAAAAAATATGCTGATTTGCGTTAGATATTAATTTTTTTTGTAATTTCAAGAACAAATTATTAAAAATTCAAAACTTTTCAAAAAATTCTAAATTTTTTACTGTAGCTTCCCTGATATGTGTCCAACTTGAAAAAACAATTTCAGAGAAAAAATACAAGCCGTTTGAGAAATAAAATTAAATATTTGAAACTTTAGGGTTTTAGCTCCCCAAAAAAACCAAACTAGCATGTAAAAGTGGGTTGCCCCATGGTGGGCACCAGAAATGTGTGTGTGAAAATCGTACCTTCTATAGACACAACACTTCAGTAAAACATTAGAGGTTAGTTGAAATCGAAATCATGCAATGAATTGAAAGCTAAACTAACCAGGTGATTTACTGCCTTCTAATAGGTGCGAGTATGATGTTCTCAGATTGTTATCTAGATCAATGACCTTGACAACACCTAAATGAAGGATTTGAATGCAAAAGATGGATATGGAATATGAATGCAATTAATTTATATTTTTTTATTATTTTAGATGCAATAAGAATGAAAAATGATATGATGAAAACTTGATATGAATCTATGCTAATATGGAAATTGATATGCTAAAATGATTTAACAATAATATGAAAAAAAAAGTGACCTCACAAAACGTGGTTGATTCACAAAGAAGCTCTGATTCTCCAGATAGCAATTCACTAGCATAAGTATGCAAATTCACGAGATTTTTTGGATTTGAGAGATGATTTGTGAAGAGCTAAAGCCTTAATTTATAGAAATCCAGGGCTTTGGAGGTGCATGGATAAAAGCCATAAATCACTCAAATAACTCAACTTGATTTTTGAGTTATTTTTAAATAAAGATAATTTAATTAACAAAAACATGCAAAAGCATAGTTTAACTCAAATTAGAAGTTTAGATCAACTTTAAAACTCAAAAATGATGTTGAGTTCCAAAAAGTCAATAACTTGCATTGATTTTTTGATTTGGAGTTTAACAGCTCTTTGATTGTGCACATGGATAATTATGAATTAATAAATAAATAAAGTGATTTAATTTCAACTTAACTAATTTTTGAAATAAAATAATTGATTTATGGGTTAATCAATCATTTTTCAAACTTTTATTCAAAAATAATATTATTAAAAATTGACAACTTGCTTTAATTAATTAAATAAGAATTTAATCAATTAATGATAGGAATTTTGATTTATTGTCACATTTAAATAATAATACTTAGGAATAAATACAATTAAATTCAATTAAATAATTAAGTGGCAGAATTAAATCAATTAATTAAATATTGAGAATATTCAATTAATCAAATTTTAGGATAAATAGGATTTATCGCCAAATAATCATTAAATTAAAGATAATTAAGATGATTAGGAATATTACTAGGAATATTCCCCAATGTAGAATTTGAGATAATCAATTAGGATTCGATGATGTGCCAATGTGCCTTAGGTTAGGACTCCGATGTCGATTTCGTTCGATTTGAGGATGTAGGAGGTTAATGAACATATAGCCCATTTTTGGGGTATTACAGATATTAGTCTAGAAATACCTATTTTCTGAAGTCTATATGAAGTTTCAGAGAATTTTGTCACCTGTTCTAGACTAGAAATGTCAAGGCAAACAGAACCCAAAAATCTTTTCTCCAGATTCACACAGGTCGACTTTGACCTTTTAAAAGGTCAAAGACCACATTTTTATTTCAAAGTCCAATTCCAATTCTGTTAGCAGATCCATAAAGTTTAGCGAAAAGGGTACTCTAATTTGGCCTCTGATTCCAAAAACAACACCTATAGATATCTGAAAAAGGGGTTTTTGGGGTGGCTATATAGGGTTTTGCCTTACGCAAACCTCCATTTTGGTGATTCCCACCTCCACGAATAGTCGATTGAAATAGTATGTGTGTGTGTATATTGAAAGTGTAAAGCTAAGATCTAATCCTCTAGATTAAAACCTTAGCATGACTATGTATGAAATAACAATGCATAGATTTGAATGTGATAGAAAATCATACCAAGCCCCCAAGGCTGAAGTACTTCTACCATTCTCACAATCCATAGTTGTTACTCCATGATTGAATGCTTGAAATGTTGATGATGGTGGATCAAGGAAGAATGATTCTCTCTTGCTTCAAATATGAATGCTTGAAGATGCTTGAAGACTCGAAATGCTTGCTTGAACACCTTGAGAACTTAAGAGCTTGATTGCTTGAGATGAGATGTGAAAATGAGAGAGGAAGGCCTCCTTTTATAGTGAATTAGGTCACACTCCTCTAGAAGGGCCACCTTGAATAATTAAATCCCAATTAGGTCCTAACCTTTAGAGAATGGATCTAAATTAAATGTAATTAAAGGATTTACCATTTTGGAGCCCAAATAGCTGACCCGAAGGCGAGAAGTTAATAATCCTAAAAGCTAAATTAGCGGGAATTGAGAATTTGAAATCTTGAAAAGATGAGGTCAAGGTCAAGGTTGACCCTGACCTAGTCAGGGTTGAGGTCATCCCTAACCTAGTCAGGGTCAAGGTCGACCTTGACCAGAAACCCTAACTTTTGCTAGGATGTAGTTTAAAGGCCCGAGGATGCCCAGAAACTTAGAAATGAAGTCTGATGGGAATAGAATGTTTGTGATAGATAAAAGATCATGTGATTGACATGATGAAGGCTAGGAGGACCCATTTCTATATCCTACCTAGAAATTAGAGTCATAGAAGAGGGGAATTAAGGAGAATCTTCAGGATCCTAACCCTAATTTCACCCAGGACATACAAATGCATTCTAAATGCAGGTTTATCATGATAAATGCACTAAAAGAGGGTGGTAAACCTATCCAAATGGAAGTGATTCCATTATAAGATGATACAAATTCTTCACTTTCTTTGGAGATTGGTATTCATGACTCTTCTTCGTCACTTGATTTGTCACATGATGTGATAGATTCTTTGAGCTTAGAGAGAACTATTCAATCTTTAGAGATGCATCCATGGAGACCTTAATATTCTTCCTCCTTCTATTTACACATGGATTATCTTCTTCATCATTTGATGTATCTATTTCTTCCTAATGGGAGACATGTTTCTTGTAGGAATTGGATTATCTTTTGTTTGTAGGTACTCTTCATCGACATGGGAGCTTCTTCATTATGGGGGGATATCATGTCTCCAACTCTCCTTCTTATTGGGGAATAATTATTTTTATATTCAAAATGTATGTTGTTCTTGGGGTGTCTTGAGTACTCCATCCATCCATGCATCTTATGTTTTCTTCTCTCTTTTTGTGGGAGGGTTTTTTCCATGAGACTTTCCCTCTTTCTCCTCTTTATGAGAGTTTTGAATTTCATGTATTGCATTGAATATTGTACATGTGTACCTAACATGGCCTAGTAGTTGAGACCCATCTTGTATTGTGAGTTTAAGTGAATTCCCAGAAGTTTTACTTAAGGGGGGTGTTGGTGTAATTAAATATTCCTAATTACACTTTGCTTAATCTTACTTAGGATAATGAATTGCATAGCAGTTTTTCATTGAGACACCTAGGATTTTACAACTCAATTAAGCACATGGTGTAGGAGAAATTCCACTCCAGGTGTGAGATCCACCTTTAGTGCACATATCACATTATCATCCTCATCCTATGGTAAGTACTTTATTACATAATGGAGGATGATCCATTTTTGGTGGACATGTGATTACACCTTGCATAGGTGATAGCTTATCGGTTCCTTATCATTCTCTCTTATCGCCTTTCCTATATAAGGCTTCCTATTATGTACATTTTAATCAATTCAATCATCAATCAATGCATCATTAATAAAAGTCTATTGTTATTCATATCATCTCTCTTTCATTCGTGTTATTCTTTAAACTCTAGATTTTTTGGTTGAATCTTTTCTATTTTAAAATTCATACAGTTCTAACAGTGAGACTACTACAATGAAGTTGGATGAGTCTAATTATGAGAAGAAAAGGAAAGTGAAGTTGATGGAGAAGATTTATAAAGACAATGAGACATTTTTAGAACTTGTGGATCAGACAAAGGACACACTAAAAGAGGTCAGTTGGTTATTGAACAAAGGGTCAAAGAATTTAGACTTTACCAAGGATTTGTAGAAAAGTAGAGAAGATGCACAAAATAAGCTTGACAAATTAGTTGAAAAGATTGATCTTATCACAAGATTTGTAGATAAGTATAGTGCCAAAGTGAAACTAATCCTATAAGGTACTTCTTGTACACAATAATATTCATGATGTACACATTCCTTTACCAAGGGAGAATTATGTATGTGAGGAGAAATTTGGACACTTGAATAATTTTTTTGTTGAGACAAGTGTTGAGCTTCCTACTCCTCTACCTCTTGCTTTTTCAGACATGGGCTCTACTATTCAACAGGATGATCATATTGCTTTAGATCTTACATAATGTGATGACTACTTGGATGCCTTTTCAACATTTTTTGTTGATTCCCATAATGCATATTTGGGAGACATACCTGAGGGGGTTTCTCTTCTCTTTGATGATAGCATCATAGTTGGAGATAATTCTTCACCTTATTTGGATATTGGTATTTATGACTCTTCTTCTTCACTTGATTATTCACATGATGTGATAGATTCTTTGAGCTTGGAGAGACCTATTTAGTCTTCAGAGATGCATCCATGGAGACCTTCATCTTCTTCCTCCTTCCATTTACACATGGATTGGATTCTTCATCATTTGATGTATCTATTTATTCCTAAGGGGGGACATGTTTCTTGCAGGCATTGGCTTATCTTTTTTTTTCAGGTACTCTTCATCAACATGGGAGATTCTTCATTATGGGGGGGATATCATGTATCCAACTATCCTTCTTTTTAGGGGATAATTATTTGTATATCCATAATGTATTTAATTCTTGGGGGCTCTTAATTACTCCATCCATCAATGCATCTTATGTTTTCTTCTCTATTTTTGGGGGAGGGTTTTTCCCATGAGGTTTTCCCTCTTTCTCCACTTTATGAGAGTTTTGCATTTCATGTATTGCATTGCATATTGTACATGGATACCTAACATGGCCTAGTAGCTGGGGCCCATCTTGCATATTAAGTTTAAGTGCATTCCCCTAAGTTTCACTTAAGGGGGGTGTTGGTGTAATTAAATATTCCTAATTACACTTTACTTAATCTTACTTAGGATAATGCATTGCATAGTAGTTTTTCATTGAGACACCTAGGATTTTACACCTCAATTAAGCACATGGTGTAGGATAAACTCCACTTTAGGTGTGAGATCTGTAATACTCCAAAAATGGGCTTTAGGACCATTGACCTCCTACATCGACAAATTGATCAAAATCGATATAAAATTCCTAATCGAAGGCACATCTACACATCGAATCATCAAAACCCTAATTGATTTTATCTTAATTCTACATCAAGGAATATTCCTAAATATGCCCAATTTATCCTAATTATCTTTAATTAAAGATTATTTGGTGATAAATGATATTATTTTATTTATCCTAAAGTTATTTAATTGAATATATTGAATATTTAAATAATTTAATTTAATTCTACCACTTAATTATTTAATTGAATTTAATTAGTATTTATTCCTAATTAATATTGTTTATTTTACAATAAATCAAAATTCTAAAAATAATTGATTAAATCAAATTGTCAAATTTAATGATATAGTTTTGGGATAAAGTTTGATTAAATAATTGATTAACCCATAAACCAGTTATTTTTATTCAAAAATCAGTTAAGTTGAGAATAAAACACGTGAAATATTAAATAAATTCATAATTATCCATGCATAATCAGAAAAATAGTTAAACTTTAAATCAACTATTCAATTCAATTTGTTAACTTTTTGGACTCAACATGTGATTGTGAGTTAAAAACTGATCTGAACTCTTGATTTTAGTTAAAAAGCTAATTTTGCATGAATTTATGAGTTAACTCTTTCTAATTTTCTGATAACTCAACAATCAATCTAAGTTGATTAGGGAGAGATTTTTGGTTTTTCATGAGTTCTCACAGAACTTGGATTTCTATATAAACAAGGCTTAGTCCTTTACAAATGACCACAAATTTGGAGAATCTTTCTCGTGAGATCTGGAAAATTGTGAGATTGTGGAATTTTGAGATTCTTGTTGTCATTATTTCATTCATTTTATTAGCATTCATAGCATTGCTAGATTAGATTGCATTCCATCTCCATTCAATTTTAGATCATTTCATACAGTTTTCATCCATATTTCATAGAAAAATAAAAAATATAGCTTAATCTACATTCATCTTTCATTAGCTTTCATCATTCAAATCCTTTGTTCAAGTGTTGCATCAAAACTGATCTTGGTTGTTTTTGAGAATATCATACTCGCATCTACTAGAAGGCAATAAATCGCTTGGTTAACGATATTTGTCTTATTTGTAGATTTTTTGATTTGTTAACCTATAATATTTTACTGAAGTGGTGTGTTCTACAGATAGGTATAATTTCACACGCACATTTCTAGCACCCATCATGGGGCCCAACAATGGGGTTCCATCATCAAAATCTCATTTTTTTGACATTTCAAATTCAAGCTTTGTTTTTTTTTTTTCCTTTCGTACAATCTCGTACAACATTTGGAGGTTGTCATATCAGAAGTCTCTATCTGTCCTATGACAAATGACATTCTTCATTTTCATACCGGTTAATACGTATTGTCATAGGAGATTTGAATTGTCATGTGTGTAGGAACCTAGAATCATATCATGCACAGCTTGTCGTATGAGAATTGGTATAGTGTTGTATGAGTTTTGACACCAATTTTCAATAGTCGTATTAGATTTTTGGGTAGTTTTTGAGATTTAGATTTCATATTTTGACTAATAGCTAACCCTAACGATTATTGCTTTCTACTGGTTGATCATTTTTTCAGCCCAATGCATCTTTGCAGGATAATAGATGCATAAAAATCTGATTCTCTAGCCTCTTCTTGTCTTGAATTCCAAACCCTTGTTTGCAAATAACCTCATTTTTAGAAAATTTCTAGTCAAAGACGCTCATTCAAAAAAATTTATGATAGGTGGTTTTGCAGGTTGCCTAATCTTCCACAAGAAAATATTTTGTTTGCTTAGATCTCAATTTTTTATAGGCATTTAGCTAATTAGGTACATGTGCTTATTGCCATTAAGGAAAATATTGAGGGGATTATTCTCTTCTCCTTCTTAGGAGAATCAAAAACCCATAAGGTATCTTCCCTAGTGCCAGTTTGCATACTGTCTCTGGATTGATCTTCTTGATGTGTTTTGGATAGGGAAAAGGACAAGGTTAGGGGATTATTCTCTTCTCTTTTAGAGAATCAAAAACCAAGATCCTATGGTCTCCAACCTCACTTTTCAATTAATCCTTTAGAGGGCCTGTTAGAGAGGTAAAAAGCTCTTGAGAATGACCCAAGTGGGGACAAGTCTTACACTGACTCTTCTACCACACTATAAAATTTGACACTTTCTTGATGTTAAAGCCTCAGAAGACATAGTTGCACTTGTTCCTTGGATTCATTCCATGAACACGCTTTGATTTTATGTAGAGCAAAGCCACTTAAATCTTGCTTGTGAGACTACACTAATTAGAGTGCTCATAGGGTTAATAGCCAAAATCCTACTTGTGGGACTATGGGAGACAGTTGTGAATGGATGCCTTGATTAAAAGCCTAAGCTAGTTTTCCACCGATCCACCCCCGAAGGATTTGTAGTGCTTGTGCGAGGTGAATAGTAATCACCCCAATAAACTCATCATATCAAGCCCTCTTCGACACTTGAAATAGGCTAATATGGGCTTCAACATCCATTGCATGTTGTTGGACTTGCATATTCAGAGGATTCCATGACTGTGTTCCTAAGTCAACGAGCAATTAATACATCTCTTCTCCTAGCTAGGGTAAGATAGGTGTGATTGATTCATTGAATCAGTTCTCTCTATTTTCTATGATTATGAGCCTATTGCTATGTTAAAAAACCTAAGACAATCCAATACATAGACTTTCAAAAACCTAGATAGAGAAATTTGCAAACAAGTTGATACCAAAACACCAAACATCTGAACAACTTGCAAAATGTGAAAGAAAATCCTTTTCTGGTGTAAACTATCATCCTGAGTTTTCAATTGTTGTGCAAGAATTGCATTGATTTTCAAATTGTCATGCGAGAACCCCTGAGTTATCATATGGGTACCCATACTATGTCATATGAGTCTTGTTACAAACCCTCAACATAAAGAAAACCTAGTGTCATTTATCATATGAGTCTTTGCAATTGTTGTGCCAGACCTCATTCAGTGTTGTACAAGCCTAGATACTATCATACAATGGTTGTCCCAAAAATTTCTAGAGAGTCAAAATTTGTTAGAAATTTAGTCAACCAACATTTATTATCCAGATTCTATCAAAATCATCACTGTGCTAGGAATAGAGCAGAGCAACAAAAAATTCACCATATTTTTCCTAAAGTGACCAATTGAACTTGATTTGTCATCTAATTGATTAGTCTAAATCCTATCTTATCTTGTGTCAAGATCTTGTCAAAACCAACCGACCTGATTCAACATCTTCAAATGGATAAGTGTTGTGAATTCATGTCCACCATCTTTTGGGTGTCTACCCATACATCTTGGATACAATATCCCTCATTTATGTCCAATCTATCTTTTTTAAAACCAATCTTGACAAGGTTGCGTCACCCGATCTTTCCTAAATCAGACTATCTCTTAGTTGTCATATCTCACTCTAGTTGTTCACCCAAGTTTAATGGTGGAAAATAGGGCTTCCTCACATAGAAAACTAAGAGAAGACCCAAATATCTCTCCATCATCTTCTATTTTGGCTCAGACATTTCATTAGCCTTATGATACAAATCTGTACGAAGAAGACACCCTTGGAAATTTGTGCTTGAAAGGCAGTTGCATAACCCCTCCAGTATCAATGCCAGATCAAAATCAAAGTGCCACTATGTCTCAAGGAGGAGCAAACCAAGGTTCCTAGGTTCACCAATCTGAACATGGTGGGGACCAAGAACCCACACCCTCTGAAATTTCTCAATATCAGAATGATAATATCTTCAAGAAAATAATGAAACACTTCTTGCATGAAGATAAAGAGGCATATTTCCTTGAATTAGCCCAAAAAGGGGCCAAACTTCCTCCAAGCTTCAATATTGACAATATCATCACACATGAAGAAGAAAAACCCATCACTGATATGATGAAACAAATGCATGTAATGCAAGTTAAGCTAAACTAGCTAGAAAAGGAGAAACAACCTAAGGAATTCTCCATGGACACTCTATGTCCTTTTCCATTCAATCATAGCTTGTATATGCCACCATTCCCTAAAGGGGTAGAACTCCTGAAATATGATAAATATGATGGAAACTTTGATCCTCAAGATCACGTCAGAGAGTTTTGCACCTTATATATGGCATTCATGCATGAACCTACATTCTTAATGTGTCTCTTCCCTTGATCTTTGGGAGGAGCAACCATCAATTGGTTCTCTAAGGTACCCCCCACAATCAAGACTTTTGAGGAGTTAATCAAACTATTTTATCAACAATACTCCTACAATATCAAGCATCTGATCACCATAATCAACATCTGTAATCTGAAACAAAACTCAGGAGAACCCTTCATGACCTTCCTCAAATGTTGGAGGAAGAATTTTTCAATCTATGCCCAACCAATTTCAGAAAATGAGAAGCTAGAAATCTTTATCTATAATATGATTCTAAAAATCAATTATCATTTGCAAATGCAAAATCATACATCCTTTGATAAAATGGTATAAAATTTCATAAATATTGAAAATTTTCTCATTTGAAAGAGAGACATATCACTTCATAAAGAAAACAAGTACAATTCAGGATCTAATTCCAACAAGGATAAGGGCAAAATCTAGAACAAGAACAAAAATATTGTCAGAGATGGTGTTGTTGATCATATCAGTGCTCCATTTAAAGCACTAGCATTTAATCTCACCATTGGTACCCAAGCCATAAAATATTTAGAGATGAAAGCAACTAAACCTACTAAGAAGTCAACTGAATATAAACCTTGGGTTACAAAACCAAAGCACGAGTTCACTCCTCTAGGTGAGTCCTTGGAATCTGCCATGAGAAATATCTTGGCAAATAATATCATCATGTTACCTAAGATCAAACCATATGACCTCGAAGTCAAACCTAAATGGTGGAAAGAGACTGATTTCTATGATTTCCATCAAAAAAAGGGTCATAAAACCAATAACTGCATGCATATGAAACATCTTATTCAAGACAAAATTGACACCAGATAAATTGTGATTGACAACCATAAATCCACTAATAATCATACAACATTCATAGAACCTTTTCTAAAACATAATCAAGGAGATTCATCTTCTAAACCAAACATGGGTGCTAAAGTCAATTACACTTACTCTGGTAACAATGATATCATCAACATGGTAGAACCATGCTTATCAGAACACTACAATGTCATCACTATTGTAAAAAAGGACAGAGATAACAAGACAACTAATGCAATTACTTGATCTCAATCTCAAGCAAGTCTCCAAGGACAAAACTCAGGTTCATCAAACACCCCAAAGGTGCCATTTAATCTTGCATCAGCATCTAAACAAAGGACTACCTCCAAATCTTCCAATTCTAAAGAGTCCAAAGAGATATCATATAGTATCATACAACAATTGCAACACACCAATGCCAAAATCTCCATATTCAAGTTTCTTTGCATCTCTCCTATTCATCATGTAGTTTTCAACAAATCTCTAATATGCTATAATGTTCCTAAAGATCTTGATCTTGACAAATTCCAAAAAATGGTGGGTCACCTGACGTCCCCTCATTATATATCATTTTCAGAAGAAGATAACAACTCACCGAGTCATCCACATAACCAGCCCTTGCATATTGAAGTCTTAATCCAAAACCATCATGTCAAACGTGTGTTTATAGATGGAGGTGCTGGTCTAAATATCCATTCCTACAAATTGGTTACACAATTGGGATTGTTAGAAGATGCTATTGATCCTAAAAATAAGATAACCATTAAACCGTATGATGAACAAGAAATAAATTCCAAAGGATTCATTGTGCTACCTATCAGAATAGCACCTATCATCAGAGATATCACCTATCAAGTACTAGATCTTCCACTGGCCTATAACATTCTTCTAGGAAGACCCTAGATTCATGAAATGCAAGCTATCCCATCAATGTACCATCAATGTCTAAAATTTACCTATGAGGGAGTAGAGGTCACTATACCTGCAGACACATCAACATCTTGCAACACATTGAAGGAAAGTGAAGATAAACTTGTTCTACAAAATAGAGATTCTGATGCAGGAGCATCCTGGGTGTAAGAGCAATCTTGCATCACCCAAAAATATTTCTATTTTTGTATTCAATAAGGGTTATCTTGTGTAGAGCTGCTATTTATGGAAACTTACTATTTTTAGTAAGTTGGTCATACGATCTTGAAATGTTCTAATTTCACATGTGGAGGTTCATCTCAGTCATATTAGCCTGCCATTAAAGTTTCATAGCCAGATCAAGTCTGGATTTGAAGATATTGAAAATTTTCAGTTTTGGAAATAGGGTATAGAAACTTTGAACTTAGTTTTGAAGGCTTTAGAGGCCCCAAATGAGCTCGAAACTTCAACTGAATGAAGCTTGCTTAATTCAAGTGTGGTGGAGCTCCTCGTTCCCTTTTCGAATTGGTGTCATAATAGTCAATCGGGTCAACTGGTGATGACTTATGGTCTCCGGAAGTTGGGCCACCTGAAATGGCGAAAAATGATTTTCCTTCAAAATTTTCATCTGGGTTTCAAAAGTTGTTTTGAGCCGACAATGATGCAATAAAATGAAAATTAAAATAATTCTAAGTTTGGTCGGCCTTATTGGCTAAAATTTTGGAACCTTCCCAGGCAGTGGAAAATTGCCTATATAAGGAAGGTTGTAGTGTTGTCTTAGGTAGTTCAGGGTAGTTCTGGGTAGATCTGGGTAGATCTGGGTAATGATTCAAGGCTTTATCCTACAAAATATTGTAAAGGGAATGCCCATGTGGCTTTGCATATTGTAATTTTGAAATTTATAATTCCACATTTGTAGAGATAATAAGAAGCCCATTTTCCTTTCTTGCAAATTGTTGTTGTTTCTCTATTTCTGTTATGTGTTTGTGGTATTAAGGGGAGCACCCTTCATCATATTCTTCCACCAAACAAATAGATATAGCATCTACATCTAAAATGGAAGACCTATCAAAAGGAGTCAAAATCAAAGACACGGGCATGGGAGAATACATGATGGAACCAGTCCTATCTCTTACGTATCTCTCACTTTCACCTAAGTCTTAGGGACAACCTTCAAAAAAGGTAAAACTGATAGTTAAAGAATCTCAAGTCATAGTTAATGGGAGTTTTGTCATAGAGTAAGTATCCAAACAAGAATTAGATGAGGAAGAGGCTATACTAGCCTAGCTATACAAAGATGAGTCTCAATCACAAATAGTTCAAAAATGTGACTCTAAAACACCCAAGATTCCTGTGAAATCATATGGACTAGATCACAAGCTAATGTCTAAAATGGGATACGCAGGAAAAGACCTCTAGGAACAAGAGGAAAGGGCATCATTAGACCCATTGAACATTGTGGGAGAAAAACCAAGGATACTACAGGTCTAGGTTATCACAAGAAATCTTTCCATCTTGGTGGGGAATAAATAGAACTGAAGATTTATATTCAGAAAAAGGAAGAACCCCAACACTCAAATAGTGATGATTCAGAAACAATTGATGTTTTTCCTTATGAACATATACCTCAACATATATTAGACCTCCTTGAAAATGAAAAAAAACCTAAAAGAATTAATGTGGTAGAGACATTCACAACATAAGAACCGACTGATCCTAAAAAAAAGCAAGAGGAAGAAGGTGAATCTATCATAATAGCTGAACACTTGGGACACAATAGTGATTTTGAGATAGACTCCCATGAATATGAATTCTGCTCATACTCTAAAGGTAACCCTGCTTGGGGAATCCATCCTAATTTCACACATATTCTTTATTTTCCTAGAGATCTAAATGAAGAATCAAATGACCATGAATGGGGAATTGTTCTAGAAGAAGATGAACTTATCATAGAAAAACACATAGATGTCATTTACTAATACACACCTACACATGAAATGAGTCTAGAATGAAATGACAAACTTTGTGAGTCTGATTCACTTATCACTAATGCAAGATCCAATGATGACGTTGAGATGCTTAACGAACTAAACATTCTGAGTAGTAATATCATACTTCAATTTGAGAGTCAAATTAGAGCCAATGATGACAAAAATATATGCGTAAACACCATTACTCAATCCTTTCCCATGCTTACTATCCAACATCCTGAGCTTATTAACTAGGCATCCACTGATCTAAGCCAAGACATCCATACCTTCCAATTAGACTATGCTCTCGCATGCTACTTAAACGCAATAGAACCCATGATGACTTCCATTAGAAAACCTAGCGTCAACATGACAGAATTAGATATCAAATATCTTAGTCAAAAGAATAAAAGAAAAAATAAAAAGGAAAACCACTGTGGCAGTCTTAGAACCTAAAATAGTAAAAACAAAAGATGTATCTGAATGTGAAAACCTCTCTGAGGCACCTAAGGATGAGATATTTGATATGCTTCCGAGTCACTTATAGGATAGATCTCTAGTATTGATAGAACCAACTTAGTCTATCAATTTGGGCACAATAGAAGAACCATAGTTGATTCATGTAGCACAATCTCTGTTAGATGAAGAAAAATAAGCTTTCACAAAATTCTTAACAAAGAAGAAAATAAAATTTTCATGGAAATATTTAGACATGCTTGTATTAGATCTTGTTCTCATCATGCACCATCTCTCTATAGCTCTAGGAGTCAAACCGATCAAGCAAAAGTTGCATAAAATGCATCCTCGTGTGGCACTCATCAAAGCTAAACTAGAGAAATTGCTAAAAGTTGGATTTATTTGAGTCATCGATTATGCATAGTGGATCTTGAACATAGTTCTAGTTTCAAAACTAGATAAATCAATCAAAGTATGCACAAAATTTAGAGATGTAAATAAAGCATTACCTAAGGATGATTTTCCACTACCAAACATTGATATGATAGTGGACATGACTACAGGCTTCGAAATGTATTCTTTAATGGATGGTTTCTCTAGATACAACCAAATCAAGATCACTCTGAAAGATGAAGAGAAGACAACTTTCACTTTTGCATGGGGTACTTTCTACTAGAATGTCATGCCATTTGGTCTTAAGAATGCTAGTACTACATATCAACAAGCTATGACATCTATCTTCCATGATATGATGCATCAAACTATGGAGGACTATTTTTATGACACCTTAGCTAAATCAATGAGAAGATCTAAACATCTAGTTGACTTAAGAAAAGTACTGGATAGAATGGAAAAGTTTAGTCTCAGACTGAACCCTAATAAATGTTCTTTTGGTGTCACTTCAAGAAAACTCCTAGGCTACATTGTTTCAAAGAAATGAATTGAAGTGGATCTAGCAAAGGTCAAAGAAATCATGGAGATGCAACCTCCTAAGAACATCAGTAAAATGAGGACCTTACAGGGAAGGGTACAATCAATTAGACACTTCATATCTCAGTTAGTAGACATATCACAACCTTTCACAAAAATATTACATAAAGGTGTGACCTTCTCATGGGACAAGGAATGTGAAAAGAACTTCAATCACATTAAGCAATATTTGGAAAATCCCCCAATTCTCATGCCTCTATTCAAGGGAAGCCATTGATATTGTATGTCTCCACTACTGATACTTCACTGGGGGCCTTACTAACACAACATGTTGAAAACAAGGAGAGAGCTATCTACGACATTAGTAGAATACTGGTAGCTTATGAAAAGAACTATTCCATGATAGAAAAGGTGTGTCTAGTGATGAGTCTAATTATTGACTCAATTTTGTTATGATCTTTATATATTTTGTTGATACTTTGAAAAACATTTCGAAGACATTTTATTACTTATGCTTATGTGAACCTATGCCAAGTATAGCCAAAGCCACAAAGTGTAAGGGTAGCCTGAATGATATGTTTTTCCAACTATTATAAATATAATATAGTATTTCATATAATTAATTCAGACTATGTTCTAACATCTAAGTAGGAGTTGAAACATTGACTTGCATATGTGTACCGAATGAACTAACCTTTCAGGTAAATTTGGAGTGGTATGAAGAGTGGCACATCTGCATTAAAGAAGGAAGTTAGAAGACCAACCATGGTGAGAAAATTCAGCATGATTCCAATGGAGGTGTCGAGCTTTGAAGGAGCTACTATTCCAAAAAATATAGGGAATTAGTCTTGCTACATTTCCTCATAACTATTATTTTTTTGACAACAGTAATTGTATCATGTTATGGTTGTTTTATCTCCTCCACATGTGGCGAGACTTGATGAGACTTTTCTGTTATGTTTTCAATAAGTGTCGATCCTTGATATAAAGGGATTTTGATAGATTTAGTAGATGATGGAGAAATATAGAATGATGTATTCAGTATAATAGAAGTTACTCTATTTTTCTACTCTTCATGAGTTATTCAGTTATGTAACCAGTTAAGAAGATTTTAATGAAAGAGTGATTTTGGGTTATTTTCTTGTGTTGATTAGTTAGCGAAAGCCAGCCAAGGGGTCCCACTTGGAAGGTGGATTAGATTAAGATAGAATAGATTTTCTTTCTATACTTTTCCTATTTTCAAATAGAGCTACTATTTATTCCTGCAACATTATATCTGTGTTTGTTCCTGCAACATTTTCAGAGACAAGTATAGTGAATGTTTTGAGTATTAGATAGACTTAGATTCCTTTCATAAGTTTTCTGCAATAATTCCATTCAATAGTCAAGTGTGTTTACTTTCCTACAGCAATAACATAGATTCCTTTCATGCATTTTATCTTCTTGTAGCATAAGTGTTTTGACTCCTAAAGGAACTTAGTGCACAAACTATGCTATCCCATTTCAAGTCTATGTCCCTGGGTTGACAATCTAAATGCATTTCATGATGGGGATAGGTAGTCCATAGCATAGATATATTACCCTTAAGAGAGATACAATGACATGATTATCTCTACCTATTGTGAGACTATTCATTTTTGGCACTATTTTCGGGGAAGATGTCAAACTAGGAACCTCAAAAGAGTCATTTATTTTTTAGATTAGTTTCCTATTTTTAGTTAATACCAAGAAGTTGTAAACTTGCTTCACAAGTTTTCAACTTACTTGCATGCATCGAAGAAGGTGAGATGCTCATGGTAGATTTCTTCTAAAGGATCCTGTTAAACTGAAAGAAGAATTCGAAGAGATTGAATTACCATTCCTTGATGCCAATCCTGAGTTTGTTGCATCATCTTCAACAGAAGAAGAAGAACTCCAAGAAACATTTGACCTCCATCCTTTTGCAAAAATATTGGTCAATTTTCATAATAATAATCCTACTCCATGACCATCTATTGCTCAAAACCCTCCACTCAACAATACTTTCCCGCCATAGTTTCAATATCCAACACCTCCAGTAATGGCAACTCCTACATTTCCATTTCCAATTCCAAGTCTCATTACAAATCCAAACCTCAAAAACATACCTGCCACAACACTTCCAAAGTTTTATGGACTTGTTACAGAAGATCCTGACACCTTTTTGTTTGAGATTGACATACTATGTTGAATTTTTGACTACAATACTGATAGTCATAAGCTTAAGTTGTTCCCAGCAACACTAAGGGAGTCAGCCCTTAGATGGTTCATGGGCTTAGGAGTGAATGCAATAGCTGATTGGGATGGAATGAGATATTTGTTTCTAAAGAATTATAAAGACTACTGTAAGGGAAGTGATTCAAAAGGAGATGATATCTTGCATATGTCACAATGGGAAGATTAGACATTAGAAGACTACATATCATGCTTCTTATTCAGTCTACAAAATAACCTACAACATGCATTGTAGGAGGATTCACAAAAGCTGATTTTTATAAGAGGAGTGAATGAAAATTGTCTTGAAGCTCTAGACCTCATGGCCAGAGGTGCTATATCTTAGTCCTCCTAGGATGACCTTAAAAATATTTGTATGAACTATTCTAGAGCAGTGGTGAAGAAAGGAAGAGGATTTTTCTCAGTGCTAACAAAAGGGAGTGGCTCTAGTATTTCAAAGATGGAGATTTCAAATCTATTGTCAAACTTGAAGTAAGACACATAAATGATGTTGTTGCACACCTGGACACTATGACCACCAAGAAGAAACATGTAGATGTAGAGGTGCAGCTAGCAGAGTACTATCCTCATTGCTACAAATAAAAGAAGGATTGTTAGTGCAAATTGGTCACAAACCTAGAGAACCAACAACTTCCAACTGAGTACTTGAAGATAGAAGGAGAGGATGAGAAAGTATTCTTTTTTGCTCAATGCTGACCATGGGCCATGAGACAAGGTATGCCTCAAGACCCATTACAAACTTCAAGTCCATATAATAGTCAGTGGCAAAACTAGAATGTCCAAAGTCCTCCACAGTATAATCAAACCACTTGGAATAATGCTTGGCCAAATAATCAATAAAATCAATGGTATCCTACACAGCAACCCCAATGGTCACAATTTACAAACCAATGGAAACAACCACAAGGAAATTGGCAACCCACTAACCAGTGGAGAGGACCTCAGCAATGGCCTAACCCAAATCTTAAAAATATCCACCTCTACCACCACCAACAAATATGCCTACAATAATGCCACCACTTACAAATGCAGGACCCCAAAAGCAGACATAATTACCTACTCAACCTTAACCAAATCCAAATAGTCAACAAACCCAGCAAAAAATGTATGGTACTGATGCTTAGCAGTACCCTACCTATGCACTTGATATAGCTGATATACACCTAAGATTAGGTACTACCTTGCCAACACCTGAGCCACCCCTTATCACTGAAGTGTTAGACCTTCCTGCGGCAATAGTACTAATTCTAGAGAATGATTTGCCAAATATTCTTGCATTAGAAAATGTTTCCAACTCAGCTAATGTTTAAACATCAGTTAAACCACCTTTTCCTCAAAGGCTTAGCATGGAGAAACCCATACCAAAAGAAGAAGATCAGCCATTTGATATCATTGACCATCTTAAGAACATGCATGTCCAGATTCCCCTGTTTCAAACAATAAAAGATGTTCTAGTATATGGAAAGGCAATAAAATAAGCTTGTCTTAAGAAGCCTGGGAGAAAGAAAAAGGATCCTAAAATAGTTCATGTTATAGGACAATTGGCTGATATCATGCTAGGAAAACTAGTAATACCAAAATATTCAAATCTAGGGAGTCCAGTTGTGAATATCATCATTAATGGCCAGTCTCTCAAAAATGCATTAATAGACTTCGGTGTAGCCATTAATGTAATGACTAAGGATACTATGAATAAGTTGAGTATTGAAGGGTTGAGAGCTACTCCAAAAGTATTACAATTAGCAGATAGCACTACTGTTACTCCTAATGGAATGATAGAACATATAATAGTTGCCTTAGATACTTGGGAGTACCCTATTGATTTCATGATCTTTTCACCAAAAGTCAACCTTGCTAGTTACCCTATTATTCTAGGATGTCCATGGTTAGCAACAACTGATGCAAACATAAGTTGTAGATTAGGCAACATGACAATATCAGATGGGAAAGCCACTAAGAAATTAGCATTGTATCCTCCAGCTCAACCACAGTCATATTTGAGTACACCTATATGGCCAGACTTAGGAGATGGGGAAGAATAACTGAATTATGTGGCTTAGCTCATGATGTTACATAGGCAATCTTTTCTAAAGCTGCAAGAGGAGGATGAAGTCATTTGGAGCATTCTTAACAATGACTGCATTGTGATCAAAGATGTGTCTGAAAGTTCTATCTTAGAGTTAAGTACATATGAAGATAATCCTAAGGATTGTGTATTACCTTCAAAACCCAATATTATCCACTAGTTTCTACCTAGTGAAGTGAACACAAGTCCTATACCTAAAGTATCCATGATTGACCTTACAACCACTATTGAGCTTTCAAAATGCCATAATCTCCATGTGAATAACAAGTTGCCCCCACAACAAATGGAACAACTTACTAAACTGTTACAAACACATGAGAAAGGCTTTGCATGGGATTATGGGGACATGAAGGGATTGAGCCCAACATTATGTACTCACAAGATATATATCAATGAAGGAAGCCTACCCCTTCGTCAACCTCAAAGAAGGATTAATCCAGCATTAAGGGAGATAGTAAAAATAGAATTGCAAAAGTTATTAGATGCTAGCTTTATATATCCTATATATGATGGTAAGTGGGTATCACCTTTGGTTATGGTACCTAAAAAGGGAGGCAAATGGAGGATTTGTGTGGATTAAAGGGAGTTAAATAAAGCTACCAAGAAAGATCACTTCCCACTACCATTCATTGACCAAGTACTTGATACTTTGGCCAGTAAGAAGTATTTTTCTTTTCTTGATAGATATAGTGGCTATAATCAGATAACCATTTCTCCAGAGGACCAGGAGAAGACTACATTCACATATCCTTGGGGGACATATGCATATTCAGTTCTACCTTTTGGATTGTGTAATGCTCCAGCAACATTTTAAAGAGCTATAATTAGTATTTTTGCTAACATATCACTTGACTGTATGGAGATATATATGGATGACTTTACAACATTTGGGGTAACATTTGATGAAGCTTTGAAGAATCTTGAAAAGGTACTAATTATATGTAAGGAACATAATCTATCCCTTAATAGTGAGAAATGCTTTATGATGATGCAAGAAGGAGTGGTACTTGGGCATTTCATCTCAGCAGTAGGAATTCAAGTGGACCCAGCTAAAGTAGAGGTGATACTAACACTACCTACCCCTACTAAACAAAAAGATGTAAGATCTTTTCTAGGACATCCTGGATACTATGGATGCTTTATTCAAAATTTTAGTCAAATTGCTAGCCCTTTGTATACACTGCTTACCAAAGAAGCTAAATTTAAGTGGACACAAGCACATGATGAGTCCTTCCTATAGCTTAAGAAACTCCTAACCACTGCCCTAGTCCTCCAAGGACCAGATTGGTCTATTCCATTCCACATCCATATAGATGCATCTAATTATGCCATAGGTGTTGTGCTGGGACAAAAGTCTACTAACCTTGAGAATGTAATTTACTATATCAGTAAAAGCCTCCATGGCCTTGAATTGAACTACACAGTTACTGAAAAGGAACTCCTAGCTGTAGTTTATGCATTGAACAAATTTAGACATTATGTCATAGGATATCCTATTTTTGTTCACACTGATCACTTTGCAATAAAAATACTTGATGAACAAACCTGTTATAATAGGTAGATTGGAAAGATGGCTCTTGCTATTGCAAGAATTTGATATAACAATTGTTGATAAGCCATGGAAGGCCAATGTATTTGCTGACTACTTGTCTAGACTAAAAAGTGCTGATGAAGACACAACTCAGGTTGAAGATACATTTCCAGATGAATGCCTATTCCATTGAGAAATCAAGAACCCATGGTATGCAGATATAGCCAATTATCTAGCAGCAAATAAGATGCCCCCATATTTTTCTCAGAAAGACAAGAAAAAGCTTGCAGAGAAAAGTTTTTAGTTTTCATGGATAGATAACAATCTATTTTACACTGGTCCAGATTAGATTATGAGAAGATGTGTGAGAGAAGATGAAGTGTATGATATACTCCATGCTTGTCATGATGAGCCTTGTGGAGGTTATTTTGCAGCAAAGTGGACAACCCTAAAAATCTTGACCACAAGATATTATTGGCCTCAATTACATAAAGATGCAGCCAGTTATACAAAAAAATGTGATAAATGTTAGAGGATGGGCAGACCAAAAAAATTAGATGAGATGCCACTCAATCCACATGTAGTAATAACACCTTTTGATAAGTGGGGTATGGACTTCATTGGCCCAATTGATCCACCATCAAATGGAAAATCCTACATCTTGGTTTGTACAGACTATCTGACAAAGTGGGTAGAAGTGAAAGCTATGTGAAATGCAAGGGATGAAAAAGTAGCTAATTTTTTGTATGAAGAAATATTTACCAAATATGGAGTACCCAAAGAGCTTGTCACAGACCAAGGAGCATAGTTCACATCAAACTTGATCATAGAGCTAATGAAGGAATATAGTATAAGGCATAAAAAATCTAGTCCTTATCATTTGCAAGCCAATGAACAGGAAGAGGTGAAAAATAGAGAAATAGAGGCAATACTAACAAAGACAATATAGTTGCATCGTAAGGATTGGAGCAGCAGATTACCAGAAGCATTTTGGGCTTACCATACCATGTGGAAGACAACAATAGGTTTCACACCATTCAAATTGATGTATGGGAAAGTAGCAATGTTGCCCATAGAATTTGAACACAAAACATTGCACACAACACTTGAGCTAAACATTAATCTTCCTGCAGGACAAGCAGAACGTCTCCTCCATCTTAACTCCTTAGATGAAATGTACAAGTCAACATTAGAGAGAACATAACTAATATAGAACTGAAGGAAAGGAGGCATGATTCAAATATAAAAAATAAGAAATTTCAAGTAGGAGATTGGGCTTTATTATATGATTCCAGGTACAAGGAGAACCCGAGAAAGCTACAAACTAGATGGCTCAGACCCTATGAAATTCAACATGTCTTTGATAATGGAGCAGTTCAGCTAACCACACTTGATCCAGTACAATTTAAGCTACTAGTCAATGGAAACCACTTGCACCTGTATCATAAGCCTCAAACCAAAGAAGAATTCTTACAATAGTTCAACATGCCCAGTTTAAAAGACTCTCAAGAAATAGTTCCTGCAGTAGAAGGTGAAAGCCTTCCTCTTGTAGCCTCACCATAACATGTTTTTTGTCAGCATTCATAATAAAACTTCATTCAATGAGGTCTATTCATTCATTCATTTTTCTATATTCTTCTCATCAACTCATCTCATTTCTATATCTACCACCCACCCAAATTCCATGTCACCAACAATTTCTCTTTTCAAATGCCTTCAATAAAATGCCATGTCAGAAATCTTAAGCAGCTGCCAGAATCAACACTCTAATCAACTCACATTCATGTACGATAATTCATCACCAGGTACAACTTTCCAACTCTTTACTTATTTTTAGCGTACAGGTTAAATTAATTATATCTAGTACTGCATTAAATTTATGATATAAGCACTAAGCCAGTTTCCCAACCTCGTGACAAAATTAACAAGTGAGGACACTTGTTCAACTTTCGTAGGGGGCAGGGGAAGTGTACTAACTTCCAAGTTTCATTCTTAGACTATCCTTGTCATACCCCTATCACATCATTGTTGTACTTAGGCTACGTTCCATTAATTTTTAAATCCTTCACACATTTTCCCTGTACTTTCAAATTCTGATTTCCTTAATTTGACATGACTTCAAGAGGATCATAATTAATCTGTGAGGTAACTCACACTAAATGTATTGATGTCTTCTGAAATCAATGACATTATTATAGTTTGTATCAAGTGAAATAAAGGTAATGCAGGCAAAAATATCATCATTTTTCAAAGAATCACAATTGAATTTCAAGAGAGGGAATTTGTAGAAGAACTGAAGTTTAGCAGTGGGTTGGAGAGCTGAGAAGTTAGAAATTGGGCACTAGTAAGATGGGCAGACATTTACAAAGACATGAACTAGTCATTCATGGTATTTTGTTGGTGGATGTTGAGGCAGTCTACAGTTTCAATGCATGTAGCTAGCTTGCTTATTTTCTACAATTGATAGAGTTTAATGAGGAGGTTGCTATGGAATTCATGGGTACATTTGAAGAAGGGAAAGTGATAGTGTGGGGATTGACAGTTGTGGCCACAGAAGAGAGAATTGTGGAAGTTACAGGATTACCTGTTGTGTGAAAACATTATCCAAATGAGCATGATGCTAGGTCATCTTGTGCTTAGTTTTCCAGGCTAGGTGACCCTCTGCTTGAAATTACTAAGCAGGGGTGCAACATATTGTCCCTTCCTCAGCCATTTCTAGGACTAGCTATGCACATCATCAGGTATTTAACCTATGAGGGGAGATTTTCAAACTTACATGCTCACCATTTTAAGCTGCTTAGCTATATTAGACATAATCTTCAGGTTAATATTCCTAATTTTCTTTATAATATGCTAAGTATTGGTGCTGAGGAAACTCAAAGAGGCAATGCAACTTTATTAGTCACCATGACCTAATCAAGCTTTTAGTAGAAAAATCTCTTAGGGATGTTTCCCCAATGTCATAGTCAGAATTTGTCCAAACTAAAAATTTTCAACCTCAAGCAAATCCTGTGGCCCAACCTCTAAATGATGTAGTAGAATCCTCCAACCCTACTGAAGAAGTAGTTGTGAAAGAAAAAGAACCAAAATTACCACTAGAAAACCAACCCCCTGAACCTACTCTAGAGAGTAGTGTACCCACTTCTTCCTCAAGAAAAGGAAAGCAGAAAGTTAGGAAAGAAATCCATGACTTAGAAGGAGAAATTTCAAACCCTACAATCCAAGTTAATAAAAGGAAATGGTTGAGTCCTGCAACAACTACTCCTGCAACATCTATTCTTGTAGCACATAAAGCAAAAAGGTCTCGCCAGCCTAAAATTGTAGTGGTTGAAGAGGTAGCTGTGCATAGAAGCCCTCAAATGAGAGGACAAGTGACCCCACCTTCTCCTCAAAAACTAGATATTCCATCACCAATACCGGCTAAAGATCCCTTTGTTGAAGTTAGTCCTGATGATTCTCCTTTACAAGTAGAACCCCAAAACATGGAGGAAACTCCTAATGAGCAAGAACCCAGCGGTAGCATGCCTTAGAATGATGAAGGAGTGCCCGAGCTGAACCCTGAAGTGATACCAGAAAACATTCCTGAGAATGTTCAATCTACTTCTCAACATCCTATGTATTCTGATGTGTCCATTATACCTTACCAATCATCTTGGTTCACTGATTTATTCCAGCAGACTGTTAAAGAGAAGAAAAAGAAAGCCCAAATGCAAGAGTTCCCTCCATCAACAATTTAGTCTGTCCTCTTTCATCTATATAATCACTTTACCTTTCAGAAAACATGGTGGAAGTAGGAAAGGAATCAAATGGAAATGGAAATATTTGAGAAGGATGAGGAAATTGAATCCCTCAAAGAACAATTAAAGAAACAGAAAGAGAAAATGAACAAGGCTTTGAAACTAGCTAACCAAGTGATAGCTTGTAGGCCACCACCTAGAATATATGCTATTTGATTAAAGGAGAAATTTATTTTGTTCCAACTTATGATGACAATGAAGGACATTGATTGTGAATTCAAAAAGGCCCAAGATTTCTATGGTTTGTATCAGACTTTTCCAACATGGCAACAAAATCTATTATGTGAGTTTTATCTACACAATTTTGTTATCCCACATGAAACGGAGTGGAATCCCCTACTCTATATAGGGGACATTCACCTAAGGGCCTTAATGTCATGGATGCATAATGAGAAAAATTATGATAGACAATTTAACACCTACAAGGAACTAGAGAAATTCGAGCCTCTGCCATTAAGGACTGAGTCACATAAACTAGATGTTCTTTTGAGGGATTGGCTCAATTTGACATATGGGAGACAAAAGCTAGAAATTAGGGAGAAAGTGTTTGCCAGATGATTTTAGAAAAGTAGAGCCACATAGCCCCATTAATTATGAAGTAGCTGTCAGTAGAGTGGCTAATTACATAAAGTTGGGATGACAGCCCAGAAGGGAGTTATGGATGCCCTTATCATTCCAACCACCTACACTCTTTTGGCCATTATATGACATTGGTACTTCTAGGTTGGATCCACTAGTTGAGGAACATCAATGAAATCACTTGGAGTGCACAAGAGGTTTCTACTACACTTTCACAAGTGAAAAGAAAGGAAAGACTGTTGTTGGAAATTTCAGGACAATTGCAAAGAGATATAATGCTTGAGGACAAGCATTCTATTAGTAGGGGGTAGATGATGAGTCTAATTATTGACTCAATTTTGTTATGATCTTTATGTTTTGTTGATACTTTGACAAACATTTTCAAGACATTTTATTACTTATGCTTATGTGAACCTATGCCAAGTATAGCCAAAGCCACAAAGTCTACGGGTAGCTTGAATGATATGTTTTTCCAACTATTATAAATATAATGCAGTATTTCATATAATTATTTCAAGTTGTGTTCTAACATCTAAGTAGGAGTTGAAATGTTGACTTGCATATGTGTACCGAATGAACTAACATTTTAGGTAAACATGGAGTGGTATGAAGAGCGGCGCATCAACATTAAAGAAGGAAGTTAGAAGACCAACCATGGCAAGAGAATTTAGCATGATTTCAATGGAGGTGTTGAGCTTTGAAGGAGCTATTGTTCCAAAAAATATAGGGAATTAGTCTTGCTACATTTCCTCATAACTATTATTCTATTGATAGCAGTAATTGTATCATGTTATGGTTGTTTTATCTCCTCCGCATGTGGTGAGACTTGATGAGACTTTTTTGTTATGTTTTCAATAAGTGTTGATCCTTGATATAAATGGATTTTAATGGATTTAGTAGATGATGGAGAAAGATAGAATGATGTATTTAGTATAATAGAAGTAACTCTATTTTCTACTCTTCATGAGTTATTCAGTTATGTAACCAGTTAAGAAGATTTTAATGGAAGAGTGATTTTGGATTATTTTCTTGTGTTGAGTAGTTAGCAGAAGCTGACCAAGGAGGCCCACTTGGGAGGAGGATTAGATTAAGATAGAATAGATTTGATTTCTATACTTTTCCTATTTTCAAATAGAGCTACTATTTATTCCTCCATCATTATATCTATGTTTGTTCTTGCAGCATTTACAAAGAAAAGTATAGTGAATGTTTTGAGTATTAGACAGACTTAGATTCCTTTCATAAGTTTTCTATAGTAATTGCATTCAATAGTCAAGTGTGTTTACTTTCCTACAACAATAGCATAGATTCCTTTCATACATTTTATCTTCCTACAACATAAGTGTTTGAATCCTAAAGGAACTTAGTGCACAAACTGTGTTGTCCCATTTCAAGTCTATGTCCCTAGGTTGACAATCTAAATGCATTTCATGATGGAGATAGGTAGTCGGTAGCGTAGATATATTACCCTTAAGAGAGATACAATGACATGATTATCTCTACCTATTATGAGACTGATCATCTAGCTATCATCTTTGCATCACAAAAGCTAAGACACTATATGTTAGCTCATACTACACAATTAATAGAAAAGATTGATCTGCTGAAGTATTTATTGTGCAAAGCTTCCCTCACAGGTAGACTGGCAAAATGGGTCATGCTACTAAGTGAATTTGGCATAGAGTATGTTGAAAGAAAAGCTATCTAAGGAAAATTCATTTTAGATTAGTTAGCTAAGGTGCCAATGTTTGATGACCAACCAATGTAAATGGAATTTCTTGATTCTTCTATCATGCATCTATCTTCAAGAATGTGGAAATTATTCTTTGATAGATCCTACACACAAAATGGATCTGGAGCTGGCATCTTGTTCATAACACCATGAGGTTACTCCATTTTGAAGGCCTTCAGAATCAAATTACCTTGTACTAACAACATAGCTAAATATGAAGCTTTATTGAATGGTATGAAAATGACAATCAAATGGAGAGTAACAAAACTACACATTCATGGAGTCTCACAACTAGCCATACACAAGGTCAATGATGTGTATCAAACAAAAGATGAAAAACTTGTTCCATACAAGTGCATGGTAGATAATTTAAAGAAATATTTCATATCTATCACATTTGAACAGATTCCCATAATGGAGATCAAGGCTGCTGACGCTATTGAAACACTATCATCTTTACTATAGCAGCCTGAACATTAGCTACACTATGAGTTCCTGGTGGAAGCATTGGCATTCCTTACCTATGATTATCTAGAAACCTGCATGATCTACAACATTGTTGGTCATGATTCCTCCTACTATAAAAACATATATTCCTACCTTCAAGACCAAATCATTCCTGATACCTTTAACTGTCATGAAAAATGTTACCTTATTTGAAACACATCTAGTATGTCATCATTAGTAATATATATAAACAGAGCCTAGATGGTACACATCTTAGGTGTTTAGAACATGAAGAGTAACAATGTGCATTAGAAGAAGTCCATGAAGATATTTGTGGATCAAATTCTAATAGTTTGACACTATCTCAAAAACTCATTAGGGCTGGGTACTATTGGCTAGACATGGAAAAAGAGGCCGTGAAATATGCTAAGAATTGTCAAAAATGTCAAGTCCATGGAAACTTGATTCATGCACTTGGGAGAGACTTGATTCCCTTTACAGAATAATGGCCTTTTCAACAATGGGAATTTGATCTCATAGGGGATATCTATCCTCATTCTTCTAATGGTCACACCCATATCATCACAACTATAGATTATTTCATGAAATGGGTAGAAGCAGTTCCTTTGACACGGGCCACTGGCAAACAAATATCAATATTTATTCTGATTTACATCATTTGTAGATATGGTATACCACACTCCATCATCATAGAAAATGGAGTCCAATTCAAGAGCAAGGACCTAGATTCCTTGTACTCTAAATTTAAGATCACTCAACATTGGTCATCTATTTACTATCCATAAGGGAATGGGCAAGCTGAAGCATCTAACAAGAATCTATTAAAATGGAAGAACTTCCATGATAAGAGTATTTATCCCTTTGAGTAGGTGTTTTGGGGTTATGTCAAGCACCTTGAATGGGCCCCTGGCTTTGATCTAACATTTTCTCTGATTCTGTCCCCTATTTCCACTTCTTGTCTACATTTCTTGGCATTCTGGACTGAGGTCCTAAGGTTTTTGACCTCAAGGTGAAAGTCAACCTTGAGGGTCAAAGTAGACCTCAAATTTGACCTAGGTCAGGGTCGACCTCAACTTTGACCAAGGGTAGAGTCTACCTCATCCTTGACCCACATTTCAAATTTCAAGATTTTCTGATTTCTGGGTATCGGGTTTCAAAAGGATTCTTTTTCCTGGCTTCGAGTTGGCCATTTTAAGTTTCGGGATGGTAAATCCTTAATTTCATTTAATCTATGTATATTTATAAATTTTAGGACCTAATTGGGATTTAATTCCCCAAGGTGGCCCCTCTAGAGGATTGTGCCCTAGATCACTATAAAAGGAGGCCTTCCTCTCTCATTTTCACCAAGCAATTTCATGATCAAGAGAAAGATCTCATTCCATCATGCTCAAGCACTCTCAAGGAGACATTAGTGATCAAGAAAGCATTCATTCAAGAAATCTTCCATTCAAGCATTCAAGATTTATCATTCAAACCCTAGATCTAGCCATCATGATGGTGTGATCTTCCTTCAAGATCCTTTTGCTCATCTTGAAGATCCATTAATTATTCCCTCAAGGTGGATTCCAAGCATACAATCATGGAGGTTTGATTTACATTTTTTGATGTTATGTTCAAGTTTTCATATCAACATACTTGTTTACATTTCAAATACAATTGCATATCTATTGAATATCATAGCTTCATTGTTAGATCTACTTCTACAACTTGCTAGCATTCTCTATTTCAATTCCATTATTAAGGTTGATTCCAAACTAGGGTTTGACTAAGGAAAACCCCCAAAACAAACAAAAAAACCATTTTTTCTTGCAAGTACAGGTGCGGGATAGAGAATTAAAGTGCAGATCTAGATACCCTTTTCATCGAACTTCTGAGATCTGCGAACAAAGTCAAAGTTGACCTTCAAAATCTTGAGGTAGTCTTTGACCTTTTATCGAGCTCAAAGACTACTTGCTTCTAGAAAGACAAATTTTTTTTGGGTTTTCTTCGTCTCGGCACTTCCAGTTTGGGATAGATTGTAGAATTCCCTGAAATTGTACATAGGCACCAGAAAAAAGGTATCTCCAAATTAATTTCATCATGAGGTATGTATCTTATTTTATCTGATTTCAAGTATTTCCCTTACAATTCAAATGTATGTGTAAACTATTGGCTTTGGGGTCTCTTTTATGTGCAAACCATTGTTCTAAGACCCCATCCATATTTTATATCTTACATTTTGGTGAACCCGTTTATGACAAATCTTTCTTTTTGGTGTTAGATTTGCATTTTGTGCTAGATCTTACAATAAGAGTAGATTTATTTTATGCTCTTGCATTTATATTTCAAAAATACAAAAAAATTACAAAATTTCTTCAAAAATACAAAAACATTTACATTGCTTTATCAAATTAGATGCCCTATTGTGTTTGATTTCCTTTTCATGTTTATAAATTTCATTTGAATGCATTTGGATATATCTAGATCTATTTATTATCATGTTGCATAAGTTGTTTCAAATGTTGCATGGCGTTACACCTAGCAAGACTTCATCTAGTGCATGTGATGTTGCTTTATCCTCTTCTGTATTACCTTATAAGGATATATTAGAGCAAGAAGATGATCTTGGGCTATATCTCCATCATATTTCTCTTTATGGAGATGAGTTGAGGATTAATGTTAATTATTCTCCTAATTTATGTCCTTTGTATGAGCCTACTTTAGAGTATAATTTACCTTCTTCCCCCTCTAGGGATCAAGCTTTAATGAATTATGGTGACCCTACAATGTGCTTTATTGATAGGGATGATAATCCTCCTATTGTGCATGATCCTTTGGATAAAGACATTGATTTATCCCCTCCTCATGAAGAATCTTTGATACAAGAGGGTGATTTATTAATGGATGACATATTCATACATGATGATAAATCTTTTTCTAAAATAAACTCCCCTTATATAGGCATTTTAGCAAAAGAAGATGACATTATAGATGCTTTACCTCCATTTGGGATTCCTTCTAGTGATGAGACATTAGTGGAGAATGATATGAATTCTCTTCATGCTCTCCCTATTAGTGAAGATCTTATGGAGAATCAAGATCCTACCTCATCTCCTCCTAGGGTGTCTTCTTTGCTTCCTTTTTGTGAATCTATTTGTAGTGTTGAGACAACTAATATGGTTTTTCCCAAACCCTTGTTGAATGTCAAAGGTTGTCCTCATGACCTTACTATCAAAGGTAAACCTATGGAGTCTTTAGAGTCTTTCAATGACCAAGATTCAATAGCTCACACATATCATACAAGGAATAACCTTCAACCTAATCCAATGGTTTCTACTTCTTTACCACCTTCTCAACCCATTCTTCCTCCTTCACCCCATCTTCCTACCAAGAAGTATGATTTGATAAACCAATTGCAAAATACCCCTGCCAAGATTTCTTTATGGGAGCTTCTTCAAACTTCACCTACTTACTATGAAGCCTTACAAAAATCTCTAGCAACTCTTCCCACTCCACCTCCTAATCAAGAGAATATCAATAACTTCTTACAATGCATGCATGCTACCCTGGGTTTTCCTGACATTGTATTTACTTAAAAGGATTTACCTTTTAAAGAAGTTCAAAATCAATATGATACTCTTATGGTTGTTATTTCTGTCAATAAAAGTATCATTCATAGGACCTTGATTGATAATGGATCTAGGCTTAATGTTTGTAGCATGGACATGCTGAAAGCAATTAACGTCGATCTTTCAACTATTCAACCTGACAATGTTCCTATACATGGCTTTGATAACATTTCTAGGAACACTTTAGGCATCATTACCTTACCTATCAAAGTAGGACCGGTCATCCTGAATACACCTATTCATGTTATGCCTAGACCTCTCAATTATAACCTTCTTTTGGGTAGACCTTGGTTGCATGAGATGCATGTTGTTCCTTCCACCCTTCACTGTAAAGTCAAGTTTATACATAACAACAAGATGTATACACTTCATGCAGATGATGCACCAAATCCTTGTTTGAATATTCACAATACTCCTACTCCTAATAGTAATCCTTCATCCTTTAATTCTCTTCTTGGTGATGATTGGGGAACCTTGGATTTTAGTCCTACCTTTATTGGAGAGTATAACGTTAATGATCTTGATTTTATGAAGAAACAAAGAGAATTTGAACAATGAGTTTTTACTTCTAAACCCTTAGTAATAACTTTGCCACTGCTTCTACCCACAATGAATCAATTAAATCTACTAAGGATGATATAGTGACTATTGAAGTTCCATTGACTCCTTCTGATATGGCTTCTTGTTATGATCCTGGTTATCATTTCCTAGTTAAACAAGGATTTAATAGTCAAGGATGTGGTAAGAATAAACATGGAATTCAAATGCCCTTACACATTGGGGGCATGAACATTCTTATGGATTGGGATTTAATCCTCAACAAAAAATCAATGTTAACAACATCTCAAATAACACTTCAAAACATGATGAACCTAGGAAGGAATTGGACCAAGTAGTTCTTTTGCCTAAAATCCTTCATGCTAAGATGATTACTAGACCTAAACAAAAAAACAAACGTAGTCCACACTTGAAGACTCTTCATTTTTGTTTATATCATATATTTCATGATCACTCTAGTAATAAATGTCAAGCTTTACATTATAAGATTAGGCAGCTCATTGATAGTAATGTTATTTATATATCATGTGGCAATGACTTGTATTTCAATCCTATTTTCTCTAAATAACATTTATGTTCCTATTATGGAGCTCCACATTATGTAAACAATGTTAGCCTAATCCTTGGGGGTTCATTTTCTTGCATAGTGTTGTGAGTGATAGAATAGGTCCCTTTCCATCCGTTCCTATGCTTGGGGGGCAAGGATGTCATCTCCTTTCTTTTCTATCTTGCTGAGATTCACCTCTTTCCTTGGTTAAGTAGTATATATCTAGTATGTGATATCCAATCATACATGAAAAATTTGGTTTGCATTGAGGATCTTTGTCCTTGATCACAACCTATTTTGTTATTTGACATTGGGTTTCCATGGTTTATATATCTCTCACCTTGGAAACCAAATAGTGTGCTATCCCTCACAATGGTTACTTTTTTACTTCTTGCATGATATCTCTTTACATTCATCCCTTCTATGGCCTCATAGGAGCTGTGACCTTCTTGGCTTGGATTGG
The DNA here is from genome assembly GCA_027943335.1 of Chamaecyparis obtusa. Taxonomy (NCBI): domain Eukaryota; kingdom Viridiplantae; phylum Streptophyta; class Pinopsida; order Cupressales; family Cupressaceae; genus Chamaecyparis; species Chamaecyparis obtusa. Next base: position 1,551,173 of record BSBK01000325.1, on the reverse strand, counting down.
GTGTTGTCTATGGATATTGTCTTGATGTTGAAGAAGGCTTTATCCTTGTTCTTTTCTTTCCTTATCATGTCAAAATAGTATTTTTTTTCCATCTTAAGGAGGGGGGCATATATACGGCCTCCCTCATTCTATATTATGTATTTTTGTTCTAACCTTTTGTTTTGCAGCATGCTAAATCTCAGAAGGTAATGCACATAAGTTGCTAAATCCTAAAGAGACATGCATTTTCCAAATTTCAAATATGCTAAATCTTGGAAGGTAACACACATAAGTTTCTAAATCCTAAAGGGACATGCATTTCCAATATGCTAAATCTTCCAAAGGTAACACACACAAGTTGCTAAATCCTAGGGAGACATGCATTTCATATTCATAGTGATACAAGAAGGTGGATCTATGGGTATTCCAGAAGTTGTCAGAAGATGCATTGCAATTTCAAGGCACAGTTTATGGGTGAACTTGTTGGGCTTTCCCTCCAGGGTGATTCACGGTAAGGTGGGAATCTTACTGGGTGAGGTAATCACTTTCTCCTTTCTCTCTTTTTGCTTTCATGCTAGTAGGACTAGATCATGAAGCTATGTTATTTATAGTGTTTCTCTTGTCTTTCTTATGTAATCATTTATGCTTTTATGATAGCTTTCCAAACATGATATTAGTATGAGAAATATTTCTTAGCAAGGTTTCTAATGCTTTTCTCTTTTCACACCCTCGTGCATGTATGTTGAGTTCAAATCCTTAGTCTAGGGGCTTCTGTCCTTAGCTAAGTTTTATTTTATCTCATTGTGAATCCACTTGGATCTCATCTTTCTTCTCCTTTACCAAGAGTTTTCATCAAGTCCATACTCTTGCTAAAGTGGGGGCTTAATGTATCATCTTACAATGGAAGCACTTCTATGATAAGAGCATTTAGCCCTCCAAGTAGGTGTTTTGGGGTCATGTCAAACACCTTGAATGGGCCCCTAGCTTTGATTTGACATTTTCTCTGATTCTACCCCCTATTTCCACTTCTTGTTTGCATTTCATGGCATTCTAGACTGAGGTCCTAAGGTTTTTGACCTCAAGGTCTAAGTTGACCTTGAGGGTCAAAGTTGACCTTGACTCTAACCTAGGTTAGGGTCAACCACAACTCTAACCTAGGGCAAGGTCAACCTTGACTCTAACCTAAGGTAGAGTCTACCTCATCCTTGAACCACATTTCAAATTTTAAGATTTTCTAATTTTTGGATACTAGCTTTTGGAAAGATTCTTTTTCCCACCTCCGAGTTGGCCATTTCGGGTTTCAGGATGGTAAATCCTTAATTGCATTTAATATAGGTTTATTTATAAAGGTTAGGACCTAATTGGGATTTAATTCCCCAAGGTGGCCCCTCTAGAGGATTGTGCCCTAGATCACTATAAAAGGAGGCCTTTCTGTCTCATTTTCACCAAGCAATTTCATGATCAAGAGCAAGATCTCATTCTGTCATGCTCAAGAACTCTCAAGGAGACATTGGTGACCAAGAAAGCATTCATTCAAGCAATCTTCCATTCAAGAATTCAAGCCTTTGAAGGGATTTGGTTCAAGCATTCAAGATTCATCAACAAAACCCTAGATCTAGCCATCATGATGGTGTGATCTTCCTTCAAGATCCTTTTTCTCATCTTCAAGATCCATTATTTCTTCCCTCAAGGTGGATTCCAAGCATACAATCATGGAGATTTGATTTACATTTTTTGATGTTATGTTCAAACTTTCATATCAACATACTTGTTTACATTTCAAATATAATTGCATATCTATTGAATATCATAGCTTCATTGTTAGATCTACTTCTACTACTTGCTAGCATTCTCTATTTCAATTCCATTATTAAGGTTGATTCCAAACTGGGGTTTGACTAAGGCAAACCCCCCAAACAAATTAAAAAACCATTTTTTCTTTCATGTATAGGTGCAGGACAATGAATTAAAGTACAGATCTAGATACCCTTTTCACCGAACTTCCAGGATCTATGAACAAAGTCAAAGTGGACCTTCAAAATCTTGAGGTAGTCTTTGACCTTTTATCGGGGTCAAAAACTACCTAGTTCCAGAAAGATAAAAGTTTTCTGGGTTTTCTTCATCTCAGTATTTCTAGTCTGGGACAGGTTGCAAAATTCCCTGAAACTGTACATAGGCACCAGAAAAAAGGTATTTCCAAATTAATTTCATCATGAGGTATTTATCTTATTTTATCTAATTTCAAGTATTTCCCTTACAATTCAAATGTATGTGTAAAATATTGGCTTTGGGGTCTCTTTTAAGTGCAAACCATTATTCTAGGACCCCATCCATATTTTATATCTTACTCAGTCAACAAGACAGGAAGAGACTGGCATTTGATAATAAATCTAGCTCTTTGGGCCTACAGAACAAGTATTAGGATGCCCACTGGGGCTACTCCTTTTGCTTTAGTATATGGGGCTGAAGCGGTGCTTCTTATTGAGGTTGAAATCCCATCACTATGAATCAGAATGCATGGTCTAGTAACTAATGATGACTACAAAGTTTCTAGGTTACAAGAACTTGAACTACTAGATGAGCGTAGGAAATCCACATATGATCATCTCAGAGTATATCATAAACAAATTTCTAGAGGTTACAACAAGAAATTCAGACATAGAGAATTTAAGATTGGCAATCTAGTCTTGAGAGAAAACACTAAAAATCAATCCCATCAAGAACATAAGGGGAAGTTTGAACCCAACTAGTTGGGTCCCTTTTTTATCACTGCTACTTTTAGCTCCAGAGCCTATCAACTCTCAATGACTGAGGGAGAACAACTTTGAGAACCAATCAATGTTCTCCATTTGAAAAAATTATACGCCTAAGACATTTAGTTTGCAAAAATGTCTTGAAAAAAAGTGTAAAAATTAGAAAAAGTCCTAAAAAATGATCATCTTGGTGAAAAACTAGCAATAGACACCTTGATGGTTCACAAAAAAATCAAAAAAATGGAAAAATACAAAAAAAAAAGAGGAAAAAGAAAAATTGCCTTGGTGAGAACCTAGTAAATAGGCACCATGGTAGAAAAAATAGAATCTTTGCCAAGATGGTGAAAACCCAAAAAATAGGTGCCACTTATGTTTGAACACTCCATCTATCAGTGTAATCTTGGTATTTCCTAGCTTTCAGTATTGCTTTAGTTTGTACATATCTCCCTATTTGCTTTTGCATCCTAATTTCAATAAAATTGATCTGTGCACCAAGCAAAAAAAGTGTATGTATCCTATCAATGTTTCCAACTTTGGGGCAATCAATGGATTATCCTATAGTCCTTAGTATACCTCAGATGATTCATATCCAGTCAAAGTCATTCAAAGCCATCTTTGAGTTAGTTTTTCTATCTCCCTACCAGAAAAGGATTTTGCACACCAAATGAACAACAACGAACAAAACAATCTTTACACAAATGCTTTAATCTTGTTGTATGCTAACTGATTCACATTAAGATTTTTGCATATTTTGTCCCTTTGAGCTCCTCGATGGGGTTTAGAGAGTGATGACTGGGGGGCATAATATTTTCTTTTTCTTCTATTTGAAAGTGAAAATCTAATAACTTTGGAAATTCTAGATTGAATTGGTGTCCACTATAAGTGCCTTCATCATGAATTGGATGGCCATGTGTACTTTGACCATCAATACCCAGATGATTCAAGGGAGTCTGATCTACATTTTGTCTTTTTAGTGACTTCTCACTCCTACTATGAAACATGATACTACCCAAGGATGTGAATGATAAAGGGTCACTGCGAGTAATTCACATCGGAATTAGAAGGATATCTCAATTGCTTGGTGTGTTTGTATGCAAGGCATATTCACGTCATCACAACATTTATGTTTTGATGCTTATACAAATTGCAAAATCAAAATGGACATGATATTCAAGTCATCCTAGCTTTTGCGCCTTGGTGCTTATATCTAATCTGACATTCCAAAATCAAAATCAATATTCATATGTTCATGGTTACCTAACTAGTGAGCATTGTATTAGTTATTTGGTGTTACCTATAATATTTAGTGATGATAAAAATTGACATATGATCAGTGACTAGGTCGTAGGTCTTGCATTTCATTTGCATTTGCATTCTGCATGGTCACATCTTTTACATAATCTAAATAAAGCATGATGTTTGATATTCTCCAAAATTTGCACTCAAAACCCATCTAAAGGACTAAACACCATGTAAAGGTCCCTCAAACAAATCAACAAGTAGTCATCGTTCTAGGTTACACATCTATTTTGACAATGAATGAGCACTTGAACTCTTCATATACCTGCAAACCATCGCTGTATTTACATATCATATCATAAAAATTTGCATATTCATTGCATACATGTGCATCCATAAAACATAAAAAGAAGCATACATTGCATTTATTCATCTATCATCTATCATTGCATTGCATATTCATACATTCAAAATAAAGATACATTGCATATTTATCACATTCAACAGTGAAAGGGAAAACACTTCATACATATGCATCATGTAATTAAAACATCATAAATCAAAATGACAAGTGCAATGAAGTCAGAACCACTATAATCGATCTCATATATATAAATCTCAAAATAGTACAATGGGTGCACTAATGACACTCTATACAAAATAATCAATTACAATGAGCTATCAAGAATGATCAAAATGTCAAAAAGGAGGAACATCTGGTATTAACTATCAGCTTGGTCCTTAGCATCGGGTGCTCCTCCTCTTTCGGTAGGTGCATCTGGTGGTGGCTCAGCACGTGGGGCCCTAGCTCCCTTAAATATAATATGTACCAAGAGTAGGATGTGACTCTCTAACCCTGTGGTACAACTGAATAATATGCTGATACATAATATGTAGCATGACCAGTCTGATGGACCACCTCAGCCTATAGGCACCCAACATCGGCCTCTCATTCTTGTAGATATCTATCTCACTCCCATAGTTGCACCTCCAATGATAAACTATGTGATCGTTGATCTCTCAAATGGTGCCTAATATGCCTAATGATATCCTATGAGATTTATCTCAATCAAGGCTCAGCCTCTACTATTGCCTCACCCTCATCCATCACCTTCTTACCTCCACTACCAACACATCTATCTATCTGTGCCATGCAGTGATGAACCTCAGCTCCAAGATCAAAACTGGGGGCATCCTACACATCATCCATAGCCACATCCTTATGCACCCCTAGCACCTCCTTCACACCCACTATACTACCAATGCTCCCTAGCATCCCACCATTACCTCTCCTATATCGATGATGTAATACTACACATCTACCTACTGGAGCTGTCTGTGGTATAGGTGGTGGCCTCATGTGCCCTGCTGGCCTTGAAGGGGTCATCACTGCTCTTGGGCTCGCTGGTGTAGGGTGCACCATCAGGATGTGGACCTCTCATCTCCTATTTCCTCTTCCCATAGGGGCACTAGTCATTTCCTCAGCATCCTCCATGGTTGGAATAAACTTTGTCAGATCAGAGAAATGCCTCATCAGATGCTCTACCCTGTATACAATGTATGCATTTGTCACACCTGCATCAACTACCTAAGGAGGGTAGTCCCAATCCCTAGCAAGAAGACTATAGTACTCCTAACTACACAAAGCATATGATAATCAAGCCGCCCATCCTAATCCAATCTCTCACACCTGTCATGTGTAAGAGGCAAAATCTTGTGGATCATCCTGGATTATCTCATATTGTCTCTAGACACGAGTGATCAAAAAACTCTCAAAGATGGTGGTAGACCTCCCTATCAATACAGGGCTCTGGAAAAAATACCCAAATTAGGCACGAGTTGTAGGCGAACCTCAATCTATAAGTAAGGTTTCTAGGTAATGACTTTCATGTCGTCAAGTACACACTGCCAATACTTAGTGCAACCCATCTGGACCTATGTGACAAACCCTGAATATCTATAAGTGAGCAGCTCTTGAGGCTACCTTTCATCTCCATAGATCAGTCTGCATATGGGAATATGTTCCCAAGCCCAAATATGCAATACAATGGCACTAGATGCAAATGAGTTTTCTTCATGATAGATGATCTCATGCATCTCTAAGAACATGTGCACCAGCATACACTGACCCCATCCTAGCTCTATGGGACTCTCCATCAAACATTGAATCATTAGAGCCCACCCCATAAGAAGACCATTTTTTTGATGATCGAACATGATGATCCCTCTGATCATCCCTGCTATGATGCACTCCAATCGATGGGTCTACCCATATCACTAAACAAGCATCTCCCATGAGATTTGTTGTGTGATTTTCTCCTCTACATTAAATAATGTATGAAATGCTACTAAACCTGTGTTACCCACACTAATATAGTCTAGATGAGGGCCATGAAATGGTATATGGAGGATCATGCACACATCCTTTGGAGTAACTATGAGCTCCCCTTTCGGGAGGTGGAAATTTTGACTCTCAGAATGAAAACGCTCAACGAGTGCAGTGATCAATCCATGGTTCACCTAAATATCATGCAACTAGATCTAGTACTAAAATTTTCACACTACAAGGTGCACTCTCAAAGGTTGAGGTAGGGCCAGGAATAGTCTTTGTTTTGTAGGATGAGAGATGTAGACATGCACATCCAAGTACATGACCTAAAAAACACAAAAATGAGAACTATCAGAACTTTTCTTGAAAATTAGGCTAAAGGAATGAAAAAAGAGAAAATGAGCATGCCAATCAGTGCATTAAAGGCTAAGGAAATCAGCTATGGAATTAAAAATATTGAAAATTTGGCCTAAGGCCCTAAAAAATGCTCTTTGTTTTTTGTACGACACTTCAAACTCGTACCAATTTTCATATGACAATATAGCACTACCCATACGACACTTAATGGTCATACGACACTATACAGGTTCTCGCATGACACTTGAGGGACCTGATGAAATGTCGTATGACATATGGGTGTCCCTCATATGAAAAACACCTACAACAGACATGAAACTCTATTTTGACTTGGAATGTTGTACAAGTCCCCAAAATTTATTGTATGACTTTCCGTGATGCAAAAATTCAAAAAAGTCCTAAAAATCCTAGAAAGCATGGAAAGCTAACAATTTGAATTCACAAAGAGGCACAGAGGTCCACTTACTAGATTACTGTACTGCCAAGGTCTTTGATATTACCGACTACACTTGAAATGATGAGATGTCCCAGGAACTTGCATTTTAGCTCTCAACGGGCTCCACAAGGATTTATAAAGTCAAAAGGTTAAAATGAATTGAAAATGACCCTTTTAGGCCTTATATAGGTTTTGACCTAATTTTTCAAAGTGCTTTGTTTTGCGTGAAAATTGCACCCCTGGCTAATTTTGACATTCTAAACCCATTTTTAGGATCAAAATCAAAATCCAAGATAGTTTATATTGTCAAAATTGTGATCGACGGATGATCGACTGCTTGCATAATCAACCCTCATAATATCATAGGAATCTAGTATTCAACTTAACTAATTATCTCACATCAAACTCTTCAAATTTTAGCTTGGTCAAAAATGGTCAACTCATGGTTAACCCTAGTCAAACTTGGTCAACAGGGCCACCAAATGATTTAGAACACGTCCCTAGACATGTATAACCACTTCTACAATCGATTACTTTTCTTCTAACCATTTCACACTGGCTTTCTTGCCAGATTTCAATTTTTATCCCGAAGGGGCATGGTAGTACACATCATTAATCAATTATGTCAAATTTCTTCAAAATTTCCTTTTGTAATCAAGACAACAACCATGTCTAGTTGCTGACTAATCAAAGTCCTCGTCACTTGTGGTACATCACTTGGGGCATATCAGATTTATCAAAATTCATATCAATCTGGTGTTCTCTTAATCTCGTTAACTATATCAGCTCTTCATAACCATCAGTTCATTAGTGTTATTTCCTTGATTCTTTATAATTGAAGGGTTCAGATTTGGCATCCTTTTGATTCTTTTGGATAATTAGGTCTGGAGTTAGGATGGTCACTTCCTCGTATTCATAAGTTCAGAATTAGGTGTTTTTTACACTTCTTCGTAATCACTGGTTCGTTGTTGGTACCATTAACATCATCTCAGTTCTTTGGTCAACCAAGACCTGAATCAACATCTTCAAATCTTTCAATCGGTTTCTATCTCGAAATTAGTTAATCTTTCAGGATCAATTTATTCACCACATAACTGAGTCTAGACATCATCAAAAACATATTAATCTTTGAACCACTTTGCTTCACATAATAATTCAAAGAGGGGAAAAATGTAATACCCCAAAAATGGGCTCCAGGACTATTGACCTCCTACATCAACAAATCAATCGAAATTGCCATAAAAGTCCTAACTGAAGGTACATCTGCACATCAAATCATCAAAACCCTAAGTGATTTTATCTTAATTCTGCATCAAGGAATATTCCTAAATATTCCTAATTTATCCTAATTATCTTTAATTAAAGATTATTTAGCAATAAATGATATTATTTTATTTATCCTAAAGTTAATTATTTAAATATGTTTAATATTTAATTAATTTAATTTAATTCTGCCACTTAATTATTTAATTATATTTAATTGATATTTATTCCTAATTAATATGGTTTATTTGACAATAAATCAAAATTCTAAAAATAATTGATTAAATGTTTATTTAATTGATTAAATCAAATTGTCAAATTTAATGATATAGTTTTGGGATAAAGTTTGATTAAATAATTGATTAACCCATAAATCAATTATTGTTATTCAAAAATCAGTTAAGTTGAGAATAAAACACATGAAATATTAAATAAATTCATAATTATCCATGCACAATCAAAAAAGCAATTAAACTTTAAATCAACTGTTCAATTCAATTTGTTAACTTTTTGGACTCAACATGTGATTGTGAGGTAAAAAGTGATCAGAACTCTTGATTTGAGTTAAAAAGATGATTTTACATGAATTTATGAGTTAACTCTTTCTGATTTTCTCATAACTCAACAATCAATCTGACTTGATCAGGGAGAGATTTTTGGTTTTTCATGAGTTCTCATAGAACTTGGATTTCTATATAAACGAGGCTCAGTCCTTTACAAATGACTGCAAATTTGGAGAATCTTGCTCGTGCGATCTGGCAAATTGTGAGATTGTGCAATTTTGAGATTCTTGTTATTATTATTTCATTCATTTTTATAGCATTCATAGCATTGCTAGATTATATTTCATTCCATCTTCATTCAATTTTAGATCATTTCATATAGTTTTCATCCATATTGCATAGAAAAATGAAAAATATAGCTTAATCTGCATTCATCGTTCATTAGCTTTCATCATTCAAATCCTTTGTTTAGGTGTTGCATCATCACTGATCTCGATTTTTTCTAAGAATATCATACTCGCATCTACTAGAAGGCAGTAAATCGCTTGGTTAATGATATTTGTCTTATTTGCAGATTTTTTGATTTGTTAATCTATAATGTTTTACTGAAGTGTTGTGTTCTACAGACAGGCACAATTTCACATGCACAAGATCCACCTTAAGTGCACATATCACATTATCATCCTCATCCTATGGCACATACTTTATTACATAATGTGAGATGATCCACTTTTGGTGGACATGTGATTACACCTTGCATAGGTGATAGCTTATCAGCTCCTTATCATTCTCTCTTATCACCTTTCCTATATAAGGAGGCCTATTATGTACATTTTAATAAATTCATTGGATCAATTTAATCATCAATCATTGCATCACTAATAAAATTATATTCTTGTTCATATCATCTCTCTTGCATTTTTGCTATTCTTTAACCTCTAGATCTTTGGTTCAATCTTTTCTATTTGCAAATTCCTACACTCCTAATAGCGAGACTACTGCAATGATGTTGGATGAGTCTAATTATGAGAAGAAAAGGAAAGTGAAGTTGATGGAAAAGATTTATAAAGATAAGGAGACACTTTTAGAATTTATGGTTCAGACAAAGGACACACTAAAAGAGGTCGGTCATTTATTAACCAAAGTGTCAAAAAATTTAGACTTTACCAAGGATTTTTAGAAAAGAGAGAAGATGCACAAAATGAGCTTGACAACTTAGTTGAAAAGATTGATCCTATCATAAGATAATTTGTAGCTAAGTGTAGTGCCAAAGTTAAATTGATCACACAAAAGGTGAAGTAGATACAAGAAGAATAGGACAAGATGGTCATCGCACTACTTGAATTACAATCCTACTTATCTCCCAAAATAGAGGTGATGCAACAAAATGTCAAGAATATAGAAGCTTTAATTTGATTACTAGAATTGAGTATGTGGGATGCCATGGATGAGTTAGCCTTTGATCTACATGGGAAGATCATTTATAAGAATTAATGGGAGATGTGATTAGAGATAGAAAAGACAAACTTCAAGGATGTATTTCACAGAATGTGAGCATGGTATGCTATTCATTTGAATATATTTCAATTTGTGAACCTTTATCATTATTGAAAAAATGGGGAGTTTAAGGGAAAGTAAAAATAAGAATCTAAAGAATATAAGTTAGTGATGTATAGTGTTAGGGAGAGTCAATACAATATATTTTTTAAATTTTTCTCTCATTAATGTTAAGATAATTTTGGGGAGATGGACATATTTTCACCTAGTGTTTTTCATCAATGCCAAAGGGGGAGATTGTTGGAATTATGATGGAATCTAGAGAGATGTCATAGGTGATTATGTTTTTGGTTGTCATTGATGGAAAGATAGTCACCACACATGGTTGGATCAATTAGTAAAGTTAGTGTTCGATCGATAAGAAGAAAATAGCCAAGTATAGTAAATGGTGTACAGGAAATACTACTACAAATAAAAATTTTGGTAATGGTAAAGTATAAGATGCAATTAAGTGGATAAGGCTTATATGTAGAATGTATATAATTATAAGACATCATCTCTACAACCACAAATTAGTTGTAAAATCAGTGTGCAAGCATCATTATGGTAGAAAAGGCTACAAGTTTAAAAGACTAAGTTCTTGAGCTATCAGTGGTAAATCTTAGATCGATAACTGGTATAGATATTGTGGTGTGTATAGATGTTATGGTGGAGTATCTTAGATATTAAATATTTGATGAGCTTCCATTTATACACTTGAGGCAAGTATGAAGGGAAGATTCCAAAAGGAATTTGGGATGGTTTGTAGGTCTTGAATGTTCTTGGAGACATCACATGTAAATCTTATGATGGATCAAGATGGGTCTAAAAAACATGTTACAAACATCAGGATATGTATTTTAGTGAGATGTATTTGAGAGAGAAAATTGAAATTTGAATTTTAGTGAAGGTTAAGGTGGTCCAAGTTAAGTATTTATTGGGTACTTATCTTATTCTAAAAAGTTGTTGAGAGTTAGTGAGTTGATGATTGTATGAGGAAAAATTCATGATTAATAGGGTTGTGATCAAGTTTTTGAGAAGAGGAAAATTAGAGGGAAATAACATAATTCAGAGAGCATTTTGGATCTAATTGGCAAGGTGTGCTACATCCATATCATTACTTGTTGTTGTCTAATAGTTACAACAAGAAAAGTCCCTTTTATCAGTTAGAATTTAACATGTCTTCTATTGGAAATCCATTAACTAAGTGAACTCACAAAAAGAGTCTTAAACCCTCTTGGGATGTTATTCTTAATAGATCTCATTATGCTCCTAATAGTGTACTAGTCACTCCTAACAAGGTGAACCCTCAGAAAGGGTATTTGTATCTCCTAATAGGGAAAACCTTTTTACTATAATAAAGGTCTTGTAGGCATCATCCCCACTTTGGGTTTCTCCCTCTAACTGAGGTTTTCCATGATAAAAATCAATTTTTTTTGTATGATGCATGTGTGGATGTCTCATGTTATTTACTTTTATTTCATCACATCAATTTTATGTTTTTTAATTTGAAAGTTGTTGCTAAAGTTAATTAGACGTATGGTTGAATCAGTAGGTTACATGTTTGTACTAATTCATCCCCCCCTCTAAGTACCTTCAAATACTAATATATTTTCCCTTGATGTCATGTGGGGGATTTTGTCTTGATCATTTATAGCCTACTTTGATAGGGCCTTTGCATCCTCGATAATATGTCACATTTTTTTGTATATCAAGAATACAAGGCTAAGGAAATGAACTTGAAATTTATAGCACCTTCACCCACTCAGCATGTACATTATTCTTGGCATGCTTCACCTTCTTTCCTTTCCTTTTCAATGGCTCAAGGAAAGTGTGTGTCCCATGGGAAGCCTCCTCACCTACCTCTGTTAGGAATGGGAACACTAAGAGGAGGGGTGAATTAGTGTTCATTGTATTTTATCTTTTTACTTAATCTTAAACTGAACTTAAATACTTAAGTACTGAAATGAACATCCACATAAACATGAAACATGAAATCAACACATAACACCAATATGGTTACGGGGAAACCTAAATAGGTAAAAACCCCAGTGGGAATTGACATCCACTAATATTATGTACTAGTGTTTTATGATCCTTGTTAGAAGATCCTTAACCCTGTTAGGAGTTTCTTTACAATTTATTAAGTACAGTAGATCTTGTCAAGGGTCAGACCCTGTTAGGAGTCTTTTACAATAAACCCTATTAGGGGTGTGGATGCACTGTCCTAGAGCTCACTGCTCAAGTAGTGAACGTTGCAACCTTCTGATCTCAGATACACACTATATCTACTGGATGAACTATTACTGTGACATTGCTTATCTGATCAGTTCCTTTTATGCATTGATGCTTTGACCTATTGCAAATCTCTAATACATCTTATCAACTCTTCAAACACTTCTTCTCTACTTATCTCAACTCTATAAAAACTCTCATACTAATTACAATGGGCGCATCTCATATTTATAAGTGCATACAAAACAAATAACTAGGTCATCCCTTTAACCAATTACATACAACACTTCCAATTGAATTGGCTCAAGTGTGTTTACAAAAAAACATAATTACATGTCATCAACCCAATTACAATAGGCACATGGCCTTTACATCATAATAATATAACCACAAATCAAAATACCAACAGTCGGCTACTTACTCTGTCCTTCTATAGCACACATTGGCTGTGTAACTTCAACTATTTGTAACTTTGTCATACTTACATATCTGATCATGGGCTCATAGACTAAGCATGAATATAGTCTAAAAAACTTTTCTTCTAGGGTGCATACCGTAACTCAATTGTACACATGTGCACTAATGCTCTAAGCTTCAGGTACTCTATATATTGTCTAGTCTTCAACACTTAGCCAGTTTCTAATCTTCTCATCAAGTGCGCCGACTCCAAACTAGTATATGACTTTGTTGCCATAATTAAAATACCATACCAAGTAATATACACTAGTATATCCAACTTTCCAACAATCTCCCCCTTTTTTATTGATGGCAACAAAGGAATATGGCCAAGTTGCTAATTGTCCCTTAATACAAAAAACTTTTGTCTTATATCTCCATTATACATAAACTTCTATCTTATATCTCCTTATATATATCTATAGCCCATATTCTATACATACTCTCCCTTTTACATTAATGACAAAGGTGCTTCAAAATTGTATCTACAAAGACTTACTGTGAGAGAACATCCGGATATGCTATCTACAAGTTTTGGATCTCCTTCTTCCAAAATGTCATCAATGAATTTACAATCTGGAGATGGGCGATAGTGCATACTGTAGCTTCTCCATCTTCTCCAAATATGTGCTAGGACCTTGTTCATATGTCACCATGTTGGCATCGATCTCCTTGATATTTTGATTGAGTATATCTAGTGAGGGCACAAGAGTATTTATGAGTTGTGTTTGCCTTGCCCTTATCTTTGACATCTCTTTCTCAGCTTTTTCAATCTTATCAATCTATCCTTGGTAGACATTATTAAACATGTTCACATCAATGGATGGATCTTCCACTAATTTCCTTGTGCTATCTATCATAGCTTCTTCCTCTTGTATCTTCTTGTATAAATCATTAGTCAACTTGTCTTGGTTCATATAGTCAGCAATAATCTTTCTGCCCTTTACTGCAAACTCCTTCAAGGATGCTTGACCATTCTTTAGTGAACTCAAGTCAAGTAAAAATTTTCTAACCAATTCACTTAGACTTTTCTTCAAATACTTCTCCTCTACAACTAGGGATGCATATTCTTCCAAGCTAGAGAAATTACTCTTGAACTGTGAAATAACTATACTCACATCATCAACGGAGTGTACCTTGGACACTTTCTTGTCTATTGGTAACAAGTTTTTTAAGATGTTTACTAATTCTACAAGGAGGGGATTCCTCATTACCTGTTTCTCCTTGGCTTTCTCCATAGCTAAGATGTTGAAATTGATCAGGTCTTCTTCTCCCCATGAATCCAAACTGGTTGTTTTAGGTGTCAAACTTGACAATAATGTTGTTGAGGGAGTGATAGGAGTGCTATCCATCACTTCTTGTTTTACCTTGATCATTTCAACTGATGGTTCATCTTTTTGCTCACTTCCTTTTACCTCTTCTTCTCCCTTTTGTTTTTCAGATTCCTTTTCTTTTTCTTCTTCTTTCTTTTCTTCTTCTTTTTCTATATCTATTATGTCCTCAATCAATATTTCTTGTTGATTAGGAGGAGTGTTACTACATAAGTTCTCAACCTCTTGAGTGCTTACAAAGGATTCTTCAAACTTATCCAAATCCATTTCTGTGGCTGCCAAAGTGACTTTTACATTATCAATAAAAATTGAGTCATCTTTGAATGTCTCTAATATGGGTGTTGACTTATCTTCCTCTGATATTGTTTCAACTATAGGCGATGAGTCTTGGGGACTTGTCATAGGTACATTAGTAGTCTTTGACTCTTTTGAAACCATAGTGGGTACTTGAGCTTTGGGCACAGTATCTGGATACATGTGCCTATTCATGAAGACCTTCTCAAATGCCTTCTTTGTTTCCTTAGCAACCAATTCATAGTTCTTGTCCATTATGTGCAAGGTCCTTGACTTGGTTTTGAGATGTGGCTTTACTAGATCTAGTAACAGAGATTTCTCCTCTAGAGAACATACCGAAAGGGTTTCATCTAGAATCTTTTATCTTATCCTTAGATCCTCTTCAATGGCCTATCTCTTTTGGAATTCTAAGATGTTCCACACATTATCAGGAATCATAGTCTTCAGTTCTAAGACTGTCTTCTTAAACTTCAACATATGTTTGACAATCATTCCATGTATCTCTGATTTGTCAATCTCACTATATTTCTCATAGAACTTTCCTACTTGATTAATTCTACCTTCATCAACAATTCTTGTACTTCATACAATGAGACTAGGTTTGAAACTTACTTTGGGAGGTGCTTGAGTGTTTTTCTTATTTCTTGATACTCATGAGGATGGATGACCAGTGCTAATCTCTTTCTTCCTCTTAGGCATTGCCATATACTCAAGAGGAGCATTAAGGTCAATGGTTTCCTTGGGCGTAGGAGTAACATTAGTTTTACCCTTCTGAACATCAAATTTCTCAATTTTCACCTTCTTCAGCTTAGGATCCTCTGATTCTATCTTTGTTGTTGCTACGCTTTCAATTTCCAAAGAAATATTCTCTTCCCTTTCTTTTTCTAAGTATGCTTGCGATACACCATGAATTCTCAAGATTTTTGAAGTAACCTTGGCAACCTTCCTTTTTGTTGCTACATTGTTCAAGACTGCATCAACTTCTCTTGTTTTCTCTTCACAAGTTCCCCATCTTGGCTCATTAGGGTCTTTAGGGGCTGAAATCAATACTTTTGCATATGCTTCTAGGACTTGTTCATCAACCTCATATCCAAGTGGATGGATCCACTTTGTCCTTGGTTCAACTACCTCCATGTATGTTGTGTCTTTCTCAACCATGAAACAAACAATATCCTTGTATTTTTCAACAATATTCTCTGGTATTATGTACCTCATCTTCATTTTAGCCTTGAATGTCTTCAACTCTAGTGTCATGTAATCTCTTAGAGTGCTCTCAGTAGATGCCTTGAAGGATATCTATGGCATAGTAGGAATAGTCTTGTTTAGGTACAAATTAGACACTTTTCCAACAATATGGAAGTACATATATATGATTAAAGAACCAAATCTGAATATCTTGGTCTTGTCATGCTTGATGGCCTTAATTTTATCTATCAGTTGTGCATGTAGGATCTCACACAAATTGAACTCTCCATTCTCTTTCAACAATCTTATAGCTGCAAGAATTGTGGCCGCATACACACTGTTCACCCTGCTAGTGTGTTGGAACCTATATCATAGGATCAGGGACATCAATTTGATGTCATCTTGGTCAATAGGATCTATAGTCATTCTACACCTATCACTTCTTGACTTGCATTTTTTCTCAACAAGTTTCCTTACATCCTTTCTTGATGGAAGAACAATGCCTATCTTTGAGAGGCATGTCATCTCATGAATTAGGTCACCAGTAATTTTGACCAACACTTCATCTATCCAAAAGAGGTCATCATGAATCCTGCTAAGTAGAATCTTGATCTATTCCAATTTTTAGAACTCATATGTCATACCATACTCCACTATAGGGTGATTATTCCACTACGTATACTCATCCATGAAGGTTTTTTCTAGTTTCATCATTGTTTCCATGTGTGCCCTAATTCTATCCAATCCTACTAGCTCTTTCTTCTAGTATATGTATGCCCTAATGTCTTCAACATGCATAACACCCATAGGCATATAGGAGAATGCCCCTTCTAGGTCATCCAATGTGGATTTGAATGGGTGCCTCTTAAATACATATCTCTTCTTTTTCACAACATCAAATAAAATAGGAGTAGCCATCACTTACTTGTAAATCACTTTTTTAATGGTTTCCAAGATATTCTAAATCGATGCAATAAACTAGGGTTTCTGCAACTGATCAAATGCACACCAAGTCACTTGATGAATCAAACTACAATCCTTCACAATAAAATGCTATGACTCTTCTACTCTCTAATCACTCTGAATTTGAATGCAATGAGAGATTTACAAACTCCTGTGTACTTTAAAGTAGAAAATCTATCATTAATGCTTGTCGCGTAAACTAGGCTGTCACTTGAAAATTTCTAACTTTCATTCTAAAAACAATCAGCTAGTGCACTCTTGCATGAAGGTTCTTCAAGTCTCCAAAATCTTAAGTCCAAAGGTGCATACTCTGAAAGTGAGTATACCAGCCACGTAGGGGTCTAGAGCTGAATTAGCTCCCCCTATGAACCTAAGGGCCATTCATCTAGATATAAAGGGTGCATCCACTATGGATGCATCTAATACATTCTCATCAACCTTATCCTTCTTTTCTTCTGACCAAATCAAGCTCACATCCTTTGAATCTTTCACAAACTTTACTTCTCCTTCAGGATCCAAAATTGGTTCTTTGGGCTTTTTAGGGCTTTCCTGACCTTGTGTCCTTGATCTACAAAACTTTGAGATGTTTCCAGCCTTGTTACAAGAGTGAAAAATGACTAGAGGCCTTATATTCCTTGGTGCATTGACATGGGTCACCATTTTACATTGTCTAGCTAAGTGACCATTATAGTTACATATCTGGCATGTAACATTCTGAGAACTTCTTACATTTGACTGATTCTAATTTCTCTGATTATACTGAGTCCTATTCTTTTGACTTGTCTTGAAATTCATAGCTCTATGACAAAATTTATTACATGAATAACAGTAACCATTAAAAGGTCTTACCTCTGTACAATTCTTTTCTATATGTCCATGCTTGTTACATGCATAACAAGTGCGGTCTACTAGCTTGCGCTCATTCTTAGGTGGTTCAATATGATCTTTAGTTTGACTTTTAGTCTCCTTAGCATCTGAGGTGTCTTTTGGTGCTTTCATTCTTTCTCGCATGTTGTCAATCTAATTTTATGCTTCATTGTATCCAATGTAGCTAGTATCTCCTTTAGCTCTTCTTGCATACAACTAAGATTCTATCAAATCAAAACTGGTGTGTAATTTATCAATGTGATTCTTTGCCTCTTTCAATTCAGATTCCAAGCTTTCTTTTCTATTTCTTAGCTCCAAAATTTCCATGTTTTCTTGCCTCAATTCTTCATTTAGTTGAAGGTTCTCTTTGATCTATTCACTATAGACATCTTGGTTGTTGATCAACTTGTCACCCAATTATTTAATCTATTCTTTCAAGGATGTATTTTCTTCATTCATCTTCTTGATCATTATCCCTAAATCACTAGTAGAATATTCTTTCAAATCCTTTCTTAGCCTTTTGATGACTATTTGAGCATCACTGAGTTTTTCCTTTAGTTCTTCAATTTCTTTTTCAGATCTGTCCAGGTCTTCAAGAGAAACTTCAAGATTTCTTTTTAGATGTTTCATTTATGCTTTGTCCATGATCTCCTCAAGTGGTTAAACTTCTTTTCTAAGGACCAGAGCTCTGATACCAATTATTAGGAATGGGAACACTAAGAAGGGAGGGTGAATCAGTGTTCACTATATTTTATATTTTTACTTAATCTTAAACTGAACTTAAATACTTAAGTACTAAAATGAACATCCACATAAAAATGAAACATGAAATAAACACATAACACCAATATGGTTACGGGGAACCCAAATAGGTAAAAACTCCAGTGGGAATTGACACCCACTAATATTATGTACTAGTGTTTTATGATCCTTGTTAGAAGATATTTAACCCTGTTAGGAGTTTTTTTACAATTTATTAAGTACAGTAGACCTTGTCAAGGGTCAGACCCTATTAGGAGTCTTTTACAATAAACCCTATTAGGGGTGTGGATGCACTATCCTATAGCTCACTACTCAAGTAGTGAAGGCAGCGACCTTCTGATCTTAGATACACACTATATCTACTGGATGAACTATTACTGTGACATTGCTTGTCTGATCAGTTCCTTTTCTGCACTGATGCTTTGACCTCTTGCAAATATCTAATACATCTTATCAACTCTTCACACACTTCTAATCTACTTATCTCAACTCTATAAAAACTCTCATACTAATTACAATGCGCACATCTCATATTTATAAGTGCATACAAAACAAATAACTAGGTCGTCCCTTTAACCAATTACATACAATGCTTCCAATTGAATTGGCTCAAGCGTGCTTACAAACAAACATAATTACATGTCATCAACCTAATTACAATAGGTGCATGGCCTTTACATCATCATAATATAATTGCAAATCAAAATACCAATAGTCGACTACTTACTCTGTCCTTCTCTAGCACACATTGGCTGTGTAACTTCAACTATTTGTAACTTTGTCATACTTGCATATCTGATCATGTTCTCATAGAATAAGAATGAATATAGTCTAAAAAACTTATCTTCTAGGGCGCATACCATAACTCAGTCATACACATGTGCACTGATGCTCTAAGCTTCAGGTACTCTATATACTGTCTAGTCTTCAACACTTAGCCAGTTTCTAATCTTCTCATCAAGTGTCCTGACTCCAAACTAGTATATGAATTTTTTGCCATAATGAAAATACTATACCAAGTCATATACACCAGTATATCCAACTTGCCAACAACCTCAAGCCACATATCCTCCTATAATGTCTTTTATTCTAAAATCCATACCTAGTGTAGATAAAGGAAAGGCACCCATGTTTCTGAAGCCCAAGATATGTCTTCCTCCTCCCAGTCCCATAATCCCAAACATACATCACCATGTTATCTATGGAAAGGGTAAGAGGTCTCATAAGACTACACAGTCTCCTCTAGAACCTTCTCCATGACCTTTGATGGAACCATCTATTCCTTCAACTTCTCACAAGGAAAAAAGGGGAAGGTATCCTATGACAAAGCCACTAATTCCCCTATCATCTCCACCTCCTACTCCATTATTAGGGACTTCTCCTTCACTAGCTATAACATTTATGACCTCCCCTATGGATTTGGATGATGTTGCATCCTCGTAGAATTCCTAGCCTAACCTGATCCTACATTAGAACCAGCTTGACTGTGATTGTATGTATCATTAATGGAAAAGGGATCTGGTTTATAACACTATTACAAGGGTAGAGACTAAATCTTATGAGCCTATTTCTTCTCCTTCTTCCACTTTTTCTTCTAGTTGTACCCTACTCTAATTGTAGTTTCATTAGCTTCTTTCTCTTCTACCACCTTTTTCATACTTCCCCTACACTGGGAGTGTCCATTAGGCCTTGTGCTAAATGGTTCATAGTATTTATCTCTCATTTATAGGAGTAATCTCCAATCGCACCTTTATATATGTAACTCCATTTCTTGTCTCATAAATATGTTGCACACCCAAGTTGTATCTAGTGTGGCATTATCTACCCAACCTGCACCAGTCCTATCTCATTACCACTATGCTAGCTTTCTTGATGTCCTCAAGGCTACTATACTTGAGAAGAGGTCTTAACATTTTTCCTTCAAGAGGAAGTTCAAGAAATTCCCTATCTTATATTTCAAGCATTATGATTCTTCTCCAATAGATACTCTTTTAGTGTCCATTCTCACAATGGAGAAAGCTCTGAATTCTTTTAAGTTTGTCTCTACCCATTTTTTTGAGTTTAATAGGGAGTCTTATACATTTGTTCATCTTTGAGAGTCTCCTAAAGGTGTTAAAGATTGTATATTTGACTCACTAGAGGATATTCCATCATTGATGATGATCTTCACACGATCCCTCTCACTTGTCATGGTCAAGCTTTTGGATAATAACATTGAGGTAAACTTCATCCTTGGTTCTTTCTATTAGTGGAAACATGGTTTTATCATTGTAACTATATCATTGCACTCATGAAATCCCTCCCCATATGATCAATATTTATAAGATAATGAATTTCTAATGGATGATCTATGAAGGCAGTACCCACTTCTACATCTATAGATTAGAGAGTTTTGTCATGCGTTCCCTAGTGCTTATGTTTTTGTTTTGTTCCCTCCTAGAGGACCCTTGTTATTTATTGGTACCTATAAATAGGAGGTTTTATTTTGTGAAGCTTCATATATTTTTAATCTTATTCTTCTACTTTTCATACCTTTGTTGACATTTGGGGATGATGCAAAGTGTTGGGTGCATTTAGGCACTCCTTCCATGTTCACCCACTTTTTTTGTCTCTTTGTCTTCATGTTTTTCTTTAGATCTAAGACATGGCTAGTACTGATGAGATATCCCCTTAGAGTGTGTATCCTTTCTCTTCTAGGCTCTGACACCAATTTATTAGATCCCTCTATCTTTGTGTAGATATTATGGAATCATGTGTAACATCTCATATATTTGAATGCCACAATGTCTTTTCTTTCCTCAAAATATCTTATTATCCCCTCTAAGAAACAAATTCCATTCCAAAGGGGGTTGTATTTGTTATTGTTTGGTTTTTATTCAAGCAAGCATTGTACACTTTTTTTTTTATCATGGGGTTAAGCATTTTTGAGTTGACATGTTAAGCGTTTCCCTAGGATGACTTGTCAAGATTTTCCCTAGCTTGACTCATCAAGATTTTCCCTAGGTAGACTCATCAAGTATTTTTTAGGGTTAACTTATTAACCAACATTAATCTTGTTATAATAGATTAGGGTTAGGATTTTATCTATGTATGGGAATTTCATAGCTTCTTGCACTAGTATTGAGTTGTAAGGGATTATAAATTTTAAGAGGATGAAATTATTAGATAATAATATTTGACTCTCTCTTTGGTGGACGTAGCCTAAGATTGGGTGAAGCATTTTAAATATTTATGTCTTCTTGTTATACTTATGTGTTATTTATTCCTTTGAATTATTGGTTATATTTGTATGTAATTGTTAAATTAATGTCTGCTAATCGTAACAAGTGGTATCAGAGTGGGTTGTCTATTCAGTTATCCTCTGCAGGAAGGTCTCACTATTGAGTGGGAGTCTACTCGTTGAGCAGGAATAATGGAAGATGAGGGTAAGTTGAAGGTTGATAAGTTTAATGGGAAGAATTTTCATTTATGGAAAATGAAAAATGGATGTACTACCCCAAAAATGGGCTACATGTTCATTAACCTCCTACATCATCAAATCAAATGAAATCAACATCAAAGTCCTAACCTAAGCCACATCTGCACATCAGTTTATCAAAAACCCTAATTGATTATCATTAAATTCTGCATTGGGGAATATTCCTGGCAATATTCCTATTTATCCTAATTATCTTTAATTTAATAGCTATTTGGTGATAAATTCTATTTATCCTACAGTTTGATTAATTGAATATTCTGAATATTTAATTAATTAGATTTAATATTGCCACTTAATTATTTAATTGGATTTAATTAAATTATTCCTAAATTGTATTATTTAATTTTGACAATAAATCAAAGATCTTATGACTAATTGATTAAATTCTTATTTAATTGATTAAAGTCAATTGTCAATATTTAATAATATAGTTTTGAATAAAGTTTGATTTAATAATTGATTAACCCATAAATTGGTTATTTTAATTCAAAAATCAGTTAGCTTGAGAATAAATCACTTTATTTTTAAATTAATTTATAATTAAATCATAAAAGCAGTCAACTCAAAATCAACAATCAATTTTAAAATTAAACTCAACATTTGATGATGAGTTGAAATTTGATCTAAACTCTATTTTGAGTTAAAAACTACTTTTGCATGATTTTTGTGAGTTAATCATCTCTGATTTCTTGATAACTCAAAAATCAACCTGAGTTCATCAAAATTGATTTATGGCTTTTCTCATCCATCCTCAAAGCCCTAGATTTCTATAAAATCAAGGCTTAGCTCTTCACAATTAACCACCTCAAATTTGCACAATTACTCTGGTGAATTGTCGATTGAAGGATTGAACATTTGTGATAGGCTATTTGTGAGATCTTTCATTGTTGTTCATAGCTTAGTTTCATAGTTTTCATATCATAGCTTGGCATTCATAGTTTTCATATTATTCTTAGATAAATCTACATTCAATCTCAATTTCATTCATGTAGCTTAGATTCATACAGTTTCTCATATTATTGCATAGAAAATACAAAAATATAGAATAATCTGCATTCAAATCCTTTGTTTAGGTATTGCATTGTCACTGATCTCAATTCCAATCTGAGAACATCATACTCGTACATACTAGAAGGTAGTAAATCACTTGGTTAGCTTAGTTTCAATTATTTGTCAGATTTTGATTTTGGCAAACCTCTAATGTTTTACTGAAGTTTTGTGTCTACAACAAGGTACAAAATTCACACACATTTTTGGCACCCACTATGGGGCCCTGAAATAGGTTTCCATCTCTTCTATTTCACTTTTATATATTTTTCTATCATTTTCTGGTCCATTCTATGATTTCATTCTCTATTTGTACATTTTTCATATGACTTTTGTCAGAAAGTCATCCAAAAAGCTACTGGTTGTCGTATGACATTTGAGGATTTTGAGGCTCATTTCATCAACTCCAGATTGTCATTTGGAAACTCCTCTATCATTTGGAGAGACACCCACTATCATACGAGTTTCCAAATAGTTGTATCAGAGCTGACACATTGTCGTATGGGATTTGGATTGTCATTTGGAAGGTAACCCATTGTCATATGACTTTTGACTCCAGGATTCAATTATCATTTAAGAATTTTTGGTAGTTTTTCAAATTTGATTTTCAGATTTGGACTAACAACTAACCCTAATAATTGAGATCTTTTACTTTTGACTGATATTTTCTTAATCTGATTGGGAAAAGTGCAACTAAATTGCTAAAACAGGTAAAATATACTAAGCGCATTGTGAGGAATTCAGGTATTCTACTACGATCTGATAACACTTTGATTTGGACATAAAAAGAACTCTCATGTGTCAAGCTTGTGTGATTTTTCTCATTTTTGTATCATAGACTTCATTTTGGGCTATAAAATGAACATAGATTTACTTTCTGCATTTTTGTTACACATAGTAAATAGGCCCTATGAACACTATTTGTGGATGATCTTGAGAGAGTGGGCTTCTTTCTCTTGTTCATGCATGCAAAGCTCTTCTTGATGAAGGATCCCCTTGTAGGTAGGGAGGTTACTAAGATTTTCTTGCATTCTACTAGATTTGTGCATCTTCAAGTTTGATTGATACAGTCTCTCTCTGGAGAGGTTGATAGATCATAAGAAGTTGACATCATAGATCTTTGTGGGATAATTTCAGTCTTAGCATGTTAGATTAATTTTTCTACTTCATCTTGGTGAAGTGAAGAGGCTAGGGGATTATGCTCTACTTCCTTTTTGGATAGTACCAAAAACCCAGATCCTTGAATCCAATCTAGTCCCCCTGTGGTATCTTTTGTGAGTCACCTTTAGAGAGGGTTAACCATAGTGGACATTCCCTTAATTGGGTCAACCATGTGGACAAAACCTCAAATGGTAATATCCATTTTCATCGTGGTAGCAATAGCCGCTATATAAATGTCCTTGTGGAGGAAATCTTCATAGGTGTGGTCTCTTGTTGGGCTGTCAGATCTCCCTAGTAGCTCCCGATTGATTAAATTCTCAAACTATTTCAAAACCTTAGTGTGCCTAGATTGGAGTTCACCCTCTTGAGATCACAAAATTTGCAGAGTTAGACCATTACTACAAACCCTAGTGAGGCCAAATTTTTCATTTTCTAGGAATATGTGCATTATTGAAAAACTTTTGAGAACATACACAAGTAGTATTTCTATGGATTAGCACAATAAGTCACTATTGCTTGTTCATGCACAAGGTTTCTTTTGCCCTTGTTCATTGTTTTTAGATGATTGTCTACTTCCCTTGCTTTCTATTTTGCGTACTTGATATCTACTTGGTTATTTGAAATGGACTATTACATGAATCTGCAAACTTGAATAGTGAAAAATTTGCCAACAATTTGAAACTGAAAACCCAAAAACTACAAAATTTGAAGCAAAATTCCTCTCTAGAGTCACAAGTCATCCCACAGTCTCAGATTGTCATACGAGTCTTGAGAAAAAGTCATTTCACAACCCCTGTATTGTCGTATGGTATCTAGTATTGTGTCATACGAGTGTTGTCACCAGAAATTAAAAGAATAATTGTCCCTAGTAGAAATTGTCGTATGAGTCATGCAATTGTCATTTGAGAGCATACCCAGTGTCATACGAGCTTTCAGAAACTCATTTGAGAATTTTCAAAAAATTATCAGAGACTTGTCAAATTTGGCATAAATTTAGTTTTTATAGCCTATTTCTAGATTTTGTCAAAACATTCACTGTGTCAGGAAAAGAGCAGAAACTAAAAAGAATCCATTCATTTTCCTAAAGTGGTCTCTTGAGTCTGATTTAGCCTTCTGATTTATCGATTTGAGTCTTTTTCATCTTGTGTCAAAACCTTGTCAAAATTTTCTTCAAATTCAGTCTTCTTACTAAATGGCTAAGTGTTGTGAGATCGTGCCCACCATCTTTTGGGTGTCTACCCATACTACTATGGCATGATATCCTTCATTTATGTCTAATCTAATTTTCAATCAATTCAATCTTGACAAGTTTGCATCATTTGATCTTCTTGAGTCAGATCTTTCTTCAATTGTCTTCATCTTTCTTTCTTGCTTCACCCAAGGTTAATGGTGGAAACTAGAGCTTCCTCACACAAGAAATCTAGAGAAGCACCCAATACTATACCTTTGACTACTCACGTGGGTCCAACTCTTGAGAAACTCTACAATTTAGGTCTTTACGAAGATGATGGTCTTGGCAATTTTTGATTGAAAAATGGTTACATAGCCCCTCCATCAACTCATGGAGGTAATCAAAAAACTCCTCCTCAATCTATCTTAGGGAGTCCTAAAAATCCTAACATGTCTCATGGAGGGACACATCAAGGGTCTCAAGGACCTCATTCTCAACATGGTGTGGATCAAGAACCTACACCTTCTAAAATTGCTCGATATCAAAATGATGATGACTTCAAGAAAATGATGAGGCATTTCTTGAAAGAAGATAGAGAGGCATACTTTCTAGAGTTAGCTCATCAAGGAGCTAAACTTCCTCCAAACTTTAATGCTGAAAATATCATTACGCATGAGGAAGAAACCCCTATCATGGCTATGATGAAATAGATGCATGCCATGCAAGTCAAGCTCAACAAACTAGAGAAAGAAAAGGAACCTAAGGAGTTCTTGATGGAGGCCCTATGCCCTTTTCCATTTGACAAAGACTTGTACATGCCACCATTCCCTAAAAGGGCGGAGATGCCTAAATATGACAAGTATGATGGAAACTCTAATCCTCAAGATCATGTCATAGAATTATGTACTCAATCTATGGATTTCATGCATGAACCAACCTACTTAATGTGTATTTTCCCTTGACCTTTTGGAGGAGCAACCATTCATTGGTTCTCTAGGATGCCTCAAACTATCAAAAATTTTGAGTTAATCAAACTGTTCTATCAGCAATACTCCTACAATATTCAACATCTGGTCACCATGATCGACATTTGTAATCTGAAACAATATCTAGGAGAACCATTCCTGACATTTCTCAAAAGATGGAGGAAGAAATTTTCTCTATATGCTAGACCCATTCTAGAAACTAAGAAACTGGAAATCTTCATCAATAATCTTGTTCCAAAAATCAACTACCCTTTACAAATGCAAAATCATACATCCCTTGATAAGATGGTAGATAATGTGATCAAAATTGAGAAAGTACTTGTGAAAAAAGGAGACATCACACTTCAAAAGGACAAGTATGAATTTAGATCTGGTTCTAAGGACAAGAACAAACACTAGAATAAGAATAAGGGGGTTGTCATAGATGGCATTGTTGATACTATCTATGCCCCATCCAAGGCAACCACTTTCAATCTCACTATTGGCACCCAAGCCATCAAAGCTTCTGAAGCTAAAGCAACAGAATCTAATAAGAAGCCATCTACTTACAAACCATGGGCTACAGATCCTAACCACAAATTCACTCCTCTTGGAGAATCCTTGGAATCTGCCATGAAAACTCTATTAGCTAACAAAATCATCTACTTCCCTAAGATAAAATTCTTTGATCCTAAACCTAAACCAAAATGGTGGAGAGAGAATGATTTTTGTGACTTCCATCACAATAAGGGTCATAAAACTAATAACTGTGTTCGCTTGAAACACATCATACAAGACAAAATTGATAATGGAGAAATTATGATTGACAATCATAAGAGAAATAATGATCATACAACATTCATGGAACTATTTCTGAAACATGGTAAAGAAGATTCTTCTTCTTAGCCTAATATGGGTGCTAAAGTCAATTATGCCTACTCTGGAAATAATGTTGTCATCAATATGGTTGAACCATGTCTATCTGAGCATTGAAATGTCATCACAATTGTAAGAAAAGATAGAGATAATCAATCAGCTAATGCATTTACTCGATCACAAGCTCAGGTGCATCTACAAGGACAAATACCAAATTCATGCAATGTCCTAAGGTGCCTTTCAATCTTTCATCTGCTTCTAAATAGAAGGCTACATCTAAATCTTCAAATCCTAAAGACACGAGGCCTACATCATACAATATTGTCCAACAACTCCAGCATACAAATGCAAAAATCTCCATGTTTGAGTTGCTTCAAATATCTCCAGCTCATAGAGCTGTTCTAGACAAAGCTTTACTTGGATCCAATGTTCTCGATAACCTTGATTTAGACAAATTGTAGACTATGGTTGGTCATCTTACATCTCCGTAGTATATCTCCTTTTCAAAGGAAGATGATAACTCCTTGAGTCATCCGCATAACCAGCCCTTGCATATTGAAGTCTTGATCCAAAACTGTCATGTCAAATGTGTGTTGATAGATGGGGGCGTTGGTCTAAATATTTATTCTTTCAGCTTGATTACACAACTGGGATTTTTATAAATGGCCATTGATCCTAGAAAGAAGATAACTATTAAAGCATATGATCAGCAAGAAAGATCTTCCAAAGGAATAATTATCTTACCTATCAGAATAGGTACAATCATCAGAGATACTATATGTCAAGTTATTGATCTACCTTTGGCTTACAACATCCTTCTAGGGAGACCTTGGATACATGAAATGAAAGCTATTCCTTCTATGTACCATCGGTGTTTGAAATTTCCTTATGAAGGAGTAGAGGTGACAATTCTAGCTAATCTATATACAACTTGCAATGCATTGAAAGATAGTGCTAATAAACTTGTTCCTAATAATAGAGAATCTTCCACTAAGCAGCTAGACATTGCTTCAACATCCAAGATGGAAGACATTGATAAAGAGGTTAAAATCAATGAAAATGGTATCGGAGAATATACTATAGAGCTAGTCTCTCCCTATCTTTGACATCTCTCCCTATCTCACCTGAGTCCTATGGGAAAACTCTAAAACAGTCTAAAATGGAGTCTAAAGAATCCCTTGAGGCATATAAAGGAAATTTTGTTGCAGAACAAGTGTCTAAACAAGAGTTTGAAGAGGATGAAGCTATGCTTGCATGGCTCTACAAAGATGAACCTAAATCTCAAGTTGTTCAAAAATGTGATGCTAAAACACCAAAGATCCCTTCTAAGTCATATGGCCCAGGGGACAAATTGATCACAAAAATGGGATATAAAGGAAAAGGACCTTTAGGAATATAGGGTAGAGGTCTTCTATCACCTCTTGACCATCGTGGATGAGCAAACAAGAATACAACAGGTCTAGGATATAAGAAGAAGCCTTTCTATCTTAGCAAGAACTCCCCACATGTCTTAGAACATATTGAGCCATCCACAACAAATCAACTAAAGGGAGAAACAATAGAACAATTTGACAGTGATGATTCAGACACCACTAAAGATCTTATTCCTTATGAGTGTTTTCCTAAATAAATAAAAGACCTCCTTGAAGCTAAAGATGATCTAGTAAAAATAATTAATGTAGTAGAAACACAAGAACCTACTATAGAGCAAGAGATAGTTGCACCACAAGAACCAACTAATCTCAAAGGCAATAAAATAGACAAAGAGGAAGGTGGTAGCTATTATGAGATAGATTCCCATGAGTATGAATTCAAATCAGAATCTGAGGGTAACCCTTCTTGGGGTATTCATCCTAACTTTACTCATGTTCTTAAATTTCCTAGAGGCATAGATGAGGAATCCAATGACTATGAGTGGGGAGCCATTCTAGAGGAAGATGAGCTTGTCATAGAAAAACATGTTGATTTTGTTCACCAATATGCACCTAAATGCAATGTAAGTCTAGAGAGAAATAATGAACTTAACATGTCTAATCCACCAATGGCTGAAGTTGACTCCCACAATGACATTGAGCCTATTCACAAATTGAACATATTAAGTTGTAATATCACCTTCAAAATCAAGCATCAGGTTAGGACTAATGATGATAGATTTATATCTCTAAACACTATTTCCCAATCTTTCCCCACTTTGACTATCCAACATCCTGAACTTCTTAACCAAACTTCCACTAATCCAAGCCAAGGTATCTATACCTTTCCAAATGACTATGCCCTCACTTTCTACCTAAATGGAATTGAACCGATGAGGAATTCCATCAGTGAATCAAGCGTTAGCATGATGGAGTCAAACATCAAGTATCTTAGTCAAAAGAATAAAAGTAAAAATAAAAATAAAAGGAGTTTTGAGGGTGAAAACCACTTTGTGGTAGTCTCAAAACCTACAAAAGTAAAAATAAAAGATGTATCCGAAGGTAAAAACCTCTTTGAGGCACCTAAGGATGAGATATTTGATGTCCTTCTGAGTCATTTATAGGATAGATCTCCAGTTCTAATTGAGCCCACTCAATCCATCAACTTGGGAACAACAGAAGAGCCACAGTTGATTCATGTAGCACAATCCTTATCAGAAGAAGAAAAGAAAAAATTTACTACATTCCTAACAGAAAAGAAGATAAAATTTGCATGGAAATATTTAGATATGCCAGGGTTGGATCCTGATCTCATAATGCACCATTTATCTATAGCTCCAAATGTCAAACCTATTAAGAAGAAATTGAGAAAGATGCATCCATATGTTGCACTCTTTGTCAAAGCTGAATTAGAGAAACTATTGAAAGTTAGATTTATCTATGTTATCAACTATGCTAAATGGATCTCTAATATTGTACATGTTTTGAAACTAGACAAATCTATAAGAGTCTGCACAGATTTTAGAGATGTAAACAAAGCATGCCCTAAGGATGATTTTCCACTACCTAACATTGATAAGATAGTGGACATGACTGTGGGTTTCAAGATGTATTCCTTGATGGATGGTTTTTCTAGATATAATCAAATAAAAATTTCTCCAAAAGATCAAGAGAAAAATTCTTTCACATGTGTGTGGGGTACCTTTTGTTGGAATGTCATGCCATTTGGGCTTAAGAATTTTGGAGCTACATATCAAAGAGTTATGACATCTATCTTTCATGACATGATGCATTGAACTATGGAGGATTATGTTGATGATACTTTAGAAAAATCTATGATAATATCCGAACATCTAAATGATTTGAGCAAGATACTAGATATAACGGAGAAGTTTAGTCTCAGATTGAACCCTAAGAAGTGTGCTTTTGGTGTCACTTCTGGAAAGCTCTTAGGCTACATTGTTTCAAAGAAAGGCATTGAAGTTGATCCAGCTAAAGTTAAAGATATCATGGAGATGCAACCTCCCAAGAATATTAGTCAAATGAGAACATTACAAGGGAGAGTACAATCTATTAGATGCTTCATATCTCAGCTAGTAGACATATCACAGCCTTTCACAAAGATATTACATAAAGGTGTGACCTTTGCATGGAATGAGGAATGTGAAAAGAATTTTGATCATATCAAGAAATATCTATCAAATACTCCTATTTTGATGCCTCCTATTCAAGGGAATCCATTGATCTTATATGTCTCCGCTACAGATACATCACTAGGGGCATTGATTGCACATCATGATGAGAATAAGAAGGAAAGAGCTATATACTATATCAATATAACATTGGTAGCATATGAAAAGAACTATTCTATGATTGAAAAGGCTTGTCTAGTTGTGATCTTTGCATCACAGAAATTGAGACATTATATGTTGGCTCATACCATGCATTTGGTAGCTAAGATTGATCCACTAAAGTACCTAATAGGCAAAGCTGCCCTCACGGGTAGATTAGCAAAATCAGTCATGCTCTTAAGTGAATTTGACATTGAATATGTTGAACGAAAAGATATTAAGGGCCAAGTTATTGCTAATCAATTGGTGGATGCACCTATGTTTGATGACACACCAATACAAATGGAATTCCCAGATTCCTCTATCATGAATCTTTCTTCTAGAGAATGGAAATTGTTCTTTGATGGCTCCTATACACAGAATGGATCTAGAGCAGGCATATTGTTTATCACTCCTCGAGGATACTCAATCCCTAAGGCATTTTGAATCAAATTTCCTTGTACAAACAATATTTCTGAATATGAAGCCCTTCTAAATGGTATGAAAATAGCAATTGAGTGGAGAGTAATAGAAGTACACATTCATGGAGACTCACAACTTGTAATCCATCAAGTCAATGATGTGTATCAAATGAAAGATAAAAAGCTCATTCCATATAAGTGAATGGTAGATGATCTAAAGAAATACTTCATATCTATCACCTTTAATAAAATACCTAGAATAGAGAATAAGGCTGCTAATGCAATGGCAACGCTATCTACTTTATTACAACAGCCTAAACATGAGCTACGCTATGAGTTCCTGGTGAAAGCACTATCTTATCCTACATACAATTCCCCTAATACTCATATGATCTGCACTATTGTAGGTCATGATTCATCCTGCTATTAAAATCTTTTCTCCTATCTCAAAGACCAAACATTTTTGATACCTTTAACCGCCATGAAAAGATATACCTTATCAGTAATGCATCTCGGTATGTCATCATTGGTCATGATCTGTACAAATGAGGTCTAGATGGTACGCTACTTAGATGTTTAGAATGGGAAGAGTCTCAACGTGAGTTAGAGGAAGTCCATGATGGTATTTGTGGGTCACACTCGAATGGTTTAACACTAGCCTGAAAACTTATTAGGGTTGGGTACTATTGGCTAGAAATGGAGAAAGAGGCTATCAAGTTTGCTAAGAACTATCAAAAGTGCCAAGTACATGGAAAATTAATTCATGCACTAGGGAGAGATCTAATTCCCTTTACTACATAATGGCATTTTCACCAATGGGAATTTGATCTTATAGGATCCATACATCCTCATTCTTCTAATGGACATACCCATATAATCATAGCTACAGATTATTTCACTAAATGGGTAGAAGCAGTCCCTTTGACACAAGCAATTGGTAAGCAAATATCTATGTTCATCTTGAACTACATCATACTTCGGTATGGTATTCCACATTCTATAGTCACGGATAATGGTGGACAATTCAAGAATAGAGACTTAGATGATTTATGTGCCAAATTCAAGACTACACAACATTGGTCCTCTATCTACTATCCTCAAGGGAATGGATAAGCAGAGGCTTCTAACAAGAATCTATTGAAAATCTTGCATCATACAGTTAATAAAATAGGAAGAGACTGGCATCTCATGATCAATCTTGCTCTCTGGGCCTACGAAACAAGTATCAGAATGCCCACTGGGGCTACACCATTCACTTTAGTTTATGGGTCTAAAGTGGTACTACCTATTGAGGTTCAAATCCCATCACTAAGAATCAGAATGCATGGTCTAGTAACTAATGATGACTACAGAGTGTCTTGGTTGCAAGAACTTGAATTACTAGATGAGCGCAGACAAGAAGTATATGATCATCTTAGAGTATATCAGAAAAGAATGTCTAGAAGCTACAACAAGAAAGTCATAAATAGAGAATTTCAGGTTGGTGATCTAGTCTTGAGAGAGAATCCTAAAAATCAATCACATAGAGAATGCAAGGGGAAGTTTGAACCCAACTGGCTGGGTCCCTTTGTAATCATTGCTACTTTTGGCTATGGTGCCTATCAACTCTCAATGACTAAAGGAGAATATCTTTGAGAACCAATCAACAATCTCCATTTGAAGAAATTCTATGCCTAAGGCATTCAGTCTATGGTAAAATATCCTAAAAAATCTTCAAAATTGGAAAAAGTCCTGAAAAAATGAACATCTTGGTGAAAACCTAGCAATAGGTGCCTTGATGATTCAAAAAAAAATGAAAAAATATCAAAAGTACAGAAAAATTGAAAAAATATCAAAAGTAAAAAAAAATTGAAAAATATAAAAAATACAAAAAAATGAGAAAAAGAAAAAGTGCCTTGGTGAAAACCTAGAAACAAGCGCCTTGGTAGAAAAAATAGAATCTCTACCAAGATGGTGAAAACCCAGCAAATGGGTGCCACTTGTTTTAAAATGCTCCATCTATCAGTGCAACCTTGGTCTTTCCTATCTTTTAGTCTTGCTTTAGTTTGTACATATCTCCCAGTTTGTTTCTGCATTCCTATTTTCAATAAGTCAGTTTAAACACCAATCAGCTTAAATGTTTGTATCCTATCAATGTTCAAACTTGGGGGCAAACAATATTATATCCTATGGCCTCTAGTGTATCTTAGACATGTTATGTTCAATCAGAGTCCTTTGAAGCTTCATCTAAGTCAATCAGCCTATTTCATCTCTAGAAAGGATTTTACATCTACAACAACGCAATCAAACATGAACACAAACTGAAAACAATCTATGCTTTTATCTCCTTGTATGCTTACTGATTTGCATTGAGATTTTTGCATATTGTGTCCTTTCAAGCTCTTCGATGATGTCCTTTATAGGATTTAGAGAGTAATGATTGGGGGCATAATCTTTTCTTTGTCTTCTACTTGTATGTGAAAATCTAACAACTTTGGAAATTCTGGATTGAAATGGTGTCCGTATGTAAGAGCCTCTATCTCGAATTGGATGACCATGAGTACCTCGACCATTCATACCCAAAAAATTCAAGGAAGTTTGATCTAACTATTGTCTTTTTGAGTGAGTTCTTACTCCTACTGTGAAATGTGATCTTACCTAAGGATGTGAATGATAAAGGGTCACTACAAGTAATTCACATTAGATTTAGAATGACCTCTTGACTGCTTGATGTGTTTGTTACGCAAGGCATATTTTGGTCATCATGATGTTTATGTTTTGATGCTTATACAAATTTCTATATCAAAATGGACATATATTCAGGTCATCCTAGCGTTTGTGCCTTGGTGCTTATATCTAATCTGACATTCTGAAAATAAAATCAATATTCATATGTCCATGGTTGTCTAACCAGTGGGTATTGTATTGATTCTTGCACATACAAATCAATATTTATATGTCTATAGTTTCATAACTAGTGGATGTTGTATTCATTTATTTGATTTCCCAAAAAATTCAATGATGATAACTGTTACTCAAAAATAAAGCATACAATACAATAGGCATTAGTAGAAAAAGGTTGCATGTTTGTTTGTCTAGTTAACATTGCCTTACAGGTTTTGTTAGTTTGCATGTCCTTATTACATTCATTATTAGATGTCATTGATGTACTCTAACTATTGATCAACTGTTACATAATTCAAAATTCATCAATGATCATTACATTGTGCATTCATACTGAATGTAGTATACAAATGTCCTTTTGTTTCGTATTTCAATTCAATAAATAGAGTACATTATAGAATTGAAAGAAGAAATTGAAGTATGGAATAGGGGTCCCATGCATTTCCTTGTGTTGTCTTTGAGTTAGCTGGTTGTCTACCAAGTCTTTGCATCTAGGTCTTCACTCCCTGAGTCTCCATCTACATTTAGGTCCTTAGAGTTCACATCTGCAAGAAAGAGGAAAAAATGATTAGATCCTGTTGGATCTAAGCAATACATGAAAAGAAAATAACATACTTCAACAATCTAATTTTCAAACTGCATATCAATCTAGAACGATAAATGTAATAAGGAAATGTATACTAACACTCATTGTAAGGTAGTGTTAAAGGGACGTGTTTCTAAAACATGAAACCTTTTGCTACTAATGATTATTGTGGTGTATGTTTTCTTTTGATTAACTAGGTATCTAAATGAAAGGGACTTAGTATGTTTCCGAACTGAGAAACCTTTTTTAGAAATATGTATTTCATAATGATGTTATTTGAAAGCTTAACCAACTATTTTGAAGATAGCAGTTGTTGGTTTACATTTTTAGTCATTTTCAAGAGTGTAGAACAAGCTGGTTTCCCATGATAAAAGCTATAGGAAGTGTCAGACATTGCTGATTTTCAAAATTCAATTGCAGAATGATGTTGTATAGATGCTGGTTACAATGTTCTTCAAAGTACATTTTCAAGCTTTGAACATATTTCTTGCTGAATATTAAGTAGTGCTTCAAGATTATGCCATAATTTAAATGTTCACAGTTTGTTTTTACTGGGTGTCACGAACCCCTCTTCAAACCTCAGTTATTAACATTCTTCTATTTTTCAGTGTCACAAGCCCATGCTCAAACTTCATTAATAGAGAGAAAAACATTTACATCTTGTTGTACTTAACATATCAAATGCAGATTCAACATCAAAAGGAAGTGTACACAATAGTCAGAGCTACAAGAACAAGTTCAACAGAAGTTGTATGTATAAACTAAAATAGTTTCATTTTTTGCAAAACTTGTCAAAAAGGAGAGATAAATCAATTATTCATATTCAGAATTCTCAGTCAAGTTTTTATCACAATCATATGCTGAGGAAGATAACAAAAATTGATGAAGTTACAGAATTGAAGTAATTCAAAATTCCTTGTATGTGAGAAATGTGTTGCCAGTACACACTCAGAATTATTACAAGTTTTAGAAGATGTAGAAGATGTCTTTTGTCTACCAGTAATGGGTACAAGCTTAAAAGATAAGCAAAACTTCACACATATCAATGTTCAGTGCTTATTGTTAATAAGTTCTTGTTATTTTCTAAAACTGTGCTCAATATTTGGCCATTTGAAATTGAAGAAAGAATAGTTATGACAACTTCATATGATGTCCAAAAGCTATATATTGATTTCTAGTTGTCAACAGGTATGAAGGAAGGTTTTCATTGATAAATTTAAAAACCCATAACCACTACTGGTTTGCAATATGAGCTCATGATTTTTGACTATCACAATAGCATAAATGATTTATTTACAGCTGTAATAAAAGTGTTTCAAACAATTTTAGGTTTATAATGTTTGAATTCATATTTGTTTGCAAAATGAACAAATAACAGTGCAACCCAAATTTGAAGTGTTCACAACAGCATATGCAAAGAATAGTTTAGCAAATAAAAATTGAATCTGAAGATATACTACCAGTTCTAAATTATTGCCAATCATTGACTATCAACAAAGTTTATTCTACAACTGGTGGTCATAAGTTCAATCAAAAGAGATAGCAAAGCGTAAATAGCAGTGTGAGATTTCAGTCTCAATCTTCAGTAATAGCTGTGAGTCATGGTATATGTTCACAGTTAATACAAACAATGGAAAAGAAACTCTCAAACATATCCTAGTTTATGAAAAGTAAGAGTTATAAGTTACACTTTGACTATTGATAGAAAATACAATGTGAATATAAACCATGACTGCATAATCAAGGGAGATAATAGCAATAAAAGCAATAGTTATACATGGAGAGCCCATGTTTTTGCTACATATTACAGTTTCATTGCATATTCATAGCAAAGATAAACAGTGAATTCAGTAAATAACCTATGGTTTGATCAAGATAGAGTTTGCCTCAATGCCGAGTTCCCTGTTTAGGTTGATCTCTAGTACAATAAATAGTGATCTCCAATGCAACTGAAGTTTTGAATTCAACAAGATCGAGTTTATTCACATTGATGCCACTGAGCTTCTTCAACATTTTTTGAACCCTATCCTATATATTAGAGTTTTCATTTTCCCCAAATTTGCTATGAAGAACGAGATAACACAAATGCCAAAATAAATTGAAGGTAATGAAATTTGGAGTCCGCCAAGCTACAAGAACCATTAATGTCTATGCGAATGACAGTGCCAGCACATCCATTGAAAACCAAGGAAATTACCACCTATTTCCTCCTTGATATTTGTAATTGCAAGTGGATCGAGAGATATGTTAGCCTCTCCACTTTGTGATAAGTTCACACTTAGATATTTTATCTAAGTTAAAATTTAGGCTTAGAGTCCTTAGTCTAAGTTAGGAGATAGGTTAATATTAAATTTTATTTAATATTAATTTCTTTTTATTTTTTGGCAAATTTTCATTGTAAAAAGAATTTAATTCTTTATTATAAGCCAAAAATTTAGGGAAAGGGTATCTTTTTTTGAAGAGGTGGCTTATTGGCTATCATTTTGGAGTCAATTTAGGAAAGTCATTTTGAGTTAAGTTGGAGCATTTTTAGGAGACTTTTTCTAGAGGTCTGGCATTTTCGGATTAGGGTTTGGAGGGCTTCTTAAGGGAATCAGTTTGAATGTTTTCAGGGTTGCAAATGTTGGAGAGAGAGCCTATAGTGAGCTATTTAGTTCCTAAATGCTTGGAAGTCTTTTGTTAACCATTTTTCATTAGATTTTGGAAGAAATGAACCAGGTGTTTTAGCTCATATTTTGTGTATTTGTTCAATTTCAATTCATGTTCTTCTTTTCTAACAAGTGTCAAATTGTTAATTATCTACAGGAAGTGAATGATTTTCTATTTCTTCCTAAGTTAATTTATTTCCCTAGGCCTTGCATGAGAAATATATGTTGTTAATTGTTCAAGCTATTTGTGGTAGAACCTTGATAGCATGAATTCATTAGCCTATATGTTGAGTAGTGAATCAAATTATTAAAGTATTCAATTTGTGAGTTAGATTTGGAACCCATATTTTTTGCAAAGTCTGAATTATTCATTGGTGTATCACCCTAATATTTTAAGTCTTAAGTACTTTTTTCCTTTTTCCTAACTAATTTTCAGATGAGGAAAGTGATATTCAATATTTGATAGGAACCAGCCTAGAATCCGGAGATTCCTCTCTAATCATAGTCTACCCACAACTAGGAGAGGTTTCCATTGTCAAATATAATTATTGTTCTACCTTAATGCCTGATGTAAGGTAACAATTCTAAACTTGAACAGTTTTTGGCATGCCTGGTGGGACAATGAACTGCTTCTCAATTTTGATCTGTTAGATTTATTATTGTTTCAAGTTTTAGTTGTACCTTTAAGTATGGATTTTAATGAACAGAACTCCAACAAGATCGAATAAGGAAGGTTTTGTGTATCAAGAGTTACAACCAAACAGAAGGGGAAGAAGATCATCTAGTGGTAGAAGATCATTGCATGATCCAAGAGGTATTTCTTTGAATTCAGATTTTTCATCATTTGATAATCCTATTTTTGACAGACAAGCTATAAATTTAGAGGAATTAGAGGTTATCATTGAGGAGCTTAATCTTCCTGAAGATCTAGAGGTTCCTAATAATTTTGGATCAGAGTTTCCAAGCATTGAAGATTTATCTATAGATAATTCTATTCTCAGAGCTTCTATGAGTGGTGTTGCAGTAACTCCTCAAAATTTAAAGACTTATCAAAGAAAGGTAGTTCAATTTTCTCAACCATTTGTTACACCAGCTATTCAGCAGCAAGCTCCTCCATATCAAGAAATGGCTAGAAATTTGCCATTTGTCACATTTAATCAAGGTAGTCCTTTGAGGATTGCAAATCACAATAATGTTCCATTGGCTACTCTTAAAGGTTTACCATCATTTACTAGAGAAGGATCAGTGACAGTCATTGAGCACATTAGAGATGTTGCAAGTCTTTGCAATGTTCATCATATTACAGAAGAGGATGTAGCTTTGAAGCTGTTGGCTGCATCACTCAAGGGTAAAGCTCTTGATTGGTTCAGAACCCTTCTGGTAAATTCTATTGCTACTTGGGATGCTTTAGGAGAAAGGCTATCAAAGTTTTTTGAAGACAAATCTGACAACTTGTCTCTTGTGGAACAATTAACTACAATCAAGAGAGCCCCACAAGAGGAGATGAGTGATTTTAATCTTCATTTTCAGAAGACTTGGAATCGGATCCCTGATATGGTAAGGCCTTTAGCTAAGTATGCATTCTTATATTATTTGAAGATTCTAAATAGTGATATCTCTATTATGATTCAATCTATGGGAGGTAATACTTTACCTCAAGCTTTTGATATTGCTATTAGGGCAGAGAATAGTATCTATTGCTATAATGTGATATCTCTATCCGTAATACTTTGATACCACATTCTTGAATTGGAAAGAAGAAGAATTTTGTGGACTTAATGAAGATTTATCAATTGCAGAAAATACAAGAGAAAAAAAGAGAGCTCTTGAAGCAGATTAGTCTGCCGAAAATGCTTCTTCTCCACTGGTTTCTATTTTAAAGAATCCATCAGTTTCTACTGGTAGAGATCAAAATCAAAAGAATGCTGATCAAATTTCTCCTAGATCATCACATAAGGTACAATTTACTATTCCATTCAATATTGTTGATACAATGAAAAAAAAATGTCACTTTGTCTGCATGGGAAACTCTGTCTATTCTAGGATAGATTGAAATTTTGAAGGAAGAGTTGTCTAAGTTGGCAACTAATTCTCAGCGGTGGTAATGACTAATTTTGAACCTCCTAAGGTTTAGGAAAATCCATTACAAGAAGAAGAAAAGCCTGTTAAAGTTCAGCAGCCAGTAATTTTAGAAGTTAAGAAGGTTGCAAATGTTAAAAAACTAGTAGTAGCTACTGATAAGAAACCACCAAATGTACAGAAGACATTAGAGAAAGAAGGTAAAAAATCTCCAAATCAAAAGCCTCCTCTTTTCTATGTCTCTTTAATTACTGGGAATAAGTTAGTACATAATTGTATGGTTGATAGTGGTGCAACCAATATAGTTATGCCAAAGAAAGTAGCAGATTCTCTGAATCTTAAATATGAGCCTCTTGAGAAGGGTGTAGTACAACTTGATGGTACTTTTGTAAAGACCTTAGGAGTCATTAAAAATGAAAGTTTGACCCTTCATTCCTACCCAAACTTTTCAATCCCACAGGACATATATGTTATTGATTTACCAGCATATTTTTCCATGTGTCTGTCTAGGGATTTCATAGCCAAAATTGATGGCTATTTTTCATCAGATTGGTCACGTTTGTATATTAGGACCAGGTATGGTACTAGAATAACAATAAAATTAGAATCATTGGCTAAAAACCATATAGAGCCTTACAATCCTAGTCCAATTAATGCAAGCTGTATGAATATGGATCAAGATGAAATCCCTGAATGTTCAGCCTATAATACTCAAACTGAAGCATATCTAGATATTGTTCTAGATGAATGGGCCACTAGGAATGAGTAGAATGATGACTTGTTTGATGCTAGATTTGGAAATTACATGATATTAGAATCTGATTTAGTCATTCCTAATTTGATTAAAGATCATGAATCTGAAACTGTTGTGTCTAATCAACTTTGGGATTTATATTTTGATGGTTCAAGAAATAAGGATGGAATTGGTGCAAGAGTGATGTTGGTATCACCTGATGATGACAAGTTTTATGCTACTTATAAGCTATATTTTCCTTGTTCTAATATGTGGCTGAGTACAAGAGTCTAATCCAGGGATTAGAATTGGCAAGGTTGAAAGGTATTAAGTGTCTTAGAGAATTTGGAGATAGTGAGCTTATTGTTAAGCAGGTGAAAGGCATTAATACTATAAAAAATGATCTACTTAAGATGTATAAATCTAGAGTTTCTGATATTCTAAAAGAATTTGATGCTTTCAATTTGATTTCAATTCCTAGAAGACAAAAATCTGCATGTAGATAGGCTGGCTGGAATTGGTGCTCGTGTTGCAATAACAGAGAATAAATGACTGATTTCTGATTAGTCACATGTTAAGATAATTGTTAGGCCTTCCATTCTGGATAATGATACATACTAGAAATTTTTCAACACTGATGAACATATCTTGAGTTTTTTAACTAAAACAAATGGTTTTTTAGCTTCTAGAGATAGCAAAAACACTCAGCAAATGGAAGACCAGATCATCCAACTAAAAACTAATAAGCTACCAAAGGGATTAGTCAACTTGTAATTCACTTTCAATTCAGATGATCAGTTCAGAAAAGGCAAAACCAGCTTGCTAGTTAAAGAGGATCATTATGAAGAAGTGGAGATTTTTAGAGATAAGTGGTTAAAGGTTGGTAAAATAAACTCTCCTGAAGAAAAAGAACCATTTATTGATCTTTTTAGGGAATATAATGATGTCTTTGCCTGGGATTATTCTAATCTCAAGGGATTTGATCCTCAATTACCACAACATACTATAGAGTTGGAGCCTAATGCTAAGCCAATTAGACAAAGAAAAAGGCCTATCAACCCCAAATTAGAACCATTGATGTTGAAAGAGCTGTGGAAACTTTTAGATGGTGGTATTGTATTTCCTATTAAACACACATCTTGGGTTTCTAACTTAGTTCTAGTAAGGAAGAAGAATGGAGAGATAAGACTTTGTGTAGACTTTAGAGACCTTAATAGGGAATCTCTGAAGGACAAACATCCACTTCCTTCCATGGAATAGATTTTGTAGTATGTTCCAAGTTCTGAGAGATTCTCCCTCTTAGATGGATATTCTGGTTATAACAAGATTTTAGTGAAGGAATCTAACCAATTCAAAATAGCTTTTACAACAAAATGGGGTACCATGGCCTACAGGAGAATGCCATTTGGATTGTCAAATGCTAGGGCAACTTTTCAGAAGGCAATGGATATGGCTTTTAAAAATTTGATGTATAAATTTGTTTTGGTTTATCTTGATGATGTGACAATTTACAACAAAATAGAAAATCAGCATATTGATCATTTAAGATAGATTTTGCAAAGATGTGGGGAATTTGGAATCTCCTTAAACCCTAAGAAATCTGTATTTGCAGTTCATGAAGGAAAACTCCTAGGGTATAAGGTGTCCAAGGAAGGAACCACAATACATCCTAAAAGAATTCATGCAATCCTTGAACTTTCCTTGCCTAAACATAAGAAGGGTCTATAGAGTTTTATTGGGAGAATCAATTTTGTGAGAAGGTTTATTCTGGATATTGCAAACCTCTTAAAACCATTGACTACCATGCTTAAAAAGAATGTTTCTTTCAGCTGGACTGAAGAAGGAAAGAAGAATTTTGAGTTGATTAAACAGGCTTTGTCTTCAGCTCCTACTCTTATTAATCTTGATTTTACTAAAGACTTCATTTTATATGCTTATGGTGCTTCTGATACAATTTTAGCTATGCTGGTCCAAAAAAATGATGAAAAATAGGAGCAGCCTATTGCTTTTGTTAGCAAAGTTATGGATGACTATGAGAAAAGGTACACTTTTGTAGAAAAACATGTACTTTCTATTATTAAAGCTTTGAAGAAATTTAAACATTTGATTGCCAGAAATAAGGTGCATTTAATGGTTGCACATCCAGAAATCAAAGAATTTTTGTTGAA
Source organism: Chamaecyparis obtusa (assembly GCA_027943335.1). Taxonomy (NCBI): domain Eukaryota; kingdom Viridiplantae; phylum Streptophyta; class Pinopsida; order Cupressales; family Cupressaceae; genus Chamaecyparis; species Chamaecyparis obtusa. The sequence continues at coordinate 1,508,726 of BSBK01000325.1, read as the reverse complement.
CAAGGATGTTAATGAAAAATGGGCTGGTTGGATAACAAGGGTAATGGAGTATGATGTGCAGATTCATGTTAGTAAATTGGTAAGAGGAAAGGGCCTTTGTGCTCAAATGGTGGAAGAAGAAGAAGATTTTGAAGCTTCTAAAGAATCTGAAAATTTTCAAGTAGATACTATTTTGTTTAACAATCCAGCAACTTAGTTAACTGATATGACAAAGTTTTTACAAACAGGACAATGCCCAAATGATCTGAATAAGGCCAAAAGGAGATACTATAGGTTAAAATCTATCCCATATGTCCTTATTGATGGTATTTTGTATATAAAAGACTATTCTGGAATGTTTCTTAAGTGTATTGACTCACTAGATCAAGATAGAATTTTATCTAAATTTCATGATGGATCCTGTGGTGGTCATTTTAGTCCTAAAACTATAGCTTGGAAGATACTGAGGGTTGGCTATTATTGGCCTGATTTATTTAAAGATACTTATGTTTGGGCTAGAAAATGTAAAAAATGTGCATTATTTGCAAGAAAACAAAAGATGGCTGCATTTCCATTAAAACCTATTGTGGTTGATCAGCCATTTGCCAAGTGGGGTATGGACTTTATTGGTCCTATTCATCCTAATTCTAGTGTAGGTCATAAATGGATTTTGACTGCTACTGACTATTTCATGAGATGGACTGAAGCAATTGCACTAAAAGAGGCTACTGGACCTACTGTTTTGAAGTTTTATGAAGATATCATAACTAGGTTTGGGGTTCCTCAGTCTATTATTTCAGACAATGCTATGGTTTTCATTGGTTTAGCTATTAAAAAATGGGTTGTGAAGAATGGGGTTTATCTAAATACTTCTTCTAATTATCATCCTCAGGGAAATGGTCTTGCAAAATCTACAAATAAAAATCTAACTAGAATTATCAAAAATATTCTATAGGAGAATAAAAGGGATTGGCATTCTAAATTAAAGGTGGCCTTATGGCTGGATAGAATCACACCAAAATAGGTAATTGGGAATTCTCCTTATGTCTTGGTTTATGGTAAAGAAGCCAAATTGCTAGTTTCTACAGAATTTCTAGCCTTGTAGCTAGCTAATCAAATGTTGTTGTTTGAGGAAGAGGATCCTTTGAAACTTAGGTATGTTGATTTGTTACAGTTGGAAGAAGAGAGGAGAAGAGCATTAGATACAATGGAACTTAAGCAAGCTCAAACTAAAAGATCTTTTGATAAGAAGGCTAAGTTTAGAAATTTTAAGGAAGGAGATTTGGTACTCAAATGGGATGTTCTAAAGAGTAGGCCAGGGCAGCATGGTAAGTTTGATAATTTTTGGTCAGGCCCTTTTGTTATAACAGCCTGCAAGGAGAACAATGCTTTTCAGTTGTCCACAACTGAAGGAGAAGAGTTGCAAATTCTAGTTAATGGAATAAACCTCAAGCTTTGCTTTGAGGGATAGGTTAAGTTCAATTTTTCAATTTCAATAAGTGTTGTCCAAGCACTAGGTCTTTAGGTTGCATTTGAGTCTAGTTTTAGGTGCATTCTCATTTCAATAAAATTGCATTCATGGTTTAGTTTTCCAAATTTTTGTTGCCCTAGGATAAGTCTATAGGTCATGTCTAGCAGGCAAACATCCAGCAGAAGTCGCCAAAATTGTTACTCAAAAATAAAGCATACAGTACAATAGGCATTAGTAGAAAAAGGTTGCATGTTTGTTTGTCTAGTTAACATTGCCTTACATGTTTTGTTAGTTTACATGTCCTTATTACATTCATTATCAGATGTCATTGATGTACTCTAACTATTGATCAACTATTACATAATTCAAAATTCATCAATGATCATTACATTGTGCATTCATACTGAATGTAGTATACAAATGTTCTTTTGTTTCATATTTCAATTCAATAAATAGAGTACATTGCAAAATTGAAAGAAGAAATTGTAGTATGGAATAGGGGTCCCATGCATTGCCTTGTGTTGTCTTTGAGTTAGCTATTTGTCTATAAGGTCTTTGCATCTAGGTCTTCACTCCCTAAGTCTCCATCTGCATTTAGGTCCTTAGGGTTCACATCTGCAAGAAAGAGGAAAAAATGATTAGATCGTGTTGGATCTAAGCAATACATGAAAAGCGAATAACATACTTCAGCAATCTAATTTTCAAACTACATATCAATTTGGAATGATAAATTTAATAAGGAAATGTATACTAACACTCACTGTAAGGTAGTGTTAAAGGGACATGTTTCTAAAACATGAAACCTTTTGCTACTTATGATTATTGTGGTGTATGTTTTCCTTTGATTAACCAGGTATCTGAATGAAAGGGACTTAGTATGTTTCCAAACTAAGAAACCTTTTTCAAAAATATGTATTTCATAATGATGTTATTTGAAAGCTTAATCAACTATTTTGCAGATTGCAGCTGACTGGTTTACATTTTCAATCATTTTCAAGAATGCAGAACAAGCTGGTTTCCCATGATAAAAGCTATAGGAAGTGTCAGACATTGCTGATTTTCAAAGTTCAATTGCAGAATGATGTTGTATAGATGCTGGTTACATGTTCTTCAAAGTATATTTTCAAGCTTTGATCATATTTATTGCTGAATATTAAGCAGTGCTTCAAGATTATGCCATAATTTAAATGTTCACAGTTTGTTTTTACTGGGTGTCATGAACCCCTCTTCAAACCTTAGTTATTAACATTCTAGTTTTTTTGAGTGTCACGAGCCCATGCTCAAACTTCATTAATAGAGAGAAAAACATTTACATCTTGTTGTACTTAACATATCAAATGCAGATTTAGCATCAAAAGGAAGTGTACACAGTAGTCAGAGCTATAGGAACAAGTTCAACAGAAGTTGTATGTATGAACTAAAATAGTTTCATTTTTTGCAAAACTTGTCAAAAAAGAGAGATAAATCAATTATTCATATTCAGAATTCTCAGTCAAGTTTTTATCACAGTCATATGCTGAGGAAGATAACAAAAATTGATGAAGTTATAGAATTGAAGTAATTCAAAATTCCTTATATGTGAGAAATGTGTTGCCAGTACACACTCAGAATTATTACAAGTTTTGGAATATGCAGAAGATGTCTTTTTTCTACCAGTAATGGGTACAAGCTTAAAAGATAAGCAAAACTTCACACATATCAATGTTCAGTGCTTATTGTTAATAAGTTCTTGTTATTTTCTAAAACTGTGCTCAATATTTTGGCATTTGAAATTGAAGAAAGAACAATTATGACAACTTCATATGATGCCCAAAAGCTATATATTGATTTCCAGTTGTCAACAAGTATGAAGGAAGGTTTTCATTGATAAATTTAAAAACCCATAACCACTACTGGTTTGCAATATGAGCTCATGATTTTTTACTGTCACAATAGTATAAATGATGTATTTACATTTGTAATAAAAGTGTTTCAAATAGTTTCAGGTTTATAATGTTTGAATTCATATTTGTTTACAAAATAAACTAATAACAGTGCAGCTCAAATTTGAAGTGTTCACAACAGCATATGCAAAGAACAGTTCAGCAAATAAAAACCGAATCTAAAGATATAATGCCAGTTCTAAATTAATTCCAATCATTGACTATCAACAAATTTTATTCTACAATTGGTGGTCATAAGTTCAATCAAAAGAGATAGAAAAGCGTAAATAGCAGTGTGAGATTTCAGTCTCAATCTTCAGTAAAAGCCGCGAGTCATGGTATATGTTCACAGTTAATACAAACAATGGAAAAGAAACTCTCAAACATATCCTAGTTTATGCAAAGTAAGAGTTATAAGTTACACTTTGACTGTTGATAGAAAATACAACCGTGACTGCATAATCAAGGGAGATAACAGCAATAAAAGCAATAGTTATACATGGAGAGCCTATGTTTTTGCTGCATATTACAATTTCATTGCATATTCATAGCAAAGATAAATAGTGAGTTCAGTAAATAACCTACGGTTTGATCAAGATAGAGTTTGCCTCAATCCTGAGTTCCCTGTTTAGGTTGATCTCCACTACAATAAATAATGATCTCTAATGCAACTGAAGTTTTGAATTCAGCAAGATCAAGTTTATTCACATTGATGCCGCTGAGCTTCTTCAGCAGTTTTCGAACCCTCTCTTGTATATTAGAATTTTCATTTTCCCCAAATTTTGTATGAAGAACAAGATAACACAAATGCCAAAATAAATTGAAGGTAATGAAATTTGGAGTCTGCCAAGCTACAAGAGCCATTAATGTTTGTGCGGATGACAGTGCCAGCACATCCATTGAAAACTGAGAAACTTGCCACCTATTTCCTCCTTGATATTTGTAATTGAAAGTGGATCAAGAGATATATTAGCCTCTCCACTTTGTGATAAGTTCACACTTAGATATTTTATCTAAGTTAAAATTTAGGCTTAGAGTTCTTAGTCTAAGTTAGGAGATAGGTTAATATTAAATTTTATTCAATATTAATTTCTTTTTATTTTTTGGCAAATTTTCATTGTAAAAAGAATTTAATTCTTTATTATAAGAAAAAATTTAGGGAAAGGGCATCTTTTTTTGAAGAGGTGGCTTATTGGCTATCATTTTGGAGTCAATTTAGGAAAGTCATTTTGAGTTAAGTTGGAGAATTTTTAGGAGACTTTTTCTAGAGGTCTGGCATTTTTAGATTAGGGTTTGGAGGGCTTCTTAAGGGAATCAGTTTGACTATTTTTAGGGTTGCAAATGTTGGAGAGAGAGCCTATAGTGAGCTATTTAGTTCCTAAATGCTTGTAAGTCTTTTGTTAACCATTTTTCATTAGATTTTGGAAGAAATGAACCAGGTGTTTTAGCTCATATTTTGTGTATTTGTTCAATTTCAATTCCTATTTTTCTTTTCTAACAAGTGTCAGATTGTTAATTATCTATAGGAAGTGAATGATTTTCTGTTCCTTCCTAAGTTAATTGATTTCCCTAGGCATTTCATGAGAAATGTATGTTGTTAATTGTTCAAGTTGTTTGTGGTAGAACCCTGATAGCATGAATTTATTAGCCTATATGTTGAGCAGTGAATCAAATTATTAAAGTATTCAATCTATGAGTCAGATTTGGAACCCATATCTTTTGCAAAGTCTAAATTATTCATTGGTGTATCACCCTAATATTTTAAGTCTTAAGTACTTTTTTCCCTTTTCCCAACTAATTTTCAAATCAGGAAAGTGATATTCAATATTTGATAGGAACCGGCCTAGAATCTAGAGATTCCTCTCTAATCATAGTCTACCCATAACTAGGAGAGGTTTCCATTGTTAGATAGAATTGTTGTTCTACCTTAATGCCTGATGTAAGGTAACAATTCTAAACTTGAACAATAACAAATCAACACATGATCAGTGACTAGGTCCTAGGTCTTAGGTTTGCATTTCATTCTGCATGTCATTTTGCACTTTGCATGATTTCATGATCTCACAAATTGCTTAAACACTTCAATAATTCTCCTAAACTAAACTTAAACTGGAGATGAAGAGTTGAATCTCACATGAAGGTTTCCTCACAGAACCACAAAGAGTCACCATCCTGGGTTAAACATCTTTTTTGACATAAGACTGAGTACTTGTCTTCATCAATACCTACAAAACATATCATGTGTATCATTGCATTTACATTACATATTCATGATCATTCCATCTATTGCATTACATACAAAATCATACATATATATTTCCATAATCAATCGCATTTGCATAGCATCCATATATTTGAAAGAAATCATTGCATTGCATAAATCCATACATACATTCTACACTACTCATAGCATATTACATCACATGATATCATCATAAATCAAAACATGACAAGTACACATCTTTTTTTGAATCTAATTTTGTCAATCAAATCTTTCTTTTAGTAATCAAGACAACAACCACGTCTAGTTGTTGATTCATCTAAAGTCCTTGTCGCTTGGGGAAAATCTATTGAATCTTGGGGAATATCAGATTCATCGAGATCCATATCAATCTGGTATCCTAAATCTATCTTATAAACTATATCATCTTTTCATACCCATCGGTTCATTAGTGTTATTTCCTTGTGTCTTCATAACTGATGGGTTCAGGATGTGATACCAATATGATTCTTTTTAGGACAATCAAGTTTGGAATCGGTCACTCACTTCTTCACAATCATAAGGTTTAGAATTAGGAATTTTGACACTTTTTCATAATCACTGGTTCATTGTTGCTATAGTTAACATTATCTTTGGTCATTCAGGACCTAAATCTTGCATCTTCAAATCTTTCAATCAGTTTCTGTCTCATAATCGGTTCAGTCTTTCAAATCAATTTCGTACAACTTTAGCAGACATAGACTATTCTTTGATCCACTACGCTTTGCACAGTGATTCAAAGAGGGGCAAAATGTAATACCCCAAAAATGGGCTATAGGTTCATTAACCTCGTACATCATCAAATCAAATCAAATCGACATCAAATTCCTAGCCTAAGGCACATCTGCACTTTAGTTTATCAAAAACCCTAATTGATTATCCTTAAATTTTGCATCAGGGAATATTCCTGGCAATATTCCTATTTATCCTAATTATCTTTAATTTAATAACTATTTGGCGATAAATTCTATTTATCCTAAAGTTTGATTAATTGAATATTCTGAATATTTAATTAATTAGATTTAATACTGCCACTTAATTATTTAATTGGATTTAATTAAATTATTTCTAAATTGTATTATTTAATTTTGACAATAAATCAAAGATCTTATGACTAATTGATTAAATTCTTATTTAATTGATTAAAGTCAATTGTCAATATTTAATAATATAGTTTTTGAATAAAGTTTGATTTAATAATTGATTAACCCATAAATCAATTATTTTAATTCAAAAATTAGTTAAGTTGAGAATAAATCACTTTATTTTTAAATTAATTTATAATTAAATCATAAAAGCAGTCAACTAGAAATCAACAATCATTTTTAAATTTAAACTCAACATCTGATGATGAGTTGAAATTTGATCTAAACTCTATTTTGAGTTTAAAACTACTTTTGCATGATTTTTGTGAGTTAATCATCTCTGATTTCTTGATAACTAAAAAATCAACCTGAGTTCATCAAGAGTGATTTATGGCTTTTCTCATGCATCCTCAAAGCCCTAGATTTCTATAAAATTAAGGCTTAGCTCTTCACAATTAACCACCTCAAATTTGCACAATTACTCTAGCGAATTGGCAATTGAAGGATTGAACATTTGCAATAGGTGATTTGTGAGATCTTTCATTATTGGTCATAGATTAGTTTCATAGCTTTCATATCATAGCTTGGCATTCATAGTTTTCATATCATTCTTAGATAAATCTACATTCAATCTCAATTTCATTCATCTAGCTTAGATGCAGACAGTTTCTCATATTATTGTATAGAAAATACAAAAATATAGAATAATATGCATTCATATAGTTTTCATCTTTTGCATTCAAAACCTTTGTTTAGGTGTTGCATTATCACTGATCTCGATTCCAATTTGAGAACATCATACTTGCACCTACTAGAAGGCAGTAAATCACCTGGTTAGCTTAGTTTCAATTATTTGTCAGATTTTGATTTTGGTTAACCTCTAATGTTTTACTGACGTGTTGTATCTATAGCTAGGTAAAAAATTCACACACATAATGGATAATTATCTCTATTAGAAGGATTTATGGTAGCCATTGGGAGGAAAATCCAAGAAACTGACAATAATGTCTAATGAGGATTCAGATATTTTAGATAGCAAGGCACTTGGAAATATTTGTTTATGCTTGGCACAATCAGTGGAATTCAATATACACAAGAAAAGACAACTGAAGAGTTGATGGAAACCCTAGCAAAGTTATATAAAAATCCTTTCACTTCAAATAAGGTATTTCTTATGAAGTGTTTATTTAATATGAAAATGGAAGAAGATGGGTCAGTTGCTGATCATTCAAATGAGTTTAATACAATTAACAGTCAATTATCTTCCATTAATGTTAGTTTTGATGAATAAATTAGGGCTCTTTTGATTCTATGATCTTTTCCTAAAAGTTGGAACGGCTTGGTAATGGCTATTAGTAACTATGTTTCTAGTTAAAATACCCTAAAATTTGATGATGTTGTTGGTGTTATTCTGAGTGAGGAAATTCATAGGAAAATCTCAAGTGGATCCACCTTAGGTAGTGTTTTGAATGCAAAAAGTGGAGGTAGATCAAGGGACATGGGAAACAACTCTCAAAGTGATGGGAGATCATAAGGAAAATCAAAGGGTAAGAGGTCTCAATCTAGAGGACCAAATGATTTCTAGCACTATAGAAAACAAGGTCATAAGAAGAAAGATTGTTGCTCTTGGAAGAATAAAGAAGGAGACAAACAAGAAGGTAATAAGGAGGAAAATGTGGTAAGAAATAAATTTGAAGAGGATGTTTTTCTTCTTTCCCTTGAAAATAATGATGATTCATGGGTTCTAGATTCAGGGGCATCATTTCATGCTACACCTCATAGAAGTTATTTTCTTGATTATGTCCAAGGGGATTTTTTGGTAGTTTATTTGGGAGATAATGAACCTGTCAGATTGTTGGAAATGAAAGAATTAAGATTAAGTTGTAGAATGTGAATCATTGGCTACTACAAGAGGTAAGGTATGTTCCAAGGCTAAGTAGGAATTTAATTTCAGCAGGACAACTAGGTGATGAAGGTTTCTCAGTTACTTTTAGTGAAACAAATTAGAAGGTGTCAAAAGCTTCCTTAGTAGTAAAAAAAGGTGTGAAAGTAGGCACCTTATATCTTTGTACAGGTCATGATGTTCCTTCTACTTTAATTGTTACAAAGAAAAGTCAATATTCAGAAACAGTTGTAGTAGTTGAGCGGGTAGAATCTAAAACAACCATTGTGGATTTTGAAACAACATTATGACATAATAGAATTGGGAACATGAGTGAAAAAGGTATGAAATTACTTCATTCAAAGAAAGTTTTACTGGGTCTAAACTATGTCAATATGGATTTCTATGAAATTTGTGTGTATGGAAAGAAAAAGAGAGTTGGTTTTCTAAAGCATAGGAAGGAAAAGAAAGATGAGAAATTAGAGCTTGTGCATACATATGTATGAGGACCATCTCAGGTATCTTCCAGTGGTGTCTCTTTCTATTATGTTACATTCATTGATGATACAACTAATGAAGTATGGATTTATTTCCATAGGTATATGATATATATAAAACTTTTTAAAAATGGAAAAGATTGGTTGAGAATGAGACTGGTAAAAGACTAAGATGTCTTAGATCTGATAATGGTGGTGAGTATTTTAGAAAATATTTTGAAGATTATTGTTCCTCTAATTATATTCGTAGGTAGAAAATGGTTCCAAGGAATCCACAACAAAATAGAGTGGCTGAGCGCGTGAATAGGACAATAATAGAGTGTACAAGGAGTATGAGGTTGCATGATGGGCTTCCCTTAAACATGTTGGAAGAGGCTGTAAATACTACTATTTATTTAATTAATAAAGATCCCTCTACTCCTTTGGGTTGTGGTATTCTAGAGGAATCACAGAAAGATAAGAAGGTGAGTTATTATTTTCTCAGAACCTTCAGTTGTGAATCATTTTCACATATAGATTCTAAAAATAGAACCAAGATGGAAGCTAAGTCAAAGAAATGTATATTTCTTGGATATGGCATTGATAAATTTGGCTATAGACTTTGGGATGTTTAAACTAATAAAATTGTAAGAAGTACGGATGTCATATTCAATGAGAAATTTTTGTACAAAGATCAGTTGCAACAACATGAGAAGAAATAAAATGACTATGTAGTTCTAGATGATACTCAAAAAGATGATGTTCCAGTGGTTCATCATGCTCCACAAAAACAATAATAACAATACCACAAACTCTAGTGAATGTTAGATGGTCAACAAGGCTCAGTAGACCTCCTGAAAGGTTCTCCCCCTCTTTATATTTTATTTTATTAACAAATGTTGGTGAACCAGAAGGATATGATGAAGCTATGTAGGTGGATATAAAGGTTTGAATAGTGGTAGCTTGCCATGGAAGAAGAAATGGAATCCTTGCTAAAAGGTTTGAATTGGGAATTATGTAAGTTACCTATAGGTAAAAAGGTATTACCAAATAAATGGGTTTATAGACTGAAAGATGAGGATGGGGGTAAGAAAAGATTTAAATCTAGGTTAGTTGTAAAGGGATTTGTAAAGAAAAAGGGCCTTGATTCTGATGAGATATTTTCACTAGTTGTAGAAATGACTTCTATACGCATTATTTTTAAGTATTATGGCTACTAAATATTTGCATTTGGAACAACTTGATGTTAAAATAGATTTTTTCCATGGTGATTTGGAAGAAGAAATATATATGTAACAACCACAATGTTATGACGTTGAAGAGAAGGAGAATTTAGTGTGCAAATTGAAGAAAAGTGTATATGGCTTGAAACAAGAACCTCAAAAATGTATATTAAATTTGATAATTTTATGGTTGAGCATGGATATAGTTGGTGTATTTCATACCATTTTGTTTATTTTAAGAGGTTGGATGGTGGTAGCTACATTATTTTATGTTTATATGTAGAAAATATGCTTGTAGTAGGGTCTAACATGGATCACATTAAGGAATTGAAACAAAAGTTAGCACATTCTTTTACTATGAAGGATTTTTGGGTAGAAATGCAAATCCTTGTGATGCAAGGGAGGATGGGGAGAGGGGCCGAAGGCCCACCCTAACCAGATCCACCTTGCAGAGATCACACACAGAAGTAACAAACACACAAGTGAGAGAGAGAATGCATATATCTTTCATATATTAACCTCAATTGCTTTAGACATGTTGGGTTGTAAGGCCTTCCTGATTTAGGCCAGATATTAGAATCAAGTACAGAAGTCCTCCAACATGCAAGGATCTGAAAATAATCTCTAATCTTCCAACTTCTATCTTCTAACTAAATTGACTCCCTAAACTACAACCAAAAATCACATTATATACAAGAGGCTACCAAACAAGTCATCCTTTAAATCCACCATCAATGGAAGGAATGACTAGATCTAGGCCCACATGCTTCCCAATGATAGATGCCATCATTAGATCCACAACCAAAAATAATTGCAAGAGTCAGCCTCAATAGGAAACTAAAACAAAAAACTTGGTAAGAAAGGATAACCGAGCACCAAGAAAATTCACTTAGCACTAGAGAGATAACTGACCAACACTGGTAAACAAAGGAAATTAGGCAACAAACCAACTCAGTCAAAGTAGGAACTGAGCAACACAGGAAAACACAAACATATTTTTGATGGCATAGGATTGCCTAGGACCTGAGATGCTCCTGTATTAGACACCTAGGGTTATTTTAAATGATTCTCTAAATTTTGAAATAGGTAAGATCCGAGCTGCATCCAACTCAGATTGTGAAATCCATGAATTATCTTCAATCAGTCTATTCTTCTACTTTACCAGATATTCCATATACTATTTTCCTCTTGTACTTCTGGCAATTCTTTGCTCCAAAATATGCTCAACCTTTTCAATTGGTTTCTGTTGCCATATTTTTTTTGTTCATTCTTAGATTGAAGACCTAATTACTAGATGAGGCTATAGTATAGTAGTTTGTGTTATTAGGTGATCTTCTTTAAGTTTGTGTTCATTTCATTTTGAAGACTACATGAAAGTAAAGGGAAGTGAACTGTATCTAAAGCTACACATGCATGTATGTATATTGTACAAAAGAGAAAGAACTAACAGGAAAAACATCTATCTGAGCTCACATAGTCTATGAGCATAGCCATTACCAAAATTGAATGAATGAGTATACATATACATAAAAGAAAATTATTAAATACTCAGGTACCAGACATTGCTTTGTATTGGTGTCTAGATCTGGTCTTGTCCAATGAGCTCCTGAGATCCATAACTTGCAAGAAGAAATGAGGGGAGATGGGTTAGATCCAATGGGTCTATGCAATGGTTGGTATCACAATATCTACAAAATGCATATGTAAACTCAGTCGTGCACCTCTAATAAAGGTTGTGCTCAGGGCATGTGCATAAGGCTCCAAAGAATAAAATGAGGCACCATGTTTTCATTGACATGTTTTTTTCATGTGCAGATACATGGGAGCTAATCCAACAATAAGTTCAATGAATGACCTGGGCCCTTGATGCAGATCATGATAGAAAAAATCTAGGTTTTTCTATCGATGATCACATCAAGGGCCAAGAGCACCCATCGTGTAAAAGGAGGGACATCTAGATGATGTAGCATTAGTAAGGACACTTAAAGGTCATGAGAATATATCATGGAGGCAAAGAAGTCATGAGATGAAAATGAAAGAGTGAATATGTTAGAGGGCATTATAACAAGGGGTATAAGCATGAGCATGTCATCTCCTAGGAATATCAATAAACCTCATTAAGCACATAGGCATCTAAGGCAACAATAAAATTTCATGCTCTGAGTATTGTACAATGAATCAAGGTACCAAGATTCCCAAAGAGTGGTGTTATGATGGTGCATGGAAAACATAGAGATACATAGTTTGTAGTGACAAAAACCATATGAAATAGTGAGATCTATCTAGTATGTTACAGTGCTTTGTAATGCCATTCAGTGTACAAACATGGAAATCTTATGAAAGATGTAGACATCAACATGGCAACCTGATATAAATAGTGCCCTAGCAAATAGATCATCGGGCTTTCCATAATGACAAATTAGATACAAAAAAATGCAACAGTAAGATAAAAGAAGATCTTTTGAAGCAAATAATAGAGAAAAGTATGCACAACTGAGAGCACAAATTAATTGCAGGTATACATCACCAACAGTGGTATCTTGTGTAAATTCAAACCAATCATGGTGAGTGCATATGTCCTCAAAAATAGTTGGTAGATAAACATTGCAATGATCTAACCAAGATCACTAGTCATCAACAGAATGCAACAGAGAGATTGCTGCTAGTAATGTACTCACAGCTCCATTGAGCCTAATAGCAAAGCATCAATTCAATAAATGGAGGGTGAAATTAATGGCAAAGTATCTCATACAGGCACGGTCTAATGAGGATGAGGCACACTAACAATTCAACACCTGCAACAACTAGGCATCTACCCAATATGCTTTCAGTCCATGATCTCCAAGCAGGAGAAAACACAAATAAAAGATTCCCAAGACCAAGCTGTCGGGTGCCATGGGCGGTGGTAATGATCAACAAATATACCAAGGAGAAGTCAAGCACAGTTCATATTTTATCCATCTCAACAATAGAAAATAGATGAAAGAGCCAATATATATAAAAGATGAAGCATACAAAAGCATCAATAAAATGGAGATGCGGCTGAGAACCCAAGCTCACGGGACTAACACCAATAATGAACCATGCATATACATGTGCAACCATGACTGTTTGACTATGAAATATATCTCTTCATTTGATAAATTGATAATACAATGGGGGATCTCTGTATAGAATATGTTCAATGGTGGCATTGTACAGAGCAGTGCATATGATAGTGACCAATTAAACATGATGCTTGGACAAAACACCATTCACAATTTTAATGATAATGGCAATAAAATAATGCCCATGACCCATGGGTTTTAGCATTCCACCAAGGGGCTCAATCAAGCAAGATGTAGTAACGCATATGAAAGGTGCGGCATTGGCAATGTATTAAGGGAACATAAATAGCCACATATGTCATCGATGTACCAGGAGGTACATGGATAAAACAATGTCAAATGCTGAGCTCGAGATATAGTAAGCATCGATATGTAGGGAATGCTAGGCCCAGGCCCTAGTTTATTCATAGTGCCTTAGCAACCCATAGGTGTCACATGCAAGTTCAACACAGTGCCAATAATGACAGTCAAGCATGAGGGTTCCCAATTTATCCGGGCAATCAAGAACATATAACAGGTGAATTAAAAGCAATAATACTATGGAAAAAATGCTCATGAAATTCATGAGCATTGTTTCCCTAGCTCATGGGTCACAAGAAAACATAAATGCCCTAAGCTAGTTTGCAGGCCACTAAACATATACACTAGTAAACATTGTGCCCTTTCAGACAAACAAGCGATGCCCGCATTTGATCATGCTATGAAAGTAAGTTGCCAATGATAATAACAAATAAGCAATTTCGACATCAATTCTCATACAAGATGCCCTGGCTTTATCACCCACAAGCTATCATTCTACTATTAACATAGTGGTGCCCCATGGATGCAGAGAAAAAAATGCGGTGTTGTGCCCTAATCTTAAAGATTCTAATCAAATGAATGTGCAATAAACCAGTGAATCTCGGATATCATGGGCAGCCATTCCAACATCAAATGAAATGAGCTATATAGAAGTGCCTTCAAAATCTAAAGGAAGTGCTATGAAATAAAATAAAGAGTGATTCATGTGTAGTATATAGTAAAATTCATGCCCTAGCTCATTGGCTATGAACACAACAAAAGAGAAGACATCATGTATGAAACCCCAAAGGAGTAAACACTGTGCCCTCAAATCATATAGATGAAACAATATCAAACATCGAATGCACAGATCAAGCATGTAGTAATATCAAATACAACAGTGCCTCATGTTGCAGAGAATATGACATACATAATAGAATCCGTGAAATATACAACAATGGCACGTCATTCAAGCATGGAAAAGAAGTGAATGCGGTGCGTTGTTGAACACATAGTACATAGAGCAATATCAAGAAATTGTAATGTAGAGATGAAAAGAAGCAATGTGATATCAACACCCATGAAACAACAGTGCCCTCAAGATGAATGCTTAGAATGATGCCAAAAACCAAAGTGCTTACCTAATCAGTGCAATGCCAATGCCAGTGATGGTTGTGTCCAAAGCCAAACTCAGGGTTTTTGTCGGAGGTGCTAGTCAATTTAGTAACTTGCCAAATGTCAGAGAGGAGAGTCTGCAGTTCTAGTAGTTGCCTTTCCATCTTTGAGGGGGTTTTCACTTCAATAATTAATTTATATTTGCTCCCCATTTTTTGGGTTGAGGTTATTGATTATTTTATTGATGCTAGGTGCTATTTTTATGTGATGTGGATTTTGTTGTTATTATGGTTATTTTGAATTTCTCCCCATTTTGGGTTGAGAGTTTAAAATATATCTTAGTCCATGTCTTTTCATTTAAACACAAATGGATTCTTTTTAATTGTGATTATTTTAAAACATGTTTCCCCATTTTGTGGGTTGAGACCATTTTTAAAAATATATTAGGTCCATTTTATGTCATAGTGGGGTAGTTTCTTAATGATGAGTCATTGCATATCCTATTAATGTAAATTTTGGCAATGGTGTTTTTATAAACTATCATCAGAATATGTTCAATGTATGACTTAGTGGGTAGGATGGTTGTTTCTTTGAATATCTATTTTTAGGGTCCCACTTTCCTCACCCCCTAGGAATTCAAGAATTTGGCATTCAAACTATGATGCAACCTCATGGATCCACTTTTGACCTTTTTCTATTCTTAGGAGGTAGTGGAGTTTGAATGTAGATTCCTAGTTTTAGCTTATATACCTCTCACTTTTGGTGATTGAGGTTAGCTCTTCATTCTTTCTCTCTAATATGAGTGTTGCAGCTCTGAGAGACACAATTATACTTAGTTTCTTTTCAACAATAAAATTGATCCTTCTTGTTCTCCTATAATTATGGGTTTTCTTTTGAAGTCATATGTAGGATTATTATGATGTTTCTATATCCTTAATCTACATGTTGAATCCAAGTTGGTGTTCATGAATTTATCTTGATTCAGTAGTGTGATTTGTGTGCATTCAAGAATATCAGAATTGTGAAGATTTCTTCCTTTCTGCAATCTAAAGTACCTTGTTTCACTAAGAGTCTAAGAAAGTGGGATTGAGTTATGAGCTTAGTTTGTTTTGTTGTTGGAGTAAACTTATTTTCAGTTGTGGATCTTCTTAAATTTCAGTGGATCACCTTTGTTTATTTTTAGTTGCAGTTGTTTAATTTCATGTACTTTCTCTCTCTTTTCCCCCAAAATTTAGATAAGTTTCAAGTGATCCAGAGGGAAGTCAGCCCTTAATCCAGAGGTCTATTCTTAGATAGGTTACCCATAGCCTGAGAATAGTCCCATGTTTCACAAGATTGCTGGGTTCAACACTTAGCAAATTGGGTGCAATCCTTAGTGACAACAGTTTTTGGCATGCCCGGTGGGACAGAAGACTCAGTGAGTCAAATTTCTAGAAAGATTTATGCAAGTTATTGTGTGGTGTGAGTAGTGATAGTGTTTTGAAATCATAGTTGGCAACTCTAATGGTGTTTTATGTAGATTAGTATATAAGCTTATGAGTGGGATCCCAACTAGGTAGAGTAAGAATCCTTTTGTGTATGCGGAGCTTCCATCCATCAAAAAGAGGTCCAAAGTAGCCCAAACTAGTGCATCAAAATCTATAAATCCTACTCCTAGTTCTACTCCTAGTCCTACTCACATTCCTACAACCAATCCCCAAATCTAGCCAGTGCAAGAAGCACCAACAATTGAAGTTCCTACTAATCCTCCAATGGCTAGACAACATCCTTTTGTGGCTTTTAACCAGGGTAGCGCCTTGAATCTGGAGTAGCATAATGACATACCCATATCAGCTCTTAAAAGTTTGCCTATTTTTACGAGAGAGGATTAGACCTCACCCATTGAGCATATAAGAGATGTAGCATCGCTTTGTGCCCTTCATAATATAACCCAGGATAATGTTGCTGTGAGATTGTTGGTAGCTTCCCTCAAAGGCAAAGCATTGCAATGGTTTAGAGGCTTAGCAGTTGGTTCCATAACTAATTGGGATGGGTTGGGACAAGCCTTAACCAATCAGTTTGAAGATAAATTAGATCACCTCTCATTAGTTGAGCTTTTGATTACTATTAAAAGGTCACCCCAAGAATACATGATGGACTTCAATTTCAGATTTCAGAGGACATGGAATAGAATACCAGCTATAGTGAGACCTTCAAGCCAACATGCTTTTCTATACTATCTAAGAGCCCTTAACAGTGATATCTCTATTATGATCCAATCCATGGGGGGGACTAATTTACCAGCAACATATGATCTTGCCATAAGAACTAAAAATAGCCTAATCCAAGCAGGAAAGATAGCCCCAAGGCCTCCAATGCCTATTTTTCCCGAGCTTCATCCTATTCCTGAAGTAATTCTAGCCTTGGCATCTATTCCACCTCTCCACGCTCCTCCTCAACAAGTTGCTAACCCAGTTGTAAATCAATCCCAAGAGCTGACTGAGATTAAAAAGGCCTTGCAAATAGTTACTAATGAGTTGGTTAGTCTAAAGAAACAACAATCCCAACCTTACCAACAACCTTATCAATAGCCTTATTAGCAACCCTATCAAAATCATTACCAGTAGAATAGGCCCTAATACCAACAAGGCCAGCAAAGTCAAGTAAGGAATTATAGCCAAAAGGCCAGCTAGCCTTATAATCCTAACACTCCTAGTGCTTCTAGAGAGCTAGTTCCTGTAGTGCAAAATAATATAGCACAAGAATACCAATGGGGCTGCCCATGCAATCAGCAACACATCCAAGGAATGTGTCCCAATAGCTATGCTCAGGCCCTCATGGTGTAGAACAATGTGATGGTGTTGAAGGAGATGGTTCAAGAGCCAAAAATCCAGCAAGGTCCAGTTGTTACCCCAAATGAGTTGCAGACTCTTGAGGTGGCATTGGTGAATTTTCAAAAAGAAGATTTTTGCGGGGTGAATTTTTTACCAAGTGATAACCCAAACTATATCCTGGTTGTAGCCAACACAAGGTCTAAGAAGAAGGCTTTAGAGGTTGAACAAGTAGCCTCTACCAGTTAGTAAGCTCTTGTTATGAATCCACAACCCAGAGTAGTTCAAGCTCCATTCCTAAGCTAGTCTAAAGAGGCTAAAGAGCCAGTCAAGGCAACTACACAGTTGGTGTCTGCACAAATAGAGGTTGTTGCACCAAAGGGATAGTCTAAAGTAAATTTGGGATCTTTCAATATTGTGGAGTAGATGAAGAAGACCTCTATCAATGTGCCTTTAATGGAAACCCTGGAAATCCTTGGTCAAAAGGAGTTAATACTTAGCAAGTTGGCTAAAATTTCATCAAATCAAGAAGTTGTTTCAAAACAACCCAGAGTCCTAGTGGCTGAAACACCTCAAAAGGAGAAGCAAACTGAAGAAGCCAGCTTGTAGCCCACTGTTTCCCCATAGTTTAAACCTCCTCCTTTCTATGTAACTCTCATTATTGGAGACTTCTTGGTTCATAATTGTATGATATACTTAGGAGCTAGTAGTTCTATGATTTCTAAATAGTTAGCAGACCTCCTAGGGTTGTCTTATGAGCCAATAGATAGGCCTGTTGTTCAGTTGGATGGGTCATCAATTAGTACCTTGGGATTCATTAAGGACCTAAGCCTCACTCTACACAAATGCCCCAATTTCTCCATTCCCTAGGATGTCTATGTTATAGATCTGCCTCCTCATTTTGCTATTTGTCTAAGCAGAGAGTTCACTGCTAGGTTGGGGGGATATCTCTCAGCTAATTGGTCTCACCTATACTTCAGAACCAGATATAAGACTAGATTTAGAATCAAGTCTGAAGCTTTTGCAAAAAGCCATGCTAAACCATATACCCCAAGCCCTATAAATGCCAATTTGATGTATCATGAACAAGACCCAAGTGATTCTAAACTTGGAACCCCTATTGGAAAGATTCCTAATATTGCCCTAGATGAATGGGCTGAAAGAGACTTCGAGGAGGATAACCCTTTTAGAAACATGGATATTTCTAGTATTGGAATGTATATCATTCATGAAGAAGGTGTTGTGATTCTAGATTTGATGAAGAAGGAAGACAAACATTCCAGAAATTAGAGTGATGAGTTGTGGCAGTTTTTTTTTTATGGTGCCAGAAGCAAAGTTGGTTCAGGAGGAGGAGCTATTCTAATTTATCCAAAAGGGAAAAGGTATTACTCTATAGTTCATTTTTCCTTCAGTTGTACTAACAATACAATAGAGTATGAGGCTTTGATTCATGGTTTAGAATGGGCTAGACAAAGGGGAATCAAATGCCTAAAAGTTATAGGTGATAGTGAGTTAGTGGTCAATCAAATTCATGGCACTAATCTCACAAAGAATGATACACTTAAGATGTATAAGCATAGAGTTTGGGATTTAATAGAATATTTTTATGCTTTTAATCTGGTTGTTGTCCCAAGAAATCAAAACAAGAAAGTAGACAAGCTGGCTACCATGGGAGTAGAGTATGATATTCCAAAAGAGATCACAAGTCCCAACTCACAGCATTTAAAGGTTATGGAAAGACCATCCATACCAAACAATCAGGTGAGCTAGCAAGTCTTTGAGAATCATGAACAGATTTTTAAATTTTTGATAGAAGAGGTTGAATTCTCTAAAGTTAACCAGAACAAGCATGCTCACCAGTATAGTGACCAGATGCTACAGTTGAAAAGTAGTAAGTTGCCTAAGGGACTGGTCACCCTTGAGTCCATATTTAACTCAGATGATCAGCTTAGAGGAGACAAGGCTAGTATGACAGTCAAAGAAGAGAACTACCAGTCTGTGGAAGTTCTCAACGACAAATCCCTTAAGCTTGGAAAGGTATTCACACAGCCAGAAAAATAAGCCTTTATTTCATTATGTCAAGAGTTTAGTGATGTCTTTGCATGGGAATACTATGATCTAAAAGGATTTGATCCCCACCTACCCCAGTACACCATTGAACTAGAACCCCATGCCAAACTAGTGAGACAAAAATAGAGACCTGTCAATCCTAAGTTAGAGGTCCTGATGAAAATAGAGTTGAGGAAAATGATTGAGGCCGATATTATTTTTCCCATTAAACACACCTCTTGGGTCTCTAATCTAGTACCAGTTAGGAAGAAGAATGGTGAAATCTAGTTATGTGTGGATTTCAGAGACCTTAATAGAGCCTCATTCAAAGCTCATCACCCATTGCCATCCATGGAACATATTTTATAGTATGTCTCAAGATCTGACATATTTTCTTTGTTAGATGGCTTTTCTAGTTATAACCAGGTCCTAGTTAAAGAGGAAGATCAATATAAAATAGCATTCACCACCAAATGGGGCACCATGGCATATAGGAAGATGCCTTTTTGGCTATCTAACACTAGTGCTACTTTTCAAAAAGCCATGGAGATGGCATTCATTGGTTTAATGAACAAGTTCATTCTAGTCTACTTGGATGATATAACTATCTTTTCAAAAGACACTACGGATCACCTAGTTCATCTGAAGTAGATTTTTGAAAAGTGCAGAGAGTTTGGAGTTTCATTGAATCCTAAAAAATGCATTTTTGTTGTCCATGAAGGTAGATTACTGGGACATATTGTTTCTAAACAAGGGACAACCATTGATCCTAAGAGGATAAAGGCCATTATGGCACTACCCCTACCAGCTCACAAAAAGGGACTGTAAAGTTTTCTTGGGAGAATCAACTTCTTAAGAAGGTTCAATCTGAATGTTGCAGCACTATTAAAGCCTATGACCCAGATGTTGAAGAAGAACTCAACTTTTCACTGGACAAGTGAAGGGAAAAGGTGTTTTGAAGAAGTCAAGGAAGCAATTGCATCTGCTCCTACTATGGTAAACCCTGAATTTTCTAAGGATTTTATCCTATATGCTTTTGGGGACACTGATAACATCTCTGCTATGTTAGTCCAGTAGAATGTTGAGAAGCAAGAACAGCCAGTAGCCTTTTACAGTCAAGGTCTAGATGGTTATGAACTCAATTATACTCCTGTAGAAAAGCATGTCCTAGCAATTGTGAGGAGTTTGAAAAATTTTAGGCACTTGTTATCCAATAACACAATGCACCTGATGGTTTCCCACCCTTGCATAAAAGATTTCTTGCTAAACAAAGACCTGAGCCATAAAAGAGATAGTTGGGTCACCAAAGTCATGGAGTATGACATTCAGATTAAAGTGACCAAGCTAGTTACAAGAAGAGGAATGTGTGAATAGCTCAATGAAGGAATAGCAGACCCTAACCAGCAAAAGAAAGAGGTTGTTCTGATGAACCAGAATGTAGAGCAGAGCACAAGTTGGATAACAAAGATGAAACATTATCTCTCAACTGGCCAATGTCCTCAAGGCCTTGAAAGAAGTAAAAGAAGGTACTTTAGACTCCAAGATATTCCATTTTTCATTATTGATGATGTTTTGTATAGAAAAGATCATAGTGACATCCTGTTGAGATGTGTTGAAACTAGCCAAGTGGATAAAATACTGGAGGAGTTTCATGATGGAGGTTCTGGAGGACACTTTGCAGCTAGGATCACTACTCTAAAAGTGATGAGAGCTAGGTACTATTTTCCTAGCTTATACAAAGATGCATTTGATTGGGTAAGGAAGTGCAAGAACTATGCTCTGTTTGTTGGAAAACAAAAGCTAGCAGCCCTCCCTCTACATCCCATCAAGGTGGAGCAACCTTTCTCAAAATGGGGATTGGATTTTATTGGACCTATCAACCCCCCATCCAGTGCTAGACACAAATGCATACTTGCTACTACAGACTATTTTACCAAATGTATAGAGGTTGTATCTCTCAAGGAAGAAAATGAGACCTCTATCCTAAACTTCTATCAAGACATTGTGTCTAGATTTGGTACTCCAGATTCTATCATTTTAGATAATCTCATGGCATTCCTAGGGACTAAAATTTTATAATGGGCACTCGAGCACAATATCTTCCTGAGTACCTCTTCTAACTATTACCCTTAGGGTAATGGTTAGGAAGAATCAACAAATAAGAACTTACTGAGAATCATCAAGAGAACTATAGAAGGAAACCAAAGAGATTGGTGCAACAAGTTAAAATTGGCTTTATGGGCAGACAGAATAAAACCTAAGAGGTCTACAGGTAACTCACCCTATACACTTGTATATGGAAAAGAAGCTAGGATTCCTTTATCTTCTAAATTGCCTACTTTGAGCTTAATCAAGGAAATTGATCTTATGGAGGAAGATGATATGCAAGTCAAGCTTGTTGAGCTAGTAGAGCTCAAAGAAACAAGAAAGCTAGCACTGGACAACCTAGAAGATCATCATGCTCAAATGAAGAAAAGGTTTGATAAGAAAGCCACACCTAAGATTTTCAAGGAGGGAGACCTTGTCCTCAAATGGGATGAAGCAAAATACAAACCAAGGAGGCATACTAAATTTGATTCCATATGGAGTGGGCCTTTCATGGTGATTGGATGCAAAGCCCATAATTCTTTTCAACTAGCTAGTATGGATGGAGAGGAGATGCCCATTCTAGTGAATGGAATCCACCTCAAGGCTTGTTTCTGAGGTCTATTTCTACCCTATACATTAGTAAGTTAGAAGTTTCCAATTTTTTGTGCTCCCTAAGTGCCTAGCACAATTTGGTTTTCAATTTTTAGTTGCTTTCAGTCTGGTTTTCAGTTTGGTGTGAGTTGTAATAGGCCAGAGAGGCTATCTCTAGGAGTTAGCAATTTTGTTAAAGAAGGATTGGTTGTCCAAAAGAACTAGGTTCAGTTTGAGGCTTATATGACTCTGTGCCCAATGGATCTCTAAGGCAGTTGGTCAAGATGCTTAGCAAGCAAGCACTCCAAAAAGGTTGCTAGAATGTTGCCATATTTTTTTGTTCATTCTTAGATTGAAGACCTAATTACTAGATGAGGCTACAGTACCCTAGTTTGTGTTATTAGGTGATCTTCTTTAAGTTTGTGTTCATTTCATTTTGAAGACTACATGAAAGTAAAGGGAAGTGAACTGTATCTAAAGCTACACATGCATGTATGTATATTGTACAAAAGAGAAAGAACTAAAAGGGAAAACATCTATCTGAGCTCACACAGGCTGTGTGCATAGCTGTTACTAGAATTGAATGAATGAGTATACATATACATAAAAGAAAATTATTAAATACTAGGGTACTAGACATTGCCTGGTATTGGTGTCTGGATTTGGTCCTATCTAGTGAGCTCTTGAGATCCAGAACCTGCAAGAATAAATGAGGGGAGATGGGTTAGATCCAATGGGTCTATGCAATGGCTAGTATCACAATATCTATAGAATGCATATGTACACTCAGTCGTGCACCTCTAATAAAGGATGTGCTCAGTGCATGTGCATAAATCTCCAAAGAACAAAAGGAAGACCATGTTTTCACTGATGTGTTTGTTTCATGTGCAAATACATGGTAGCTGATCCAACAATAAGTTCAATGAATGACCTAGGCCCTTGATGTAGATCATGAAAAAAAAAATCTAGGTTTTTCTATCAATGATTGTATCAAGGGCCAAGAGCACCCATCCTACAAAAGGAGGGACATCCAAATGATGCAGCATCAGTAAGGACACTTAAAGGTCATCAGAACAGATCATGGAGGCAAAGAAGTCATGAGATGAAAATGGCAGAGTGAATATGTTAGAGGGCATTATAACATGGGGTACAAGCATGAGCATGTCATCTCCTAGGAATATCAATAAACCTCATTAAGCACATAGGCATCTAAGGAAACAACAAAATTTCATGCTCTGAGTATTGTACAATGAATCAAGGCACCAAGATTCTCAAAGAGTGGTGTTATGATGGTGCATGGCAAACATAGAGATACATAGTTTGCAGTGGCAAAAACCATATGAAATAGTGAGATCCATCTAGTATGTTACAGTGCTTTGTAATGCCATTCAGTGTACAAACATGGAAATCTTATGAAAGATGTAGACATCAACATGGGAACCTAATATAAATAGTGCCCTAGCAAATAGATCATTGGGATTTCCATAATGAAGGATTGGATACAAAAAAATGCAACAGTAAGATAAAAGAAGATCTTTTGAAGCAAATAATAGAGAAAAGTATGCACAACCGAGAACAAAAATTAATTGCAGGTATACATCACCAATAGTGGCATCTTGTGTAAATTCAAACTAATCATGGTGAGTGCATATGTCCCCAAAAATAGCTGGTAGATAAACATTGCAATGATCTAACTGAGATCATTGGTCATCAATAGAATGAAATAGAGAGATTGTGTTAGGAATGAATGCCAAGTGTTTTAGCAGTCATTCTGGAGCAGTTGTTGTTGCATTCATGACTTGGATTGTCATTGATGTCAACACAGTGATATTCTGGATACTAGCAGGAAAGTAGGTACAATTTTGTTTTGCACACATGTTGTATTGTAGATTGGCTTTTGTATAGTTGATGGTATGTTCTTTGGTGTGTTATTAACCTATGGTTAACAGTGCAAAAATAAATTCATTCATTTGTAAGAGTTATGAGCATTTTGGTGAAAGCAGTGTTTAGACAGTGTTTCTGTGTAGCGATGTTCAAAAATTGGAGGATATCTCTTAGCTGGGATGGAATCTAATTTTGCATAGTTAAAGGGATTTTGGAGACTCATTAATGATGATGTGGTTCACAGTGCAAACTTTGAGGATATGTTTGGAGAAAGTTACAGTAATTGGAAGCCGATAGTTTTATGTGAATTTTGTGTGTAGCATGTAGAATTTATTATTTTGTAATTGAGGACCGACTCATTTGTAATTATTTGAGTTTGGTATATAAGAAGAAATTTTTTGCTTATTGTAATGTGTACTATGAAGAGTGAGATGCGAATATACGCATGAAGTGAAGAAAAGAGCTAATTCAATGATGAAGGAAGACTTGTGAGTACAGAGATCTGGAATTGTGATCTTGTGTAGCAGAGAGTGGAGTTTTGTCATAGTGTGAAGGAGGTAATATATTTCATATTATTCTATTGAATAATTCTAAGATCTTTTGGATAGTGGGTTCAGAGATCTTACCTTGAAGCTGTTTGGGCAGTGGGTCCTTCTGTCTTCCATAAACTCTTAACTGGGTTAGAATCTTTTAACAGGGATTCAAAATCTCCTAACAGGGATTTATATGTATTGAATGTATTTCATAAGACTCCTAACAGGGTCCATCCTCTAACAAGGAACTTTCATATTAGTGCATCATTTTGTGGGCATCATTCCCACCGAGGTTTACTCTTTTCAAGAGGTTCCCTAGTTAACATATCTTGTGTTATTGTGCAATTGTGTATGATTATCTTTCTATGGTTGATCAGTACATTGATTATATTGTTTAAAGTTAAATTATCAGATAACTGATTCACCCCCCCCCCCTCTCAGTTATCTTGGGGAACTTTACTTTCTAACAATTGGTATTAGAGCGGCAGGTCCTTGAAAGAAAAGTTTAACAACTTAAGGAGATCCATGGTGAATTTCAGAAAAGAAAGCCCTAAGTTTGATGGAGTAAATTTTGACAGCTGGAAAGAAAAGATGAAGACACATCTATTGTGTTTAGGACCAAGTTATTGGTTGATTACAAAGAATGAGAAGACTATCATTGAGGAAGACAATCTAGACTCAGGAACTAAAGATGAACTAGATCTATTCATGTGTAACATACTTGCAAGAGAAGCACTTTTATTAGCACTACCAGAGAATGAATATAGTCAAGTAAGATGTTTGAAAACATCTCATGCAATTTGGAAAGCTTTACATTCTACTTTTGAAGGTGATGAACATGCAAAGAAGGCTAGATTACATAATTGGATTTGTGCATTTGAAGATATCAGAATGATGGAAGATGAATCTATTAGAAGTTATATTGGTAGGATAGAAATAAAGTCTTGTGGAGGTGATAAGACAGAGAATGAAGTGATATGGAAAATTCTGAGAACTTTGACACCAGTATTCAAGCAGACAACACAGATGATTGAACAAGTGATACCTTGTACATCGAACTTTTCAAGAGAGACTCTTCTTGGAAGATTAGAAATAGCAGAGATGAACTTGAGATTATCAGGAGAGCTACCTAGAATGGAAACAACATTTAGTGCTCTTAGTATTAGACCTACAAGAAGTACTAGTGTGAATGGAGATCATGCCAGCAGTAGCAGATCTAAGGAAGATAAGAAGATTGAAGAAGGTATTGCATTACTTGTAAAAAGAGAACTAGATGGTAAGAAAATCTTTAAATGTTGGACTTGTCAGGAATATGGTCATTTTGCATCTAAATGTACTAAAAGAGTTAAGAAGTATAGAAGCAACTTTAAACCTAGGAGATCTAAAGAATTTTATTATGCAAATGATGAAGATCTTGGAGCAGGAATTGAAAAACATTTAAGTGACAGTGATAATGATAACTTTGAGGAAATAGGATTTGTAGCAATTAAAGAAGAAAGTTCTAAATCTAATAAAAGGGAAGAAAAAGCATTAGTTTCACAAGTTGAAAAGAAATCTGATTGGATTATAGATAATTGTTGTTCACATCATATGACTGGAGATAAAAGAAAGTTTGTTAAGTTAGATAATTATGATGGAGGAATTGTTAGGGTTGGTAACAATGCACCTTGTTTGATTAAGGGTATAGGATCTATTACTCTTGATGGAAAGACTAACACTGATGATGTTTACTTTATTGATGGACTAAGACATAATCTACTAAGCATTGGACAATTGGCTGATAAGGGTTATCAAGTTTGGTTTTCTGAGAAAACTTGTGTGATAAACAATAAAGATGGAAATCTAATTGGAAAAGGATCCAGAACCAGAGGTAATGTATTTCAATTGAATCCTACTGAGATGACATGTTTGATAACTAGGATTGATGATAGTTGGTTATGGTATAAAAGGTTTTGTCATATAAATTTTGATAATATTGTCAAGGTGAGCACTACACATGCGGTAAGAGATTTACCTAGAATTATGAAACCTACTAACATGATTTGCAAAGAATGTATGATGGCAAAGTAGAAAAGGAGTTCATTTCCCAATAAGAAGTTCACATCGGCAGAGAAGCTAGAGATTGTTCATACAGACTTGAGTGGTCCTACTAGGAATAGAGGATTCTATGGAGAAAGGTATTTTATGATTCTTGTTGATGATTTTACAAAAATGATGTGGATTGCATTTTTGAAAGAAAAATCTGAAGCATTTGATAAATTTAAGATCATGAAAAGAAAAATTGAGAATGAATCTGGAATGAAGATTAAGTGTCTAAGATCTGATAGAGGTGGTGAATTTACATCTAGAGAGTTTAACACTTTTTGTGAAATGAATGGTATTAAGAGACAACTTTCAGCCCCTAGAACACCAGAACAAAATGGTATTGCAGAAAGAAGGAACAGGTCAATAACTGAAGCAGCAAGAGCTATGTTGTTTGAAAATGATTTGGCTAAAACTTTTTGGAGAGAAGCAGTGAACATAGTAGTATACACTATGAATAGAGTACAAATCAGAGCAGATACAAACAAGACACCTTATGAATTATGGTTTGGACATACACCCTCAGTTAAGTATTTTAGAATTTTTGGAAGTAAATGTTATATTAAGAGAGATGATGATATAGGAAAGTTTGATCCTAGAAGTGATGAAGGAATATTTCTTGGATATTCTTTAAAAAGCAAAGCATATAGATGTTATAACAAAAGAACTAAGACTATTGTTGAAAGTGCAAATGTAAAAGTTGATGAGAAGTTTAAAATTTAGGAAAGAATGCTTGATTATGAATTTGATGGAGAAGCACAACCTCAGCCTAACATTGAAAATGCAGAATTATTTTTTGAAACTAATAGTGATTTGCTGAATGAAAGTCATACTAAAGAAGATACAGAAGAAAATAGAGAAGAAAGTAGAGAAGAATCTACAGTCGGAACAAGATCGGTAACTATGACACCTAACAGGTATACTTCAAGACATCACCCTATTGAGAAAGTTATTGGAAGTTTAGATAGAAGAGTTTTGACTTGAAATAAGGTACATTTATATTTGATTTCTAAAATTGAACCTAAGACTACTAATGAAGCTTGTGAAGATGAACATTGGATCAATGCTATGAAAGAAGAACTAGAGCAGATTGAAAAAAACAAGACATGGGAATTGGTCCCTAGACCTGAAGACAAGAATGTGATTGGAACAAAGTGGGTATTCAGAAACAAGATGAATGAACAAGGAGAAGTGATAAGAAACAAAGAAAGATTGGTATGTAAAGGATATTCACAACAAGAAGGAATTGACTATGAAGAAACTTTTGCACTTGTGGCCAGACTTGAAGCAGTGAGAATGTTTCTAGCATATGCAACTTACAAGAAATTCAAAGTGTATCAAATGGATGTGAAGTCAGCATTTTTGAATGGTGAATTGGAAGAAGAAGTCTACATTGAGCAGCCTGAAGGTGTTCCTTTGACACAAGAAGGAGATATGGTATGTAAGTTAAAGAAAGCTTTATATGGATTAAAACAAGCACCTAGAACCTGGTATGCAAGATTGGATAAGTATTTATTGAAATGGGGATTTATAAAAGGAATAGCAGATAGTAACTTATACACAAAAGAAATTGAGAATGGTTTGTTGGTTATAGTTATATTTGTTGATGATATTATCTTTGGAGGAGAAGATGAAGCTAGTGACAAATTTGCAGATGAAATGAAGACTGAATTTGAGATGAGCATGATTGGAGAAATGAACTATTTTTTGGGATTACAGATAACACAAAACAAGGAAGGTATATTTGTAAGTCAGACTAAGTATTTAAATGACTTATTGAAAAGATTTGGAATGGAAGATTCTAAACCTATTGGAACACCTATGGTAACCGGACATAAGTTATCTAGCAAAGATGAGACACCAGCAGTTGAGCAGAAAAAGTACAGATCTATGATTGGAGGATTGTAGTACTTGACACATACAAGACCTGATATAGCACATTCAGTGGGGATTGTAGCAAGATTTCAAGTAGAACCTAGAGAATCACATTATGCAGTAGTAAAGAGGATACTGAGATATCTAAAAGGAACAATGGATTATGGATTATGGTATGAGAATTCTGATGATTTTACTTTATGTGCCTATACTAATGCAGATTGGGGAGGCAGCATTGATGAAAAGAAAAGCACCAGTGGTGGAACCTTTTTTCTTGGAGGTAAATTCATCTCTTGGCTAAGTAAGAAGTAGAATTGTACTTCACAAAGCATAGTAGAAGTAGAATATGTTGCAGCAACAAATAATTGTAATCAGATTATTTGGATGAAGTAGATGTTGAAGGATATTGGAATAAAGTTTGATGATCCTATTGTTATACATTTTGATAACACCAGTATAGTGAGTATGTCAAAAAATCTTGTTTTACATTCTAAGACTAAACATATTGAGATCAAGTATCATGTTGTAAGAGAGAAAGTTGCAGAAAAAGAAGTAAGATTGGAGTACATAAGTACAAAGGAGCAGATAGCAGATATATTTACAAAGCCTTTACCTAAGGATACAATTGTGTATCTAAGAGGTATGCTTGGGGTTATGCCCCAACCTATTTTTGAGAATTGATGCAGATGATTGCATCCATCCAGTGGTATATGAGCCCTATCTTTTTTTTGGATTGGATGTTGGAACTTCCTCTATGGGGGAGTTTATGAGCTGAGTCATGAGGACTCTTGTTATTGTATTCTTCTCAAAAGTGTCTTTTGACATTAAGTTGTTGTTGACTTAGTGATAGAATTTCTATCATTGATGTCAATGGGGGAGAGATATACATGAAAAATATTATGGATTGTATGAGAGCTGAATAGGAAAATGAAGCAAGATTTGATTTGATATTTTGCAGTGATGTTGTAGTATGGGATTTTTGGAACATTGGATGTTTTTCATCTATGTTTCCATCAATGCCAATGGGGGAGATTTTTAGGAATGAATTCAAAGTGTTTTGGTAGTCATTCTGTAGTAGTTGTTGTTGCATTCATGACTTGGATTGTCATTGATGTCAACACAGTGATATTCTAGATATTAGTAGGAAAGTAGGTACAATTTTGTTTTGTGCACATGTTGTATTGTAGATTGTCTTTTGTGTAGTTGATGGTATGTTCTTTGGTGTGTTATTAACCTATGGTTAAGAGCGTAAAAATAAATTCATTCATTTGTAAGAGTTATGAGCATTTTGGTGAAAGCAATGTTTAGACAGTATTTCTGTGTAGCGATGTTCAGAAATCAGAGGATATCTCTTAGCTGGGATGGAATCTGATTTTGTGTAGTTAAATGGATGTTGGAGACTCATTAATGATGATGTGGTTCATAGTTAAAACTTCGAGGATATGTTTGGATAAAGTTATAGTAACTGGAAGCCGACAGTTTTATGTGAATTTTGTGTGTAGCATGTAGAATTTATTATTTTGTAATTAAGGACCAACTCATTTGTAATTATTTGAGTTTGGTAAATAAGAAGGAATATTTTCCTTATTGTAATGTGTACTATGAAGAGTGAGATGTGAATATATGCATGAAGTGAAAAAAAGAGCTAATTCAGTGATGAAGGAAGACTTGTGAGTACAGAGATCTAGAATTGTGATCTTGTGTAGCAGAGAGTGCAGTTTTGGCACAGTGTGAAGGAGGTAATATATTTCATATTATTCTATTGAATAATTATAAGATCTTTTGGACAGTGGGTTCAGAGATCTTACCTTGAAGTTGTTTGGGCAGTGGGTCCTTCTATCTTTCATAAACTCTTAACAGGGTTAGAATCTTTTAACAGGGATTCAAAATCTCCTAACAGGGATTTATATGTACTGAATGTATTTCATAAGACTCCTAACAGGGTCCATCCTCTAACAAGGAACTTTCATATTAGTGCATCATTTTGTGGGCATCATTCCCATTGGGGTTTACTCTTTTCAAGAGGTTCCCTAGTTAGCATATCTTGTGTTATTGTGCAATTGTGTATGATTATCTTTCTATGGTTGATCAGTACATTGATTATATTTTTTAAAGTTGTTGAATGGATAAATTATCAGATAACTAATTCACCCCCCCCCTCTCAGTTATCTTGGGGATCTTTACTTTCTAACAGATTGTTGCTAGTAATGTACTCATGGGTCCATTGAGCCTAATAGAAAAACATCAATTCAATAAATGGAGGGTGAAATTAATGGCAAAGTATCTCATACAGGCACGGGCTAATGAGGATGAGGCACACTAACAATTCAACACTTGCAGCAACTAGGCATCTACCTAATATGCTTTCAGTCCATGGTATCCAAGAAGGATAAAACATAAATAAAAGATTCCCAAGACCAAGCTCTCAGGTGCCATGGGTGGTGGTAATGATCAAAAAATATACCAAGGAGCAGTCAAGCATAGTTCATAGTTTATCCAGCTTAACAAGAGCAAATAGATGAAAGAGCCAATATATATAAAAGATGAAGCATACAAAAGCATCAATCAAATGGAGATGTGGCTGAGAAGCCAAGCTCATGGGACTGACACCAATAATGAACCATGCATATACATGTGCAACCATGACTGTTTGACTATGAAATACATCTCTGCATTTGATAAATTGATCATACAAGGGGGGATCTTTGTATAGAATATCTTCAATGGTGGCATTGTATAGAGCAGTGCATATGATAGTGACCAGTTAAACATGATGCTTGGACAAAACACCATTCATAGTTTTAATGATAATGGCAATAAAATAATGCCCATGACTTGCGGGTTTTAGCATTCCACCCAGGGGCTCAATCAAGCAAGAAGTAGTAACACATATGAAAGGTGCAGCATTAGCAATGTATTAAGGAAACATAAATAAAAACATATGCCCTCGATGTACTAGGAGGTACATGGATAAAACAATGTCAAATGCTGAGCCCAAGATATAGTAAGAATCGATATGCAGGAAATGCTGGGTCTGGGCCCTAGTTTATTCATAGTGCCTTAGCAACCTGTAGGTGTCACATACATGTTCAACATAGTGCTGATAATGGAAATCAAGCATGAGGGTTCCCAATATATCTAGGCAATCAAGAACATATAATAGCAAAGCACATAAATCCATCAATGATTCATGGCATGATGTTTTAAAATAGGTGAATTCAAAGCAATAATACTATGGCAACAATGCTCATGAAATTCATGAGCATTGTTGCCCTAGCTCACAAATCACAAGAAAACATAAATTCCCTAAGCTAGTTCATGGGCCACTAAACATATGTACCAGTAAACATTGTGCCCTTTTAGACAAACAAGTGATGCCCACATTTGATCATGCTATGAAAGTAAGTTGCCAATGACAATAACAAATAAGCAATGCCGACATCAATTCTCATACAAGATGCCCTAGCTTTATCACCCACAAGCTATCATTTGACTATCAACACAACAGTGCCCCATGGATGCAGATAAATAAAATGTAGTGTTGTTCCCTAATCTTAAACATGCTAATCAAATGAATGTGCAATGAACCAGTGAATATCAGATATAGTGGGTGTCCATTCCAACATCAAATGCAACGAACTATATAGAAGTGCCTTCGAAATCTAAAGGAAGTGTTATGAAATAAAATATAGAGTGATTCATGTGCAGTATATAGTAAAAGTCATTCCCTAGCTCATTGGCTATGAACACAACAAAAGAGGGTACATCATGTATGAAACCCCAAAGGAGTAAACATTGTGCCCTCGAATCATATAGATGAAAAAATATCAAACACCAAATGCATAGATCAAGCATGTAGTAATATCAAATACAATAGTGCCTCATATTATAGAGAATATTCCAGACATAATAGAATCCATGAAATATACAGCAATGGCACGTCATTCAAGCATGGAAAAGCAGTGAATGTGGTGCATTGTTGAACACATAGTACATAGAGCAATATCAAGAAATTGTAATGCAAAGATGAAAAAAGCAATATGATATCAGCACCCATGAAACAATAGTGCCCTCAAGATGAATGCTCAGAATGATGCTAAAAACCAAAGTGCTAACCTAATCAATGCAATGCCAATGCCAATGATGGCTATTTCCAAAGCTAAACTCAGGGTTTTTGTCAGAGGTGCCAGTCAATTTAGTAACTTGCCAAATGTCAGAGAGGAGAGTCTGTAGTGCGAGCGGTTTCCCTTCCATCTTCGAGGGGGTTTTCACTTCAATAATTAATTTATATTTGCTCCCCATTTTTTGGGTTAAGGTTATTGATTATTTTATTGATGCTAGGTGCTATTTTTATGTGATGTGGATTTTGTTGTTATTATGGTTATTTTGAATTTCTCCCCATTTTGGGTTGAGAGTTTAAAATACATCTTATTCCATGTCTTGTCATTTAAACACAAATGGATTCTTTTTAATTATGATTATTTTAAAACGTGTTTCCCCATTTTGTGGGTTGAGACCATTTTTAAAAATATATTAGGTCCATTTTGTGTCATAGTGGGGTAGTTTCTTAATGATGAGTCATTGCATATCCTATTAATGTAAATTTTGGTGATGGTGTTTTTATAAACTATCGTCAGAATATGTTTAATGCATGACTTAGTGGGTAGGATGGTTGTTTCTTTGACTATCTATTTTTAGGGTCCCACTTTTTTCTCCCCCTAGGAATTCAGGAATCTGGCATTCAAACTATGATGCGGCCTCATGGGTCCACTTTTGACCTTTTTCTATTCTTACGAGATAGTGGAGTTTGAATGCAAAATCCTAGTTTTAGCTTATATACCTCTCACTTTTGGTGATTGGGGTTAGCTCTTCATTCTTTCTCTCTAATATGAGTGTTGCAGCTCTGAGAGACACAATTTTACTTAGTTTCTTTTCAGCAATAAAATTGATCCTTCTTGTTCTCCTATAATTCTGAGTTTTCTTTTGAAGTCATAAGAAGGATTATTGTGATGTTTCTATATCCTTAATCTACATGTTGAATCCAAGTTGGTGTTCATGAATTTATCTTGATACAATAGTGTTATTTGTGTGCAATCAAGAATATTAGAATTGTGAAGATTTCTTCCTTTCTGCATTCTAAAGTACCTTGTTTCACTAAGAGTCTATGAAAGTGGGATTGAGTTGTGAGCTAAGTTTGTTTTGCTATTGGAGTAAACTTATTTTCAGTTGTGGATCTTCTTAAATTTTGGTGGATCACCTTTGTTTGTTTTCAGTTGCAGTTGTTTAATTTCATGTACTTTCTCTCCCTTTCCCCCCAAAATTTAGATAAGTTTCAAGTGATCTAGAGGGAAGCCAGCCCTTAATCCAGAGGTCTATTCTCAGATAGGTTACCCATAGCCTAAGAATAGTCCCATGTTTCATAGGATTGATGGGTTCAACACTTAGCAAATTGGGTGCAATCCTTAGTGACAATAGTTTCTTAGGATAATCATTCGGTACTGTAATTTCTTCATCTGACTCATGAAACTCATAAAAATCAGTAATGTTGAAAATAGGTAATATATCCATGTCATCAGGTAACTCAATCTCAAATGCATTTCCACTATCAAATTTCTTCAAAATCTTACAAGGTCCAAACTTCTTCATTTTCAACTTCCTATATGTTGAAACAAGAAATCTTCCCTTCTTCAAATGAACCATTACTTCATCACCGACTACAAAATTCTTATGTCTTCTTGATCTATAAGCTCTATCTTTTTATTTATGATTACTCATTTCTAGCTTATGTTTCACATCTTCATGAAATGTCTTCATGTACTCAACAAACTTTACTCCTTTAGCACTTCTCTTTCTTTCATCAACAATGTCTCTCAAATCTGATATACCTCTCAGTTGTATGCCATTTACTATCTCAAAAGGTGCTTTTCCAGTACTCCTATTCACAGAATTATTGTATGCAAACTCAGCTTGTGCAAACATAGAATCCTAATTAGTCCATGTGTCTCTAACTAAACATCTCAAAACATTTCCCAAACTTCTATTCACAACTTCTATCTATCCATCGGTCTATGGGTGAAATGTAGAACTATATTTCAACTCGGTGCCAAACTTTCTCCAAAGGGTCTTCCAAAAGTATCCAACAAATTTACTGTCTTGGTCAGAGATAACACTCCTCAGTAATCCATGCAATCTAAAAATTTCCTTAAAGAAAAGATCTGCTATATGTACTACATCTGATGTCTTTCTACAAGGTATAAAATGTGTCATCTTATAAAATCTATCCACAACAATAAATATAGAATCATTACCTCTTACTATCTTCAATAAGCCAAGAACAAAATCCATACTGATATCAATCCAAGGTTTCTTAGGAATAGAAATTGGTGTATACAATCTAGTATTCTGACTTACTCCTTTTGCAACTTGACAAATTCCACAACTTTTCACAAATTTCTAAACATCTTTATAAAAATGTGGCCAAAAGTATTTCTCCTTAAGCAAATTCAATGTCTTGTCAACACCAAAATGTCTAGCTAGACCACTACTATGTTTCTCTTTTATGAAATTATTTCTCATTGGTCCTCTCGATATACACAACTGAACACCTTTAAATAACATATGATGTAGACAATCCCACAATCCCCAAGTTTGAATCCACAAACCTCCACTAGGAATGAATAGGATCTCTACAGGTAGGACTTTTTGGAAAAAAAATGTTTTGATCACCCCACAACCTCCTTGCTAATTTGATGCATGAATCAACACCCTCATGACTCCTTAACAATCTCAACTTGAAAGTATAGCATCCTCCAATTGATAGTTCAAGGAACCCAGCCAATTTCCTTGTAGCCCTCCTACTTAGGTAATTTAGATTTCTCTCAAAAATTTCCCACACAACCCAAGAATCTAAGGATAGTTTTAGACACCCTTTTCAATGTTCTTTTAATTTTGTAAAGGTTAGGATTTGATTCAAAATTTATCGCACCAAAGGACACTCAAGACACCTAGGGCTAATAGGGTTAATTAGGGGCTTTAAAGAAGGAACTCCTCTCAAATGGATTTATTTCCTCTCCTTAACAATTGGAGACTCTTAATACAAAGCATGAAACTCTAAATCCAAGTTTTGGTGTTTTGATTCATCACCCATCAAAAGTTATGGGGTCGGTTGCAGCCTATCTAGAAGGTAGTCACATAGAGATGCCTACCTAGGGCTTCCTGTTTCTCCACCCTTCCCTACATGAAAAATTCTTACCTCTTGTAATATTAATATAAACAAGCCATTCTTTCATTCCAAAAAGTTTCATTGGATTCCCATGGTCGGTTTGAAAGAAATGGCCAAAAAGCCTTGAAACCCTAAGGTCTATCCTAAATTCAGGGCAATGACTTTGAAGTTCTAATCACACAAAGACTAGGTAGATTTAAGACTTCAAACCACTTGAACAATAAAGGTAATAACCATAAGAAACTTCTCCAATCAATCTCCCTTCATCCACCATCTATACCAGGTCATACAATTTCTACTTCACTCTAAAAATTGTAGAAAATAGGGTATATTTTATTAATTTTCAAAATCTATTACATTACCATGCACTCACGCATTGGTATGACCAAATTTAATCTTAAATAGACCCCTCCCAACTATTTTAACCATCTTTTGTTGGTTATGTTAGAAATAGGGAATACTGAGAGGGGGGGTTGAATCAGTATTCTACAAACTTTATCTTTTTCCCAATTATGGATGTAACATATTATCTTTATACATGCATAACATAAGAAGCTAAAAAACATGCATAGCAATAAAACTAAATAACTCATAACACATTATTTGTTCTTTAGGAAACCCTAGCCAAGGGAAAACCCCAGTGGGGATGGTACCCACAAAGATCCACTAATCAAAAGTATCTTGTTAAGGATGTTGACCCTGTTAGGAGTCTATTACAAACATATAGTGTATCAGTCTTGATTAAGGGACTATAGGCCTTGTTAGAAGCCTCAACCCTGTTAGGAGTTGGTAGTACAAAATTTGATTACCAAATGAGCCCACTACCCAAACAAGTAATGTATAATATACACTAATTACAAAAATAGGTTAAGGTACATAACCTTATACTGCTTGCATCAATATCTCTTCACTGCTCTTTCACTATCACTATTACATATGCATCATATATTTCGCATCATATCACTGCTTCATTACATTTCATTACTTCATCATACATCTCTATCTTTTCTTATAATTACAATTACATTTATACAAATAACTTTATCCAAGAGTTAACATCTAGGATGTCATCCCTTTATATTGTTAAGTCATTATTTTGATAAAAAAAATAATCCCTTAACTCTTTCCTAATTCTATCTTCATATTTTGTCCTATCGGCTTGACACTGTCTTTGATAAAACTATCATAAATTCCTTCGTACATGCTATACTGACTTGCACTCTGACATGGGTGATCAATAGTCATCATAGTGTCTATGTTCAAGTGTACAAGCACTAAAAATACTCCAATCAACATCACAAACAAAAATTGTGTCCAGGTTCACTGGTAAAAATATTGTCTCATACATAGACAATTTTGCATTGCGCTCTGTCATACTAGCTTTCTGACTTGTGCAATCTTCATGTGGATCATATGTTTCCATAATGACAACATCTATGTAGTCAACTCAACCAAATTGCCAACAATCTCCCCCTTTGTCATTGGTGGCAACATATGAGAAAATTGGCTAAGTGTACAGCTTCAAAATCTCAAAATTGTGGCCATAGTATAAAATATATACTATCCTTATAACTCCTCAAAAAATATTATCTCTAATATAGTACTCCCCCTAAGAGTATCAATCCTTATCATATACTATCAATTTTCTGCTATATATCTCTCCCCCTTTGACAACAATGACAAAATAAAGGTAAGGAGGGTTACAAAATTGTATCATAAAAAGATTATACCTTAATTCATTATTGCAAAGCTGATAGGCTTGCAACACAATCTAAAAAATCAATCTTCATAGCTTCTAACTCCTCTCATGATTTCTTAATGGAATTTTCCACACTGAGTAGTGCGCTCAGTCCATAAGATGCTATTTCACATGCTTGGAGGTTCTCAAAGTTAAACTTCTGAAAAGATGTCTTAGCTCAAAGACATTCTTCCAACTACTCTTCAATAATGCTCAACTTCATAGAAGTGTGCTCTCTCAAACGAGTGAATCTTTTCATTTTTCTATCTCTCTCATCTTGCACAACCCTAATTTCATCATATAACTTTCAAATTTTCTTCTCAACATCAAATACCTTCACATTGGGGCTAGAAAGAAGGTTAGTTTCATTCAGAATTTCTACTTCCTTCATCTTCATCTTCTTATCTTCTTCTGCTGTCAAGGTCTCTGATTTTGTACACTGTATGTATAAAGATTTTCCTATTTCCAAATTCTTCCTCAAGTCCTTGATACAAATATCAAGATTGTTGATATCATTCTTGATATTCTGACTAATGTTCAAAAGCATTCTGGCCTCATAGGATACTTGTGCTTTCACTTTTGCAATATCAAATAGATTTGTGAATTCATTGTCAAAAGTGCTCATTACCTTATTTTCTTTCTCTAAAGGGTCTACTTCTTCAATTTGTGTAGTTACAATGCTTTGTAACTTCTCAGTAAGTTCCTTTAGACATCCTTCAAGACTTTTCACTTTCTTGTTTTTGCCAATGATTTTATTCAAGGATGTGATCAATTCCAACTGATCATCATCATCTACTTCCTTTACCAAGTGCTCAATCATAGATCCAATCTTATTTTTCTTTCCAGTCTCAGGAGTAAGACTAATATCTTCTTTGGTGGGAATGGGTACTTGCTTTTTTGTTACTGGGGGCTCTACACCTGTCTCTTCTTCTTTTGTAGTTTCATGTTCTTCAAAGGTCGAATTGTCAACAATGTTCTCCAGATTCTTGAATACATTATCATCAGTATCCAAGGTGATCTTTGTTCCTTTTACATTCATGGTTTCATCTTCAATTTTAATGGCTGGAGGAGAGGGAATGTCCTCTTGTTCTATTTCACCTACTTGCTCTGCTGCAACTGATGGTTCTCCAACATTTTCTATCATAACCTTGATAATTGCTTGCTCTGTCTCAAAATTAATTTCTTCATATCTGCCTCCCATAATTTGAATGGTTATCCTTTTGGTTCTTAGATGGGTGCTTAAGGCTTTCATGATCTAACCAAAATGTGCTTCATCTCTTATTACACAAAGCTTCATTAGAATCTTTTCTCCGATAGTTGTGTCCTCCTCTGATGCTCTCTTTTTCCTATTCACAAGTTTATTGTATAAATCATCAGGTATCTATCCCTGAATTGTATCAAACTTCTTATTAGCCAAAATCATATTCTTTACTACTACATTCTCTAGATTAAGTCTCTTTGCATAATCATTAAGATCATAGTAATTATTCATTCTTGTAAAGTCTCCATCCTCCATGATTTTCTCATTAAGCTTCTCAACTTTAGGTTTCCAAGCTTTCTTCTTAACAGTAGTGACATCACCTTTTATTTCTACAATTTTTCTTGGAACTGGTTACACTAAATTTTTTTGTCTCTTTCCTAGTCCAGTAGCACTTTCCTTTACTCTTTTTCTAGGTGTGGAGGAAGTGGATCTAGTGGATATCTTTGCTTCTTGATCCTTCTCAATTTCTTCCACTTTCACCTTCACTTGTGATTCTTCTTGTTGTGTTGCAATTGATGATAAAGGTGGAATAAACAAAACTTATTTTTGTCCACTCTCTCTGATTGTTGTTGCTATTTGCTTTGCTACTAAAAACTCATGCTCTGTCATCCCTGTATATTTTAGAATTTTCTTTATAGTACTCTCAACTCTTTTCTTAGACTATTTCTCTTCAAGTAAGGTCTTTGTAGAGTTGAAGTTCTCCTCAAAGGTTCCAAACCTATTACACTGAGTGTCGAACTTACACTTAAGTAACCTGCTAACATACTCTTCTATCTCTACCTGAGATATCTCATAGCCAAGACGGTCTATGAACTCTATTCTAGGCTCTACTACTTCAATATAGGTAAAGTCAATGTCCACCATAAAACATATGTCATCTTTATACTTTTCCACAAGAGACTTTGGGATCCTTGATCTGCTAGACACAATATTCTGAAATGTCTTGATTACCAATACTGCACTCTCATTTACTTTGTCAATAACATGTCTTATGTACACTAGGTTAATCCTTTCCATTGTATTTTGGCCATCATTCTAGTCATTTCCAATGGTATAATAAAATCTTCTCAATAGATGAAAAAACATATAGGTGATTAAGGATGAGAACCTAAACTATGTATACTTAGTTTTATTAATCTTCTCCAAGTTCTCAAATAGTTGAATTCTTAGAATTTCACACATATCAACTTGTACCTTGTCAACACACATTAGATAAGCTACATGTATCATTCCTGCTACCATGTCATCCTCTCTTGAGTTTGCACAAAAATTAGTGGTTAGCATCTTGCATAAGTATCTCACATCATCTTGTTTGATCTTACTAATCACAATTCCTCTACCATTATAGGGTGAATTTGTATTGCCAATGACTATTTTCCTCATGTTTTTCTCATTTAAAGGAATAGCTCCAATTTTAGATAATCTAGTGACTTCATGAATCAAATCATCTGTGATATCTATCACTCTATCTTCTAACCAAAACTTCCCATTATGAATTCTGCTTAAGATAATCTTAGTACATTCTTCATTATCAAATTCATACTATAATGCATACTTAACAATTTCATTATCTTCCAAATATTCAAATCCTTATTTCAATGTCATATCTTGATTGTAGATCTTCTGATATTCATTTGTGAAATCACTATCATTGACAATCTCTAGTTTTCATCCAAGATAACTTCTAACATTCTCTAGGTGTAAAACTTTATCTGGTACAGATGATAAAGCTAACCTAGGATCATCTTTCAAGGGTTCTACTGGTTCCCTTTTCAACTTAGGTCTATTCTTATCTTTGACATTGTGAATTAAAGAAACATCCACTATTTCTTCTAATTCCTTCACTAATTAAAGATTTGTCAAGTAAAATACCTTGATTTCATGATTTTAGGGCTTGCGTAGATTCAACACAAAATTTATTCTCCAAATCCTTGTAAAATGGTTCCAATCACTGCTCTTTGATCTCCTTAACACTTGAATTCACTTTAATGATCAAATAATACTGATCATGACCTTTTATTAATTCAATCTCACTTAGATCTGACATCGCATTCAATTCTTTTGCCGCTTCTTTCAAAAAAGTTGTTTCTGCTAATCTGCAAAACTTAAAACTTCTTGCGATCTCACAAAACATAATATTTTTCTTTGTGCTCTTAACCATAGCATTAGAACATCATAAACTACCTTGCATTAACTGCACAAGACTCAGTTCATCATATATCTACTTCTGCACTAATCTAAGTTCCTATTCTACTGCAATTTTCATAAATTAAGTACTTTGAGATGGGTCAGGTAAAGATTCATTCTTACCTTTTGATACTTCACCTTCCTAATTACCTTCAATGTTGAATATGTCTCCTTGATCTATGCTTTTGATAAACTTCACTTCATTTGATTTACTATAGCATCCTTTCTGACTATTACTTGCATCTTCATTTCTTCTTGCATGATTTCTGGGATTAGGATTAGGATGAAAAACTCTATTGTTCATTTTGCAAAACCTTGTTATATGTCCAATCTTTTTGCATATCTGAGAAATGATTCCATTATTTCCATATCTTGGTCCAAGCTGATTAATTTTTGATCTATAGTTTCTAGCAATGTGTCCAACCTTGTTGCATCTATAACATATTACTCCATTTCTTCTGTTCATATCTTCAGTAGGTTTCTTATCTACATTTTTAGTATTCCTAAACATTCTACTACCATCATTATTCTCAATAAATTTAGTTTTTCTACATTCAATAGCTCTATGTCCAAAACCATGACAATTATAACAATAACCATTAAGAGGTTTAAATTGCTTACCTGTGCAATCTGTCTTCATATGACCAATAGTTTTACAAGAAAAACTACCTTTAAATTCTCTTTACATACCTTTGGGTGATTCCTCTTGCTTCAGTGATTCTTCTTCTTTAGGTGTATCTTTAGATTTGTTGATCTCATCAGACTTCTTCTCATCTATGCTTTCAGATATTTTCAGATCTGGTTCCTTGCTTTCATCATTTGCTTTAAAAGTCTTGAATCCAAGACCAGTCTTATCATAGAATGGTTTTTGATAAGATATTTGTTCATCAATCTTCTCACTAGTTGAATATAGCCTTTCAAGTTGTTGTTTGGATTGAGTCGGTTCACCTTTCACAATCTTATTGTATTTCTCAAGTTCATCATATTGCAAATTGACTTTCTCAAGTTCAAATGTTGCTTTACAAAGTTTAGATTTTAGTCCTTCATTTTTAGTCTTTAGAATTTCATTCTTAGATTTCAGATTTGCTTCATTCTTGCCATTTCCATCTTTCAAACTAAGCTTCAAATTTGCTATCTTCAGTTCATGCTTAAGGATCTCATTTTCTTTTTCTAAATTATCATCACAATCTTCAATAAAAACTTCGGATTCCTTTCTAGATCTCAGATCTTCCAATTTGTTTTTTAGTTTCTCAATGAGGTTCTTTGCATCATCATATTTTCTTTTCAAAGTATCTTTTTCAATAGTAAGCAAGTCAATTTGTTCGAGAGCTTATTCAAGATTCTTTTGTAGTTGATCCATATCCATAGAGATCTTACTCAAGTTGTTAGGCTTTCCTTGAATGATTCTTTTCCGAGTAACTAAGCTCTGATACCAATTGTTAGAAATAGGGAATAATGAGAGGGGGGGTGAATCAGTATTCTACAAACTTTATCTTTTTCCCAATTATGGATATAACAGATTATCTTTATACATGCATAACATAAGAAGCTAAACAACATGCATAGCAATAAAACTAAAGAACTCATAACACATTATTTGTTCTTGAGGAAACCTTGGCCAAGGGAAAACCTTGGTGGGGATGGAACCCACAAAGATCCACTAATCAAAAGTATCATGTTAAGGATGTTGACCCTATTAGGAGTCTATTACAAACATATAGTGTATCAGTCCTGAATAAGGGACTATAGGCATTGTTAGAAGCCTCAACCCTGTTAGGAGTTAGCAGCACAAAATTTGATTACCAGATGAGCCCACTACCCAAACAAGTAATATACAATATACACTAATTACAAAAATAGGTTAAGGTACATAACCTTATACTTCTTGCATCAATATCTCTTCACTGCTCTTTCACTATTGCTATTACATATGCATCATATATTTTGCATCATATCATTGCTTCATTACATTTCATTACTTCATCATACATCTCTATCTTTTCTTATAATTACAATTACATTTATACAAATAAATTTATCCAAGAGTTAACATCTAAGATGTGATCCCTTTATATTGTTAAGTCATTATTGTTACTCAAAAATAAAGCATACAATACAATAAGCATAAGTAGGAAAATGTTGCATTTGTTTGTCTGATTAACACTACCTTGTAGGTTTTGTTAGTTTACATTATTGAATTCATTCTAGATGTCATTATTGTACTCTAAGTATTGATCAAATATTGCAAAATTTAAAATTCATCAATGATCATTACATTGTGCATTCATACTGAATGTAGTATACAAATGTCATTTCTTATTTCATATTTCAATTCAATATTTAGAGTACATTACAGAATTGAAAAGAAAGATTGAAGTATGGAATAGGGGTTCCATGCATTGCCTTGTCTTGTCTTTGAGTCTGCTAGTTGTCTGCTAGGTATCTACAATTAGGTCTTCATCTTTCACTCTCCATCTGCATCTAGGTCTTTAGAGTCTCCATCTGCATTTAGGTCTTTAGGGTTTTCCATCTGCATGAGAAAGAGAAAAATGGTTAGATCCTGATGGATCTAAGCAATACATGAGAAACAAATAACATACTCCAGCAATCAAGTTTTCAATACTGCATATCAATCTAGAAAATTAAATGAAATAAGGAAATGTACACTGACACTCACTGCAAGGTAGTGTTAAAGGGACTTGTTTCTGACATGAAACCTTTTACTACTAATGATCATTGTGGTGTATGTTGTCCTTTTTATTAACTAGGTGTCTGAATTAAAGGGACTTAGTATGTTTCCAAACTAAGAAACCTTTGTCAGATAATGTATTTCATAATGATGTTATTTGAGAGCTTGATAGATTATCTTCAAGATAACAGCTAACTGGTGTTCATATTCAGTTATTGTCAAAGATGCGGATCAAGCTGGTTTGAATACAAAAGAATGTTACAAAAAATGCCAAATGATTGCTAACTTTCCAATTCAAGATACAAATGGTACTGCATAAATACTGGTACAAATATGTCCTTACTATTCCTAAGTATATTTTCAAATTATAAACATATTTGTTGCTGAATACAAAAGAGTGCTTCAAGATTAAGCTTTAAAATCATAAAGTGTTTACAGTTTGTTTTTATTGAGTGTCACAAACCCATGTTCGAACCTCATTAGTTAACATTTTGATGTTTTTGAATGTCACAAGCTTAGGCTCGAACTTCATTAATAGTAAATAAACATTTTTCATCTTGTTGTACTTATCATATTAAGTGCAGATTTGGCATCAATGTGAATTATTTGTAGTGGACAAAGCTATAGGATGAAAGATGAACATAAAATGGAAAATATATATAAATTGGAACAGAGTATGTGAGTCCAGCAGAAGAATATCATAAATGATAGAGTACTTATCTACTATGGAAATAAGAAAGTGTGTTGAGCATCTCTTAATCATAATCACCTTCTAAGGTTTGCGAAGGTTATGAGTGAAAGATGTAATGGTTTTTTGTTTTACAGATTATATCTTTAAACATTTTTCACTCATAACCTTGCAACTTTAGTGAGTCATTAAGAGGTGTGTTTTCATGGTTTCCTGGAGCAACTGTTCAGCATGGCTAAACTCATCATATATGGTTTGCAAAGCAGAGAGTTCACCAGTTCATCAAGTTTATAGCT
Source organism: Chamaecyparis obtusa (assembly GCA_027943335.1). Taxonomy (NCBI): domain Eukaryota; kingdom Viridiplantae; phylum Streptophyta; class Pinopsida; order Cupressales; family Cupressaceae; genus Chamaecyparis; species Chamaecyparis obtusa. The sequence continues at coordinate 1,463,933 of BSBK01000325.1, read as the reverse complement.
ATTGATTACACAAGGTTTTATTCATGTCAGCAAAAGTGAGTCAACAATTTGGATGCTCTATGTTATCACAAAATATGCTAAGCTAGATACTAAAATTGATAAAGTTACAGTTGACAGTAATTCAAAGTTCCATCAATGTGAGAAGTGTGTTGTTGTGTCAATTTCAGAAAATGACCATAAGTTGCTTACTGGTGTTCCAGTTATCAAAATGTGAAGGGATTATTTTCTTTTAAGTAAACTAAAGAACATTATTAGTAATATTCATGGTTTTAAGAATCAAATGAAATAACAACAGTTAAAACAATGATTGTTATTGGTTTATAAACAAGTTTATATCTATGCCAATCATAAATGCTTCAAATGTGTTCACAGTTGTCAATAAAACTATTGAGAACAATTTTGGGTTCACAAACTTTCGAACCCATATAGCAAAGAGAAATTAAAAGTCAAAACCAAGGTTGACATCATTAAGTAATAGTGCATACCAAGGATGAGCTCAAAGAAATGCACAGAGAATATCAAATGAAGGTAACAACACTTCAAACCCATAGCTGATGCTAGGTCATAAACTCAGCTCATGGGTTTTACCATAGTCACATCATGGTAAGCATTACACATGGTAAGTACCGCATATGGCATGTATATGTGGTGCACAAGTTTCAGGTTCATAAAGCTTCAAACCCGCATATGCTTTCAACAATAAACAATAGTTCAGCTTGAAGAAATGCATGGAGCCCATACTAAATAAAGCCACGTAAATATGGTGAACAATAGATAAAAGTACATGAAGCCTTGGAGCCATGGTTACAAGTAGCAATAGAAACTAAAAGCTAATGAATAGTTCAACAGAGATGTAAACAATAGATGTCCTGAAGCATGATATGGGCTCGTGGCCATAAAAAGAGAACTCTTAGTGTATCCAAGTTCATGCATGGTAAAAGAACAAGCTACAGTTTGACTGTTGAAGACAAAGACATAACTATGACTCATAAACCATGAGTATATCAAAAGAAACAGTCATAAATTCAAAGCAACAGTGAAACAAATAGTTAACAAAGAGAACCCATGAATAATGCATGCTCAAACTTTGTATTTCATTACAAAAGATCAACAGAGAATTCAAAAAGTAACTTACAATTCACTGAATGAGAGATGGAAGTAATGTCGAGTTCCGTGTCAAAGATGCACACAAAGAAGTAGTAGAGAATGCTCGAGTTCAGTAGTAGTCAAATATTTTCATAGTCAAGCTAAGCTCCTTCAGCTTTTTAGGAAGCTTAGGGTTTCATTTTCCCTGAGATTTCTCTGAGAAGAATGAAGAGAACACAAATGCCAAGGAGAAAATGGAATAACTATTTGGAGTCCACCAAGTAAAGCAACGTATTCAATGCTGACAGTGCTAGCAGAGCCTCAAAAACTAAAAACATGCCACCTTGCATCTTTATCCCATCGTTCTTTGTATTGCATTGCAAGTGGATCGAAGGTCATGTCGACTTCTCCACTTTGTAATAGTTCAAACTTAGATTTTTTATCTAAGTTACGAAGTAGAAGTTAGGAGATAGGGGTAGTATAATTAATATTAAATTTTTATTTAATATTAATTTCTTTTATAATTTTTGGCATTTTCTTTGTAAAAAGGATTTAATTCCTTATATTAGGCCAAGAATTTAGGGAAGAGGCATGTTTTGAGGAACTTGGTTTAGTCGAACATTTTTAGGTGCTCTTTTAGGCTAAAATTGAGGAGCTTAGATTTTTGAATTTGAGGTTGGAGTTGGATATAAAATTGATTTTTGATGATCAATTAATGGTTGAAGATTTTGGAGAGAAGGCAGATAGTGAACATATCATTCCTAGGTGCTTTGAAGGCCAATTTTTGTAATCATTTTGTCAGATTTTTTAAGAAATGAACCAGATTATTTGACTCCTATTTTGTGTACTTTTTTTTCAATATCGAATCTTGTTTCATCTTTTCTAGCAAGTGTCAAACCATTTATTATCTAAAGGAAGTGAATGAAATTTTGTTCCTTCTCAAGATAATCAACTGCCCCTAGGCCTTGTATGAGAAATGTATGTTGTTAATTGTCCAAGTTGTTTGTGGTAGAACCCTGGTAGCATGAATTTATTAACCTATATGTTGAGTTGAGATTTAGATTGTTAAAGTATTCATTTATGAGTCAGGATTGAAATTCATCTTTTTTGTGAAGTCTGAATTATTCATTGGTGTATCACCCTAATAATTTTAAGTTATAGTATTCCATCCCTTTTCCCAATAATTTGTAGATTAGGAAAGTGATATTCCATATTTTATAGGAACCAACCTAGAATCTGGAGATTCCTCTTCATTCATAGTCTACCCACAACTAGAAGAGGTTTCCATTGTCAAGACAGAATTGTTGTCAGCCTCAATGCCTAATTTTGCATTGCACTCTGTCATACTAGCTTTCTGACCTGTGTGATCTTTATGTGGATCATATGTTTCCATAATGACAACATCTATGTAATCAACTCAGCCAAATTGCCAACAGGTTAGAGAGGTAAGAAATTCAATGGTAATAGATTTTTAACAAGTTGCTAAAGTTGCAAAGCAACTTTTTAGCAACTTTTGCAAATTTTGTGCAACTTTTCAAATTTGTTGTTTATCCTTTAATCCTTATGCTACCTAGGCCTATGGTGATGACCTAAGACTTCTTAGGGCCTAATAAAGACCTTAAATTCCTAATTAAGGCTAAATCTAACCTTAGACATCTCTTTTATCAGTCCCCTCATTCTAAGTGTCTTAGGTTTATATGGCACCCAAAAGAACTTGATTGAACATTAGGACTCTTATGAGAATACATTGTTATCTAAGGAAATAGGGATGCATTGAAAGAAGGCTTGTGGCCTCCTTGGCATCAGTTCTCTTCCTTTGATTCAGTCTTTTGAGGGTGCTCCTACACCAACATACCTTCTTGAATGAAATATTATTCCCATTTAGTACTCGGTTGATCTTGAATAGGTGCTCTACACTTTATCCATGACTCAAAAAAATCAAGATCAAATTTATAAGAATCTCTCATGTCATCAAAGCCAAGAACTTCAATTTTCATCTTAGTCATCAAAGATCTTCTACTCAATGCATCAGCAACTCGATTAGTGACTCCAGTCTTAAGCTTTACCAAAAATGTATAACTCTGCAAATACTCAACCCATTTCATATGTCTCTAATTCAACTTATTCTAACTACCCAAATACTGTAAAGCCTTATGATCGGCATACAACACAAATTCACTTGATATCAAATAATGTCTCCATTTCTTTAGTTCTTGAACAATAGCATATAATTCTTAATCATACATAGAATATTTCCTTTTTGCATCATTCAACTTTTCACTAAAGAAAGAAATAGGTTTACCTTCTTGACTCAATATAGCTCCTATTGCACTTCCACTTGCATCACATTCCACTTGAAATAACTTATTGAAATCAGGTAATGCCAAAATAGGCAATTCAACAACCTTCTACTTCAGAGTCTCAAAACTTTTATCAGCTCCATGTGTCCACTTGAATTCTCTTTTATCTCTCATATTTTCAATCATAGCATTACAATTGAACTAAAATTCCTAATGAACTTTCGGTAAAAAATTTCCAATCCATGAAATGATCTTACCTCACTAACATTCTCAGGTGTAGGCCAATTCAAAATAGCTTCAACTTTTTCAGCATCCATCTTCAAACCATCAGCTGAAATCACAAATCCCAAATACACAATCTCCTCTTTCATGAATGAACACTTTTTTAGATTTATCAGAAACTTTTCCTCTTTCAACCTCTGCAATACTTGTTTAACATGAAAAAAATGTTCTTCTCTAGTCTTACTAAATATCAGAATATCATCAAGGTACACAATCACAAACTTACCCAAGAATTTCTTCAAAACCTCATTCATTAACCTCATAAAAGTACTTGGTGCATTAGTTAAACCAAAAGCCATAACCAACCACTCATACAAACCTTCTTTTGTCTTGAAATAAATCTTCCACTCATCACCTTCTATGATTTTGATATGATGATACCCACTTTTCAAATCAATTTTGGTAAAATACTTTGCTCCAGTCAAACTGTCCATTATATCATCTATTCTTGGTATAAGAAACCTATATTTCACTATTATCTTGTTGATTTCTATGGAATCGGTACACATTCACCATTATCCATTCTTCTTAGGTGCTAATACAATAGGTACCATACAAGGACTCAAACTTTCTATGATCAAACCTTTCTGCAACAATTCTTGAATCTGTCAGTTTAATTCCTTATTCTAGATAGGTGTTAACTGATGTGGTGCCTTATTTGGAAAACTAGCTCTAGGGATTAGATCCATGCAATGATCAATGCTTCTCTTTAGTGGAAAATCATTAGGTACATTATCAAAAATGAATTCACTATACTCAGTGAGTAACTTATCAATCTCCTCAGGTAACAGTAGTAATGTTTATCGACCTTCTTACTTGCATTTGTACACTCAAATGATCTATGTCCTTCTTCTCCACAACTGTAACAAATTCCTCAGAAACCACCTCTATTATAACCACCTTAGTAGTTACTGCTTCTACCTCTAGATGAACTTTTACCTTTCCACTCGGTCTTTCCTTTATCCAGATTTATCTTTTCAGGTTCAAATCTACTCTTATCACCATAAGATCTACCTCTTCCCCTAGGGAATCTACCACCTCTACCTCTTTATCTTTTCTCATGTCTCTTGTTCAGTTTCTCCTTAGCTTTCAATGCAAATTGATAAACCTCTTCAATGTTATCCAGTTTGACCAAACTAATTTCTTCTTGGATGGAAACTCTCAAACCATTCAGGTATCTAGCAATTCTTTCCACATCATCTTCATCATGTCTAGATCTGATATTTAATCTATAGAATTCCTCGATATATTATTTTACTGAGTTATCCTTCTACCTTAAACTTTGCATTCTCCTAACTAGGTTAATCTGATAATCACAAGGTAAGAATTTTCCTTTCAATTTATTCACCATTTTATTTCATACCTTAATTTTGTCTTTTCCTTTCCTCTCTCTGTCCAATTGTAGATGTTCCCACCACAAGGATGCATGACTCTTCAACTTTGTGCTTACAATTTTCACCTTCTTTTCCTTGGGTACATTTTCATATTCAAAATACTTTTCCATCTTAGTGATCCAGTCCACCAATTCATCAGAATCCAATTTTCTACTATATTTGGGAGGATTAAAGTGTGGTGTAGACTTTAGATTTGTCAAAGCCTTCAACAATATTTCCTCACCATGATCCATCACTGGTGTAGGTTCTACATAACCTTGTTCTTCCTCAATTTCATCATCACTAACATCTTCAAGATGTCTTCCTCTTCTCTGGGTTGTTTCAACAACTTCTAATCTAGCAGCAAGTTATCTCAAAATGTTTGCCAATCGCAAATTTGCATCTCACCTCCCATGAACCATCTTGAAACCCTCTTTAATTGCATTCCAAATCACAATCTTTGACCCCACAACAAATCAAATAGGGTTTGACAAGAAGGAACCCTCAAACCTAGATTCACAAACCTAGATCCAGATCTCACCTTTCTCTACTACGACCTAATGCAAGGGAGGATGGGGAGAGGGGCCAAAGGCACACCCTAACCAAACCCACCTTACAAAGATCACACATGGAAGAAAAAAACACACAAGTGAGAGAGAGAATGAAAATATCTTTCATATATTAACCTCAATTGATTCATACATGTCAGGCTATAAGGCCTTGCCAATTTAGGCCAGATATTACAATCAAGTATAGAAGTCCTCCAATATGTGAGGATCTGCAAATAATCTCTAATCTTCCAACTTCTATTTTCTAACTAAACTAACTCCTTAAACTACAACCAAAGATCACATTATATACAAGAGGCTACTGAACAAGTTAGCCTTTAGATCCATCATCAACATAAGGAATGACTAGATCTACATCCACACACTTCCCAATGATATATACCATCATTAGATTTGCAACCAAAATTAATTGCAAGAGTTAGTCTCAATAGGAAACTACAACAAACAACTCGGTAAGCAAGGATAAATGAGTACCAGATAAGCATCACTGAGTGCTAGAAAGATAATTGACCAACATCAGTAAACAAAGGAAACTGAGCAACATCGGACCAACTCGGTCAAAGCAGGAACTGCGCAACATAGGAAAACACAAACATGTTTTTGGTGACACAAGATTGCCAAGGACCTAAGATGCTTTTGCATCAGGCATCTAGGGTTATTTGAAATGATTCTCTAAATCATGAAATGGGTATGATCTGAGTTGCATCCAACTCAGATTGTGAAATCCATGAACTATCTCCAATTGGTCTATTCTTCCACTTTACTAGATATTCCATATACTATTTTCCTCTTGTACTTATGCCCATTCTTTGCTCCAAAATTTGCTCAACTTCTTATATTGGTTTCTTAGGATAATCATTTGGTACTGTCATTTCTTCATCCAATTCATGATACTCATACAAACCAGCAATGTTGAAAATGGGTGATATATCCATGTCATCAAGTAACTCAGTCTCATATGCATTTCCACTATCAAATTTCTTAAAAATCTTACAAGGTCCAAAATTCTTTATTTTTAGTTTCCCATATGTTCCAATAGGAAATATGTCTTTCTTCAATTGAACCATTACTTCATAAGGGAGGATGGGGAAACAAGCCAAAGGCACACCCTAACTAGATCCACCTTGCAGAGATCATACATGGAAGCAACAAACACACAAGTGAGAGAGAGAATGTAGATATATTTCATATATTAACCTTAATTGATTCATACATGTCAGGTTGTAAGGCCTTCTTCATTTAGGCTAGAAATTACAATCAAGTACAAAAGTCATCCAACATGCAAGGATCTGCAAATAATCTCTAATCTTCCAACTAAACTAACTCCCTAAACTATAACCAAAGATCACATTATATACAAGAGGATCAAGTCAGCCTTCAGATCCACCATCAATGGAAGGAATGACCAGATCTAGGTCCACACTCTTCCCAATGATAGATGGCATCATTAGATCTGTGACCAAAATTATTTGCAAGAGTCAGCCTCAACAAGAAACTAAAATAAACAACTCGGTAAGAAAGGATAATCGAGCACCAAAAAAGCATCACCAAGTGCCAAGGAAATTCACTGAGCACTAGAGAGATAACCAACCAACACTGGTAAACAAAGGAAACTGAGTAACACTGAACCAACTCAGTCAAAGAAGGAACCGAGCAACACAGGAAAATGCAAACATGTTTTTTTTAAGATATTATTACCAAGGACCCAAGATGCTCCTACATCACCTTGGTATGAAAAATTGTAGAGATAGGAAGATAAATAAATTAAGTCTATCTCATGCTGATTATATTGATAAGGTGTTGCAAAGACTCCATATGGAGAATGAAAAAACTATCATCACACCTTTGCCTAGTCATTTGAAATTGACTTAGGAGAAGTGTCCAAAGACATAAGAGGGGGAAGAAGAAATGTGTAAATATGCTTCATCTATAGGTAGTTTGATGTATGTCATGGTATGTACTAGACCAGATATTTCACATGTTGTAGGAGTTTCTAGGAAGTATATTATTCATCCTGGAGTTGAGCATTGGAATGCAATAAAATGAATTCTTAGATATTCAAGAGGTACATTCAATAAATTTTTATGTTTTAGGGACTCTAAAATGATAAGGCTATGTTGACATATTTGGTAGGGGATTTAGATACTAGGTAGAGTACCATAGATTATGTATTTATTGTTGGTGGGATAGTAGTGAGTTGGATTTCTCGACTAGAAAAGGTGGTTGATTTATCAATTACAAAGGAAGAGTATGTTGTTGCTAAAGAGGCCCCTAAGGAGATGATATGGGTAAAAAATTTCATGGAAGAGTTGGGAAAATAACTGAATAACAAGTATATGTTTATAGATAGCTAGAATCACATCCGTCTGGCAAAGAATCATGCCTTGCATTCAAAGACCAAATATATACAGTTGAGGTTTCACTTCATTCAGTCAATGTTGGATCATGGACAATTAAAGCTGGAAAAGATACATAAAAATGAAAATATGGCATATATGTTTGCAAAGGAAGTGAAAAGGGAGAAGATGAACTCCTCTTCAACTTTGATTGGTCTTCACGACTGAAAACAATTAAAAAAATAGTAGAGTCTAGGGTAGGTCAATCCAGGAGGATCTTTAGGGGTAGAGGTACTGGTACAAGATCAGTCTCCAAGTGGGAGATTGTTGGTTTGTGGTGACTAATCAGGGAAGTAATTTACACTTTTCATTTATTGTGGGGTTTGGGTAGACCCTCTTTTAATATCCATTCTTAGAATGGATAAAGTGCTAACTTATTTTAAGTTTGTCTTCACCCCTTTTCTTGAGGTTAATAGGGATCCTTATACATATGTGCCTCTTCATGGGTCTCCTATAAGTGTTAAGGATTATATCTTTGACTCACTAGAGGATATTCCATCATTAACGATGATCTTCACAAAATCCCTCTCACTTTCCATGGTCAAGATTTTGGATAATAACATTGAGGTAAACTTCATCCTTGGATCTTTCTATTAGCGGGAAACATGGGTTTATCATTGTAACTATATCATTTCACTCATGACCTCCCTCCACATATGATCAATATTTAGAGTATAAATACTTTCTAAATGATTATTTGTGAAGGCAGTACCCACTTATACATCTATATATTAGAGAGTATTTTCATGTGTTCCCCAGTGCTTGTGTTTTTGTTTTGTTCCCTCCTAGAGGACCCTTGTTCTTTATTGGTACCTAGAAATAGGAGGTTTTATTCGGTGAATCTTCATATATTTTGCATCGTATTCTTCTATTTTATATACCTTTTATTTTTGACATTTGGGGATAATGTAAAGTGTTGGGTGCATTTAGGCACTTCTTCCATGTTCACCCAAATATTTTTTTCTTTGTCTTCATGTTTAATTCTTCAGATCTAATACATGGATAGTAGTGATGAGAGATCCTTTGAGAGAATGTATCCTTTTTATTCTAGGCTATGATGCCAATTTATTGGATCCCCCTTTCTTTGTGTAGATATTATGAAATTATGGGTAACATATCATATATTTAAATACCACAATATCTTTTTTTTCCTTGGAATATCTTATTCTCCCCTCTAAGAAACATAGTCCATTCCAAGGGGGTTGTATTTTTTGGTTTGTGGTGACTGACTAGGAAAGCACTATACACTTTTCATTTTTCATGGGGTTAACTTGTCAAGAATTTTTGAGTTGACATGTTAAGCATTTCCCTAGGATGACTCGTCAAGCTTTTCCCTAGGTTGGCTTGTCAAGTATTTTGTAGGGTTAACTTGTTAATCGACATAACTCTTGTTATAATGGCTTAGGATTATGGTTTTCTCTATATATGAGAATTTCATATCTTCTTGCAACATTATTGAGTTGCAAGGGATTACAGATTGTAATAGGCTGAAATTATTTGATAATAAGATTGGACTCTTTGTTTGGTGGACATAGCCCAAGATTGAGTGAACCATGTTAAATCTTTGTGTCTTCTTGTTCCACTTATGTGTGCTTTATTCCTTTTCATTATTGGTTATATTTTCATGTAACTATTAAATTTTTGTCTACTAATCCTAACAATATTATCTATTTCTGTGTCTCACTCATCTTTTATCTAACGATCATGATGTCTCTACACTATAGGATTTTATCATAAATTAAGTTTCAAAGTTTGATCTCAGTAGTGTATTCCTTTGTAGGGGCCAATCCACTATCGTTGTATCTCAATATTCCCCTATCATACAAATATCTAGATTAACACTATACATATCAAAATGATCTTAGCTACTATATCATATGCCTATCTAGTCTTGGTTGTACATGTTAGTGTATGTGTCTAAGTTTCCCTATCACATGAATATCTAGCATTCCATACACATAGTGGTGTATTTTTTTAATCTGTCTTATCACATTCTTATCTATCACTTTTCATCCATGTCAAAGAACTATCAAAATTTTTCATGCTAATATACTACATGAGCTCAAGGTAGATCTATACACATACCGATCTACTAACAAGGTCATCTATCACAAATCATGTAATTCCTCTTCATTCCTCTAACAAGAATTATCAGATAAGAAGTATACTGAAAAATGCTCATGGAAGGTCACCTATGAGACTAATGTGATATCTAAGTGTAGCCTCTATTCCTACATCTACCACCAAAGAGCACCCAAACACCTAAGGTGTGAAATGACACAACAAGTCCCAATATTTTTCCCATATAGATGCATAGAAAAGAAACATTATAAATCTATCATCCAAGTCATAGCCTTAGTTCAATCACATGATCCATCATAAGTAGGTGGGTGTGACCCAAAAAAGTCTCTTGATTGATCTACCAACCTATAATCCTCATCCTCCATTTATCAATCATAAGAACCTCTTAGTTTATTTGACCTCACATTCTCTACTTGGTTAGGTTATTGACCATGGTCTAATAACTATATATAACTCCTTGTGATGAGATACCTCTTGTGAAGGTCCCACCAGAGCTATAGTCTCTTGGAGTAAATTGAGGATTTGAGGATCCTCGACACCACCATCCTAACTACCCCAATGAACATCTCAAGCTTGACTACGACTATGGTTCCTAAACAACATCCTTTAAAATAAAATAAAATATGCATTATGAATTCCATGATCATATCTATGAGCCATGCTAAGGAAATAAAGAAAAATGGAAAAAAATAGAGAATTCCAACAAGCACAAGGATAAAACCCAATTGCATACCATTAAAATTACACATATAGAACATCACACTAGTCTTGCACTAGAATTCTATTAGTCCAAGTTTAGTACTTGTTCTTCTTTTCTTTGTTTTGGTCTTGCGTCGATTGAGTTCCTCCTTTAAATCTGTTGTTATCTCATTTTCCTTCCATCTAGTCCAGTTGTTTAAAAGTCAATGGTCTTTTGGGTCATGATTCAATTTTGAGCATTGTAAGTTCTTGCTAAACAATTTTTTCTTGAACACCTTCAAACATGCTTGAACTCTGTTCAATCCAGTTCAAGGTTGTTCATAAAGGAAAATATGATAGGTTCATTAAGAAAATGAAGGTAATCTATCGGCCATCAAGTCACAAGGAATGCTGACACATTAATTATGGATTTCTGACATATCATTACAGTCGGGTTATCCAATAGAAAAATTTGAAGGTTCAAAGTTCTTGAACTACATTGAACTACTTTAAACAGTCTTGAAGGGTCAAGAACTTTGTTCTTTCATGTTTAAAAATACCCAAAGGAAATTTAGAAGGAAAAGGGAATCTTACGACATCTCGACAGCGGGACCCACAAGAGGTTATGCATTTAATGCTAATAAATGGCAATAAGGTTTGTACATCCAAGATGTCCAAATAATCATTATTTTCACTAACATAAGGACTTGCGTAAATAGTAATAATTGAGTACATGCATAAGTTGTCAAATCAAATCTTTTATCACCACCTCTATAAAGATTTGTAATAAATATTTAAGTTCTCATGCTTCTCATATTTAAGGTGAGTCTTGCACCCAAAGTTCTAAATATTTTGTTGTTGAGAAATTGGCGAGCGCAGAAGGACTTCAGAGTTCTTGTGATCAGTAATTTTTGTAGGGTAAGGTGAGTCAGGATACCTTTCCGTGATATTTTCAAATTTGGTAAGCAAAACAGGAATAGAGAATTTAAGGCTCTGCAATTATGAAGTTTCCTTTTCATCTATTTGGTAATATATCAAGTTTTGCATGTGATGGTCCTATAATTGTTATCATTTTAGTTCACACTAAATTGACAAAATGACAAGTGTTTTTTGTTCAAGTTTGAGTTTTAGAGTTGCTGTTTTAAAATTACAGAATGGTAAAGAATTCAAAGAAAAAAAGTACAGGTTCAACTTTACAATTGAAAACATTAGAACATCATTTTGAGGTACACTTATTTCAGATTTTTTGAACAAAACACTATTTAGATTATTTGAGCTTAACAGAAAATTGAAAGATATGCTTGCATTTCATAATTGAAAGTATAGTTTTAAATTAACCACACAAGCAGTGGTTGCTCTCAAAAACATAAACGGAAGTACTTTTCAAAGACATATGATAAAAATGAGAAATTCATAGGAAGCCACACATCCCGTGGTAGTAGGTTAATGCAGGCATGCATTTTAGTTTCATGAATTGAATGCAGAAATCAAGTGCAAGAACTAAAATTACAGTTCACATTTCTATAAATGTAAAGAAGAAGACAAGAAGACAGGTTAGGCCCCCCATTGTCTGGTGTTTTGTGGAGAGTTGAACATTGCTACATCTTTGGTCTCACATCCCGAGGCATTCCAAGTCATCATTTAAAAGAAAGAGTGAGAAAATGGGCTAGTTCATGCGAACTGAGCAATGGAGAAGAACTAATCTATCTTCTAGTTACCTACTTGATTGCATTTACATAAATGTAAAATCAAAAACCATTTATGGAGCTACTAGAAAGAATGATCATATAACAAAAAAACACTTTATTTCCTAACATTGTTTGCTTCATGTGTAGATAGGTATGAAGACTAAGTAGGTCATTGAAAGGACATGCATACATTACACGCATGAAACTTTTCGATTGAAGTTATTGTTCAAGCTTCGAATTGTTACCTTAAATTAGGCATTAAGGCAAAACAACAGTTCTATCCTAACAATGGAAACCTCTCCTAGCTGTGGGTAGACTATGAATGAAGAGGAATCTCTAGATTCTAGGCTGGTTCCTATAAAATATGGAATATCACTTTCCTGATCTACAAATTGTTGGGCAAAGGGAAAAGAATACTATAACTAAAAGATTAGGGTGATACACCAATGAATAATTTAGACTTTGCAAAAAGAGATGAGAATTCAATCCTGACTCACAAATGAACATCTTAACACTCTAAATCTCTGCTCAACATATAGGTTAATAAATTCATGCTATCAGGGTTCTACCACAAACAACTTGGATAATTAACAAACATACATTTCTCATACAAGGCCTTGGAGCAATTGATTATCTTGAGAAGGAACAAAAATTTATTCACTTCCTTTAGATAATAAATGATTTGACACTTGTTAGAAAAGATGAAAATAGGATCTAATATTGAAAACAAATACACAAATATGAGTCAAACGAATCTGGTTCATTCCTTCAAAAATCTGACAAAATGATTACAAAAATGGTCTTCCAAAGCACTTAGGAACGATATGTTCACTCTATGCCCTCTCTCCAAAATCTACAACCCCTTAATTAATCATCAAAAATCAATTTTATATCCTCTCTATGCCTCAAATCTGAAAATCTAAGCTCATAAAAAATGCCCAATTTTAGCCTAAAAATGTGCCCAAAAATGTGCCACTACCCAAGCTTTTCACAAACTTCCTCTAAATGCCTCTTCCCTAAATTTTTGGCCTAATATAAGGAATTAAATCCTTTTACAAAGAAAATTGCCAAAAAATTATAAAAAAGAAATTAATATTCAATAAAAATTTAATATTAACTAACCTACCCTTATCTCCTAACTTAGATTAAGGACTCTAAGTGTAAATTATAAGCAAAGTGGGAAAGTCGACATGACTCTTCATCCACTTGCAATACTATGCAAAAAACAAGGAGATAAGAATGCAAGGTGGCACCATGAACAATTTTCTAGCCTCTACAAGAACTGACATGCATTGAAGGCATTGAACTGCTTGGTGGACTCGAAATAGTTATCTCATTTTTATCTTAGCACTTGTGTTTTCTTCATTCTTCACGAAGAAGTTAAGAGAAATGAAACCCTAACATGCAGAAGCCTTCAAAAACTGCTTGAAGGAACTTTGTTTGACTGTAAGATGACTCCAGTGTTGAGCTCGAGCCCTCTCTATACTGAAGATCACCATTGCTTCTTCTTTGTGTGTATCTCAAATAGGGAACTCGACATTTACTTCAAACTCAAGTTCAGCGAACTGTAAGTTTTCTAATAAACTCTCTATTTATCTTACAAAGCTCATTCTCTGGCATAAATATCATAAAGTTTTTCTTTAATATAGCATAGGTTACGGCCTCTTTTCATGTTATATGGAAGATCACTATTATTTTAATTCAATAGATGACTTTTGTTTAACTATGAATCCATGAATAAGTCACAGTCATGACTTTGATATGCATCTTGCTTCATTGTTGAACTTGAACATGCCTTCAGAGAGCTTTTATTTGTTTGCACTTGCTATTGACCTGGACTATGACTTATATGTGGCTTCATGGCTTTGATTTGTTTGTTCATGCTATAGATCTATGTTTTATCTCCATGGGCTCTACATATTTCCATCTGGGCTCAACTGTTGGTTTATCTTTTTCATACCATATATGGGTTTGAAACTAATGAACCTGAAACTGCTCAACACACTTTTATTTGCAAACTGCTAATACACCTTTACCATGCATGATCATTTGGGACTGTTGTAAAACCCTGAGTTTCATGTATGTAAACTAGCAATAGTCACGGGTTGTAACTGTAGGTTACCTTCATTTTATGAGTTTGAAACTTGTGAACTCAAGCTATATTATTATAGTTGTGGCTTGATATTAGATTTTAACAGTCACTGTTGGTATCAGGTGACTAAAATTCTTTTTTTTGATGCACACTACAAGCTTGCTCTATCATTCATGGCACCCACTATTACTTTCTTCCTTTGCTTCTCTACTATGGGTTCGAATCTTATGAACCCGAAATTGTTCAACACACTTCCTTTGCAATTGTGAATACATCTTTATGATGTATGACATTCATGACTGGCATAGAACCATGAGCTTCACATTTATAAATTAGTAACAGTCATGGGTTTTCAACTGTTATTTTTATTTGGCACATAAGGCCATGACTGTTACTAATTTAACAGAGTTCTTCAATTCAATAAAGAAAAAATAATCCTTCACACTTTTTGATAACTAGAAGACCAGTATGTAACTTGTGGGTCTTATTTGAAAGTGACTATTACAAATTTTCCCTTGAAAGCTTGAATTCACTGAATAAGAATGAACTTGGTTTAGTGAACTTACTGATATATCAAAAATTGACTGCTCTAATCATTTGCTTATTTTGACCTTGCTCGAGCTTTTACTGGTGAACATTTCACCTTTCACTATTGTAACATAAAGCTCATTGTTTGTTAAGTTCATATATTCACAGTTATGTGGTCATTTGAATTCACAAAAATTGATTTAATAGATTTACCACATCTTGTACACAAACTTTGATTATAGCATAGAGCATCCAAATTGTTTCACTTTGCTGGCATGAATAAAAAAAAATTTAGATAAGCCTATAGGATATTGTGGTGACTTCTATTGGATGTCTTCCTGCTAGACATGACCTATAGGCTTATCATAGGGCAACAAAATTTAGGAAAATTGAACCATGAATGTAACCTTTATTGAAAATGAAAATGCATCTAAACTAGACCCAATGCAACCTAAAGACCTAGTGCTTGGACAACACTTATTGAATTTGAAAAAACTGAAACAAACCTAACCCTCAAAGCAAAGCTTGAGGTGTATTCCATTAACTGGAATCTACAATTCTTCCCCTTTAGTTGTGGACAACTAAAAAGCATTGTTGTCCTTACAGGATGTTATAAGAAAAGGGCCTAACCAAAACTTATCAAATTTGTCATGTTGCCCTGGCCTGCTCTTTAGCACATCCCACTTGAGTACTAAATCTCCTTCCTTAAATTCTTTGAACTTAGCTTTCTTATCAAAATATCTTTTAGTTTGTGCTTTCTTAAGTTCCATTGTGTCCAATGCTTTTCTCCTTTCCTCTTCAAGCTGTAACAAATCAGCATACCTCAGTTTAAGGGGATCTTCTTCTCCAAATAATAACATCTGATCAGCCAACTGCAAGGCTAGAAATTTAGTAGAAACTGGCAATTTGGCCTCTTTACCATAAACTAGGACATAAGGGGAATTTCTGATTACCTGTTTAGGTGTAATCCTATCCAACCATAAGGCTACCTTTAATTTAGAATGCCAATCTCTCTTATTTTCCTACAGAGTCTTTTTGATAATTCTAATTAGATTTTTGTTTGTAGATTCTGCAAGACCATTACCTTGAGGATAATAGTTGGAAGAAGTGTTTAAATAAATCTTGTTCTTCACAGCCCATTCTATAATAGCTAAACTAATGAAAACCATAGCATTGTCAAAAATAATTGATTAAGGAACTCCAAACTTGGTTGTAATATCTTCATAAAACTTTAACACAGCAAGTCCAGAAGCCTCCTTTAGTGAAATAGCCTCGGTCCATCTTGTAAAATAATCAGTAGTAGTCAAAATCCATTTATGACTTGCACTAGAATTAGGATTAATAGGACCAATAAAGTCCATTCCCCATTTAGCAAATGGATGATCAACCACAATTGGTTTTAATGGTAGTTTTTCCAACCTTTGTTTGCTAGCCCAAACATAAGCATCCTTAAATAAATTAGGCCAATAATAGCCTACCCTTAGTATTTTCTAGGCTATAGTTTTAGGACTGAAATGTCCTCCACAAGATCCATCATGAAACTCAGATAAAATTCTGCATTGATCTAGTGAATCAATACATTTAAGAAACATTACAGAATAGTCTTTTCTATACAGAATGCCATCAATAAGAACATAGGGAATAGATTGTAACTTGTAGTACCTCATTTTTGCCTTATCAAGATTATTTGGGCATTGTCCAGTTTGCAAGAATCTGGTCATATCTGACAACCAAGTCACAGGATCATTGAACAATACAATATCACCTTGTAAGTTTTTAGATTCTTTAGAAGCTTCAATCCATTCTTCCTGTTCTACCATTTGAGCACAAAGGCCCTTGCCTCTAATCAGCTTAGTTACGTGAATCTATACATCATACTCCATAACCCTTGTTATCCAACTAGCCCTCTTTTCATTAACATCCTTGTTCAACAAAAACTCTTTGATGCTGGGATGAGCAACCATTAAGTGTACTTTATTTCTAGCAATTAAATGCTTAAATTTCTTCAAAGCTTTAATAACAAGTACATGTTTTTCAATAAAAGTGTACCTTTTTTCATAGTCATCCATACCTTTGCTGAAAAAAGCAACTGGCTGCTCTTGTTTTTCATCATTCTTTTGAACCAGCATAGCTAAAATAGTATTAGAACCACCATAGGCATACATAATAAATTCTTTAGAAAAATTAGGATTAACAAGAGTAGGGGCTGAAGACAAACCTATTTTATCAATTCAAAATTCTTTTTTCCTTCATCAGTCCAGCTAAAAGGAATATCATTTTTAAGCATTATGGTCAATGGTTTTAGTAGGTTTGCAATATCAGGGATAAACCTCTTTACAAAATTAATTCTCCCAATAAAACTCTGCAATCCTTTCTTGTGTTTAGGTAATGAAAGCTCAATTGTTGTTCTCTCCTTAGACACCTAGTATCCTAAGAGCTTTCCTTCATGAACTGCAAACACAAATTTCTTAGGATTTAAAGAAATTCTAAATTCTCTACATATTTGTAATATCTGTCTCAAATGATCAATGTGCTGATTTGCAACCTTGTTGTAAATTGTCACATCATCTAGGTATACTAGAACAAATTTATACATTAAATTCTTGAAAGCCATGTCCATTGCTTTCTGAAAAGTAGCTCTAGTATTTGATAACCCAAATGGCATTCTTCTCTAAGCCATGGTACCCCATTTAGTTGTAAAAGCTATTTTAAATTAATCAGATTCTTTGACTAAAATCTAGTTATAACCAGAATATCCATCTAAAAGTGAGAATCTCTCAGAACCTGAAACATATTGTAAAATTTGTTCCATGGAAGGAAGAGGGTGTCTATCTTTTAGAGATGCCCTATTAAGGTCTTTAAAGTCTACACAAATTCTTATCTCTCCATTCTTCTTCCTTACTAGAACTAAGTTAAAAACCCAAGATGTGTGCTTAATAGGAAATATAATACCACTATCTAGGAGTTTTCTTAGCTCTTTTAACATTAATGGCTCTAATTTGGGGTTTATAGGTATTTGATTTTGTCTAATTGGCCTAGCATTAGGCTCCAATTCTATAGTATGCTGAGTTAATCGGGGATCAAAACCTTTTAGATCAGAGTAATCCCATGCAAAAACATCATTATATTATCTAAAAAGATCAATAAATAGTTCTTTTTCTTTAGGAGAATTTATTTTACCAACCTTCAATCGCTTACCACTGAAAATTTCTACTTCTTCATAATGATCTTCTTTAATCAACAAGCTGGTTTTACCCTTCATAAATTGATCATCAAAATTAAAAGCTGATTCCAAGCTAACTAATCCCTTTGGTAGCTTATTGGTTTTTAATTGAATAATATGGTCCTCCATTTGCTAAATGTTTTTGTTATCTCTTGAAATTGAAAAACCATCTGTTTCTGTCAAAAAACTTAGGATATGTTCATCAGTATTGAAAACTTTCCAGTAAGTGTCATTATCTAGAATGGATGCCCTAACAATTATTTTAATGTGTGACTGGTCTAAAATTATTCCTTTATTTTCCATTATTGCAATATGAGCACCAATATTGGCTAGCCTGTCAGCATGTATATTTTCCCTTCTAGGAATTGAAATCAAGTTGAAAGCATCAAATTCATCTAGAATATCAGAAACTCTAGATTTATACATCTTAAGAAGATCATTCTTAATAGTATTGATGCCTCTAACTTGCTTAACAATAAGCTCACTATCACCAAATGCTCTCAGACACTTGATACCTCTCAATCTGCCCACTCTAATCCCTGGATCAAACTCTCATATTCAGCCACATTGTTAGAACAAGGAAAAGACAACTTAAAAGTAGCATAAAATTTATCACCATCAGGTGATACCAACATAACCCCTATACCAACTCCATCCTTATTCCTTGACCCATCAAAATACAAATCCCAAAGCTGTTTAGACACATCAAATTTAGATTCTGAATCTTTAATCAAATTAGGAACTACTAAATCAGATTCTTAAATCATGTAGTTTCCAAAACCAACATCAAACATGTCATCATTCTGTTCATTCCTAGTAGCCCATTCATCTAGGACAATAGCTGGATATGCTTCAGTTTGAGTATTGTACGCTGAATAATTAGGTATTTCATCTTGATCCATGATCACATAGCTTGCATTAATAGGACTTGGATTATAAGGCTCTATGTAATTTTTGGCCAATAATTATGATTTTATGGTTACCTTAGTACCATATCTAGTTTTGAAGTACAAATGTGACCAATTTGATGAAAAATAGCCATCTATTTTGGCTATGAAATCTCTAGACAAACACAGCAAAATATGCTGGTAAATCAAGAACATATATGTCCTATGGAATTAAAAAATTTGGGCAGGAATGTAGGGTCAAACATGCATTTTTAATAACTCCTAAAGTCTTAGAAGAAGTTTCGTATAGCTAGACCACGCCCTTCTCTAGAGGCTCATATTTTAAATTCAGTAAATCTACCACTTTCTTGGGCATGATAGTACTAGTTGCACCACTATCAACCATGCAATTATGAACTAATTTATTTCCAATAGTCAAGGAGAAATAAAAAAGAGGACGCTTTTCATTTGTAGATTTTTTAACTTCTTTTTTTGATGTTTTTTGCACACTTGACAGTTTCTTATCAATTGTTACCATTGTTTTCTCAATATTTGCAGCTTTCTTGAATTTTGGTGTTACTGGCTGCTGAACTTTAGCAGGATTTTTATCTTCTTTTAATGGCTTTTCCTGAACCTTAGGAGGCTCAGAGTTAGTCATGACCACAATTGGTGACTATTGTACTATTTATTGAGAATTAATTGCCAACTTGGACAACTCTTCTTTCAAAATTTTAATATGTCCTGGAATAGATAGAGTTTCCCATGCAGACAAAGTAACATTTGTTTTTTTCATTGTATCAACAATATTGAACAAAATAGTAAATTGTACCTTATGTGATGATCTAGGAGAAATTTGATCAGCATTCCTTTGAGTTTGATCATTATTAGTGGAAACTGACAGATTCTTCAAAATAGAAATTGGTGGAGAAGAAGCATTCCCAATAGATTGATCAGCTTCAAGAGCTCTCTTTTTTGCTCTTGTATTTGTTGCAGTTGATGAATCTTCATTAAGTCCACAAAATTCTTCCTCTTGCCAATTTAAGAATATAGTATTTGTAGCACTTTGGTTTGATTGATTTTGGACCTCTTCAACAGACACACTCTGCAGTGAATTCATTGAATTTTGTACCATAAGAGCTTGATTAATAATTCCATTAGAACATGTAGACTGATCATGTGGCTCATTGCATGGAAAAAACCAATCAGTAGCAATGTTATTCTAAGTAGGCACAATATCCCTAATAGTATTAAGAGGTGCTAGATTATACTATCTATTTGGTGTCATATTCCAATTCTGCCTATTTGCATTAGTATTTCCTTGAAATTGCTGCCTATTAGCCTAAAAATTAGGTTAGCTAGGATATTGTGTAGAAGAACCAGCAAACTAATTTTGAATAGCTAGGATAAAAATATTTGTTCACTATTAATGAAGTTCGAGCACGGGCTCGTGACATTCAAAAACATCATAATGTTAACTAATGAGGTTCGAACATGGGTTCGTGACACTCAATAAAAATAAACTGAAAACACTTTATGATTTTATGGTTTAATCTTGAAGCACTCTTTTGTATTCAGAAACAAATATGTTTATGATTTGAAAATTTCCTTTGGAACAATAAGGACATACTTGTACTAGTATTTATGTAGCATTAGTTGTATCTTTAATTGGAAAGTTGGCAATCATTGACATTTCCTGTAGCACTCTTATCATGGAAACCAACTTGATCTGCATCTTTGATAATGACTGAATATGAAAACTAGTCAGCTGTTATCTGCAAGGTAATCTATTAAGCTCTCAAATAACATCATTACGAAATACATTATCTAAAAAAGGTTTCTCAGTTTGGAAACATACTAAGTCCCTTTAATTCAGACACCTGGTTAATAAAAAGGACAACATACACCACAATGATCATTAGTAGTAAAAGGTTTCATGTCAAAAACAAGTCCCTTTAACACTACCTTGCAGTGAATGTCAGTGTACATTTTATTATTACATTTAATTTTCTAGATTGATATGCAGTATTGAAAACTTGATTGCTATAGTATGTTATTTGTTTCTCATGTATTTCTTAGATCCATCAGGATCTAACCATATTTTTCTCTCTTATGTAGATGGAACCCTAAAGACCTAGATGCAGATGGAGACTCAAACTCATGAAGACCTAAATGGAGAGACCTAGCAAACAACCAGCTGACACAAACCAGTACAAAAGGCAATGCATGGGACCCCTATTCCATACTTTAGTCTTTATTTTAATTCTGCAATGTACTCTATTATTGATGAAACATGGAACAAGAAAGGACATTTGTATATCACATTCAGTTTGAAAGCACAATGTAATGATTATTTATGAATTTTGGAAATTTTTTGGAATGATAATCAATACTTAGAGTACAATAATGACATCTAAAATGAATTCAATAAGGACATGTAAACTAATAAAACCTACAAGGCAATGTTAATTAGACCAACAAAATGCAACCTTTTCCTACTAATGCTTATTGTATTCTATGTTGGATTTTTAAGTAACATTTATGAAGAGGCGAAGACATGAAGATCGGTGGACTAGAGGAGGTTGTTGAGGGGGCATGCATAAGTTTTAGGCATGGGACCTTCTGGCCAAATTATGGAGGTGTATCAAAGCAAGCTGTTGAAGGGACATGACTTTCATCATGAAACCTTCCAGCCAATAAATCGGAGTTACAGCGTGACCAAAGGATCATGTTCATTTCAATCTAAAGTTTTTAGGTGGTTACAAATTTCAAATAGAAGGTACTTATCAAATTGCCACATAATTTTTTTAATGAAATAATCAGCAAACTTGTAGCATTATGAATCAAGGCAATGTATGATATATCAGCATGCTATCTAGTTATTGATATAAGTGTTATTAATCAAAAGATATAGTGCATTGGTCAAATGTTATTTATATGTTGGATAAATTAAGATCAAGTGTGAGGTCAATGGAATATGTTCATGGGTGTCACGAGCCCATGCTTGAAGCCCATAAAAAGATTCAATTTCTTAAAATTGAGATAAGAACTATAAGTCTGACATCTATATTTAAGGTATATATCTACATATTGATCAGAGAATTTGAAACAAAAGGATTTTCTATATTTAAGGAAAGAAAAGAAAATACAACAGAGTAATAATAATGTTGTTATGAGAGCCAAATGCCTGTCAAAGGATATAGAGTCTTCCTGAATAAAGGACATAACAGCAAATAAGAAAACAAATTTTTGCAAAGAGATAAGGGTTTCTCAGCATTTTGTACTCTGCCAAATCCCAGTCAAAGGGTTTGAAAAGAAAAAATTTAACACTACTCTTAAATGCATGTTTGTACATTATGTGGATTCAGATTGATAAAATGAAACAATTATCAGTTATGCAGTAGTAGTCAAAGCTACAAAGGACAGTTTGGGGTCGCTATAAATGATGAGTATCATGATAAATCCTAAGATCTAAGACAAGATTAATTGGCAATTAAATACATCAAGAGCAATACATAGCGGAAGATAGTACACAAATCAAGCATCAATGAAGAAATTTTTGAGCATAACTCCAATCACAAAATAGTCAACAGTCAAAAATGTTGACAAAGAAAAAGTTGTAATAGATTTGAAATAATTAGTTAATGCCTATTCCAGCATACTACAAATAATGTGTTTATTAAAGAAGCTATGAAAGCATCCAAAAACTTGTGGATAAAATCCTTTCCAAGTAATTGATAGTATGGGTGGCTCTAGCATTGTTCAAAAGAGAAGATGCTAGAAGCGAAAACCATTTCTCATATATAGATTTTTACTTTTTACAACTAGAATCATTGAAAAGAAAGGTGTACAACTGAGATATCAAACACATTACAGCTAAGTTGAGGAAAGATATTATAGATAAATAAATAAATCAAACACCCAGTTCATCAATAACCTTGAATAATGGTAAGCTAACAATAAACATTAGAAGCATATAGCCCTGAATTTGTGCCAATGAAATCATCAAATATGAGGAATCTTTAATAGGGAAGAACGTAAATATATAATCAGATGTTGCAAATAGTGTAATATGAGTTTTTTATATCAAATAAATAAGTTACAGTTGAATAAAGACAAAACCTAGAATTATCTATTGAAAGAAGTGAGTACCCAGATCAAGGCAAAACGTAAAATACAACCATAGTTACGTAGCTTAAAAGATGGACATTTCATAGAAGGAAAAAAGAAGACAAATACTTATCTATAAGTATTATTTTGAAGCTGAGAAAAGGGAAGCTGTACAACTCTGACACAAAGTCATGCTTATCATAATGCTGAATGTCAACCAAGTAGTAGTCTCAAACCCTCCTGATAGTAAATAAAAGCCACCAGTCATAGCAAAGAAGTCGAGCACTCAAGCCAAGTAAATGGCCACAGCCAAAGTATTTTTCAACATGAGGTAGCCCCAGCGGAAATGGAAATAAAATGCATCATAGGCAGTAGTATACGACTATAGTGTATGTTCAAATCCCAGTCGTAGTTGATAATGTTCACTCTCAACAAATAAACAAAAAAATGCTAGCTAAAGTTGAGCAGTTTAAGCATGGCTCAAAGGAATGATGTACAACCATCAGTAACAACAAACACCTAGCCATGCCAAAGAACAAAAAGCGACAGCCAAAACCCTTACTCTTCCTCTTCAAAGATACAAAGAATGATGATCATGGTGGAGGCTTGAGCTCAACAGAAGCAAGAGAAACCAAAGATAATTACCAGAGATGCATAGCGGCGGCAGCAAAACCCTAAGCATTTCTTCTTCCAAATTGTGAAAATGCCTAAGTATGGATACAAAGAAAAGAAAAATGAAATGCCTCTGCTATATTGTAATGAAGTTTCGAGTCCATAATGCATGACAGGTAGTAGTATAAGGCTCTTTCCCAGCATGCCATGAGTACAAGGTCACATGGCTTTGTTTTTGAAGTAAAGATATCTATTCTGAAGAGTCATGTCGACTAATGTTTTTATTAGATAAAATGCTTTGGTGATATGTTTTGATTTATTAATATGTTAGGTTTTAAGTCTTTGTTTATATTATTCTTACTTTTGGATTTAAATTCTAACATATATATTATAAGTTTAGTATTATTTTAATTAAATAGATAATTTTATTATCTATTTAACTAAAATAATATTATATTGTCATATATATGTTAAAAATTTAAATTTAATTTATGCTTATTATATTTAATAAACAATAGACTTATACTTGACTTTAAATATATTAGATAGAATTAGTTTTTTAATTCTATTTTATATATTAAGTATAAGTCTATTGTTTTTTAAACATAAATATAATAAGCATAGTTTGAAAAAATATAAATAAATAACTTTTACAGAATGTATGAAATAAATAAAATATGTTACCAAAGTTATTTTCGAGATCATCATTCTGATAGAGGAAGAGCTTCTCTATTATGTTCAGTTCTGGAGGCATTTTAGGGATAGTTCCAACATCTTTGAGTTTTTTTTTAATTTCAGCATTAGATAGTATCAGTTGAGAGGTCTTTTTAAGTAGTTTACTCCTGGTTTCTAGCAGTTGCACTTCAGATTTGGTGGAGTTTTTGTTCATATCTGACTCACAGGGAATGTGCATGATTTTTGGAGTTATGGAGCATTTTAGAGAAGATTTTGAGAGGCAGTCGAGTTACACATGGCTTAAGGGAGTCCAAGGGCCACTTTGACTGCATTTTTGGATAGTTTGACTCCTCATTTTGGAGGATTTTCTCATGCATATGAGTTAGGGTTTTGAGATCTCTATTTATCTTATTTTCACCTCATTATTGGGGGCTTCTTTGGCTCACCTCTTTTGCATATCACAAACTTGTGAGAGAATTGTAAGGCAATTGTAATAGAGATTTATTCTAGCATTGATAAATAGAGACATATGTTCCTTCCCATTGGTTTTGAGGTGTAATACTGTGAGTTTAATTGCTTTGATGTTGTGTTAGCCTTCACCTAAGCTGCATTCCTTGTTACATTTTCAAATCTTGATACTTGCTATTATAGGTCTTTTATTTGTGTCCTAATTTTTGCAATGATTTGGTGAAGCATTGTTTCCCTATCTTTGCAAAATATTGCAGGTCCTTACATAGAAACACTTTAGTAGTCACATGCTTGTCTGGGTAGTGAGAGCCATAATTATCTTAAAAAGATCTATGCTGAATTAATTTGAGTTACATATCAATTTTTTGGTGTATCACCCTATTTAGGTTTGGAATTCATTACATTATTCCTTTCATCCCTTTCCTTATACAAATTTTTGCACAAGTGATATTCCAAATCCAAGAGGAACTAGCCTATAATCCAGAGATTCATTCTCTTTCCCATCAGCGAGAATGTTTCCATGTTTCAATAGGATAGCTAGATTCTGCATCAAGCTATAGGTGCAATCCTGATTGACAATAGTTTTTGGCATGCCCGATGGGACATGAACTACTCCACAGTTCTTTAATTTACAAGTTTTTTATTGCTATTTTGGTGTAAGCAGCAGTATTTTTGCCTTTAAGAAGGTATTTTATCAGCACCTAGTGACTCTACTTTGGTTAAAAATTTTATTGCAGATTCAGTTCCAAATTTATCCTAATGAGAAGGACACCTACAAGAGCAAATAGCGAAGGATTTTTTAATCAAGAGCTTCCTTTCAACAGAAGAGGTAGCAGATCAGCTAGAAGAAATAGAGCATCTCAAACTGCAGAAGAATCATCTTCTTTGCTCAAGGGACCTAATTTTTCATTATTTAAAAATCCTATCTTTGAAGATCAAGCTACCATTTCTGAAGGACATGAGTTAATTATAGAAGATTTCAATTTTCTTGAAGATTTAAGTGCTATTGACAATTCTGGATCAGAATTACCTATCTTCAAGGAGGTTGCAAAGGATCAATCTGTTGTTGTAGCATCCATGAGTGGTACTGCTACCCCAGGATTGAAGACTTACCAGAGGAAATTAATTCATCCTATTAAGTCCTCTGTTACACCTATAGTTCAATAGCAAGCACCAGCACATCAAATGGCCCAAAATCTATCATTTGTTGCTTTTAATGCCAGTAGCCCCTTACAAATTGGTGTTCATCATGATATTCCTCCGGTAGCACTTAAAGGTTTGACATATTTTATGGTGAGGGTCATATTTTAGAAATTGAGCATATTAAAGACATTGCTACTCTTTGTGGGTTACATCAAGTCAGTCATGATGATGTAGCATTAAAATTATTAGCAACTTCACTCAAGGGTAAAGCATTAATTTGGTTTAGAAGTTTACCTGTTAATTCAATTGCTACATGGGATGCTTTAGGCACTATTTTAATTAGTAAATTTGAAGATAGATCAGATAATTTATCCTTGGTAGAACAGCTAACTACTATTAAGAGAAATGTCCATGAGCATATTTCAGATCTCAATTTTCATTTTCAGTGAACTTGGGACAAAATTCCAGCATCTGTTAAGTCATCTAATGACTATGCATTTTTTATTTATCTAAAAGCTTTTAACAGTGATATTGCACTCATGATATAGTCTATGGAAGGTAATACCTTACCCAATGCTTATGATATTGTTGTAAGAGCTGAAAATAGTTTGATACAAGCTGGAAAATTACCTCTTAGGCCTCCAATGCCTTATTGTGTAGAGGTACAGCTAGTTGTACCAACTATAGTTCCACTAATAGCAGTTGTACCACCTATACCAGCATTACCAGTGTTCAATATGCAGGTTGCAGTAGAAGAGCACACTACTACAGCTCCTTTTAGAGAGCTAAAAGAGCAGAATCTAGAGTTAAAGGACAAAAGTGACAATATTTTGAGAATGTTGCAAACTTATGGTAATGAGATCACAAACTTGAAGAGGCAACAAGGTTAGTACAATAGACCTCCTCAAGCTTCTTATCAGCAGAATAGGCAATTTAATCAAGCATCTGGTTCAAACTAGCCACACCAAGCTTAGGGTTAGCAAAGGAGTTACAGTCAAAAGACTAATCAGCCTTATAATTACACAACTCCTAGTACATCCAAAGAGTTAGTAGTTGTTCCTTAGAATAACTATGCACAAGAGGAGGAGTGGTGTAATACTTGTAACGCAAGCCATTTTTGGCTTGATTGCCCTCATGCACTTGAAGCTAGGAGACAAGATGTTTTACAGAATCAAATAGCTAATGTTCAAGGAGATGCTCAAAATCAACAAGGACAACCGCAAGGTAATTCGGATGTTACTTTAATGAATTTTAATGTTGATGAGAATATTTTAGCAGCTAATTTTGATCAAAATCAAGTATGGAGGCTTGTAGCAGCAGGCGCAAGGTCCAAAACAAAGGCTGCAAGTGAACAACAAGTTGATAAGGTACAATAGCCTGTTGTTATACCATAATAGCAAATTTCAAAAGGTAAACAACAACAAAATCAGGCCCAAGATGGACCTTCTCAGCCAATACAACCAGTAAAAGAGCTGGCTATTTCAAAACAACAACAGAAGGTTAGTACTTAGAGTTTTAATATTCTAGATCATTTATAGAAAACTCATGTTCATGTTTCTATTTGGGAAGTTTTAGCACTTCTAGGCCAAAAAGATATGCTACAGGAAGCATTGCAAACTCTTGCACTATCTGATGATGTTTTGAAACAGCAACCTCCTAAAGTTTTAATGCCTGGAAATGAGATTTTAAACCAGCAAACACCCAAGTTGGTAAAACCTCCACCTTTTTACATTACTGTTATAATAGGATAGAATTTAGTGCATAATTCTATGATTGATTCGAGGGCTTCTAGCTCAGTTATGCCAAAGAAGATTGTAGACCAACTAGGCCTTAAATATGAACCAATTGAAAATGGGGTTGTTCAACTTGATGGTATAGCAATAGATACCGTTGGAGTCATTACAAATCTTGATATAACAATGCATGTTTGCCCTAGTTTTTCAGTACCCATGGACGTCTTTATTATAGACCTACCTCCTAATTTTTCTATATGTTTATCATGAGATTTTACTACTAAAATAGGAGGGTATTTATTAGTAGATTGGTCTCATATGCTATTTCGTACTAGGTATGGTAGTAAGGTGACTATTCCTTTTGAGCCTATTGTGAAATTTTGTATTGAGCCACATGTAACACCCATCTATACTAAAAGATAAAAGATGAAACTAAGGAAGAAACAACCATAAATAAATCACATAAAACCACAGCAATAATTTTTTTTTTTCTTAAAAGAATAATCTGATTACATATAATCAAAACAACCGCTTCTAAGAGCTTTATAGTTTACAATTGATTACATCAGAGTAATAATAATACTCTTTATTCAAAGATTAAGTTCCAAAAACAAAGTTTCCTTCTTTCCAAATCCATTACATTCTATGAATAGATCTGATAACTAATAACCATGAAATGATCTGTTTCCCATAAAACTTAACAACTGCTATCCACTGTCCCATACTCATTGATTTATCCATCTAAAACCTGGAAATCAAAATGAACACAAATGCAAACAGCAAATAGGGCTCAGTCACAATGATAAAGAAAATGAATCATCTCCAAATATCTGCAACCATATAAGTCAGTACAATATAACATTTATGAAGATTAAATACAGATGTAATTGAAAACTAAATAACATAATTTCATTTTACACCAAAATCATCAAACACTAAATTTCTTTCTAACAGAAATAAACTCGCAAAGAAAATGACAAGCAATGATCCAATAGTTCATGGGTGTCCACATAAGGACCTACGCTATGTATCCGTAAGGAACCTCATAGTAATCCATTATGTCTGATGAAACCATAAGGTTTTATCTTTGTTAATTGAAACCCATAACCCTTGAATTTATAATTATCACTTAATTAAACAACTGACATAAATTCTTTCCCATAAGGATATAGACTAGTGTCAGTCACAACTAATAGAAATTCTATCATCACAAGGTACTAGACTAGTGTCAACCCCCAATCTATGGATCATTCTTGCATTATCTCAAAAAAACACTTGATCTAGCTATCAATGAAAATAGTGAAATGAACTACATAACACAATTTCACTAACATTCTATTTCTAATGCATCAATTTACAAAATTGAAACAACAAATAGAAATCCATTATAAAACCATATTACCATATCCCTTATCATACATTCATAAACATGATGTTTCACGAAAGATGAAAAGATCACAACTCTTTCTCCAACACAAATCCAATCAAATTAATCTCCATATTAACTTAACATTAAATCTGTAACTGTTCGATAAAATATCCATATCAAATCCATGTTTCCATTGAATAGAAAAGAGCTAACATAATCATTCATCAACTGAATCAACACAACACCCATCACTTTTAACAAACATACTAGTTTACCATAACTGAATTATTAAACTAAATGGCCATACACCCTGCTCTATTAATTACAAGTTTATACCATTTATATACATGTTGGCGTATGTACATGTATACACCACGGCTTGTGTATACATATACATATCCCAGCAGGTATATGTATATATGAATATATAATTATATAAGCTTGTAATTAATAGTTCAGATTGACAGTCATAACATCTATTATATACATGTTGGCATGTGTACATGTATACACCACGGCTTGTGTATACATATACATATCCCAGCAGGTATATATATATTTATATATCGAATTGCATAAACTTGTAATTAATAATTCAAGTTCATAAATATGCAATTGAAAAACCATTCAAATTGTCTTAGTTCTATCACAGAATTAAATCGACTTTAATACACTACTAAATCTGCAGAATATATAAAATAATGACAGTATAATAATAATAACTGACTTCTACCTTTAAACAAATTACCAAGTGCTTTTCCTTACTGTCTGTACAAGATAGGAATTGTCTTTCCTATAATTCCCTTAACATTTCCTAATGTCGTAACAACTGTAATACACACTGGTGTTATTTACTGATGATCATAAAACTCGTAATCAAGTTTGACATAACCAAGACATCCACATTCCTTTATTAACTAATACATACAGTGACAAACAACCTTTTGACAAAAAAAGAATGACACCAGATAACCAAAGGAGTTCGCCCAAAAGAAATACTTTAATCCACACTTATTTTGCAAGTGTAACACAAAATACGACTGATAACAGATGACATTATGAATACCACCAAACCCAAATTCCACATTTCAGCTCTAAAAGAACATCGATACCAAACTTGGTAGATGATTGTGGTAAAAATCTTGACCCACCTTATAACCAAGTCCATACAAACTGATTGTATAATGATGCTATAGAGTTCCTAACAACAGGAACAGTGCGAGGAGATCAAAATAAATTTTTAACAAGAAAACTCATGCTGGTTCCATTATGGTATTGATATGTTGATTAACAAACCCGACTAACTCCCTTAACACTATCCAAAGCCAGTAAACATCGACACCCTAACACACAAGAATATAACCACATAACATCTACATATCTATATTCCAGAGATTGACATAGACTTAACTCAAACTTTGCCAACTTCATACTCAGAACAGAGAAAAACCCTTTATTACATTATGCTCGAACACGGCATATTAAAAACAAGTGCCAAATACCACACTAAAAACTAAAAAAACAAACACTTCCAAACAGTCGTTTGTTACCAAGTTTCTCCAATAAAACACAGTACTGTTTAACTAAACTAACTTCTTAAAATATCTGAAAAGAAAAGAATCGATTCATATAACTGAACTCACAAAATAAACTAACACAAAGCCTCACACACATCAACTAGCAAACAGTGTTAACCAACATTCCCTTAATTTTCATTGCAGAACAAGAAATGGAAATAGAGAATAAGGTAAGAGATGCCCTTGCCTGGTATTCGTATGGAGAAGATATCCAGAACCGGAATGCTAGTGCTAGCTCCTGCCTGGTGAGCTTCACAATGAATCCCAAACTCAACCTCGAAGATCCCTTATCACAGATTACCAAAAAATGTTGTGCAAGATAACCCAAAAATGCAGAGTTAACAGTAACAACACCCAACTTCCTAAATAACCATGAGCAGAAGGGTTTATCTTTTCCTTGAAAACCCCTTTCATTCCATACCACTTATCATGAAGAATACAACAGTAACACGGTTCCATAACCAACTGTTCACCCAAAATGCCACAGCATAACATGGTAAAAAGAATGGAGTCATATACAAACTGCAACTTCTTAACCAGAGCAAATGGCGGTCATAAAACATAACAATGAATTTCCTTCGACAAGTTCATTCAATGCAAGCTTATCTCTTGCAGTGAACGTAAACCCACTTCCTGCCAAATGTCCAAAATAGTACCATTCCACAACCCGAAAAATAGCTTAAACCCACTAACACCTCAATGCAAAAGCAAGTGCATTAAAACCCTGCCGTAAGTCATGTTTCAAGCCAGAATATAATAAAAGACTTAGGGATAGGTTAAAACATGTCTTTGCCAATAACATAAGTCATTTACTAACTTAACATCTAAGATGACAGCATTTTAGTACACATCAAGATACACATCATTGTTAACTGTATCTTAATATAATTTTAGTAAATGAAATACCACATTCTTACAAAACATTCTCTCATAGTTATATGTATAAAAATACATATATACAAATTCATTTATCTTGAATTCAGAATATGATTAATGTTAAATAACAATAGAACTCTGAATACTATCTATACACATCAAGATACAGTTAACAATGATAATGTAACCATTTCTAATTACGTCTAACATATTACTAAGGATTCCAAAACAATGAATCAATAATCAGACAATTAACTAACCGTATAGTTTGTCCTTATTACAAAATCAAACCAATGTTCAAAATTTGGTCTAATCCAATTCTGTCATCAGAATAGGACTCATAAAGCGACAGAAATAAACATAATTCCCTTGAATGTCTAGCAGAATAATAGAGATAACATATTTAATCTAATTAACAAAGTTCAAAAGAATGCAATCAGAGTTCGAACTCAAAGAAATCTAACATAACATAACATAACATAGAAAATAAAGTCTGGAATAGTCAGGGGCATGACACCACATGTTAGTAGTACTGAAAATGGTACAGTAGTTGTTATTTATGATCAGGAGGAAATTGATGCTATCCATGAGTCACAAATGCAAGTTGAACAAATTTTTGATATTTTATTAGATACTTGGGTTACTGAAAATGTCATAATTTCTAATGCACAGATTGAGGAACCCAGCCTGGGTAACTATGTTATTCATGATACCATAGATTTTATGCCAGCTGTTATAAAAGGTACAGGTCTGAATATGGAATAGCCATCTAATGTTATCTAGAATTTATTTTTTGATGGATCTCACAACAAAATAGGTGCTGGAGGTGGTTGCATGCTGGTTTCACTAGAAAATCAAAGGTATTATGCTTCCTTCAAATTTACGTTTAGTTGCACAAACAATGTGGCTGAATATGGAGCTCTTGTTAATGGATTAAAGTGGGCAATTAAGAAGGGTATTAGTCATTTGCAAGTATATGGTGATTCTAAATTGATTGTAAATCAAGTTAGGAATGTTCATTCAGCAAAGAATGATTTGTTAAAATAAGCACGCTGATAGGCTTGCAGCTGTGGGAGCCCAATATGATATTCCAATAGAAATCAATAATGATAAAGGGCTGAATTATGTTAAGGTTATTGTTAGACCTGCTATACCTAATAATGCAGATAGTTGGTAGGTTTTTGAATCTGATCAACACATTGTTAATTTTTTAAGAGAAGAGGCTGAGTTTTCACAGCCAAATCATAAAAAATTGCAGGAACAATATGAGGACCAAATTATTCAGCTGAGAACAAATAAAATGCCTAAAGGCCTTGTAACTTTAGAATCCATGTTTGGTACTAATGATGAGTTTAAAAAGGACAAATCCAACTTACCGATCAAGGAAGAACATTACAAAGAGGTTGCTATTTCACAAGATAAAGTGCTTAAACTTGGTAAGGTATGTACACTTGAAGAACAACAATTTTTTGTCAATTTATGCAATGAATTTCATGATATAATTGCATGGAATTATTCAGATTTGAAGGGATTTGATCCCAATATTTCTCAGCATACAATAGAATTAGAACTAGGATCTAAACCAGTTAGACAAAAGCAAAGGCCTGTAAATCCCAAACTGGAACCCCTCATGATTAAAGAGTTGAATAAATTGATTGAAAGAAATATTTATTTTCTAATTAAACATACTTCATGGGTTTCAAATCTGGTTCCTATTAGGAAAAAGAATGGAGAAATCAAACTTTATGTTGATTTTTGTGACTTAAATAGGGCTTCATTGAAAGATAGGCATCCTCTGCCTTCAATGGAACAAATTTTGCAAGTGGTTTCAAGTTCTGAATGGTTTTCATTGCTAGATGGATTTTCTGGTTACAACCAAATTTTAGTAAAAGAAGAGGACAGGTTTAAAATAGCATTTACAACCAAATGGGGAACTATGGCTTATCAAAAGATGCCATTTGGTTTATCAAATGCTAGTGCAACATTCCAAAAAGCTATGGATAAGGCTTTCATAAATCTGATGTATAGGTTTGTGCTAGTTTATTTAGATGACATCACTATTTTTTCAAAAAATTCAGCAGATCACTTTAAACATTTAAGGATAATCTTTGAGAGATGTAGGGAATATAGAATTTTTCTAAATCCTAAGAAGAGCATATTTTCTATCAATGAAGGAAAGCTATTAGGCTTTATTGTTTCAAAATATGGAATAACTATTGAACTTGAAAGGGTGAGTGTTATTTTAGCCTTGCCACTTCCAGCCCATAAAAAGGGTCTTCAAAGCTTTCTAGGAAGAATTAATTTTGTAAGGAGATTTATTCCTGATATTGCTGAGTTATTAATGCCACTTACAGCCATGCTTAAGAAAAATATCACTTTCAAATGGACAAAAGAAGGTAAGCACAGTTTTGAATTAATTAAAGAAGCTCTAGCTACTACTCCTACCTTGTTAAATCCAGATTTTTCTAAGGAGTTCATTCTTTATGCATATGGGAATGTAGACAGTATAGCTGCCATGTTAGTACAAAAGAATGATTTAGGATATGAGTAGCCAATAGCATTTTTTAGTCAAGGGTTAAAATATTATGAACTGCATTATACTTTTATTAAGAAGCATGTTCTTACAGTGATTAGAAGTCTGAAAAAATTCAGACATATGCTCTCTAATAACAAGATTAATCTGATGGTTGCTCATCCTATTGTCAAGGAGTTTTTATTGAACAAGGATTTCAATACAAAAAGAGCAGGCTGGATCACAAAAGTGATGGAATATGACATTGATATTAAGGTTACCAAGTTGGTAAGGGGTAGAGGTTTATACGAACAACTAGCTAGAAATGGAGATAATATTCTGAATGATGATCCTAAGGTAATTCTAGCCTTACAAGACCCTAACCAGCTTGCTGTCCCAAATTTACAGAGTGATTAGGTGAAGAAAATGATTGATTTCTTACAAATGGGACATTTTCCTAAAGGTTTGGATAGATCTAAAAGAAGATATTATAGGTTGCAGTCTATTCCATATTGTTTATTGAATAATGTGTTGTATAGAAGGGATTATAATGGTGTATTGCTGAGATGTATTAGTGGTGATCAAACTGACAAAGTGTTACAAGAATTCCATGATGGACCAGTAGGTGGACATTTTGCAGCAAGGACAACAACATTAAAGTTTTTGAAGGCTAGATATTTTTGGCCAGATCTATACAAGGATGCTTTCATTTGGGTAAGGAAATGTTTAAAATGTGTTGTTTTCTCAAACAAGAAAAGGTTAGCAGCTTTACCTCTCAGTCCAATTCAAATTGAACAACCTTTTTCTAAGTGGGGTTTAGATTTTATTGGTCCTATAAACCCAATATCAAGTTCAGGTCATAAGTATATATTAACAGCAATAGATTATTTTACCAAGTGGACTAAAGTTGTGGCATTGAAAGATGCCAATGAAACTTCAGTTCTGAATTTTTATGAGGATTTTCTTGCAAGGTTTGGTGCACTTGAATCCATTGTATTTGACAATGCTTTAGCATTTTTAGGCACAAGAATTTCTGATTGGGTGGTTACAAATAATGTGTATCTTAGTACCTCATCCAATTATTACCCACAGGGTAATGGACAAGTAGAATCAACAAACAAAAATCTGATTCACATCATTAAGAGGAGTATTGAAGACAATCAGTGAGTTTGGAACAACAAGCTAAAATAGGCCTTATGGGCTGATAGGATCACCCCAAAGTGCTCAACAGGTAATTCACCCTATATGTTGGTTTATGGAAGAGAGGCAAGACTACCAATTTTAGTTGAGTTGCCAAGTTTGAGCTTGATTAAATAATTAGACCTGTTGGACCAGTAGCCTATGGAGGTAAGATTGGCTAAATTAATCGAGTTGGAAGAGTCAAGAAAGAGATTTTTTTAGAAGTTGATGAAATATCATGATCAAATGAAGAAGACATTTGACAAAAAAGCTTTCACAAGAGTCTTAGAAGAAGGTGATTTAGTGCTTAAATGGGATGAGTTGAAGAGCAGACCTGGCAAGCATTCAAAGTTTGATGCCATTTGGAATGGTCCATTTGTGATTACAGGATGCAAGGCTCACAATGCTTTTCAGCTCTCAACTATGGAAGGAGAAGAATTTTCAATCCCAGTTAATGGGATCCATCTCAAACATTTTTTTTGAGGTGAGTTGAGCCAGAATAAGTGCCTTTGCACATAGATAGTTTGCTTTCAGTTAGTTGTTAGTTGCAAAAAATGAACATGCTGTTGTAGCATATCATTCCTCATAAGTGAGTGCCCATCATAATAGTGTCAAGTATATCAATACTCTACATGATGGGATACCAATTATTTATCATATACTACCGCAACAAGTTTATTTTCTATTTTTTATTTCCTCTAAGTGCTTCCAGCACGTGTTAGTGGTCTTCTGAAATCTGCAAGTTATACAAGTTCATGGAAGAACTGTTCAAAAATGTATACATCATGTCAGGTGTAATGGAAAAATTCCAAAATAGGTCATCCATGACCTTTTCTATACAGCTTGCAGATTTCAAAAGAGAAGACAAATTTTTTAGGAGAAAGTGCACAATTCAAAAAATTAACTCAAATTTGTTTTCTACCTTATGCTAATTGTTTACAAATCAATGATTATTGTCATCAGCATCATCATATTATAGAATTGATAAAACAAACATATAATGGTGCTAAGGATAGCTCAGGCACAAATTCCCAAGTAGTTAGCGTAAGGTATTTAGTTTCAGTTTAGGTTTTAGTTTTTCAGTTGTGTGGTGTGTTTAAGTTTTTAGCATTTTCTAAAGTTTTCTAGAGTTTGAGAAGGTTCATTTTATAAAGGTTCAATACTCTATGCCCAATGGATTGCATAAGGCAACTGGTCTATTTTTTTTAGCAGGCAAACACCCCTGAGAGGTTGCCAAAAAATGTTATCATTTTAGTTCACACTAAATTGACAAAATGACAAGTGTTTTTTATTCAAGTTTGAGTTTTAGAGTTATTGTTTTAAAATTGCAGAATGGTAAAGAATTCAGAGAAATAAAGTACAGGTTCAACATTACAATTGAAAATATCAGAACATCATTTTGAGGTACACTTATTTCAGATTTTTTGAACAAAACACTATTTAGATTATTTGAGCTTAACAGAAAATTGAAAGATATGCTTGCATTTCATAATTGAAAGTATAGTTTTAAATTAACCACACAAGCAGTGGTTGCTCTCAAAAACATAAACGAAAGTACTTTTCAAAGACATATGATAAAAATGAGAAATTCATAGGAAGCCACACATCCCGTAGCAGTAGGTTAATGCAGGCATGCATTTTAGTTTCATGAATTGAATATAGAAATCAAGTGCAAGAAATAAAATTACAGTTCACATTTCTGCAAATGTAAAGAAGAAGAAAATAAGATAGGTTAGGCCCCCTCATTGCCTGGTGTTTTGTGGAGAGTTGAACATTGCTGCATTTTTGGTCCCGCATCCCGAGGCATTCCAAGTCATCCTGTAAAGAAAAAGTGAGAAAATGGGTCAGTTCATGTGAACTGAGCAATGGAGAAGAACTAATCTATATTCTAGTTACCTACTTGATTGCATTTACAGAAATGTAAAATCAAAAAACATTTATGGAGCTGCTGGAAAGAATGATCATATAATAGAAAAACACTTTATTTCCTAACATTGTTTGCTTCATGTGTAGATAAGTATGAAGACTAAGTAGGTCGTTGAAAGGATGTGCATACATTACACACATGAAAATTTTTGACTGAAGTTATGAAGAGGTGAAGACATGAAGACCGGTGGACTGGAGGAGGTTGTTGAGGGGGCATGCATAAGTTTTAGGCATGGGACGTTTTGGCCAAATCATGGAGGTGTATCAAAGCAAGCTGTTGAAGGGACATGACTTTCATCATGAAACCTTCTAGCCAATAAATCAGAGTTACAACATTACAAAAGGATCATGTTCATTTCAATCTAAAGTTTTCAAGATGATTACAAATTTCAAATAGAAGGTACTTATCAAATTGCCACAGAATTTTTTTTATGAAATAATCAGCAAGCTTGTAGCATTATGAATCAAGGCAATGTATGACATATTAGCATGCTATCCAATTATTGACATAAGTGTTATTAATGAAAGGATACAGTGCACTGGTCAAATGTTATTTATATGCTAGATAAATTAAGATCAAGTGTGAGGTCAATGGAATATGTTTATGGGTGTCACGAGCCCATGCTCAAACCCCATAAACAGATTCAATTTCTTAAAATTGAGATAAGAACTATAAGTCTGACATCTATATTTAAGGTATGTATTTGCATATTGATCAGAGAATCTGAAATAAAAGGATTTTCTATATTTAAGGAAAGAAAAGAAAATACAATAGAGTAATAATAATGCTATTATGAGAGCCAAATGCCTGTCAAAGGATACAAAGTCTTCCTAAATAAAGGACGTAACAGAAAATAAGAAAATAGATTTTTGCAAAGAGATAAGGGTTTCTTAGCATTTTCTACTCTGCCAAATGCCAGTCAAAGGGTTTGAAAAGAAAAGATTTAACACTGCTCTTATATGCATGTTTGTACATTGTGTGGATTTAGATTGATAAAATGAAACAATTATCAATTATGTAGTAGTAGTCAAAGCTACAGAGGATAGTTTGGGGTCACTGTAAATGATGAGTATCATGATAAATCCTAAGATCTAAGACAAGATTAATTGGCAATTAAATACATCAAGAGCAACAGATAGCGGAAGACAGTACACAAATCAAGCATCAATGAAGAAATTTTTTAGCATAACTCCAATCACAAAATAGTGAACAGTCAGAAATGGTGACAAAGAAAAGGTTGTAACAGATTTGAAATAATCAATTAATGCCTATTCCAGCATACTGCAAATAGTGTGTTTATTAAAGAAATTGTGAAAGCATCTAAAAACTTGTGGATAAAATCCTTTCCAAGTAATTGATAGTATGGGTGGCTCTAGCATTGTTCAAAAGGGAAGATGCCAGAAGCGAAAACTGTTTCTCATATATAGATTTTTTCTTTTTACAACTAGAATCATTGAAAAGAAAGGTGTACAACTGAGATATCAAACGCATTACAACTAAGTTGAGAAAAGATATTACAGATAAATAAAGAAATCAAACACCCAGTTCATCAATAACCTTGAATAATGGTAAGCTGACAATAAACATTAGAAGCATATAGCCCTGAATTTGTGCCAATGAAATCATCAAATATGAGGAATCTTTAATAGGGAAGAACGTAAATATATTATGAGATGTTGCAAACAGTGTAATATGAGTTTTTTATATCAAATAAATAGGGTACAGCCAAATAAAGATAAAACCTAGAATTATCTATTGAAAGAAGTGAGTACCCAGATCAAGGCAAAACATCAAATATAGCCATAGTTACGTAGCTTAAAAGATGAACATTTCATAGTAGGAAAAAAGAAGACATACTTATCTATAAGTATTATTTTGAAGCTGAGAAAAGGGAAGCTATAAAACTTTGTCACAAAGTCATGCTTATCATAATGCTAAATGTCAACCAAGTAGCAGTCTCAAACCCTCATGATAGTAAATAAAAGCCACCAGTCATAGCAAAGAAGCCGAGAACTCAAGCTAAGTAAATGGCTACAGCCAAAGTATTTTCCAACACTAGGAAGCCCCAGTAGAAATGGAAATAAAATGCATCATAGGCAGCAGTATACGACTGTAGTGTATGTTCAAATCCCAGCCATAGTTGATAATGTTCACTCTCAACAAATAAATAGAAAAATGACAGCTAAAGTTGAGCAGAATAAGCATGGCTCAAAGGAATGATGTACAACCATCAGCAACAACAAACACCCAGCCACGCCAAAGAAGAAAAAGTGACAACCAAAACCCTTACTCTTCCTCTTCAAAGATACAAAGAATGATGATCATGGTGGAGGCTCGAGCTCAACAGAAGAAAGAGAAACCAGAGATAATTACCAGAGATGCATGGCGGCAGCAACAAAACCCTAAGCATTTCTTCTTCCAAACTACGAAAATGCCTAAGTATGGATACAAAGAAAAGATAAATGAAATGCATCTACTATATTGTAATGAAGTTTGGAGTCCGCAATCCATGACAAACAACAGTATACGGCTCTTTCCCAGCATGCCACAAGTACAAGGTCACATGGCTTTGTTTTTGAAGTAAAGATATTTTTTCTGAAGAGTCATGTTGACTAATGTTTTTATTAGATAAAATGCTTTGGTGATATGTTTTGATTTATTAATATGTTAGGTTTTAAGTCTTTTTTTATATTTTTCTTACTTTTGGATTTAAATTCTAACATATATATTATAAGTTTAGTATTATTTTAATTAAATAGATAATTTTATTATCTATTTAACTAAAATAATATTATATTGTCATATATATGTTAAAAATTTAAATTTAATTTATGCTTATTATATTTAATAAACAATAGACTTATACTTGACTTTAAATATATTAGATAGAGTTAGTTTTTTAATTCTATTTTATATATTAAGTATAAGTCTATTGTTTTTTAAACATAAATATAATAAGCATAGTTTGAAAAAATATCAATAAATAACTTTTACAGAATGTATTAAATAAATAAAATATGTTACCAAAGTTATTTTTGAGATCATCATTCTGATAGAGGAAGAGCTCTCGGTTATGTTCAGTTCTGGAGGTAGTTTAGGGACAGTTCCAGCATCTTTGAGTTTTTTTTTTATTTCAGCATCAGATAGTATCAATTGAGAGGTCTTTTTGAGTAGTTTACTCCCGGTTTCTAGCAGTTGCACTTCAAATTTGGTGGAGTTTTTGTTCATATCTGACCCACAGGGAATGTGCATGATTTTTGGAGTTATGGAGCATTTTAGAGAGGATTTTGAGAGGCAATCAAGTTACACATGACTTGAGGGAGTCCAAGGGCCACTTTGACTGCATTTTTGGACAATTTGACTCCTCATTTTGGAGGGTTTTCTCATGCATACGAGTTAGGGTTTTGAGATCTCTATTTTTCTTATTTTCACCTCATTATTGGGGGCTTCTTTGGCTCACCTCTTTTGCATATCACAAACTTGTGAGAGAATTGTAAGGCAATTGTAATAGAGATTTATTTTAGCATTGATAAATAGAGATATGTGTTCCTTCCCATTGGTTTTGAGGTGTAATACTGTGATTTTAATTACTTTGATGTTGTGTTAGCCTTCATCTAAGCTGCATTCCTTGTTACATTTTCAAATCTTGATACTTACTATTATAGGTCTTTTGTTTGTGTCCTAATTTTTGCAGTGATTTGGTGAAGCATTGTTTCCCTATCTTTGCAAAATATTGCAGGTCCTTACATAGAAACACTTTAGTAGTCGCATGCTTGTCTTGGTACTGAGAGCCATAATTATCTTACAAAGATCTATGTTGAATTAATTTGAGTTACATATCAATTTTTTGGTGTATCGCCCTGTTTAGGTTTAGAATTCATTACGTTATTCCTTTCATCCCTTTCCTTATACAAATTTGTGCACAAGTGATATTCCAAATCCAAGAGGAACTAGCCTAGAATCCAGAGATTCATTCTCTTCCCCATCAGCGAGAATGTTTCCATGTTTCA
The DNA here is from genome assembly GCA_027943335.1 of Chamaecyparis obtusa. Classification (NCBI taxonomy): domain Eukaryota; kingdom Viridiplantae; phylum Streptophyta; class Pinopsida; order Cupressales; family Cupressaceae; genus Chamaecyparis; species Chamaecyparis obtusa. The sequence goes on along the minus strand of BSBK01000325.1, from coordinate 1,422,561 downwards.
ATAGGATAGCTAGATTCTGCATCAAGCTATAGTTGCAATCCTGATTGACAACAATAATATCAGACATAGATTTAGAAAATTATAATCTAGAAGGTCTACAAGCCCTTCTTCTAAATTCCCTTAAGGGTACTCCAGCTTTAGAAATCCTACAAAATGGGTTATGTTCGGCTGCAACTTTCCCTCCCACTGTTGTATGCCCTTAGTTGATCCTTGAATATATCTAAAATTATGACGGGCGGATATAATCTATTAAAAAAAATGATGGTAGCATCCTCATGTCCGTCAATAGGGAAATGTTGTCTTTAGCATTACAACTCTTAGAAAATACCTTCTCCGCCTTTTCCCCTGCACAGTCCATCATCAAGTTTAATGACAATAGAGATGGAAACCGTACCTCTATGGCTAAAAGATGGATTCTAAACCCACAAAGAGGAGGTTCATGATTACCAAAAAAATTTAATAGAAGTCATGTACACCCCTATATGAGTGATATAATAATTATGTTACACACAGTAAAAGGATCACAAGTAGCTTATCTCTTCTCTGACTGGATGTATTTTTATGTTTAAATTATCTTAGAGGGAGAACAACTCTTAGATTTGGCTGAATTAATTGCTAGCTCTCTCAGGGAATAACTCAATATGTCCAAATTAACTGGTAGTGGTTTCTTTATGTCATCTTATCTCATGTATTGTTTGGCCTGTAGCAGATAATAGAATGGAATGCCACATAAACCTTGGGTCACTGATATGTTTGTCTATGAGTACTACCCCATTTTATAGAAGGATAATATCATTGAAAATTATGGGAGGGTACATGATACATTCATGGGGAAACTCTATTTTGAGTTAGCCAAAATCTTTGTCAAGAGGATCAGCCCAGAAGCTCAAAAATTTATAACTAAATATGGGAGCTATTATATTCAGTTCCCTAGGTTTACCTACATCAAGGTTGGGAGTTTTGAGGATTCATCTATGAGATTACCTAGGTATGCTTTTGACTATTTTATCCTAGCCAAAGTCTATAGATAGCTCACCATTGTTTTAAAGAGGTCCCTTCTTGAAGATGAATGGGAAAAGGCTTTTCCTATCTTATTAGGAAAATTTTCTTGCAGATCAATGACAGATGTAGTAAGCATAGGGAGTGACCTTCATCATTTTGATTTAAAGTATTATACTAAAAGAGCTAGAGTTTATAATAAAAAGTATACCAGTGGGAGTTTAGGGCTTAGGTCACATATGTTCCCTATACCTCATTTAGAAGAATTCTGGGAAGACTATTGTGATGAGTCACAAGTGGAAGAAAGAGGACACGGTAGGCTGTGCATATCACAAATCTAGTCTATGAGATTACAAATCAATGTAGAAGGGGTAACAGATGGTGGGTCTAATTTAATTGAGCCCAATTGTGAGAAATACCATTTACCAATGGCTCCTTCACAGAGGCTAACAAGATCAAAGACTGGGTCTAGTATAAAGAAAGACATGGCTCAAGAAATTGTGTAGACTATTAATTTATATGAGGATAAGTTTGAAGATGTGAATTATCAAATAACTGAAGAGGAACAGGTGGAAAAGGATCTTTTTTATCTTGATGATGTGACACTAGAAGTTATCAATAAACCAATGAAGACTCCCAAATAGTCAGTTGGGTCTGATGCAACACTTAAATGGTTGGCCACTTCCATAAATAAAAAATGTAGCATAGTTTATGTTTCTATTCCTATCAAAGATATTGTCAGTAAGTATGTTCAAAAAACCCCAAAGGAAAAAAAAAATTGAAAGCACAGCCTGAATGTTTGCTAATGCAAAAAAAGGGAAGTGGACTACCGAGGTAGTCACTTACAGACCAAAAGAAGGAGAAATGAACTCAAAGTTGAAGACTTCGAGGTCACAAAGGTTGAGTTGGGGACTATGGATTGTGTAGGTAAAAACCATTTGTTGAAAGAAATGGCTCAACAAATGTTTACTTCATGGAAAGATGGTAAAGAAAAGAAGGAATTGAAGTAGACAATTGTGACACTGTCTCAGCTCATTAACACTTTCTACAATTTTGATGCAACTCCCCTAATACAGCCTCCCTAGATTTTTGACCCAAACTCAACAAAGAGCAAGAATCTATTGAATCAAGTTCAATGTGGCTAAGCTCTAGTGTCTTTAGTGGATGAATGGATGAATGAGGTGATTACCAATGGTCTCAAATATATTAAATATTCTTAGGTTGTTCTCCATGATGTTGAAACCCTGATAGGAGAAATGAAAGCATAATGACAGGTATGGAATAGAGCAGAAGAAAAATGGATTTCTACCATGTCAAAGTTCTTAGATATTGAGAAGTATGGATTCATTAAGTTTTGTACTAAAAAATTAGTGAAACCCCCTAAGGAATCCACTTTCTTTATCCTAAGAAGAAATACCAGCTAGCGCATTACTACAATTAGGAGCACTATAGTTGAAACCAAAGACTATGAAAATGAGATCAAACAACTATAGAAAACCATGCTAAATGAGTTGAAGGTAATTAACTTCGCTCATGTATATACAACTAGTTATGGTGAGAAGGAAATAAAGGTAGCACTAGAAGTGCTTGAAGCTACTATGAACAAAACCAAGGAAAATATTAATCCGAAGGATTTGGATTCCACACAAATGGCTATAATCAAGTCCCTGCTATATCTATGTATTGATCAGGTCCCTGTAATGATTGAGAAGGTTAAAAATTGAAATGGACCAAATAAGCTTCAATGACGAGGATTCTAAATATGAAGATGCATCATTTGCTGCTCACAAAGGAGATCATTTGGGCATATAAACAATGGGAGGTGACCCATTCTGTTATAGGTGAAGGAGAAAAACCCGCTAGTGGTGAGGAATGTGCTATTGACAAGGAGCCTGATCTAGAGATTTAGTTATCTTTCTCATTGCATGAAAAAATCTTAAGGACATGTGTCCTTTTTACTTTGGTTAAACTATTAACTATTTATCTGAGAGGTTAGGTTTTTAGGGAGACCTCTCGGTTGCTAAGACTATAAGTAGGATAGTAGTGATAGAGAAATGGTTGAAATTTTTTGGAAAGGAACTAGTTACACTTCCTATTTTAGTTTAACTTCTCTAATAAACACTAGATGAAATGGGTTTACTATTGAAAACTGATATATTTACTTGTTTTTTTTGCCTGTGCTGCAAAGATGATGAATATACATGTGGTTATATTTCAAATCTGTTCTATTTGAAATGAATGGATGAATTTTGTATGTTAACATTTTAATTCATTCTGTATTGTGCTCAAAAAGTTCCAATAGTATCTTGAAACATCAGTGATCTTTTTCTAGTTTTCAATTTCACAATTTATTCTTTAACATTTTATCCTTGAAGTGATAGTAGTGGTAGAAAACTATGAATTTTCCTAGTATTGTTTATCTTATTTACTTTTTATGGAACAATGTTAGAAAATCTTATCATCTAAGAATGATATAGCAACATTTTGAAGCTTTCAAGTTAAAAGGTAAAACTGTAACTTATTAATTGAGATTTATTGAAAATCAATTCTAGGGAGTCGTACCTAAGTTAAAATTCAGAGGGAAGGGGTTTAAAAGAACACTTACCCAACTATTAGTGATTGTTTTTCTTTTAATGGGTGTTAGAGTTATTGTTGTAAGAAAGATTTAATGAAAGACAAATCTATTTACTAACAAATTTTTGGTGACTCTACTGGGGAGCGCAAATGGTGTAGACCAATGTGTAGTATTTCTGTTAATGCATAATCATGGTTCTACCTATAGATATACTACCTAATCAATAATAAATTCCTCTTGTTATTCAACTAAAATTGAATTTCCAAGATACAAAAGAAGATATCATTGCGGACTTGAATTCCCTTGCTTGGAAAGAAAAAACCAGCAATCAGTAATACCAACAAGTTATCTTGGTTCTGGAAGAAGAAGAAGACATAGGTGAATGGTTGAGAGGTCTCCCAATTTCTGAAGAGGTTGAGATTGTGAATAGAGCTGTCTAGAGACCCTAAGAATCAAAATATTGGATTCCCAACAATATACCATATCCCGAAGGAGGGAAGGAATACCTGATACTTTCTTTGAAGAATTGCAAAATCTTCAACTCCAAAATACCTATACTTCTATGCCAAAAGAAAAGAGTGGACCTCCTTCCCCATATAAAACCATGTCAAACATCTCTACATCTAATAGCATTTGGCAAGCTTTAACTTTCTCTGGTATTCAAGCCCCTCCTCTTTTGACAATATTTCCACCGGTTATTATTTTTGCATGATGGCCCTACCTAGCCATCACGCTCTTCCTAAAGGTGCTAAGGACATTCTTCCCAAATTCTCTGGAGATGGAAAAAGTATATGTGGATGAACATTTCAATTCATTTAATGTAGCCACTAGTATATTGGAAATTCAACACAAAGATTTTATGGTTAGAATCTTTGTCCAAACCCTCATAGAAGGAGCAGTAGAGTGGTTCGGTCATCTTCCAGTTGGGTTCATAATAGACTGGCAATCCATGAAGACTTCCTTTGAAAATAATTTCAAAAGCATTGACGATGAACATTCTTTATTGGCACCACTGACACAAATGAAAAAATAAATTTATGATCTGATGAGGGATTACATGGCTAGGTACAACAAAGTTATCCATAAGATCCCTACTACTAAAAGGCCAACCTCAGAGAACCAACAATGTTTTTTCATAAACTCCATGCCTCTGAATATTGGTTTCCACCTTAAAAGAAATAGACCAACAGATTTGGCAACTGCTCAAAGTCAAGTGACTAAATTAGAAGATAATTTAATTACTGTTCAGGCTTAGAATTGTTACCTTAAATCAAGCATTGAGGTTAACAACAATTCTATATTGACAATGGAAACCTCTTCTAGCTATGGGTATACTATGAATGAAGAGGAATCTTTGGATTCTAGGCCGGTTCCTATAAAATATGGAATATCACTTTCCTGATCTACAAATTGTTGGGAAAAGGGAAAGAATACTATAACTTAAAATGATTAGGGTGATACACCAATGAATAATTCAGACTTCACAAAAAAGATAAATTTCAATCCTAACTCATAAATGAATACTTTAACAATCTGAATCTCTGCTCAACATATAGATTAATAAATTCATGCTACCAGGGTTCTACCACAAACATCTTGGACAATTAACAACATACATTTCTCATACAAGGCTTAGGGGCAGTTGATTATCTTGAGAAGGAACAGAATTTCATTCACTTCCTTTAGATAATAAACGGTTTGACACTTGCTAGAAAAGATGAAATAGGATTCAATATTGAAAAATAAGTACAAAAAATAGGAGTCAAAGAATCTGGTTTATTTCTTCAAAAATCTAACAAAATGATTACAAAAATTGGCCTTCAAAGCACCTAGGAATGATATGTTCACTATCTGCCCTCTCTCCAAAATCTACAACCATTAATTGATCATCAAAAATCAATTTTATATCCAACTCCAGCCTCAAATTCAAAAATCTAAGCTCCTCAATTTTAGCCTAAAAGCGCACCTAAAAATGTGCCACTAAACCAAGTTCCTCAAAACATGCCTCTTCCCAAAATTCTTGGCCTAATATAAGGAATTAAATCCTTTTTACAAAGAAAATGCCAAAAATTATAAAAGAAATTAATATTAAATAAAAATTTAATATTAATTATACTACCCCTATCTCCTAACTTCTACTTCCTAACTTAGATAAAAAATCTAAGTGTGAACTATTACAAAGTGGAGAAGTTGACATGATCTTCGATCCACTTGCAATGCAATACAAAGAATGATGGGATAAGGATGCAAGGTGGCATGTTTTTGGTTTTTGAGGCTCTGCTGGCACTATCATGCATTGAATGCATTGCTTTACTTGGTGGACTCCAAATAGTTATTCCATTTTCTCCTTGGCATTTGTGTTCTCTTCTTTCTTCTTGGAGAAATCTTAGGGAAAATGAAACCCTAAGCTTCCTAAAAAGATGAAGGAGCTCAGCTTGACTATGAAAATCTTCAACTACTACTACACTCGCACTTTCTCTACTACTTCTTTGTGTGCATCTTTGACCAGGAACTCAGCATTACTTCCATCTCTCATTCAGTGAACTGTAACTTACTTTTTGAATTCTCTGTTGATCTTTTGTAATGAAATACAAAGTTCGAGCATGCATTATTTGTGGGTTCTCTTTGTTAACTGTTTGTTTCACTATTACTTTGAATTTATGACTATTTCTTTTGATATACTCATGGTTTATGAGACATAGTTATGTCTTTATCTTCAACATTCAAACTGTAGCTTGTTCTTTTACCATGCATTAACTTGGATACACTAAGAGCTCTCTTTTTATGGCCACAATCCCATATCATGCTTCACGGCATCTATTGTTTATATCTTTGTTGAACTGTTCATTAACTTTTAGTTTCTATTGCTACTTGTAACTGCTGCTCCATGGCTTCATGTACTTTTATCTATTGTTCACCATATTTACATGGCTTTATTTAGTATGGGCTCCATGCATTTCTTCAAGCTCGACTGTTGTTTATTGTTGAAAGCATATGCAGGTTTGAAGCTTTATGAACCTGAAACTTGTTCACCACATATACATGCCATATGCAGTACTTACCATGTGTAATGCTTACCATGTTGTGACTATGGTAAAACCCGTGAGCTAAGTTTATGACTTAGCATCAGCTGTGGGTTTGAAGTGTCGTTACCTTCATTTGATATTCTTTGTGCATGTACTTGAGCTCATCCTCGGTATCCACTATTACTTAATGATGTCAACCTTGGTTTTGATGGTTAATTTCTCTTTTCTATATGGGTTCGAAAGTTTGTGAACCCAAAATTGTTCTCAACAGTTTTATTGACAACTGTGAACATATTTGAAGCATTTATGACTAGCATAGATATAAACTTGTTTATAAACCAGTAATAGTCACTATTTTAACTATTGTTATTTCATTTGATTCTTAAAACCATGACTGTTACTAATAATGTTCTTCAGTTTACTTAAAAGAAAATAATCCCTTCACATTTTGATAACTGGAACACCAGTAAGCAACTTATGGTCATTTTCTAAAATTGACACAGCAACACACTTCTCACATTGATGGAACTTTGAATTACTGTCAACAGCAACTTTATCAATTTTAGTATCTACCTCAGTATATTCTGTGATAACATAGAGCATCCAAATTGTTGACTCTATTTTGCTGACATGCATAAAACCTTGTGTAATCAACAACTATAAACTTGATGAACTGGTGAACTCTCTACTTTGCAAACCATATATGATGAGTTCAGCCATGCTAAACAGTCACTCTAGGAAACCATGAAAACACCTCTTAATGACTCACTAAAGTTGCAAGGTTATGAGTGAAAAATGTTTAAAGATATAATCTATAAAACACAAAGCCATTACATCTTTCACTCATAACCTTTGCAAACCTTAGAAGGTGATTATGACTAAGAGATGCTCAACACACTTTCTTATTTCCACAGCAGATAAGTACTCTATCCTTTATGATATTCTTCTACTAGACTCACATACTCTATTCTAGTTTATATATATTTTCCATTTTATGTTCAGCTTGCATCCTATAGCTTTGTCCACTGTAAATAATTCACATTGATGCTAAATCTACACTTAATATGATAAGTACAACAAGATGAAAATTTTTATATACTATTAATGAAGTTCGAGCCCGGGCTCATGACATTCAAAAACATCATAATGTTTAACTAATGAGGTTCAAACATGGGTTCGTGACACTCAATAAAAACAAACTGTAAACACTTTATGATTTTAAAGCTTAATCTTGAAGTACTCTTTTGTATTCAACAACAAATATGTTTATAATTTGAAAATATACTTAGGAATAGTAAGGACATATTTGTACCAGTATTTATGCAATACCATTTGTATCTTGAACTGGAAAGTTAGCAATCATTTGGCATTTTCTATAACATTCTTTTGTATTCAAACCAGCTTGATCCGTATCTTTGACAATAACTGAATATGAACACCAGTTAGCTATTATCTACAATATAATCTCTCAAGCTCTCAAATAACATCATTATGAAATACATTATCTGACAAAGGTTTCTCAGTTTGGAAACATGCTAAGTCCCTTTAATTCAGACACCTGGTTAATAAAAAGGACAACATACACCACAATGATCATTAGTAGTAAAAGGTTTCATGTCAGAAACAAGTCCCTTTAACACTACCTTGCAATGAGTGTCAGTGTACATTTCCTTATTTCATTTAATTTTCTAGATTGATATGCAGTATTGAAAACTTGATTGCTAGAGTCTGTTATTTGTTTCTCATGTATTGCTTAGATCCATCAGGATCTAAACATTTTTCTCTTTCTCATGCAGATGGAAAACCCTAAAGGCCTAAATGCAGATGGAGACTCTAAAGACCTAGATGCAGATGGAGAGAGAAAGATGAAGACCTAAATGCAGATACCTAGCAGACAACCAACAGACTTAAAGACAAGACAAGGTAATGCATGGGACCCCTATTCCATACTTCAATCTTTCTTTTCAATTCTGCAATGTACTCTAAATATTGAATTGAAATATGAAACAAGAAAGAACATTTGTATACTAAATTCAGTATGAATGCACAATGTAATGATCATTGATGAATTTTAAATTTTGCAATAGTTGATCAATACTTAGAGTACAATAATGACATCTAGAATGAATGCAATAATGTAAACTAACAAAACCTGCAAGGTAGTGTTAATCAGACAAACAAATGCAACCTTTTCCTACTTATGCTTATTCTATTGTATGTTGTATTTTTGAGTAACAGTTACAACGGGAAAATGGAAGAAAGATCTTCAGTCTCTGCACTCTCAAACCTCCACCTCTTCCTCAGACCTAGTTATTCAAAGATTAATGAATGATATGATTTCTCTAAAAAGGAAATTGCCAAAACAAGGATCAACTTATCTTTGTGCATATCAAGATGCTAATAGACAAAAACCTAGCTAGTGGCATGGTAAAACTCCCCTTATACCCTCAACTCAACCAAGACTTGCCCTTGAAGCCCCATCTAGAGAGGGATTCATGTGTTCCTTTCACTTGACAATGGATTATGATGGTGATACATGCCCAGATATGATGAGACATGTGAAAGTGCAAGAAACTAAGGATGTATTAGGAGAGGTGAAAGTAGAGGAGGTGGCTCAAGAGAGACTTGGTGAATCTCACTCATTTTACCTAGAATATGAGTCAGACTCCGAAAGAGGAGATATTTTAGTCACTCTTGAAAATCCAACATTTTCTATGCTTACCCATAATAAAAAATCTCCTAAATACACTCCAGTGACATCAATAACTATTCATAAAAATAAAGATCCTGTAAGTAATGTACCTCCTTCAAGTTCAAAAGTTACTGATTTCAAAATTTTGCAAAAAGATGCTCGAATCCCATCATTTGATATAGTTGAATTTTGAAAATCTTCTGCTAACCAAATTTCACCTACCAAGTATTTCAAATTGAACCCTAAGGAACTTGACAAGTTAATTAAATATGCCAAGGGTGAATCTCTAGACCCTTCCCATTCTAATCAATGTACAGCTAATCAAACTAACACTTTTGTTCAACCTCCTACAGTCGTTCCTCCTACCATTGTAGACCAAATAAATTCATCTAATGCCTCTATCTCTGGAACTAATTATGATATATATGAAACCTGAAACTTGAACCTTTCTATATTTCTTTGCTCCTTCATGGTCTTAAATTGAGCAATTTCATCATAGATTTAGGAACATTTGATAACATTATGCCATCTTCAGTTGCAGAAGCCCTTGGTTCGACTTTGAAAAAAAAAATTGGAAGATGTTATTCGATGGATGGTAAACAGGTGCCCTTAATAGGTCAAGTAAAAGATGCCCAGGCTGTCCTAGCTGCTTATCCAGATAAGAGATTAAGATTTACAATTATTATGGCTGATATTTGTTAGAATAACTGAGAGGGGGGGTGAATCAATTAAGTCAATTATCCTACAGTCCCACATTCCTAGATATACATTTCAAAACTTTTTCAACAATTTTTGCAACTCAGTAACATAAAATATCTAACTATCTGTTCATTTACCGAATACCAGTATTTATCCAAACTGTGATTACTGATTAAATCAACTATGCAACATGTAAAGTATGATAGAAAAACAATCATAGAAAATAACACATAACACAATGATTTAATGTGGAATCCCTACTAAGGGAAAAACCACCTGGGACCCGTAACCCAAAAATATTTCACTCTTTGAAAGTGAGCTTGGTTAAGAGCCAACCCTATTAAAGGTTACAAAATGCACTATTAGGTGTGACCTAGTTAGAGGATTTATCACTAAAAGTTATCTTTTGACCACCATTCACTATGGGGTCAACAAGATAACAATTAACATTCAAAGAATGTCATATGGAAATACATAAGACAATAAAGTCTAATCAATTAAGAGATTTTGTTGAATCAATGGTTAAACTGATACAATACTGATTTGATTCAAATAAAACTCAATTGCAAATATTTAGATCTATGCTAAGCTTGTAAAACTCATCTAATCATTAACCACTTCACTTCATCATATTTCCCCAACTTACTTCACTTAGTAAATATTTCTCTGACGCTCAGTAATGCCTGCAGCTCTATTCTATCTATAACCAGTTTGATCAAGAATGCATGAATAAAGTCTTCACGCAAAATCTCTGTACTCCCTATTTTTTTGGCATGTTTCAACAATGAAACTCATGTCTCTTATTTAGACGTGTAAACCATTTTCACATCAGCCGTCGAATTTTGCCTCTTGATCTCCTTCGTCCATTTTTCCTCTTAAACCTTCCTCGGTAGATGTGGCATTAACACATTTCAATCTCTTCCATTAGACTCTTCTCTAAATTTTTTTTGTCATGGATCTCATAATAAACTTCATCCTTTACCTCAAAATCATAACAATTACTAGCTCAACAATTTTAGTCGATTGTTCTTAGCATTTAATGTTTTCATCCATACTCAGTTAATACTGAAATGCATTGTTGATGACTAAATCAATTAATACTGTCACTCAGTATACACATGATGACTCGGTGTATACAGAAATCTTCAATTACCGACCACATTCACTTGTTTAGTTATGATATCTTCTTCATAATAGAGTAATGTAAGATGCTCAAGTCAACAATATAATGCCATAGACTCATCAATAAGTTACCCAATGTATTCCTTATCCTTATCTATCATATCCATCTTTTCTTCATGTAAATACCTTATTTCTTCACCATTTATTTCTTCTACAGATGTTCAAATGTTTTTAACTATCATGATAAGTATAGTCAAAATTAGTTGACATTAATGACAATATAATGACTTATTTAATCATCTTAAATGTCACTTTGATAGCTTAGTGATCTCTAATCACTATCTCTTTGGTTCATCAAGATATTCAATCAGTTATAGGTCATCAATCTCTCCCTTTGGCATTGATGGCAACACAAACAATATAAAATATGCCATACCATACCAAACATGTGTTCTACAACTATATAGATAAATGTTGTAGCTTGATATTTAATATGTTTAATCACTACAAACAACATTCCATGCAAACTCTCTTTGCGGATTTGATCTTTTCATCTCTCTAATTCTTTCTCTCCCTTTGTATTTTCTCTCTAACTAATATTTCATATGAAGTTCTTCTCTCCCTTTGACTACAATGCCAAAAGAAAGTATACATCTCTACAATAGCCAAGTAAACTCTATTGTTCAGTCTAGATCTAGTACCTTCATGTATTGAAACGCAATTCTCTATTTCAGCTCCTTCAAACCTTTCACAACCTTAGAAATCCTAAAGTGTGAGCTATTTGCATGAACATGAATGATATTATGATAAAGTGTGGGTTGATGCAGCCTCCTGATCACCTTAGTGATGGATAGATAGGGGATGGATCCCTAATCTAGTCCTCAAGTACTCAAAAGTGTCCTTTGGTAAGGGCTTCATAAATATGTCAGCAAGTTGTTCTTTAGATTTCACAAATTCCAATTTGACTTTCTTCTCTTGTACTTGTTCCCTCAAATTGTGATACTTAATTGATATGTGCTTTGTCTTTGAACACATCACTGGATTCTTGGAAATATTTATGGAACTTGTGTTTTCACAATATATAATCATTAGTTCAGTGATCACTTCATTGATTCCTTCCAACAACTATTTTATCCATGCAATATTTGAATAGTTAGCAGTAGCAACAACATACTCTACTTCAATAGTAGACTAAGAAATGCATGCTTGTTTCTTTCTTATCCAAGTCACAAGCCTTTCTCCTAAAAAGAATGCTCCACCACTTGTGCTCTTTCGATCATCAATGTTTCCAGCCCAATCTACATCAGTGTACACTTAGAGTTCAAAATTGTCTTCCTTAGAGTACCATAAACCATAATCTTCAATTTTATTCAAGTATCTCATAATCCTCTTAACTGCAACTATGTTTGATTCCTTAGTATTAGCAGAAAATCTTGCTACAATCCCAACTGTGTGTGTTATATCAGGCCTACTATGTGCCACATACATCATTTTTCCAATCATTGACCTATACAATGTCTGAATTACCTCGGTTGATTCATCATCCTTTGCAACTTACATCTTGTTACCATTGGTATTCCTACCAATTTTGAATCTTCCATCCCATCATTCTGTTGTATAATATGCAAGCCTAGAAAGAATTTAATCTCTCCAAATATTGACATCTCAAATTCTTTTCTCATTTCATCAGCAAAAGATTTGCAAATCAAATCATGTCCTCCAAAGATTATATCATCAACAAAAATTTTAGCAATCAAAATATTATTGTCATTGTCTCCTTTCATGTATAGATTACTATTGTCACTTGTCCTTACAAAGCCAATACTAATAAGATAAGAATGCAGTCTTTCATACCATGCTCTCAATGCTTGCTTCAGTCCATACAAATATTTGTGCAGTCTACATACCATGTTCTTCTTATTTGGATCGACAAAACCTTTAGGTTTTTCAATGTAGACCTCTTCCTCGAGAATTCCATTTAGAAATGATGATTTCACATCCATTTGATATAATTTAAATCCCTTATGTGCAACATATGCAAGTAATATTCAGACTCCTTCAAGTCTTGCTACAGGTGCAAAATTTTCCCCATAGTTTATACCTTCTTCTTGTGCATATCCCTTGCATACAAGTCTTTCCTTATTTCTTATTACCTCACCATTTTCATTTAACTTGTTTTTTAAAATCCATTTAGTACCTATCACATTTTTATCATTCGATCTCGGTACCAATGTCCATGTCTTATTTTTATCAATTTCTTCATTCATAGCCTTAACTCATTCCTCATTCTCAAGTGCGTCTCTAATAGTCTTAGACTCAAATTCATAAAATAAGCATGTGTTTTGTCTTAACTTACTTCATGTCATCATGGCAGCTTGCTTGTCTCCAATGATTTGATCTTGTGGATGGTTTCTTCTAACAAATCTTGCCAACACTTGATCTCTTCTTTTCTCATCATTTAGTCAGGTTCATTTTCTTTCTCGGTAGCTTCTTCCTAGTTCTCAGTTTGCATTTTTTGATGCTTGGTATCATTTTCCTATCTCTTGATAGACTCAACATGTGGCTTCGGTAGAAAGTCTAGATGCTCAATATATGTAAATCTTCCATAGTCTTCTGGTTCCTTCCTATTTTCTTCATCATTCTTTTCAAAAAACTCGTCAAATTTTACATTAGAAATTTCAACCATTTTTTTAGAGCCTTGTTCAAATATTTATATGTTTTTCTCTTTGTAGAATATCCTAGAACTATTCCTTCATCACCTTTAGAGTCAAATTTACCATTTCTATCATCTTTCAGAATGTAAAATTTTCTTCCAAAATTTTTGAAATAACTTACATTCGGTGTGTAGCCAAACCATAACTCATAAGGTGTCTTGTTTTTATCTTTCTTCAGTTGAACTTGGTTCAGGGTGTATACAACAGTGCTAACAGCTTCTCTCCAATATGTTTGTGCAACATCTTTCTCAATCATCAATGTTCTGGCACAGTCAACAATAGATCAGTTCCTCCTTTTTGCAATACCATTCTATTGTGGTGTCCTCGGTGCAGATACATGTCTTTTGATTCCATGCTCATTATAGTAGTTAGTGAACTCATCAGAAATAAACTCACCTCCTCTATCAGATCTTAAGAATTTTAAGCTTTTCCTGGTTTTTTTTTTAACTTTAGCCTTATACCACTTAAACAATTCAAATACTTCATATTTCTCTTTTAAGAACATAACAATCATCATCCTAGAGTAGTAATCAACAAATAAAATGAAATATTTGTCACCATAATAACTCTAAGTTCTCATAGGACCACATAAGTTGGCATGTACCAACTCCAAAATACCTTTAGATGAGTAGTCTTTGCTTTTGAAACTAGATTTAGTTATTTTCCATTTCAGACATTGATTGCAAATAATATGATCAGGTTTAGTTAGACTTGATAAGCCTCTAACTCTTTTCTTTTTATTGATCTTAACCATGTTATCAAAATTTACATGACATAGTCTCTTATGCCACAACCATACATCTTCATTTCTTGCCAATAAATAAGAAGTTTTAGCATTGTCAAGATAGAATAGATTACTTTTTTATTGCCCACTAGTACCAACCAACTTTCTAGTTTCATCATATATTTTCACCTTCTTACATTCAAATGCAACTCAGTGACCTGAATTATTTAGTTGTGCTACACTCAACAAATTTTAGTTAAGTCCTTTTACCCAGTCACATCTAATCTTATCATTCAACATGATAGATCCTTTTCCTTTTACTTGACAAGGTGTATCATTTCCCATTTTTATTGATCCTCCATTATAGTGCTCAAGATATTCAAATTTATCCTCATCACCAGTCATTTGATGTGTACAGCCACTATCTATAATCCATGTATCATTTTTTATAACTTTAGATATGAGTGTTGTTTCTACATACCTTTCTTCTTCTTCTAAATCATCCTTCATTGCAACAAATAGCACTTCAACTTCATCATCAATGTCAGTGTTGGTGTCATTATCATCTTCTCCAACAAGGTAACATGCCTTCTTTCCTTTGTCTATGTAATCTCAATTATCTATGTTGTCCCTTCTATCATAGTGTCAGTTTCCTCTATTATTTCTTCTACCAAAATTTCCATCACCAGATCGGTCATTGTTTTTGTCTTCATCTTTCTTGTTAGGACATCTAGCAGCAATATGGACAATTTCTTTATAATTAAAACAAGATAAAGTTAACTTTCCCTTATACCTTCCTTTACCTTTTTGAAAGTCTTCTAGCCATAAGCGCTTGAAGCTCATCAAGCTCATCTTTAGTGTCAATGTCACTTTCACTTATTATATTATGCTTACTACTAGATTTACCAATCTTTAGACATGACATAAAAGTAGACTCAACACTCAGTACAACACTATTATCATAATTATTCAGCTCAAAAGTAGTCAACTTACCAATTAGACTATCAAGGGTAAGAGTGGTATTAGGTGTAGACCTCATTTCATGAATATTAGATATTCTAATTGCATAGATAGGCAACAAGGTTCTCAATATTTTACTTACAAAAATGTCTTCAGAAATAATACATCTTGCTCCTCGAATAGCATTGACCACTTCTTTGATTTGGTTAGAGTATTGTGTGACGTTCTCTCCTTTCATTTTCATGTCATCCAATCTACCTCTTAAGCTTTCAGTTCAACTCTCATTACATTTACATCTCCACCATAAATTAGTACAAGTTTGTCCCACATTTCCTTCATTGTAGTGCATGCTTTGACATCTTCAAACTCAACATCAATTAGAGTAGAAACAATCTCTATCATAGTTATTGTTTAGGTCTAGAATTGTTACCTTATATCAGGCACTAAGGTAGAACAACAATTCTAGCTGACAATGGAAACCTCTCCTAGTTGTGGGTAGACTATGATTAGAGAGGAATCTCTAGATTCTAGGCCACTTCCTATCAAATGTTGGTTATCACTTTCCTGACCTGAAACCTTGTTGGTAAAAGGGAAAAAAAAACTTAAAACTTAGAGATTAGGGTGATGCACCAATGAATAATATAGATTCTATAAAGAAATATGAGTTCCAGATTTAACTCACACAATGAAAAATTTGATAATTTAATTCACTACTCAACGTATAGGCTAATACATTTGAATTATTAGGGATGAACCAAAAAAACCTCAAATACTTAACAAACATACATTTTTCATGCAAGGCTTGATATATCTAATTAATTAGGAAGGAACAGTGTATTATTCACTTCCCGAGTATAATCAAAATTCTTGCACTTACTAGAAAAGATGAACAGGAATTGAAGATTTGAACACAAGTAGACAAAATATGAGCCGCAAAACCTGGTTTATTTCCTCCAAAATCTGGACAGAATGGCTACAAAATGGACTTCCAAGCTTTTAGGAACTAAACAGTTCACTATGGGCTCTCTTTCCAATAATTATGACCCCCTAAAATAGTCCTTTTCCCTTCCTTAAGAAACCTTTGAAACCCTAATCTAAGAACACAAGGCCTCTACAAATTGCCCTAATTTGGCCATAATTTGTGCCAAAAATATAGCCCCTTAATAAACTTTGGCTTACAATAAGGAATTAAAATCCCTTTTTAAAATAAAATGTGGAAAAATTTAAAAAAGAAATTAATATTAAAAGATTCTAATATTAATTAACCTTATGTATTTTCTAACCTAATCCCTAACTTAGATAAAAATCTAAGTGTAAGTTATTACATAGTGAGGAGTCAATAAGACTTCTACCCACTTGTCATTACACACATGAAGGGAGGTACTAGAAAGGTAAGGTGGCAATTTTATTTTTTTGAAGCAACAACTGGCACTGTCATCTGCATTAACTTCTCTATTGCTTGGTGGACTCCAAATGTGTTTGTTGTTTCATCTATTCTTGCATTTATCGATGTTTCAAAGAAAAAATTTAGGGAATGAAAACCCTAATGCCGAAGAAGTCTTCAAAATTTAGTCTCTACTGGAAAGAAACCCTTGAAAATAATTAGGGAAACTTGGCATTAACTGGGAGAAAGTCGACCTTGTTTGTTGGAGATGATCTTCAAAAATGATGGATAAACTTGGCATTTGCTATAGATGGACTCCACTATAGATCTCGAGCTCTGTAATGTTCACATGAAACAGTAAGTTCATTTTTTCTGAACTCTTTGTTCTTCCTTTGCAATGAATATGTCAAGCAACTGGAGTTTGCAAAATGTGAGTCTTTATCTGCAATATTTGATGCTCCATTGTTGGCTTAGGAGTACACACTGTTATATTTGGAAATATACTTACAATTAAGAGTTAGAAACTCTATGTTTCACCTTACATTGAATGCTCATGACATATGGATTTCAAAATATGAAATCATTATTGTATCATACACTGATTTGTTGCTGAATGTGGACTTCATGTTGACCTCCAACAGATAGTGCTTGGTATTAAAAGATGCACTCATTGTTTCAAATGATATACTCACGGTTTTTTGGCAAAAATGATTCATGGTTTTGTAGGTTCAAACCCTTTGTACCTTTCATACCTTTTTTTTTTTTTAAGATGCACTGTTCCTTTGTTGATTTAATGCCTATATACACTGCTAATTTGTTGTTTTGTTCAGTATTTGAAAACCCAGGAGATATGTTGTTGTTCCTTTGTTGAATAGAACTCGAAAATATTCCTTCCTTTGCATTGATTTGATGAAAGCTTAAAAACTTGCAGTCAACAAATACTTTGCTGTTATGAAAAATGTGCACAAATTTTTAGAGCTCAAACCCTCTATTCATTCTTTAGCAAATGGGTATTAAATTGACCAAAACTTTTAAAATTGAAACATGATTCAAACTTGTTGTTATATAGATACTATCTATCTATAACAAAACATGCACTGGTGTTTGAACTTGGGCTCTCGATTTTGAGAGTTTTAACTCTTTGTATCTCCTTGCAAGAGTGATTCAAAAATCTACAAATGTTTTGTTTTCCATACTTGTATCTAGCAGATGGTTTACTGCTCAAAATGTGCATTAATGTTTGAACTTGAACCCTCAGTTCATTCTTAGCAAATGGGTTTTATAACAAAGATTGAACAACAAAGTACCTTTATTATCTTAATATTTGATCATAGTGCTGCAACTGATTCTTCTTTGTTCATTTCACTTTGCAATGTACATACTGTTCCATCTTTACTATGAATTAGTCTGAAACATCAAAACATTGTCCAAATACAAGTTATAACAGCAATTTCACCTTTGTTTTCACTGCATAAACACCATTGTCTTCTCTGCTGCTGAAAAGTTGTATTGCCAACAATATTATGCCAGTAGCTTTTATAACATTCCCATTTTCTGACAAGCTTTCCAAAATGTGATCAATTCAATTGACACATACAGCATACTGAAATTATTCCTGTAGCTCTATTTACCATGTACATCTCCTTTTGATGTTGAATTTGTAATTTGATATGTGAAGTGCAACAAGACAAAATGTTTCCTATTTGTTAATGAAGTTCAAGCATAGGCTTGTGACACTCAAAAATGACAAAATGTTAATGACTAAGGTTCGAACACGGGTTCGTGACACCCAGTCATAACAAACTATGACCATTTAAATCATGATATTATCTTGAAGCATTGTTTAAAATTCAAAAATTAATCATTCAAAATTTGAAAATGTACTTTGGAAATCATGTAATCAGCATCTGTCTTGCATTATGAAGCAATTGATTCTTTGAAAATCAGCAATCTGGTACTTCCTGTAGCAACCTGGCACTTGAAACCAGCTTGTTCTACATCTTGAAAATGACTAAAAATGTAAACCAGTCAATGATTATCTACAAAATAGTTGTTAATTTTTCAAATAGCATCAATATGAAATACATATTCTAAAAAAAGGTTTCTCAGTTCAGAAACACACTAAGTCCCTTTCATTCAGATTCTTGATCAATCAAAAAGAAAACATACACCATAATAGTTATTAGAAGTGAAAGGTTTCATGTTTCAAAAACACATCCCTTTAACACTACCTTACAATGAGTGCTAGTTTACATTTTCTTGTTACATTTATCATTCCAAATTGATATGCAGATATGTAAAGTTAGATTGCTGATGTATGCTATTTGTTCTCTTGCATTTCTTAGATTTGATAGGATCTAATCATTTCTTTTTCTTTCTTGCAGATGCGAGCCCTAATGACCTAAATGTAGATGATGACTCAGGAGTGACTTAGATGTGAGGACCTAACAAAAAAACTAGCAAACTCAAAGGATAACACAAGGCAATTCATGGGACTCCTATTCCATACTTTAGTTTTCTACTTTATTCTGCAATGTACTCTGTTTATTAAAACATGAAATATGAAATAAAAGGACATTTATACTACATTCTTTATGAATGCACAATGTAATGATCATTAATGGATTTTTGAAATATGTAATAGTTGATCAATACTTAGAGTACATTAAATGACATTTGGAAATGAATGTAATAAGGACATGCAAATTAACAAAACCTATAAGGCAGTGTTAACTAGACAACTAAAACATGCAATCTTTCTCTACTAGTGCCTATTGTGTTGTGTGTTTTCTTTTAGAGTAACAGTTATATTGTGTTCATGTATGTCTCACAGCTGATGAATTGTCAAAGGTCCAATAGTCAGTTGTAAGTAGTCAATATCTAGAAGATGTAGAGAAGATTCTCCAATTCTAGATATGTGAAGCCTCATCTTGCTTTTCCATGTAGAGAAGTTATCTTTGTTCAACTTAGGCACTTCCCTTTTATACATCTTGTGATTTTTTTATCAAGTCCTTGAAACTTTCTCCAAGTAACCAGTACGTTTTGATACCAATTGTTAGAATAATTGAGAGGGGTGGGGGTGAATCAGTTAAGTCAATTATCCATAGTCCCATACTCCCAGATGTACATTTCAAAACTTTTTCAACAATTTCTGCAACTCGGTAAGATAAAATATCTAACTGTCTATTCATTTACCAAATACTAGTATTTATCCAAATTGTCATTATCAATTAAATGAACTATACAGCATTTAAAGTATGATAGAAAAACAATCATAGAAAATAACACATACCACAATGATTTAATGTGGAAACCCTGCTAAGGGAAAAACCACCTGGGATTGGTAACCCAAAAATATTTCACTCTTTTGAAGTGATCTTGGTTAAGAGCCCACCCCATTTAAGGTTATAAAACACACTATTAGGTGTGACCTGGTTAGAGGATTTATCACTAACAGTTAAATTTTGACCAACATTCACTATGGGGTCAACAAGATAAAAATTAACATTCAAAGAATTTCATATGGAAATACATAAGACTTTAAAGTCTACTCAGTTAAGAGATTTTGTTGAATCAATAGTTAAACTGATACAGTACTGATCTAATTAAAATACAACTCAATTGAAAATATTCAGATCTATGCTAAGCTCATAAAACTCATCTGATCATTAATCACTTCACTTCCTCATATTTCCCCAACTTACTTCACTCGGTAAATATTTCTCTGATGCTTGGTTCTATCTGTAACTAGTTTGATCAGGAATGCATGAATAAAGTCTTCACATGAAATCTCTATAGCCTCTATTTGTCTGGCATGTTTCAACAATGAAACTCATGTCTCTTATATAGACATGTAAACCATTTTCATATCAGCCATTAGATTTTGCCTCTTGATCTCCTTCATCCATTTTGCCTCTTAAACTTTCCTCGGTAGATGTGTCATTAACACATTTCAATCTCTTCCATTAGATTATTCTCTAAATTGTCTCACTCATGGATCTTACAACAGACTTCATCCTTTACCTCGAAATCATAACAATTTCCAACTCAGTAATTTTAGTTGGTTGTTCTTAGAATTTAATGTTTTCATCCATACTCAGTTAATACTAAAATGTGTTGGTGATAACTAACTCGGTTAATACCATCACTTGGTATACATAGGATGACTTGGTGTATAAAAAATCTTCAATTACAGACCACATTCACTTGTTCAATTTTGATCTCTTCTTCATAATAGAGTAATGTAATGTGCTCAAGTCAACAATATAATGCCATAGACTCATCAATAAGTTACCCAATGTATTCATTATCCTTATCTGTCATATCCATATTTTCTTCATGTAAATACCTCATTTCTTCACCATTTCTTTCTTATACAAATGTTCAGATGTTTGTAACTATCATGATAAGTATAGTCAAAACTAGTTGACATCAATGACAACATATTGACTGATTTAATCATCTTACATGTCACTTTGATAGCTCGGTGGTCTCTAATCACTGTCTCTTTGGCTCATCAAGATATTCAATCAGTTGTAGGTCATCAATATTCTAGCAAGTTATAGAATGCTTTTGACTAGGACCTTTTGTAGGGATATGGGTGGAGAAACTAAGATGGATTGGTCAGAAGATGTCATTCCTGTGGGAAAGAAGAAGGTTAAGTTGGAGCCAGAGGCAAAGAACAAGTATATGGTCTTTCCTTCTGATGATCCAAAATCTCAAATCTTATATCATGAGTGCGAATTTGAGAATTATCTAATCTTTTCAGATGAGTCTCCTCTGGCTCCAATTGTTCATGATGAGATTTCTCAAATTTGGTCTATGGAATTTGATGGCAGTTGTGCTAGTGTTGGATCTAGGGCAAGGGTAGTGCTTAAAGGCCCGGATGGAGAGTATTTACCTTTTTCCTTCAACCTATATTTTAATAGCACTAATAACACTACCGAGTATGAAGTATTGTTATTAGGTTTACAAGAGGAAAAACCTCATGGAATTAAAATTCTTGTTGCAAGAGGTGATGCTAAGATGATAGTCAAATAGGTGAAAGGTTAGTTCACAATAAAGAATGAATGGTTAAGGCATTATAGAGATTTAGTTTGGAATGAAATTGAAGCTTTTGATGCCTTTTCTATAGAATCCATCCCAAGAAGCTTAAATTCAAGAGCTGATTCCTTAGCAGTATCAGCTTCTTTATTACTTCCTCATCTTGATTTTAAAATAGACACCTACCTACTGAATAGAGATGATTTACAGACCTGCAATTCTTGACAATATTGAGCATTTGCAAGTATTTGAAGATGATGCGAGTATAAAATATTTTATGGCATGTGTAGAGGTTTTTACATCTACTTACTTTGAAGGTTTGGGTGAAACATCTAAGGAATCTAGTTCTGAAGGACAATCGTCAAAGGAAGTAGTTCAGTTAAAAGGCAATATGATTCCTAAAGGACTGATTTCACTTGAAAATTTATTCTATAGAAGAGATGATAACTACATCTAGGGAAAAGGAGGTCTACACTCTGAATTTTTGAAGGAGTATGATAAAATCAATATTGGAGATGAGGCATAGCCTAAATGGATATCTGTGGGTAAGAATTTATCTACTCAGGAAAAGGAAAGACTCCAAGTGTTGTTGACTACCTATACAGATGTATTCACCTGGAATTATAATAACCTAAAGGATTTCATGGGTGGGAGTTTTAATCATAATATACCCCTTAAACCAGAGTCTTAACCTTTCGGGAAAAAGTTGCGTAGTTATAACCCCAAGGTATAAGAGGCTATACTATGTGAGGTAGACAAAATGTTGAAGGCAAGAATCATATACCCTATTCACCACTCAACATGGATTGCAAATATTGTCCTGATGAGAAAGAAGAATGGTGAAATAAGGATTTGTGTTAATTTTCAAAATCTGAATCAAGCTAGCCTAAAAGACAATTATGCCTTACCCAAGATGGAACATGTTTTACAAACTGTTGCCGAGTCTAAAATCATGTCAATGATTAATGGATTCTCAGGATACAATTAGGTTAGTGTGGCAGAGGATGATAAGCACAAAACTACTTTCACTACACCGTGGAGAACATTTGCATATAACAGAATGCCCTTCTTCCTGATAATGCAGGGGTGACATGAAGAATAGAATCATTGTGATATACCTTGATGATCTTACAATTTATTCCAAGAGGTGAAATCATCACCTCAGAGATCTTTGATATGTTATTGAAAGGTGTCGAGACCATGGTATTTCTCTCAACCCCCAAAAGTCTATCTTTTGTGTAACATAAGGTAATCTGTTATGTCATATTGTTTTTAAAGAAGGAATCAGAATTGATCTTGAGAGGGTAAAAGTTATTCAACAGATTGGTCTTCCGTCAACTAGGACTGGGGTTAAGTCTTTTTTTGGTCAAATTATTTTTTTGCGAGCATTTATACTAGATTTCTCTGAGGTGACTAAAAATATCATGGGGATGATGAGTGAAAAGAAACCTTTCAAGTGGACTAAAGCTGGTAAAAAAGCATTCAATAAAATCAAAAATTTTGTGGCAACTGCTCAATCTTTAGTTTATCCCGATTATAAAAAGGATTTTATCATTTATTGTTATGCCTCTGATCATTCATTATCAGGAATACTAACTCAAAAGATTAACTCTGAGAATGAAGAACCAATTTCTTTTATGAGTACCCCCCTAAAAAGCATGAGCTTGTTATCATTTTATTGACACTAAATTGATAATTTGACTAAGTGTTATTGCATTGAGAGTTGAGTTTTAAAGGTTCCTAATTTGAATTTCAAAATGATTAAAATTCAGAGAAAAGGGAAAGTATGTGTACATCTATAGAATTATGAATATCAAACATCATGCTACAGTACAATATTCAGATCCTTTAAGCTCAACAGTAAATAAAAGTAATTGCTTGCATTTCAGTAAATGAAAGTACAAATTCAAATTTGCCACACAAGCAGTGGTTGCTATAAAAACAAAGAAAAGTACATTTCAAAGTTGCAAAGGATAAACCACACACCCCGTGGCTTTAGGTACTAATGCATGCATGCATTTTCAATTTCTATCAATTGAATGAAGAATCAAATGCAGAGAATAAAGGAAAATTTTAGAGAATGGAAATGCAAAGAAGGAAAGAAGGAGACAGGTCAAGCCCCCTTGCCTGGTTGTCTTTTGATGTTTGAGTGTGCTGCATCTTTGGATTCTGCATTCTGAAGTGTTCCCTGTCATTTGGTACATCCTAAAAAAGAGAGAGATAAAAGATGGTTAGTTCGTATGAACTGAGCAAGAAAGGGCAAATGAACTGTCTAATCCTCTACTTGATCACATTTCAGAAAGATAAAATAGAAAGCAAAGTCATAAAATAGCAAAAGGAAGGATCATATCACAGACAACTCTTATTTTTCCTAACATCGTTTGTTCCATGTGCAGAAACAGGTTTTGAAGACTAAGTAGGTTGTAGAAAGGACGTGCATACACTACGTGCACAAAACTTTCCAACCGAAGCTATGGAGAGGCGAAGACATGAAGATCGGTGGACTTGAGGAGGCTGTCCAGGGGGCATGCATACATTATAGGCATGGGACCTTTCAGCTGAATCATGGAGTTACAATAAGCAGGCTGTAGAAGGGACATGATTTACATCATGAAACTTTCCAGCTAACATATTAGAGTTTCAGAGTTTAAAAGTTATATTTTATGCTGGAATGGAACAAGAAAGGAAAAAAGGAATGATATCTATGACTAGAATGCCACTTATGGGAGTCACGAGCCCGTGCTCGAACCCCGTAAGTTATGACTCAAACTGCTGATCATAGTAGAGAAGGCTGTAAAGAGATATAAAGTTTTAGGAATAGAATAACAAAGTTTAAGAAATGGGGTAACACTATACTCTTTTAATATATATGTATGGGATGTCATATAGCGTTGTTTTAAAAGAAAAGGGCACTTAGATATTTCAGAAAACAAAGAAAAGGATGCTAATTCTGTTACGAATTAGAAGTGTATATGCGAGGAGTCTAACTATATTTTATCAGAGATGGAAAATCATAATACACTTCGTTCAGTTGTTAGTTTAGCATTACAAAAATTTCAGCTCATTTCTAGTCTGAGTATTGCCATTTTGAGTAAAGAAAGAAGTGATGCTCACCTTGTAACTGTAGGCATACCTATGATAGAATATTGGTGTTATTGTGATAAGGAAATATACAGTGAGTACTAGCAAGTACCAGACATGCTGGTTCTAATCAATCATAGCAGCAAAAAAGAAGAAAGATACATTTATGAATATTAAGATAAATGGTGGACAGATCCATAAGTTGCAAGGAAAAGGGAAGGATGTTCAAATGTACAGCAAAGTTTCAGAATATTTTATACACATTTAGTTTTTTTTTGTTTTTTTTATTTCACATTCATCAAGTGAATACTTCAAAGGCACTCAGCATGAATAGCTGAAGAAAGTGATAAATCCTCCTAGAAATGACTGGTGAAAAATATGAACTCTATTCAATAACAGAACAAAAGAAACAACAATTTTATTACAACAGACAGTCAACTAAAGACTCAACTAAAGAAAGCAAATAGAATTTACAATAAATTTACAGGTGTATACTTTCATACAAGAGAAGACTTTTCAAGTTTTTAAAATAGAATATTTGGATGCAGTATCATATTGAGCACGAGAGTATTAAAAATGCAGGCAGAGTTGTAACTGAGAGTTGAAACTGTGAATATCAGAAAACATAGCCCATTTTTTCAGCATATAATTTCATTTTTAGTATACAGAGATTTATATACAGCAGAAAAGAAATAAAGAATCACATGGGTGTATATATTTTTGTTCTTAGAACATGCTTATAGAAGAAAAGAATAGAAATAATGTATTATTTTGCACTTACAGAGCTAGAAACAGCAACATAGAATACTGTCAGTTATAGCAAAGTGTAAAGCCATATTCAAACATCAATCTCAGCTTCAATAACAAAGACGAATAGCAGAGAATATTAAAAGCGAGGTTTCCAGCAGCAGATACATATATTATGAAAGAAACAGAGTTACCCATTGTAAAAATAAATGCCCAGATAAGTATGTGAAATTTCTTTAGTTTTCTAACATACCCACATGAGATAATATTTTACTTTCTATTCCCAGAAAATAGACCAAGTATTCATCATAATTATAAGCAGTGATTAAGCATATATTACAGAAAAAGAGGGCACGTTTTGGTGTTTCATTCTTCAACAAGAGATAAGCGGCAGTAAAAAAAAAAAAACCCAGCAGTATGTGTTCATCATATTAAGTAATGATCAAAATAGAGCCACGTTTTTGTTTGAAACGTAACAGAGATTGCAAAAAGGAAGCCCACATTTTTTGTAAAACATCAAACAGCAAGTTCAGACTATTGGTAGGCTCAAACTTCTATCTACAAAGAACCAATATAATATGCAAGAAATAGAAAGCTAAATATCAATAGAGGGTTTTCGAAATTTGAAACAACAGAAAGACCCACGTCAACAGTAGCTATAAAGTCATACAATTCATGCAAACAAAAATGTTTCTAAAAAAAATGTTGACAGAGGTAGAGCATCTAGAGTTTACAAAAGAAATGAGTAGCAAAGCAAAAAGAATAAATACTTATCTTCAATCCAGCTAGGGTTCAAAGTCGGCATTGTTTAAACCAAGCTCTTTTCATTTCGAAGATCAAATATCATGGTGCCAAAGGATGAACGGAATGAAGAACAGAGAACAAAGCACATCAAATATTTCCATGGTAACTGCAATGATGAAACAGAGACCAGAAATGCAGCAGCGGCCTCAGCTAAAACCTAGCTTCTCTTCATTCAAAATGCGAAAATGATAAAGTATGGAAACCAAATGAAAGAAATAAACCTCCTCTGCCATATTTTATCAAAATTTGCAGTCCGCAATGCCCAGGTTGCAGCATACGGATGCCTTTCAAAACATGCCACGATAACCTCCATCACATGGCGTTGTAGTAGATGGCAGATATTTTGTGTCCTCCATCTATGTGAAATTCATGTCGATGCAAGGTAAAGAGTTTAGTTTTAGTTTTATGTTTATTTTGACAAGTATAATGTATTTAGGTTTAGTTGTATATTTTTCTTTTTTTTTAATTTTAATTTTATATTATACATATTCAATACAATAATTAAATTAAAATAGATAATTTTATTACCTATTTTAATTTAACAAATTATTATATTGTGTATATATAATATAAAATAAAAATTTGATTATGACTATTATAACAAATAATATATTTATACTTAAATATAACAAATATGGAATAGAATTTTTATTAATTCTATTTTATATTAAGTATAAATATATTATTTGATAAATATAATAGACATAAGTTAAGGAAAATATAAAATTAATCCTTTGCATAATATTTTAATAAATAAATATATAGCTAAAGTATTTTTCAAGATCATCATTCAGTAAAGGAAGAGGCTCTTTAAGTTATTATTAGTTCTGAGGCAGATTAAGAACAGTTTAGGTCACTTTGAGTTCTCTTTTGAGTCCAAGTTTAGTTGATATCAGTTGAGTGATTTTTTGGAGCAGTTCACTCCTTGTTTCTAGCAGTTAGGCTTTAGTTTTGATGGAGTTTTAGTCCATATCCGACCCCACCTGATTTGCATGATTTTTGGGAGTTATGGAGCAGTTTGACTTGATTTTGAGTGGCAGTTCAGTCAGGCATCACTTGAGGTAGTTATTGAGGCACTTTGACTTCACTTTCCAGCACTTTGACTTATCTTTTTGGAGGCTTTTCTCATGCATACAGATTAGGGTTTGATGGGCTCTATTTATCATTTTTTGATCTGATTATTCAGGACTTCTTTTTGGCTCACTTGTTTTGCATACTGCAAACTAGAGAGAGAATCGTAAGGCATTTTGTAACAGAGATTGGTTCCAGCATTGGTTAATAGAGATACCTATTCCTTCCCATTGGTTTTGAGGTGATTTTGTGAATTTTCATTGCTTTAGTGTTGTGTTATCCTTCACTATAAGCTGCATTCCTTTTCGCTTCAGAATCTTGATACATGTAATTGCAGGTCTATTGTTTGTGTTTTAATTTTTCGCATTAATTTGGTGAGGCACTGTTTCCCTACCTTTGCAAAAATATCAGATCCTTACATAGAAACACTTTTGTAGTTACGTGACTGTCTGGGTATTGAGAATCATAACTATTTCTTGAAGTCTGTGCTAAATCAATTCATGTTATAAGTCAAATTTGGTGTATCACCTTCATAGTTTTAGGGTTCATTAAGACATTTCTTTTCCCCTTTTCTTTACATACAATATTTTTCATGCAAGTGATATTCCAAACCTAAGAGGAACCGGCCTAGAATCTGGAGATTCATTCTCAACCCCATCAACGGGAACGTTTCCATGTTTCAACAGGATAGCTAGATTCCATATCAAGCTATTGGCACAATCCTAATTGACAACAATTTTTGGCACACTTGGTGGGACCCGAACTGCTTCACAGTTCATTGTTTTACAATTTTCTTATTGCTGTTTTGGTGTAGACAGCAGTATTTCAGCCTTTCAGAAGGCAATTTTTCAGCACCTGGTGACTCCATTATAAAGGTTTATTGCAGATTCAGTTGTAGATTTTTTTATTTATCCTAATGAACAAGACCCCGACAAGAGAAAACAGTGAAGGGTTTATTTATCAAGAACTTCCACCAAACAGGAGAGGTAACAGATCAGCTAGAAGAAATAAAGCATATCAAGCTGTAGGAGAATCATCTTCTTTGCTCAGGGGACCTGATTTTTCATTATTTGAAAATCCTATATTTGAAGATCAGGCTGCCATTTCTGAAGGACACGAGGTAATTGTAGAGGATTTCAATTTTCCTAAAGATTTAAGTGCTATTGATAATTCAGAATCAGAATTAACTATTTTTGAAGAGGCTACAAAGAATCAATTTTCTGTGGTAGCATCCACAAGCACTACCACTACTCCGGGATTGAAAACTTATCAAAGAAAGGTAGTTCACAGTACCCAACAGGTACCTGTATTTCAGCAGCAAATACCACCAACACAAATGGCTAGAAATCTTCCTTTCGTACCTTTTAATGCTGGCAGCCCACTACAAATTGCTACACATCATGATATTCCACCTGCGGCACTTAAAGGTTTGACATACTTTAATGGTGATGGTCACGTTTCTGCTATTGAACATATTAAGGATGTGGCTACTCTTTGTGGGCTACATCAAGTTACTCATGATGATGTAGCATTAAAGTTATTAGCAGCTTCACTTAAGGGTAAAGCATTAATTTGGTTTAGAAGTCTACCTGTTAATTCAATTGCTTTGTGGGATGCTTTAGGCACTGTTCTAATCAATAAATTTGAAGATAGATCAGATAATTTATCTTTGGTAGAACAGTTGACCACAATAAAGAGAAATGTTCATGAGCATATTTCAGATTTCAATTTTCATTTTCAATGAACTTGGGACAGAATTCTAGCATCTATAAAACCATCTAATGATTATGCATTTTTGTTTTATCTAAAAGCTTTTAACAGTGACATTGCACTCATGATTCAGTCTATGGGTGGGCGTACTCTACCAGATACGTTTGACATTGCTGTAAGAGTAGAAAATAGCTTGATACAAGCTGGTAAGCTATCTCCAAGACCTCCTATGCCATATTTTGTAGAAATACAGCCAGTAGTGCCAGCCATTGTACCATCAATAGCGGTTGTACCACCTATGCTAGTGTTACCAGCATTTAATATGCAGGTTGCAGCAGAGGAACACGCTGCTATAGCTCCTTTCAGAGAGTTAAAAGAATAGAATTTAGAGTTAAAAGATAAAAATGAGGACATAATGAGAACCTTGCAGACCTATGGTAATGAAATTACAAATTTGAAGAGGTAACAAGGTCAATACAACAGACCTCCTCAAGCTCCTTATCAGCAAAATAGACAGTCTAAGCAGGCATCAGGGTCAAACCAGCAACGCCAAAATCAGGGCCAGTAAAGAAATTATAGTCAAAGGACTAATCAGCCGTACAATTATGCTACTCCTAGTACCTCCAAGGAAATGGTAGTTGTCCCATAGAATAACTACGCACAAGAAGAGAAGTGGTGCAATACTTGCAACGCAAATCATTTTTGGCTTGACTGTCCATTTGCCTTAGAAGCCAAAAGGCAGGATGTTCTACAGAATCAAACTGTTAATGATCAAGGAGAAGCTCAAAATCAATAAGTATGACAGCAAGGTAATTTGGATGTGATGTTAATGAACTTTAATGCTGAAGAAATCATTTTGGCAGCTAATTTTGATCGGGATCAAGTTTGGAGACCTGTAGTAGCAGGCACGAGGTAAAAAACAAAGACTGCAAATGAGCAACAGCAAGCTGATAAGGTACAAAAACCTGTCATTTTACCACCACAGCAAAATCTAAAGGGTAAACAACAGCAGATTCCTATACCAGATGATCATTCCCAGCCAATAAAACCAGTAAAAGATCTCACTGTTCCAAAACAGCAGCAAAAGGTTAGTGTTCAAGGTTTTAACATTGTTGATCATCTTAAAAAGATGCATGTTCCTGTTTCAATTTGGGAAGTTTTAGGACTCCCAGGACAAAAAGATATGCTACAGGAAGCACTACAGAGTCTTTCACTTTTTGATGATGTTTTGGAACAGCAATCACCAAAGGTCTTAATGGCTGCAAATGATGCTTTGACCCAGTAGTTACCTAAGTTGGTAAAACCTCCACCTTTCTATATTACTGTTATAATAGGAAAGAATCTAGTTCACAATTGCATGATAGATTCCGGGGCCTCTAGTTCAGTTATGCCAAAAAAGATTGTTGATCAATTAGGTCTCAAATATGAACCAATAGAAAAAGGGGTTGTGCAACTTGATGGTACAGCGGTAGACACAGTTGGTGTGATTAGGAATCTTGATCTAACAATGCATGCTTGCCCTACTTTTTCAGTTCCCATGGATGTCTTTATTATTGATCTACCTCCTAATTTTTCTATCTGCTTATCAAGAGATTTTACTGCTAAAATAGGAGGATATTTGTCAGCAGACTGGTCTCATATGTTGTTTCGTACTAGATATGGCACAAAGGTGACTATTCCTTCTGAGCCTATTGCTAAATTTTGCATTGAACCACATGTTACTAGTACTGAAAATGGTACAGCAGCTGTTATTTATGATCAAGAAGAAATTGATGCTATTCATGAGTCAAAAATGCAAGCTGAACAAATTCCTGACATTTTATTAGATACTTGGGCTACTGAAAATGTCATAATTTCTAATGCTCAAATTAAAGAACCTAGCTTGGGAAATTATGTTATTCATGAAATTAATGATTTTACACCAGCTATTATTAAAAATACAGATGTAGAACAGCAAGCTGGCTCTGTTTGGAAACTATTTTTTGATGGTTCTCGCAGCAAAATAAGTGCTGGAGGTGGCTGCATGCTAGTTTCACTAGAAAATCAGAGGTATTATGCTGCTTTCCGGTTTACATTTAGTTGCACAAATAGCATAGCCGAGTACGAAGCCCTTGTTAATGGTTTGAAATGGGCAATCAAAAGAGGAATTAGCTGTTTGCAAGTGTATGGTGATTCTGAATTGATTGTAAACCAAGTTAGGAATGTTCATACAGCAAAAAATGATTTGTTAAAAAGTTATAGACATGTTGTATGGGACTTGATTGAAGGTTTTGAAGCCTTTAATTTACAGTCTATTCCTAGAAGTCAAAGCAATCATGCTAATAGGCTCGCAACTGTAGGAGCCCAATACGACATACCATCAGAAATCAGTAATGATAAAGGGCTGAATCATGTTAAAGTTATTGTTAGACTTGTTGTACCTAATAATGTAGATAACTCACAAGTTTTTGAATCAGATTAGCACATTGTAAATTTTCTAAGGGAAGAAGCTAAATTTTCTCAGCCAAACCAGCAAAAGCTGCAAGATCAGTATGAGGATCAAATTATACAACTAAGGACTAATAAGATGCCTAAGGGTCTTGTTACTTTGGAATCTATGTTTGGGACAAATGATGAGTTCAAAAAAGATAAATCCAACTTACAAATCAAAGAAGACCATTATGAAGAGATTGCTATTTCACAGGATAAGGTACTCAAACTTGGCAAGGTATGTACTCCTGAGGAACAACAAACTTTTGTTAATTTATGTAATGAATTTCATGACATAATTGCATGGAATTATTCAGATTTGAAGGGATTTGATCCCAATATTTGTCAACACACAATTGAATTAGAACCAGGTTCCAAACCAGTTAGACAAAAGCAGAGACCTGTAAATCCTAAATTGGAACCCCTCATGATAAAGGAATTGAATAAATTAATTGAAAGCAATATTATTTTTCCAATCAAACATACATCATGGGTTTCAAATTTGGTACTTGTTAGAAAAAAGAATGGAGAAATCAGACTTTGCGTTGATTTTCGTGACTTAAACAGGGCATCATTGAAGGATAGGCATCCATTACCTTCTATGGAACAGATTTTGCAGGTGGTCTCTGGTTCTGAGTGGTTTTCATTACTGGATGGATTTTCTAGTTACAACCAGATCCTGGTTAAGGAGGAAGATAGGTACAAAATAGCTTTTACAACCAAATGGGGAACAATGGCGTATCAAAAAATTTCATTTGGATTGTCAAATGCTGGTGCTACATTCCAAAA
Organism: Chamaecyparis obtusa; assembly: GCA_027943335.1. Classification (NCBI taxonomy): domain Eukaryota; kingdom Viridiplantae; phylum Streptophyta; class Pinopsida; order Cupressales; family Cupressaceae; genus Chamaecyparis; species Chamaecyparis obtusa. The sequence goes on along the minus strand of BSBK01000325.1, from coordinate 1,389,952 downwards.
GGCTATAGACAAAGCTTTTATTAATCTGATGTTTAGGTTTGTGCTGGTTTATTTAGATGATATCACCATTTTTTTCAAGAATTCAGCTGATCATTTTAAGCATTTAAGGATAATCTTTGAAAGGTGCAGAGAATATGGAATTTCCTTGAATCCTAAGAAGAGCATTTTCATTGTACATGAAGGTAAGCTATTAGGGTTTATTGTTTCAAAAGATAGGATAACTATTGAACCTGAAAGGGTGAGTACTATTTTAGCCCTACCACTTCCAGCCCATAAGAAGGGTCTTCAAAGCTTTTTAGGGAGAATTAACTTCGTTAGGAGATTCATCCCTGATATTGCAGAATTACTAATGCCACTTACAGTCATGCTTAAGAAGAATATCACTTTCAAATGGACCAAAGAAGGTAAACTCAGCTTTGAAATGATTAAAGAAGCTTTAGCTGCTGCTCCTACTTTGTTAAATCTAAATTTTTCTAAGGAATTCATTCTTTATGCATATGGGAATATTGATAGTATTGCTGCCATGTTAGTATAGAAGAATGATTCAGGATATGAGTAGCTAATAGCATTTTTCAGCCAAGGTTTAAAAGATTACGAAGTGCATTACACTTTTTTGAGAAGCATGTTTTAGCTGTGATTAGAAGTCTTAAGAAATTTAAGCATATGCTTTCTAATAATAAGATAAAACTAATGGTTGCTCATCATGCTATTAAAGAATTTTTATTGAACAAGGATTTCAATACAAAAAGAGCAGGTTGGATCACGAAAGCGATGGAATATGATATTGACATCAAAGTCACAAAGCTGGTAAGAGGCAAAGGTTTATGTGAACAGCTGGCTGGTAATGGGGATAACATTATAAATGATGATTCTGAGGTTATTCTAGCCTTACAAGACCAAAATCAGTTCGCTGTTCTAGATTTACAAAAAGATTGGGTAAGGGAAATGGTTGATTTTCTACAAACAAGATGTTGTCCTGAAGGTTTGGATAGATCCAAAAGAAGATATTATAGATTACAGTCCATTCCATATTGCTTATTAAATAACGTGTTATATAGAAGGGATCTTAATGGCATATTGTTAAGATGTATTACCAGCGATCAAACTGACAAAGTGTTACAAGAATTCCATGATGGACCAACAGGTGGACATTTTGCAGCAAGGACAACAACACTTAAGATTTTGAAGGCTGGATATTTTTGGCCAGATCTATACAAGGATGCTTTCATTTGGGTAAGGAAATGTTTAAAATGTGCTATTTTCTCAAACAAGCAAAGGTTAGCAGCTCTATCTCTCAATCCAATTCAAATTGAGCAACCCTTTGCTAAATGGGGTTTAGATTTCATTGGTCCTATTAATCTAACGTCAAGTTCAGGTCACAAGTACATCTTGATAGCCATGGATTATTTACCTAAGTGGACTGAAGTTGTTGCTTTGAAAGAAGCTAATGAAGCTTCAGTTTTAAATTTTTATGAAGATCTAATTACTAGGTTTGGAATACCTGAATCCATTGTTTCTGATAATGCTTTAGCATTTAGAGGTATAAAATTTTTTGATTGGGCAGTTAAAAATAACATGTATCTTAGTGCCTCGTCCAATTATTACCCACAGGGTAATGGACAAGCTAAATCAACAAACAAAAATCTGATTCGCATCATTAAGAGGACTATTGAAGATAATCAGTGAGAATGGAACAGCAAGCTGAAACAAGCTTTATGGGCTGACAGGATCACCCCAAAGCATTCAACAGGTAATTCACCTTATGTATTGGTTTATGGAAAAGAAGCAAGATTGCCAATCTCAATTGAATTGTCAAGTTTGAGCCTGATTAAGGAATTGGATCTACTGGACTAGCAGCCTATGGAGGTAAGATTAGCTGAATTGGTTGAGTTGGAGGAGTCAAGAAATAGATCTTTTCAGAAGTTGACGAAGCATCATGATCAAATGAAGAATACATTTGATAGGAAAGCTGTCGCAAGAGTCTTAGAAGAAGGTGATTTAGTACTGAAATGGGATGAGTTGAAGAGCAGACCTGGCAAGCATTCGAAGTTTGATGCCATCTGGAATGGTCTGTTTGTGATTATGAGATGCCTGGCTCACAACGCTTTTTAGCTCTCAACTATGGAAGGAGAAGAATTGCCAATCCCAGTTAATGGGATCCACCTCAAACATTGTTTTTGAGGTGAGTTGAACAAGAATAAGTGCCTTTGCACATAGATAGTTTGCTTTCAATTAGTGCAGTTAGTTGTTAGTTGCAGAAAGTAAACATGTTGTTGTAGCATATTATTCCTCATAATGAACGCCCATCATAATATACTACAGCAGTAGGTTTACTTGCTGTTCTCAAATTCCTCTAAGTGTTTCCAGCACATGATAGCAATCTTTTGAAAGCTGCAAGTTGTACAAGTTCGTGGTAGAACTGTTCAGAAATGTTTTTTATCAATCCTAATTTGAAACAATAGACCTTCCAAGGTTTCAACTCAGGAGCAAAGCCACATTCCAAAACAGGTCATCCATGACCTTTTTTGTAAACAAACTTGCAGATTTCAGAAGAGAAGACAAATTTTTAGGGAAGTGCAAAATTCAAAAAATTCACTTAAATTTGTTTTCTACTTTACGCTACCTATTTGCGAATCAATAACGGTTGTCATTAGCATCATCATATCATAGAATGGATATAACAACCATATAAGGATGCTAAGGACATGCCTAAGCGCAAATCCCCAAGCAACTAGCGTAAGGTATTTTAGTTTCAGTTTGGTTTAAGTTTTTTCAGTTGTGTGGTGTGTTTCAGTTTTTAGCAATTTCTAAAGTTTTCTAGTTTTGAGAAGATTCAGTTTATCAAGGTTCTAGACTCTGTGCCCAATGGATCGCAAAAGGCAACTGGTTTATTCTGTTTAGCAGGCAAACACCCCTGAGAGGTCCCCAGAAAATGTTATCATTTTATTGACACTAAATTGATAATTTGACTAAGTGTTATTGCATTGAGAGTTGAGTTTTAAAGGTTCCTAATTTGAATTTCAGAATGATTAAAATTCAGAGAAAAGGGAAAGTATGTGTACATCTACAGAATTATGAATATCAAACATCATGCTACAGTACAATATTCAGATCCTTTAAGCTCAATAGTAAATAAAAGTAATTGCTTGCATTTCAGTAAATGAAAGTACAAATTCAAATTTTCCACACAAGTAGTGGTTGCTATAAAAACAAAGAAAATTACATTTCAAAGTTGCAAAGGATAAACCACACACCCCGTGGCTTTAGGTACTAATGCATGCATGCATTTTCAATTTCTATCAATTGAATGAAGAATCAAATGCAGAGAATAAAGGAAAATTTTAGAGAATGGAAATGCAAAGAAGGAAAGGAGACAGGTCAAGCCCCCTTGCCTGGTTGTCTTTTGATGTTTGAGTGCGCTGCATCTTTGGATTCTACATTCTGAAGTGTTCCCCATCATTTGGTACATCCTGCAAAAGAGAGAGATAAAAGACGGTCAGTTCATATGAACTGAGCAAGAAAGGGCAAATGAACTGTCTAATCCTCTACTTGATCACATTTCAAAAAGATAAAATAGAAAGCAAAGTCATAAAATAGCAAAAGGAAGGATCATATCACAAACAACTCTTGTTTTTCCTAACATCGTTTGTTCCATGTGCAGAAACAGGTTTTGAAGACTAAGTAGGTTGTAGAAAGGACGTGCATACACTACGCGCATGAAAATTTCTAACCGAAGCTATGGAGAGGCGAAGACATGAAGACCGGTGGACTTGAGGAGGCTGTCGAGGGGGCATGCATACATTACAGGCATGGGACCTTTCAGCTGAATCATGGGGTTACAATAAGCAGGCTGTAGAAGGGACATGATTTACATCATGAAACCTTCCAGCTAACATATTAGAGTTTCAGAGTTTAAAAGTTATATTTTATGCTGGAATGGAACAAGAAAGGAAAAAAGGAATGATATCTATGACTAGAATGCCACTTATGGGAGTCACGAGCCCGTGCTCAAACCCCATAAGTTATGACTCAAACTGCTGATCATAGTAGAGAAGGTTGTAAAGAGATATAAAGTTTTAGGAACAGAATAACAAAGTTTAAGAAATGGGGTAACACTGTACTCTTTTAATATATATGTATGGGATGTCATATAGCGTTGTTTTAAAAGAAAAGGGCACTTAGATATTTCAGAAAACAAAGAAAAGGATGCTAATTCTATTACGAATTAGAAGTGTATATGCGAGGAGTCTAACTATATTTTATCAGAGATGGAAAATCATAATACACTTGGTTCAGTTGTTAGTTTAGCATTACAAAAACTTCAGCTCATTTCTAGTCTGAGTATTTCCATTTTGAGTAAAGAAAGAAGTGATGCTCACCTTGTAACTGTAGGCATACCTATGACAGAATATTGGTGTTATTGTGATAAGGAAATATACAGTGAGTACTAGCAAGTACCAGACATGCTGGTTCTAATCAATCACAGCAGCAAAAAAGAAGAAAGATACATTTATGAATATTAAGATAAATGGTGGACAGATCCATAAGTTGCAAGGAAAAGGGAAGGATGTTCAAATGTACAGCAAAGTTTCAGAATATTTTATACACATTCAATTTTTTATTTTTATTTTTATTTCACATTCATCAAGTGAATACTTCAAAGGCACTCAGCATGAACAGCTGAAGAAAGTGATAAATCGTGCTAGAAATGACTGGTGAAAAATATGAACTCTGTTCGATAACAGAACAAAAGAAACAAAAATTTTATTACAATAGACAGTCAACTAAAGACTCAACTGAAGAAAGCAAACAGAATTTATAATAAATCTACAGGTGTATACTTTCATACAAGAGAAGAGTTTTCAAGTTTTTAAAATAGAATATTTGGATGCAGTATCATATTGAACACGAGAGTATTAAAAATGGAGGCAGAGTTGTAACTGAGAGTTGAAACTGTGAATATCAGAAAACATAGCCCATTTTTTCAGCATATAATTTCATTTTTAGTATACAGAGATTTATATACAGCAGAAAAGAAATAAAGAATCACATGGGTGTATATATTTTTGTTCTTAGAACATGCTTATAGAAGAAAAGAATAGAAATAATGTATTATTTTGCACTTACAGAGCTAGAAACAGCAACATAGAATATTGTCAGTTATAGCAAAGTGTAAAGCCATATTCAAATATCAATCTTGGCTTCAATAACAAAGATGAATAGTAGAGAATATTAAAAGCAAGGTTTCCAGCAGCAGATGCATATATTATGAAAGAAACAGAGTTACCCATTGTAAAAATAAATGCCCAGATAAGTATGTGAAATTTCTTTAGTTTTCTAACATACCCACATGAGATAATATTTTACTTTCTATTCCCAGAAAATAGACCAAGTATTCATCATAATTATAAGCAGTGATTAAGCATATATTACAGAAAAAGAGGGCACGTTTTGGTGTTTCATTCTTCAACAAGAGATAAGCGGTAGTAAAAAAAAAAAAACCCAGCAGTATGTGTTCATTATATTAAGTAATGATCAAAATAGAGCCACGTTTTTGTTTGAAACGTAACAGAGATTGCAAAAAGGAAGCCCACATTTTTTGTAAAACATCAAACAGCAAGTTCAGACTGTTGGTAGGCTCAAACTTCTATCTACGAAGAACCAATATAATATGCAAGAAACAGAAAGCTAAATATCAATAGAGGGTTTTCAAAATTTGAAACAATAGAAAGACCCACGTCAACAGCAGCTATAAAGTCATACAATTGATGCAAACAAAAATGTTTCTAAAAAAAATGTTGACAGAGGTAGAGCATCTAGAGTTTACAAAAGAAATGAGTAGCAAAGCAAAAAGAATAAATACTTATCTTCAATCCAGCTAGGGTTCAAAGTCGGCATTGTTTAAACCAAGCTCTTTTCATTTCAAAGATCAAATATCATGGTGCCAAAGGATGAACGGAATGAAGAATAAAGTACAAAGCACATCAAATATTTCCATGGTAACTGCAATGATGAAACAGAGACCAGAAATGCAGTAGCGGCCTCAGCTAAAACCTAGCTTCTCTTCATTCAAAATGCGAAAATGATAAAGTATGGAAACCAGATGAAAGAAATAAACCTCCTTTGCCATATTTTATCAAAATTTGGAGTCCGCAATGCCCAGGTTGTAGCATACGGATGCCTTTCAAAACATGCCACGATAACCTCCATCACATGGCATTGCAGTAGATGGCAGATATTTTGCGTCCTCCATCTATGTGAAATTCATGTCGATGCAAGGTAAAGAGTTTAGTTTTAGTTTTATGTTTATTTTGACAAGTATAATGTATTTAGGTTTAGTTGTATATTTTTCTTTTTTTTTAATTTTAATTTTATATTATACATATTCAATACAATAATTAAATTAAAATAGATAATTTTATTACCTATTTTAATTTAACAAATTATTATATTGTGTATATATAATATAAAATAAAAATTTGATTATGACTATTATAACAAATAATATATTTATACTTAAATATAACAAATATGGAATAGAATTTTTATTAATTCTATTTTATATTAAGTATAAATATATTATTTGATAAATATAATAGACATAAGTTAAGGAAAATATAAAATTAATCCTTTGCATAATATTTTAATAAATAAATATATAGCTAAAGTATTTTTCAAGATCATCATTCAGTAAAGGAAGAGGCTCTTTAAGTTATTATCAGTTCTGAGGTAGATTAAGAACAGTTTAGGTCACTTTGAGTTCTCTTTTGAGTCCAAGTTCAGTTGATATCAGTTGAGTGATTTTTTGGAGCAGTTCACTCCTCGTTTCTAGCAGTTAGGCTTCAGTTTTGATGGAGTTTCAGTCCATATCCGACCCCACCTGATTTGCATGATTTTTGGGAGTTATGGAGCAGTTTGACTTGATTTTGAGTGGCAGTTCAGTCAGGCATCACTTGAGGTAGTTATTGAGGCACTTTGACTTCACTTTCCAGCACTTTGACTTATCTTTTTGGAGGCTTTTCTCATGCATACAGATTAGGGTTTGATGGGCTCTATTTATCATTTTTTGATCTGATTATTCAGGACTTCTTTTTGGCTCACTTGTTTTGCATACTGCAAACTAGAGAGAGAATCGTAAGGCATTTTGTAACAGAGATTGGTTCCAGCATTGGTTAATAGAGATACCTGTTCCTTCCCATTGGTTTTGAGGTGATTTTGTGAATTTTCATTGCTTTAGTGTTGTGTTATCCTTCACTATAAGCTGCATTCCTTTTCGCTTCAGAATCTTGATACATGTAATTGCAGGTCTATTGTTTGTGTTTTAATTTTTCGCATTGATTTGGTGAGGCACTGTTTCCCTACCTTTGCAAAAATATCAGATCCTTATATAGAAACACTTTTGTAGTTACGTGACTGTCTGGGTATTGAGAATCATAACTATTTCTTGAAGTCTGTGCTGAATCAATTCATGTTATAAGTCAGATTTGGTGTATCACCTTCATAGTTTTAGGGTTCATTAAGACATTTCTTTTCGCCTTTTCTTTACATACAATATTTTTCATGCAAGTGATATTCCAAACCTAAGAGGAACCGGCCTAGAATCCAGAGATTCATTCTCAACCCCATCAATGGGAACGTTTCCATGTTTCAACAGATAGCTAGATTCCATATCAAGCTATTGGCGCAATCCTGATTGACAACAGAGCTCAAGTATTCAACCATCGAGAAAAAATATTTTGTAGTAGTCAAAGCTATTAAACAGTTTAGATTTTATATTCTCCATTCATATTATGTGGTATTTGTTCCTGATTCTTCTATAAAAATCCTACTCACTCAACAAGAAATAGCTATGAACAAAAGGGCGAAATGGGTAACTAAAATACAGGAGTATGATTTGATAATAAGACCCACTAAATTGGTTAGAGGAAGAGGATTATGTAAATTCATAGCCGAAAATTCAAAAGAAGTTGGAGAACTTCAGAATGAGGTATCTCATGCATTATTGGTTAGCCTAACTGATCCTTGGTTCTGTGACATAACATATTATCTAACCTATGGAGAATGCCATGCATGGTTAACCCCAAAAGAAAGACATAATTTGAGACTCCAAGCAGTCAAAAACATAATATGGCAGGGTACATTGTTTAAAAGAGGTATTGACAGAACTTTCCTCAGGTGTGCAGATAAAGAACAACATACGCATCTATTAAGAACTTTTCATGAGGAATCCTGTGGGGGGCATCATTGCAGTTGGGTTATCCAATGGAAAAATATGAAGGTTCAAAGTTCCTAAACTACATTGAACTAATTTGAATAGTCTTGAATGGTCATGAACTTTATTCTTTCATGTTCAAAAACACCCAAAGGAAATTTAGAAGGAAAAGGGAATCTTACGATAGCTCAACACTGGGACCCACAGGAGGTTATGCATTTGATGCTAATAAATGGAAATAAGGTTTGCACATCTGAGATGTCCAAATAATCATTATTTTCACTAACATAAGGACTTGTGTAAATAGAAATAATGGATTAAATGCCTAAGTTGTCAAATCAAATCTTTTATCGTCACCTCCATAAAGATTTGTAATAACTATTTAAGTTCTCATCCTTCTCCTATTTAAGGTGAGTCATGTGCCCAAAGTTCTAAATATTTTGTTGTTGAGAAATTGGCAAGCAGAGGTAAGGACTTTAGAGCTCCTGTGATTAGTAATTTATGCAGATTAAGGTGAGTCGGGTTGCCTTTCCATGATATTTTCAAATTTAGTAACCATAACAGGAATAGAGATTAAGGCTCTATGATTATGAAGTCTTATTTTCATCTATTTGGGAATATATCAAGTTTGGCGTGTGATGGTCCTATAATATCAAACACAAATTTAGAAAATTATAATCAGAAGGTTTGCCAGACCGTCATCTAAATTCCCTTGAGGGTACTCCAGCTTTAGAAATCCTATACAATGGGTTATGTTTGGCTGCAACTTTCCCTCCCGTTGTTGTATGTCATGAGTTGATCCTTGAATGTATCAAAAATTATGACACGCAGACAAAATCTATTAAAAATAAGGATGGTAGCATCCTCATGTCTGTCAATAGGGAAATGGTGTCTTTAGCACAGTCCTGTTACTCAAAATCATAGCACACAATACAATAGGCATAAATAGGAAAAGGTTGCACATTTGTTCATCCAATTAATACTACCTTCCAAGTTTTGTTAATTGACATTTCATTATTGCATTTAATTTTAGATTTCATTATTGTACTCAAAGTATTGATCATAATTCAAAATTTCAAAATTCATAACTGATCATTACATTGTGCATTCAAGTTGAATGGAATATACAAATGTCTTTTCATGTTTCATATTTCATAATCAAACAATAGAGTACATATGTAGAATTGAAAATGATTGAAGTATGGAATAGGGGTCCCATGCATTGCCTTGTTGTATAATGTGTTGTCAACTAGTTGTCTGCCAGGTCCTAGGTCCTCTAGTCCAAGTCTTCATCTGCATTTAGGTCTTTAGGGTTCATACCTGCATGAGAGAGAAGTTGTGGTTAGATCCTATTGGATCTAAGCAATGCATGAGAAACAAATAACATATTGTAACAATCAAGTTTTCAAAGCTGCATATCAATCTGGAAAAGTAAATGCAATAAGGAAATGTACACTAACACTCACTAGAAGATAGTATTAAAGGGACTTTTTTTTTTAAAAACATGAAACCTTTTACTATTAATGACCATTGTGGTGTATGTTGTCCTTTTTATTAACTAGGTATCTGAATTAAAGGGACTTAGTATTTTTAGCTGAGAAACCTTTTTCAGAAGTAGCAGTACATGGCTAGATTAGTTAACATAATGGTCTGAGAATTGATTTACAAATTGTTTATTATGTTCACTAATCACCATTTCAAATGGTGTTGTTTGCGAGTTTAACAATTTATTTTGAAGAAAGAAGGTTGACTAGTTTTCACATTCATTCATAGAAAAGAAATGCAGATCAAGCTAGAATTTCGAAACAAAGTGTTACAGAAGGTGCCAAAGTTGCAAGCACTCAAAGATCAAGTCACAAAATGTAATTACATAAATACTGGTTCAATATGTCTTTGCTTATTCAAGAGGTACAAATTCAAGTGATGTCACTATTATTGCTGATTATAGAAAGAAGTGTTATAAAATGTTTTACAACATGTATCTTTGAGTGTCACAAGCCCGTGCTCGAACTTCATTGATAACAAATGAACATTTTATACCTTATTGCAATGATTTAAAGATTTCAATTTTAGCATTGAAAGAGAATTATTTCCTAAGCCTGGTAATTTGTGCCAGTAAGTCTTAGAGTGTTCTCACTTTTCAAGTTTGGAATTCAAGTGCTAAGTGATTGTGCAATAAGAAGAACAAATGCAGTCAAGTGAGTTAAAAATAGTGGTCATGCTACTTGCACTTTAATGCAATGAGCTATGTTTTAAATTCTTTTAGATTGTAAATTTATGCTATTATACAGATTTGCATAGTCTAAATACCCCTATAGTTGAAATATCAAAAAGTGACAAATTTGACAGAAAGCAAGCTGTAGAGATATTTTATAAACAGAGAAGCATAAGTTTTCAGCATTTTCATCTTAGGTTCATGATCTCAGGTAGTGTGTTGGTATATGTTCAAAGCAAGGATGACAATTTATTTAATAAAATATGATAAATTCCTGGTGATATGTGTGTGTGCATTTAAAATAGTAATGAAAAACTAGAGATACAAGAATGTACACAAGTTGTCAACAAAATTAACAGTAGACACAGGAAAAAATGAACTTATCTTTCTAAGCAAGGAGTCTTGTATTCTTTGACATCTTTCAGTTATGTTTTTAGTCAGCTTCCAAAGCCTATGAAGCTTATGACTAAAAGATGTCATAGCTTAAAAAATGAATATATATTCCACATCTTTCAGTTATAAGTTCACGATTTTTATGAGACAACTGAAGGTGGAAAACCCACATGGTGGAATGTTGCTAACATTTTCAATCATCCCAATAAGAGTCTCAAGCTAAGACTGAGAAATGTCTTAACAGATCCCAAATCACATTTCTTAGTCCCAGCTTGGACTGTCATCAATATAACTGAAGGAATTTCATTCTAAGTCATAGCACTGTCAAAGACAAATGTATCCACATCAGCAAAGTGGAATATAGAAAGCAGATTCTTCATACTTGAGTCAAGCAGTGAACTTGAGTGAGTTGATAACTTACCAGTTGAAGGTTGAGTTGTTGTCAGTAGTGAACTCGTAGATCAAACTCAAGCCGAGTTCATGAATCTCGGTTGTATTTTGACAGTCCTGATAAATAGAAGTCGAGTTGTGTTTTATGGAATGAGGGGTCAAGTTTACAAAGAGAGTTCACTATAGTGTGTCTACAATCAAACTTATTCATTAGTCTCAGCATTAATGATGATAAAGTTGTAGTTACAGGCTTTGGCCATGACTCATGGTATTAAAATCTTGTGCTTATACAAAGTCAGGCTAAATAAGAATGAAGTTACAATCACAGGTTTGTATATAGTCAAAAGAATAAAAGTACACCAGTCACAAAGCCATGACTTTTGGAATGAAATGAGTCCAAGCTCATGGCTGTAAACTCACAAGAAAAAGAAACCTAGTGGATTCATGGTTGTGTCTATTCAGCAAGGAGATTTGCGTTCATGCCAAGAAAAGAATATATGAATTTGAAGTCATAGTTCAAAGGGCTCATAAAGCTAAAATCATACACAAATCTTGGCTACAATCATGGTTCAAATTAGGGTTACGGGCTAAAACAAAAGTGATGATAAACATTTAGTTATGGCTTCATGCATGCTTAAACAAAGGTAAGAACTAGTCACAAGTTGTGACTTATATCCAAAACCCACAGGTCTAGAATGCTTCATAGGTCACGGCTTCAAAGAAAAAACAAAAAGTTCATAAGTGTAGTCAAGCTGTGACTTACGAAAATAAAAGTAGTGTCAAGTCTATATTGCAAAGGGAAAACTAGTAGAAGCCAAGAGTCATGTGCATTTAATACTGCAAGCCAATGTGAAAATAAAGATAGTCATCAGTGACAAAATGAAGGTGAATGATAACCATAGGAAAAATAAAAATGGATACAGTGGTGTACCTTGAATTGAGGCCGATAAGACTCTGTCATTCAAAGCCATGATCAAGGATGGAGACATAGTCATAACCAATCCAAGTGAAGACCACAGACAATATCAGTGAGCCCAAGTTCCATAATGTAGAGCTCAACATAGAACACCCACCAGTGAAGAAAAATCAATAGAGAGCTCGAGTTTCATCAATGAGAGACTAAGTTTCATGAAAATTTCACTATAGTAAGGCTAGGGTGTGCTAAATTCTTCTTGTTTCTTCCATACGAAGAATGACATAGCTCCAATTTAGAAAAATAAAATGAACTCATGATAATTTGGAGTCCGCCAAGTGAAATGTATTCAATGCATTTACTGCAGATGTCACACTCCTGTAGGTTTTTGAAATGTGCCCAGTGCCACCTCATGCCTCTACATTTGAACCATGCTACAAGTGGGTTGAGTGGTATTTTATCATTCCCCACTTTGCAATTTCTACACTTAGTGTTGTTTCCTATGTTTAGAGGTTATAGGTTATATTTGATATTGGATTTTTATCCATTTTTTAGGTAATTTAAATATTGGAAAATATTGTAAAAGGTTTTTTAATCCTTATTTAAAACCAATATTTAAAGGCACTTATGGATGAGTTTTTATAGGGCTAGAATTTTGGCACGAATTTTGGCTAAATTAGGGCAATTTGTAGAGGGCTTGCATTTTTGGATTTGGAGCTAAGGCATACTATAAGATTGATTTTCATGATCAATTTTGGGGGTTGCGAGTTTTGGGATAGAGGCTAATAGTGAACATATTGTTCCTACATGTTTTTCAAGCCATTTTTGTAACCACATTATTAGATTTGTGAGAGAAATAAAGTAGATGCTCTTTGATCCATACATTTTTTGGAGTTTGATTTGATGATCCTAGTTTCATCTTTCTTTGCAAGTGTTGTTTTTAATTGTAATCCAAAAGAAGTGAATGCATGTTTGTTCCTTCTTGAGGTAATCAGTTGTTTTCTTAAACCTTGTATGGAAGACGTATGTTGTTAACTGTTTGAACTATTTGTGATTTAATCCTAATAGTGAAGCCTGTTAGCCTATATGTTGAATAGTGATTTGAAGAGTGAAGCCTTTGATATATGATTTTGAGCTATTATTTTGTTCTCCTAGCAAATTCTGAAACCATTTTTGGTGTATCGCCCCAATTCATTTTAGTTTAAAAGTTCTTTCTATCCCTTTTCTTATCAAGTTCTAAATTAGGTGGTGATATTTCATATTTAATAGGAACCAGCCTAGAATCCGCAAATTCCTCCTTATTCATAGTCTACCCACAGCTAGAGGAGGTTTCCATTTTCAGGATAGAATTATTGTGTAGCCTTAATGCCTAAGTTAGGGTAACAATTTTAAGCCTGAACAAGTCCATCATCAAGTTTAATGAAAAAAGAGATGGAAACCGTACCTCTATGGCTAAAATATGGCTTCTAATCCCACAAAGAGGAGGTTCACAATTACCCAAAAAATTTAGTAAAAGTCATGTATACCCTTATATCAGTGATATAATGGTTATGTTACATAGAGTAAAAGGATCAGAAGTAGCTTATCTCTTCTCTGACTGGATGTATTTTTATGTTCAAATTATCTTAGAGGGAGAACAACTCTTAAAATTGGGTTGAATCAATTGCTAGCTCTCTCAGGGAACATCTCAATATGTCCAAACTAACTGGTAGTGATTTATTTATGTCATCTTATCTCATGTATTGTTTGGCCTACAATAGATAATGGAATGGAAAGCCACATAAACCCTAGGTTGCCGATATATGTGTTTATGAGTACTACCCCATTTTATAGAAGGATAATATCATTGAAAATTATAGGAGGGTACATGATACATTCATGGGGAAACTCTATTTTGAGTTAGCCAAAATCTCTGTCAAGAGGATCAGCTCAGAAGCTCAAGAATTTATAACTAAATATTGGAGCTATTATATTCAATTCCCTAGGTTTACCTACATTAGGGTTGGGGGTTTTGAGGATTCACCTATGAGATTACCTAGGTATGCTTTTGACTGTTTTATCCTAGCCGAAGTTTGTAGATAGATCACCATTGTTTTAAAGAGGTTCCTTCCTGAAGATGAATGGAAAAAGGATTTTCCTATCTCATTAGGAAAATTTTCATGCGGATCAATGTCAGATGCAGTAAGCATACGGATTGACCTTTGTCATTTTGATTTAGAGTATTATACTAAAAGAGCTAGATTTGATAATAAAAATTATGGCAGTGGGAGTTTAGGGCTTAGGTCACATATGTTCCTTGTACCTCATTTACAAGATTTATGGGAAGACTATTGTGATGAGTCACAAGTGGAAGAAAGAGGACACAGTAGGTTGTGCATATCACAAATCTAGTCTATGAGATTACAAATCAATGTAGAAGGGGTGATAGATGACAGGTCTAATTTAATTGAGCCCAATTTTAAGAAATCAATTGAACAAGGGGATTTTGTCATCAACTAGTTTTAAGAAGAAGATGATGATATTGAGAAAAGAACTCAACATATGATTCATTTAACTAAGGAGTGGTTGTTAAAAAAAAGAAAATGAAAATAGCCTAAATCAATAACAGAAGAAGTTAGAGTTACTTATTTGTCTTCTCCAGCTTCTTTTTCTAATGTATCTACATCAATAAAACATGTAGGGCTTTCAAAAAAATGGCAAGTTAAAGGTACTCGAAAGAAAGCTACATCAAATCATTTATGAGTGGATCCTTCATAGAGGCTGATGAGATCAAAGACCATGTCTAGGATAAAGAAAGATATGGCTCAAGAAACTATGCAGACTATTAATTTAGATGAGGATAAGTTTGAAGATGTGAATTATCAAATAACTAAAGAGGAACAGGTGGATAAAGATCTTTTTGATCTTGATGATGTGACACTATAATTTATCAATACACCAGTGAAGAATCTTGAACAATCAATTAGGTGTGATGTGACATCTAAATGGTTGGCCACTTTCGTAAATAAAAAACACAGCCTAGTTCCTGTTTCAGTTCCTGTCAAAGATATTGTCAACAAGTATGTTCAAAAAACCCCAAAGGCAAAAAAAGTGAAAAGCATAGCCCAAATGTTTGTTGATGTGAAAATAGGGAAGTGGATTGTCAAGGTAGCTGCTTACAAACCAAAATAAGGAGAACAGGAACTCAAAGCTGAAGACTTCAAGGTCACAAAGTTTGAGTTGGGGACTATGGATCATGCAAGTAAAAACCATTTGTTCAAAGAAACAGCTCAACCAATGCTATTTACTTCATGGCAGGATGGTAAAGAAAAGAAGGCATTGAAGCATACAATTGTGACACTGTCTCAATTCATTAACACTTTATACAATTTTGATACAACTCCTCTGATACAGTCTCCCTCGATCTTTGACCCAAACTCAACATAGAGCAAGAATCTGTTGAATCAAGTTCAACGTGGTCGAGAGCTAGTGTCTTTAGTGGATGAATGGATGAATGAGATTATTACTAGTGGTCTCAAATATATT
Source organism: Chamaecyparis obtusa (assembly GCA_027943335.1). NCBI lineage: Eukaryota > Viridiplantae > Streptophyta > Pinopsida > Cupressales > Cupressaceae > Chamaecyparis > Chamaecyparis obtusa. The sequence continues at coordinate 1,374,304 of BSBK01000325.1, read as the reverse complement.
AAATATTCTTAGGTCATTCTCCATGACGTTGAAACCCTGTTAGGAGAAATGCAAGCACAACGACAAGTATGGGATAGAGAAGAAGAAAAATGGATTTTTGCCATGTCAAAGTTCTTAGATATTGAGAATTATGGGTTCATTAAGTTCTGTACTGAAAAATCAGTGAAACCTCCTAAGGAATCCACTTTCTTTATCCTAAGAAGATATATCAGCTGGCGCATTACTACTATTAGGAGCACCATAGCTGAAACCAAAGACTATTAAAATGAGATCAAACGACTATAGAAAACCATGCTAAATGAGTTGAAGGTAATTAACTTCTCTCATGTATATACAACTTGGTATGGTGAGAAGGAATTAAAGGTAGCACTGGAAGTGTTTGAAGCTACTATGAACAAAATCAAGAAAAATATTAATCTGAAGGCTTCGAATTTCACACAAATGGCTAGAATCGAGTCCCTGCTATATATGTGCATTGATCATCTCCCTATAATGATTGAGAAGGTTAAAAAATTGAAATGGACCAAAGAAGCTTCAATGAAGAGGATTCTAAATATGAAGATTCCTCATTTGCCACTCGCAAAGGAGCTCATTTAGGCGTATAAACAATGGGAGGTGACCCATTCTGTTACAGGTGAAGGAGAAAATCCCATTGTTGGCGAGGAACATGTTGTTGACAAGGAGCTAGATCTGGAGATTTAGTTATCTTTCTCATTGTATGGAAAACTCTTAAGGACATGTATCCTTTTTACTTTGGTTAAACTATTAACTGTTTGTCCGAGAGGTCGGGTTTTTTAGGTAGACCTCTTTGTTGCTAAGACTATAAGTAGGATAGTAGCGTAGCGAAAGGGTTGAAAGTTTTTGGAAAGGAACTAGTTACTCTTTCTATTTTAGTTTAAATTCTCTAAAAAATACTGGATGAATTGGGTTTACTAATGAAAACTGATATATTTACTTGTTATTTTTTGCCTATGCTACAAAGATGATGAATATACATGTGGTTATATTTCAAATCTATCCTATTTGAAATGAATGGATGAATGTTATATGTTAACATTTTAATTCATTTTGTATTGTGCTCAGAAAGTTCCAACAGTAGCTTGAAACATCAACAATATTTGTCTGCTTTTCAATTTCACAATTTATTCTTTAACATTTTATCCCTGAAGTGATATTAGTAGTAGAAAACTGTGAATTTTCCTACTATTGTTTATCTTATTTACTTTTTCTGGAACAATGTTGGAAAATATTATCTAAGAATGATATAGCAACCTTTTGAAGCTTTCGAGTTAAAAGCTAAAACTACAACTTATTAATTGAGATTTATTGAAAATTAATTCTAGGGAGTTGTACCTAAGTTAAAATTCTGAGGGAAGTGGTTTAAAAGAACACTTACCCAACTATTAGTCATTGTTTGTCTTTTAATAGGTGTTATATTTATTATTGTAAGAAAGATTTAATGAAAGATAATTTTTTTTACTAACAAATTCATATAATGTAAAGAAAACATTACATTAATATCTCTAGTGTTAGGATTAAAAAGACAGAAATAATAATTACATGCAAATATAACCAATATCAGAAAATAATAAACCACATAGAAAGAGAACACAAGACACAAAGATTTAATGTGGTTCACCCAATCCTTGGGCTACGTCCACCAACAATGAGTCTAATATTATTATTATTCGGTGATTACAACTTGATTACAATCTGCAATCCCTTACAACTCAATATCGGTGCAAGAAGCTACTAAACCATACTTCATAATAAAATCCCTAATCCAAAGCTGTTTTATACAAGCTTATTTTTCTACTTTAGGGTTAGAATCGGTTACAACATGTCAGCCCAAAAATAGCCAAAAAATATGCCCCAAAAAAAAAAATTATCGGGGGTTGTGTTGGCTAAAATTTTTGTCAGCTACTAAAACTACACCTTACAAAATTGTAACTTTAGGCAACGTCTCATGAGATAAATCTCTCCTCTCAGCAATAGGGGAGGCTCCCTTCTTACCATAGGTGGCTTCAACAGGAACTTAACTGAAATTATAAAAAGGGTGGTTCTCTTAATCAATTCCTCTTTTTTCAGGAATGATTTGCATACAACTACAACTTTCCAACTTAACAAAAAGTGCCTTATTGCTACAATAATACCGGTGACCCTGGAGTTGACATAAGAACAATACCAGTGGCAGAAGCTTTCTTTCTATATTTTGTGAAACAAAAATAGGAACCCAAAGTCTCATGCGCTTGTCTTGTGAGGATTCAAGCAGAATAACTAGTAAGGCACAAAGTCTCTTATTGGATACTCTCAAATTTAATAAAAACACTTACAACTGAAACCCAAAGTCTTCAGCTCTAAGTAATTGCAGCCACTACTATCTATCACAATTTTTTCTTCTACAGCACAAAGTCTTCAAAAGTTCAAATTGGCTCTGAATGCAACAAGCAGCTCAAAGTCTGCGCAATTGAATCCAAATCCCTCTTGAATAAAAGTATAAAAACTCACAATCAACTCAAGAAAATGTTGTCACATAACAATTTGAATTGGCACAAAGTCTCAAAATAATCTGCCTCTTTTATTGAAAGCAATCTAATTTACATCCAAACACAAAGTCTTAGAGTGCACAATACAAATTGGCAGAATTTTCTTGCCTTGCCAAAAGATGATTATTTACAATGAGCTCCCTCCTTTATATAGGAAAAGAGGAGAGAGAAAGGTGGAGAGAAAAGGGGAAAACCCTTAACCACCTTGACTTATTCCCTAACTAACTAACTAATTTTGACTTTTTCAAAGTTGCATACCTAATGCACTTGCAACTTGATTACATGTTACAACTTTGCACGTGATACTATCACACACAATTACATATGTCAAATACAAATTACAAAGACATGATGAAAATATTCTAAGTGCCTAACAAGACACGACACCTATTACATCATCCTTCGCTTGTCTTCATGTTGCTCCAGGATGCCTGATGCTTAATATACTCTGGTATGATGGAAGCATCTTGATTTGGAACATGAACCTACATCCCTGACTGTTATCTATTGATGGCATCAACAAATTGCCTTCTTGAAATTAGTCTTGAAAACTTTCTATGTTGTCATCATTCCAATCTTCAACTCTTTGCACTGGCATGGAAGATCACTCTCTCGTAAATGGGGTTTTTGAATCCCATTACATGTCATTTTTGAAAGTATTTGTCAGCCACAAACATGGTTTAGAGGTCCATTTGCAGCTTTTGGAAAAGTGAGAAAACTGTATGTAAACTCTTGGAGGTGGGATTTTAGCTTGCATTTGCATGATGGAGAAGAACCTTCTTCTGCTTGGGAGGAACTTGCATTATTTCTGGAAACAAAACAATCACAAACTTTTAAAGCCAAAAATCCTTCTTTGAATCTCCAATCATGTAGCATGTGACATGAAAATTCCATAAGGTGAGAACATCTTCATAAGATAGATCCATTGCGTGTTTTTTGATGCAAATGAGTGAGTTTTCAGATGTTATGAACAAGGAAAATGGCTGGAAATTTTGGGACAACGAAATGGTGGATGGGTTTGAGCTCAAAATGGTCACTTATATGGTGAGAAAAACTCAAAATTGGGTTTTTGGAGGGTAATAGCACGTGTAGACAGCAAGCTTTATGTGTGGAAAATGCATGGAAAATGAGCAGCATAACATCTACTTATAATGAATTATTATGTTTTCATCATAAGAAAGTGTGCAAACAACCACCATCATGAGTTTTAAGTCACATGGTAGCGATATAATAAGCGCGGATGGAGTGCGTGTAAGCATGAAAGTGGGATTTTGAAATGGATTTGCATGAGCATATCAATGAGCTTGCTTTCTTTGACAGTTTCTTTCAAGAACGGGGTTTTTAATCTCGACTGCATATGCTAGCGAGTGGAGACTCTTGCATATGCAACTTGGAGAATGTAGACGGAAGAAGGATCATTAAAACAAACATAACATGTAAATCTAAAATATAAATAAAAACTTACATGTTAATCAAAAACCAAAACATGAACTTGGGGGAAAAACTTAAGGAAAAATTACCTCAACTCACAAGAAGAAGTCTTGCCAAATCTTTGAGCAAAATTTGAAATAAATCCAAAAAGATTTTTGGATTTAGAAAAGATAAGCTCAAAAGATCATATATAGACTTTAATCCTAGTCTTAATCCTCTTATTTTGGAGGGTCAAAATACAATGATTGCCAAATGGGAAGAAAAGAGAGATTAAATGCAAGGAAATAGCAACCGTTTTGACCATTTTTAATGCACATGTAATGACAACCAAAAATGACATCTAGGACATCAAAAATAGCTTAAAAATGATGATAAACAAGCTGCAAATGAAAGGTAATACCCAAGAACTCATCTTAGAAGCAAAAGCTTTGATTTTGATAAAGAAAAATGGCCAAAAATGGGTCATTTTTGAGTAAAAACGCCCAAAAACGTGCCCTAAATAAGCTGTTTTGAGAGTAAAACAACTTCTAAAATGCAAATTTGATGATCCAAGAATGATCCTTGGAAAATTTAGTGCAAAATTGACCCAAAAAAGAGCAAAAACAGTTCAGTTTTAACCATTTTCTAAGTGATTTCTTGCTTCAAAATCCTATTTTTTCCAAAAATGCCTTAAAAAAATGGGTTTTTTAAAGTCAAAAACACATGTTTTCTTCTCCAAAATCACCACCAAATGATTTTTTATCAAAATACATGTAAAAAAGAGTAATGACGGGCTTTTACAAGTCCAAAACACATGCTCCAATGGTTAAAAATGTTTTTTATATATGCATTTGCATATAAAAATAACATTTTATAACTTAAGTGGTTAAATACACACTTTTCATATGCCTTTGCATGAGTTTAAAACATATGCAATCTTCTTAAAAAACAACACCCAAAAGGAAGGATTAAATACGTTGTTTTTAATAAGTCTTTGCACATGAAAGAACATATGCCATCTCTTCCAAAATCGACGCCCTAGGCTGGAAATGCACTTTTGGAAGATGTTTTCACAAGTTTAAAACATATGCAATGCCTCCAAAATTTGACATCCTAGAAGGAATATTAAATACGCTATTTGGAGAAGACTTTGCACATGTAAAAATACATAAAAAGATATGTATTTGGATTTAAAAACAACACCCTTAGTGATTCTCCATTAAATACACACTTTTCATGTGCATTTACATATTGATTAAAACATGTCTTTCATGAAGAAAAAGCCACTTTGAGAGTTTTTAAATACGTTGTTTTTAATATGCAATCGCATATAAAAACAACACTCATAAAAGATTAAATACGTTCTTTTTGAGTTCAACTACACATTCTTATAAAACATGCTTTTGGCTTTAAAAAAGCCACTTTTACATGTTTTATATATGCAATTGCATATAAAAATAATGTATTTAATGGATAAAATACTTAATTTCAAGAAGTGGGCTTTAAAAAGTGTTTTGCATGTTGATGATATGCAATGAAGAATAAAAACCACACCTTTTTGAACTTAAGTGTTTTAATTTAAATTAATTTAATATATAACTATAGTGTTTAATAAAGTAACATGAAAATAGACTAGAAAAAGCCAATTTTCATGAAATCATTAAAAACTATGTCAAATCAACTCGAAATGAGTTGAAATTTGAAAATGGACATCAAAATCTATTTTATATATTAAATATAATTCAAACTCGTGCAATTGACTTTGAAAAACTCACATTTTAAAGATTTTTAAAGAATATGCAGTCAGCCTGAAAAACCTCACCTTTTGCATCATAACTTGAGTTATACAACTCTGTTTGATGCCTAAGTTAGCTCGAAACAAACGTATTTCAAAAGGCTATTGGCTCAAGGGAAAATCAAGATTAAAAATTGTTGACAAGGAAGAGAAAATAAAGAAAAGAACTTAAAGAATGCATGAAATGTGTCTTACAAAGAGTTTTTCAAGGATAACGAATTGTCTTTATAACGCTTTATCCAAAACATTCAAATTATAAAAGATACTCCTACGAATTGACAAGAAAATTGCATAGGGTTGTCACAATTTTGTGATCGCAAAATTGAGGACAATAGGTTGCCACCTCCAAACCCCCGCTCAGGCCCTGACCCAACCCCGAGCCCTGATGAGAGTGGGGGAAAAAGTGTACAGTACTTCCCTGATTAATCACCACAATATAACAATCTCCCACTTGGGGATTGATCAGACTCTACACAAAGAAACAATCTCTCACTTGGAGACTGATCCTATAGTTGAACTGCTACCCTATGAAGCTCCTACTAGATCCAACCACCTTGGACATTGTTGCTCCTTTATTCTATTCAATCTAATAGACCAACCAAATTTGAACAAGATTTAAACTTCTCCCTTGTTACTACCTTTGTAAACATATCTACTGGATTATCATTTGTATCTTTTCCATCTTTATCTTCCCTCATCCAAAACTGACCGAATGAAATGATACCATAATTGTATGTATTTTGTCTTTGAGTGCAAAGAAAAATTATTTACAAGATGAATGGGACTCTCTCTATCTATATACAAATAATTATCCGTCTATGGATGTCCCAATTCTTCCATGAAGAATTGAAGTCATATCATCTCCTTGGATGTCTCTTTAGCAACAACATACTTTGCCTCTATAGTGGATAAAGCATTAACCTTTTGTAACCAAGAAATCCAACTCACTGTTCTCCCACCAATAGTAAATACATAGTCTATAGTACTCTTCCTTCTATCTATATCTCTTACAAAATCTGAGTCAACATAGCCTTGTATAGTAGTAGTAGATCCCCCAAAGTGTAAACAATTACTAGATGTACCTCTCAAATATCTGAGAATCTATTTGACTACATTTCAATGCTCAATCCCAGGGTGACTCGTATACGTGCTAATGACTCCCACTACATGTGCAATATTTGGCCTAGTACATATCATAGCATACATTAAGCTCTCTACAGCTAAAGCATAAGGTACCTTGGACATTTTATCCTCCTCTTTCGGTGTCTTTGGACACATCACCTTAGTCAATTTTAAATGACTAGGCAAAGGTGTGATGACAACTTTGGAATTATCCATAGAGAAATGTTGCAACACCTTCTCAATATAATCAGCCTAAGATAAAGTCAATTTCTGATTTTTCCTATCTCTGTAAATTTTCATACCAAAGATTTGTTTTGCTGCCCCCAAATCTTTCATAGAAAATGAATGTGCTAACTATTGTGTCAACCCCTTAATGTGATCCATGTTAGATCCAGCTACAAGAATATTATCAACATATAAACTTAAAATAATGTAGCTATCATCATCCAACCTCTTAAAATAAACACAATGGTCAGAATGACACCGAGTGTATTTGTGCTCATTCTTAAAAGTGTCAAATTTAATATACCATTGTCGAGGTGCTTATTTCAAGCCATATAAAATTTTTTACAATATGCACACTAGATTCTCCTTATCCTTGACCTCAAATCCTTGTGGTTGTACCATATATATTTCTTCATCCAAATCACCATGAAGAAAAGTGGTTTTAACATCAAGCTTCTCTAAATGCAAATCTTCAGTAGCCACAATACTTAAAACACTACAAATAAAAGTAATTTTAAAAAATGGAGAAAATATCTCATCAAAATTAATACCCTTTTTCTATGCAAATCCTTTTACAAATACTCTGGCTTTAAATCTTTTCTTACCTCCATCCTCTTATTTCATCCTGTAAACCCATTTGTTTTGTAAAGCCCTTTTACCTGCAAGTAACTTACATAAATCCCAAGTTTGATTTATCAGCAAGGAGTCCATTTCATTTGTCATTACAGACTCCCACTAAAGCTTTGTATCCACCTGCACAACTTTATTATAACATTCAGGTTCACCAACATATGTTAATAAGATAGAATACAAAGAGGGAAAAAAATTTTTTGGAGGTCTACTTAGCCTTGTTGACTGTCTAACATTCATTGGTGTTTGTGGTATTTTTTGTTTCTATTGTTGTGGAGCATAAGGAACTACAGGAACATCATCTTTTGGAGTACCATCTAGTATTACATAATCATTGTCTTTCTTCTTGTGTTGTTGCAACAGATCTTTGTACAACACTTTCTCATTGAATATGACATCTCTGCTTCTTAAAATTTTATGATTTTAAAAATTTCAATGCCTATAACCAAATTCATCAATGCCATATCCAACAAATATACATTTCTTTGACTTAGCTTCCATCTTGGTTCTATTTTCAGAATATATATGTGCAAATGCTTCATAACCAAATGTTTTGAGAAAAGAATAACTCACCTTCTTACCAATCCATTCTTCCTTTGGAATACCACAACCCAAAGGAGTAGAGGGACCTCTATTGATTAAATATGCAGTTGTATTAATAGCATTCACCCACATGTTTAAGGGCAGCCCAACATGCAACCTCATACTCCTTGCACGCTCTGTTATTGTCATGTTCATGTGTTCAGCCACTCTATTTTCTTGTGGAGTCCTTGGTACAATTTTCTGCCTACAATACCATTAGAGGAACAATAATCTTCAAATTTTGTGCTGTAATACTCACCACCATTATCAGATCTAAGTCATTTTAGCATTTTATCTGTCTCATTCTCAACCAAGCATTTTAATTTATTAAAAGTTTGAAATACATCAAATTTCTATCTAAGAAAATAAATCCATACTTTTCTTGTTGCATCATCTATAAATGTAACATAATATAAAGAGACACCAAGGGAAGATACCTGAGCTAGTCCCCATACATCTATATGCATAAGCTATAATTTTTCATTTTTCTTTTCCTTCCCACTCTTCACAAAACTAACTCTCTTTTATTTTCCATACACAACTTTCACAGAAATCCATATTGACACATTTTAGACCATGTAAGGATTTTTTTGAATGAAGTAATTTCGTACCTTTTTCACTCATGTGCCCAAGTTTGTTGTGTCAGAGTGTTATGTTAGAATCTACAACAATTGTTTGATGTTCTTCCTGCTCAACTGTAGCAACTATTCCTAAACATTCATTTTCCTCTCAAACAATTAAACTACAAGGAACATTATGACCTGTACAAAGATATAAGATGCCTACTTTCACACCTTTTGCTACCAATAAGGAACCTTTTGAAACCTTCCAATTTCTATCATTAAAAGTAATTGTGCAACCCTCATCACCCAGTTGCCTAGCTGAAATTTAATTCCTACTCAGCCTTGAAACATGTCTTACCTCTTGTAGTAGCCAATGATTCACATCCTGCAACTTAATCTTAATTTTTCCCTTTCCAGCGATCTGACAAGGTTCATTATCTCCCAAATAAAGTAGCCCAAAATCCCCTTGAACATAATCAAGAAAATAACCTCTATGGGGTGTAGCATGAAATGAAGCCCCACAATCTAAAACCCATGAATCATCAACACTTTCAAAAGAAAGAAGAAAAGCATTCTCTTCAGATTTATTACTTACCACATTTTCCTCCTTGTTACGTTCTTTTTTGTCTCCTTCTTTATTCTTTCAAGACCATCAACTTTCTTCTTATGACCTGGTTTTCCATAGTACTAGCAATCATTTGGTCTTTTGGATTCAAACCTCTTTCCCTTTGATTTTCCTCTCTATTTCCCATGATGTCTAGAATTGTTTCCTCTCTCATTCATTCTACCTCTTCTTTGTGCGTTCAAGACACTTCCAAATGTAGATCCACTTGAGCTTTTCTAACGAGTTTCCTCACTCAAAATCTCACCGATAACATCATTAAATTTTAGGGTATCAGAACTAGAAAGAGAGTTACTAACAGCCATTACCAAGCCATTCCATCTTTTTGGCAAAGAACAAAAAATCAAGAGAGCCCTAATTTCATCATCAAAAGTAACACTTACAAAAGATAATTGATCGATAACCATATTAAACTCATTCAAATGATTAGTAATGGATCCACCTTCTGCCATCTTCATATTAAATAGATGCTTCATGAGAAATACCTTGTTTGAAGCAGAGGGCTTTTCATACAACTTTGTTAGGGTTTCCATCAACTCTTCAGTTGTCTTCACTTGCATAATATCAAATGCCATTGATTGTGCCAGGCACAATCAAATACTTCCAAGTTCCTTTCTATCAAGAATTTCCTAGTCCTCATCACTCATTTTTGATGGTTTCTTTGATTGTCCTTCCAATGGCCGTTATAGATCCTTTTGATAGAGATAGTCCTCCATTTGCATTTTCCATAACTAAAAGTTTTGTCCATTAAACTTCTCAACCTTCAGCTTACCCTCATCTACCGTTGCTCCCACTCAATCATGAGACTCCCACTAAACTATCAAATCTTGCAGAGGATAACTGAAAAAACAACCTCACTTTGATACCACTCATTAGGATTAACAAGACATAAATAATAGTTACATGCAAATATAACCAATATCAAAAAATAATAAACCACATAGAAAGAGAACAACACATGAAGATTTAACGTGGTTCACCCAATCCGTGGGCTATGTCCACCAAAAATGAGTCCAATATTATTATTATCTAGTGATTACAACCTGATTACAATCTGCAACCCTTTACAGCTCAATACCATTGCAAGGAGCTACTAAAACATACTTCATAATGAAATCCCTAACCCTAAGATATTTTATACAATATTATTTTGCCGCTTTACGGTTAGAATTGTTGGCAAAATGGTCAACACTCCTCTCGAGATTTGTAACATGGCTTAACCGCCTCCTGTGTCTTCTATAAGTCTAGTGGTTGTATCAGGCATTAACAGGTCGATCTTTTGGTGCAACGGTGACCACTACTTGTAACAAGTGGTATCAGAGTGTGGTCATAGGTTTGAATCCCCTCGGGTGATGTTGAGGGGGAGATTGTTGGCAAAATGGTTAGCGCTCCCCTCGGTGTTTGTGACATGGCTTAACCATCTCATGTGTCTTCTATAAGTCTAATGGTTGTATCAGGTATTAACAAGTTGATCTTTTGGTGCAACAGCAACCACTACTGGTAACAAGAATCAGTTACAACATGTCAGCCCAAAAATAGCAGAAAAACATCCCCCCCAAAAAAAAAAATCCTTAGGGGCTCTGCCCCCAAACCCCAGTGAGGGCGGGGGGAAAAGTGTACAGTACTTCCCTGATCAAACACCACAATATAACATCTAGGTGATCCACATCTATGGAAAATTATAACACTAGCATATATAACTCTTCATCATATACACATAAATAGAAAAATTTCAATCGTGTAATAATATGGAAAATTTACTAAATGTAATCATTACCCTAGTTGTTCTAAAAATAGATATGGTATAATTTTTGTAATGTACTCTCGTGTACATACTATTAGAGTTTCATAATGAACATGATAGAAAACAACATTAACATAACTCAAAACCAATAGTAGTAACATTTGGGATAGTCACTAAGAGTTTTGAATTTAAAAAACCTAAAAAGGGTAATTGTCAATTCCAACATCAAATAACAAAAACTCTGTAAATTCATTTATTAAATTATGTGTGAAAAGGGTCAAAAAATACATAGATACAAAATTTAGGTAACTAAATTACATATAAGAAAGTTCAAAAATTATTACTAGTCCATAATATAAGGAAGATTCCATCAATAACTAAATTAATTCACTAGCAAGAATAGCTTTCACATAACTTCATGACCAATAACAACCACCTGGAAGGGAGTAATTGCTAAACAACAATGGGGAGTATAAACTCCCTGCAATATTAAAAAGTATACCCACACACACCAAAAAATGACTCATATATGAATCTAATCATATGCATTATTTCAACACTAATCCATGCAACTACGTTGCTTTTACTCAATTGGCAACTATTATAAACTTCCATGCAATACAATTTCTCTATAATAAAAGGTAGATACAACACTTCTCATGTTCCAACAATTGATGCCATGAATATCAATTATCTTTCCCATGCTACCAAATCGCAATTAAACATAATATTTCTCACAAGATTGTAACAATGATGAAAATTTGGGGACTTACATCCTTTACCCAAATATCTAACTTGATTACTTTATACCAAGAATGCTCTTTTCATAAATACAATGATGCATTACTACCACTTACAAATAAAAATGCATTCCAATGCAAATAACAAAATGTTAATGACTAACAAGCAATAATTCAAAATCCCAAAAGTACAGAGAAAATGAGAGCTACTATCCAAAAGACCAAAAATGACTCGGGTTGAAGGGAAAGGAAGGAAGTTGGCCAAGTAGTTTTGGATAAGGAGGTTGTTCTTGCTGCTAAGGAGGGTCCTAGTAAATGAATATGGGCTAAGCTTAGGAAGAAAATCTCATATTCTTCTTTGGCCACTCAAACTCTGAAGGACACCGAGGAGGATGTTACTATCATAGAGAAGTAAGTGACTGACACTCTCAAGGATCTGTCCTAGGCTTCTTCTTTTTTCTTTATTTCTATATTCTATTTTGCCTCTGTTTGTTTCCAGTTGTTGGTTTTTTTTGTCAAGATCTTTTTTGTAGGTCATTGGTTGGTTCTATTGGTTATTTCTACACCAGCAGTGTCTTTTTTTGGGGAACTTTATTGATTATCTATTGTAATGCTTTGTAAATGGTTTCAGGGTCCCCTGTAAAACCTATTTTTTACTTAATCTAAAACAAGCAATAATTCAACTCAAGTACTAACACACTCCATGCAAAATCCACATAATACAATAGGCCATCAAGAGGAATCCAATTACACCATCAAAATAAAATAGTCATCTTATCACATAATATAGGTACAAGACAAATGGACTACTCAAGGGTCATGAAGCAATCCAACAAGGAAAGAATCAATCAAGACCATAAAATTTGATAATCTATATTAAACAAGTAATGCAACTAAGTTTGTTACAACACTCAAATAATTTGACCATACAAGGCTCTTCAACACTCACAATAAGAATAAATGCACCAATAGTCAATCTATATCCTTCTCGAGAGGTTCTTGTGCAAGGATTAATTACCCAAACCTGCAAGGTGCAATGAATTATGAGGTATATTTCCTCTACCTCAAAATACTTGGGTTGGTTCCTCATGACTTCACAAAAATGCCACTCCAAGAACCCAAGTAGGAAACTACCACTACTCTTGATAAAAACCATCACACAAACAAGGGCTAACAACTTCAACTTTGTAGGCAACATATAACCAAAGATCCTAGTGTATGAGCATGGGTTGAGATACCAAATGTAATGCCACACCAAGGAACCCTCAAAATGAAGGGTCAAAAATGTACGAAATAATTGTTTCCTTGACATTATCATAAACTTCAAGAACATGAGTGTAGTATCCTAACAACATGGAAAAGTAAATAAAGAAACACACAAATATCATCACACAATTGAACACGAGTGGAAGTCTTACAAGAACTTTTAAGGGTTCCCAAACAACTAAAAAAACATTCAACCGAAACAATATCTTCATGCTCCACAATTATATCTCAAGAGTCCAAACAATACATCATGAACTTCAAGGACTTAAGTTGACCAACTATGCATTGATTACTAAGGAGGGTGCTAAATCGATTCTTGAAAACCACCTACAATATGCTCATTTTAAAAACAAATCAAAAAATGAGTTAAACTATTGTTACTAAAAAATAGAGCATACAATACAATAAGCATAAGTAGGAAAAGGTTGCATTTGTTTGTCTGATTAACACTGCCTTCCAGGTTTTGTTAGTTTACATTATTGCATTCATTCTAGATGTCATTACTATACTCTAAGTATTGATCAAGTATTGCAAAATTCAAAATTCATCCATGATCATTACATTGTGCATTCATACTGAATGTAGTATACAAATGTCCTTTCTTGTTTCATATTTCAATTCAATATTTAGAGTACATTGCAGAATTGAAAAGAAAGATTGAAGTATGGAATAGGGGTCCCATGCATTGCCTTGTCTTGTCTTTGAGTCTGCTAGTTGTCTGCTAGGTATCTGCATTTAGGTCTTAATCTTTCGCTCTCCATCTGCATCTAGGTCTTTAGAGTCTCCATCTGCATTTAGGTCTTTAGGGTTTCCATCTGCATGAGAAAGAGAGAAAATGGTTAGATCCTGATGGATCTAAGCAATACATGAGAATCAAATAACATATTATAGCAATCAAGTTTTCAATACTGCATCAATCTGGAAAATTAAATAAAATAAGGAAATGTACACTGACACTCACTGCAAGGTAGTGTTAAAGGGACTTATTTCTGACATGAAACCTTTTACTACTAATGATCATTGTGGTGTATGTTGTCCTTTTTATTAACCAGGTGTCTGAATTAAAGGGACTTAGTATGTTCCAAATTGAGAAACCTTTGTCAAATAATGTATTCAATAATGATGTTATTTGAGAGCTTGATAGATTATCTTGCAGATAACAGCTAACTAGTGTTCATATTCAGTTACTGTCAAAGATGCAGATCAAGCTGGTTTGAATACAAAAGAATGTTACAGAAAATACCAAACGATTGCTAACTTTCCAGTTCAAGATACAAATGGTACTACATAAATACTGGTACAAATATGTCCTTACTATTCCTAAGTATATTTTCAAATTATAAAAATATTTGTTGCTGAATACAAAAGAGTGCTTCAAGATTAAGCTTTAAAATCATAAAGTGTTTACAGTTTGTTTTTATTGAGTGTCACGAACCCGTGTTCGAACCTCATTAGTTAAACATTCTGATGTTTTTGAATGTCACGAGCCTGGGCTCAAACTTCATTAATGGTAAATAAACATTTTCATCTTGTTGTACTTATCATATTAAGTGCAGATTCAGCATCAATGTGAATTATTTACAGTGGACAAAGCTATAGGATGCAAGATGAACATAAAATGAAAAATATGTATAAACTAGAAGAATATCATAAAGGATAGAGTACTTATCTATTGTGGAAATAAGAAAGTGTGTTGAGCATCTCTCAGTTGTAATCACTTCTAAGGCTTGCGAAGGTTATGAGTGAAAGATGTAATGGTTTTGTGTTTTACAGATTATATCTTTAAACATTTTTCACTCATAACCTTGCAACTTTAGTGAGTCATTAAGAGGAGTTTTCATGGTTTCCTGGAGTGACTGTTCAGCATGGCTGAACTCATCATATATGGTTTGCAAAGCAGAGAGTTCACTAGTTCATCAAGTTTATAGTTGTTGATTACACAAGGTTTTATTCATGTTAGCAAAAGAGAGTCAACAATTTGGATGCTCTATGTTATCATAGAATATGATGAGGTAGATACTAAAATTGATAAAGTTGCAGTTGGCAATAATTCAAAGTTCCATCAATGTGAGAAGTGTGTTGCTATGTCAATTTTAGAAAATGACCATAAGCTGCTTACTGGTGTTCCAGTTATCAAAATGTGAAGGGATTATTTTCTTTTAAGTAAACTGAAGAACATTATTAGTAACAGTCGTGGTTTTAAGAATCGAATGAAATAACAACAATTAAAACAGTGACTATTACTGGTTTATAAAGAAGTTTATATCTATGCCACTCATAAATGCTTCAAATGTGTTCACAGTTGTCAATAAAATTGTTGAGAACAATTTCGGCTTCACAAACTTTTGCACCCATATAGAAAAGAGAAATTAATAGTCAAAACCAAGGTTGACATCATTAAGTAACAGTGGATACCGAGGATGAGCTCAAAGAAATGCACAGAGAATATCAAATGAAGGTAATGACACTTCAAACCCGTAGCTGATGCTAAGTCATAAACTCAACTCACGGGTTTTACCACAGTCACAGCATGGTAAGCATTATACATGGTAAGTACTACATATGGCATGTATATGTGGTGAACAAGTTTCGGGTTCATAAAGCTTGAAACCTGCATATGCTTTCAACAATAAACAACAGTTGAGCTCGAAGAAATGCACGGAGCCCGTACTAAATAAAGCCATGTAAATATGGTGAACAACAGATAAAAGTACATGAAGCCATGGAATTGCGGTTACAAGTAGCAATAGAAATTGAAAGCTAATGAACAGTTCAACAGAGATATAAACAATAGATGTCGTGAAGCATGATATGGGCTCGTGGGTATAAAAAGAGAACTCTCAGTGTAACCAAGTTCATGCATGGTAAAAGAACAAGCTACAGTTTGATTGTTGAAGACAAGGACATAACTATGACTCATAAACCATGAGTATATCCAAAGAAACAGTCATAAATTCAAAACAACAGTGAAACAAATAGTTAACAAAGAGAACCCATGAATAATACATGCTCAAACTTTATATTTCATTGCAAAAAAATCAATAGAGAGTTCGAAGAAGTAACTTACAACTCACTGAATGAGAGATGGAAGTAATGCTGAGTTCCTTGTCAAAGATGCACACAAAGAAGTAGTAGAGAAAGCTCGAGTCCAGCAGCAGTTGAAGATTTTCACAGTCAAGCCGAGCTCCTTCAGCATTTTAGGAAGCTTAGGGTTTCATTTCCCTGAGATTTCTTTGAGAAAAATGAAGAAAACACAAACACAAATGCCAAGGAGAAAAATGCAATAATTGTTTTGGAGTCTGCCAAGTAAAGCAACGCATTCAATGCATGATAGTGCCAGAAGAGCCTCGAAAACTGAAAACATGCCACCTTTCATCTTTATCTCATCATTCTTTGTATTGCATTGCAAGTGGATCGAAGGTCATGTCGACTTCTCCACTTTGTAATAGTTCACACTTAGATATTTTATCTAAGTTAGGAAGTAGAAGTTAGGAGATAGGGGTAGTATAATTAATATTAAATTTTTATTTAATATTAATTTCTTTTATAATTTTTGGCATTTTCTTTGTAAAAAAGATTTAATTCCTTATATTAGGCCAAGAATTTAGGGAAGAGTCATGTTTTGAGGAACTTGGTTTAGTGGCACATTTTTAGGCGCGCTTTTAGGCTAAAATTGAGGAGCTTACATTTTTGAATTTGAGGCTGGAGTTGGATATAAAATTGATTTTTGATGATCAATTAAGGGTTGCAGATTTTGGAGAGAGGGCATATAGTGAACATATCATTCCTAGGTGCTTTGGAGGCCATTTTGTAATCATTTTGTCAGATTTTTAAAGAAATGAACCAGATTTTTTGACTCCTATTTTGTGTACTTGTTTTTCAATATCGAATCCCATTTCATCTTTTCTAGCAAGTGTGAAACCGTTTATTATCTAAAGGAAGTGAATGAAATTCTGTTCCTTCTCAAGATAATCAACTACCCCTAGGCCTTGTATGAGAAATGTATGTTGTTAATTGTCCAAGCTGTTTGTGGTAGAACCCTGGTAGCATGAATTTATTAACCTATATGTTGAGCAGAGATTTAGATTGTTAAAGTATTCATTTATGAGTCAGGATTGAAATTCATCTTTTTTGTGAAGTCTAAATTATTCATTGGTGTATCACCCTAATCATTTTAAGTTATAGTATTCTTTCCCTTTTCCCAACAATTTTCAGATCAAGAAAGTGATATTCCATATTTTATAGGAACCGACCTAGAATTCAGAGATTCTTCTTCATTCATAGTCTACCCACAGCTAGAAGAGGCTCCCATTGTCAGGATAGAATTGTTGTTAGCCTTAATGCTTGATTTAAGGTAACAATATTAAGCCTGAACAGTTTTTAGCACGCCCGGTGGGACAATGAACCTGCTTTTCAGTTGTGAGCTATTAGATTTATGATTGTTTCAAGTTTCAGTTGCAGCTCTAAGTGTGGATTTTAATGAGCAGAACTCCAACGAGATCAAATAAGGAAGGTTTTGTGTATCAAGAATTATAGCCAAACAGAAGGGGAGGAAGATCATCTAGAGGTGGAAGAACATTGCATGATCCAAGAGGTACTTCTTTGAATTCAGATTTCTCATCCTTTGATAATCCTATTTTTGAAAGACAAGCTACAAATTCAGAAGAACTAGAGGTTATCATTGAGGAGCTTAATCTTCCTGAGGATCTAGAGGTTCCTAATCATTCCGGATCAGAATTCCCAAGCATTGAAAATTTATCTATAGATAATTCTATTCTTGGAGCTTCTGTCAGTGGTACTGCAGTAACTCCTTAGAATTTAAAGATTTATCAAAGAAAGGTAGCTCAATTTGCTCAACCATTTGTTACACCGGCTATTTAGTAGCAAGCTCCTCCACATCAAGCAATGGACAGAAATTTTCCATGTTTCACGTTTGATCAAGGCAGTCCTTTGAGGATTGCAAATCATAATAATGTTCCATTAGCTGCTCTTAAAGGCTTACCATCATTCACTAGAGAAGGATCAGTAACAGCCATTAAGCACATCTGAGATGTTGCAACTCTTTGCAATGCTCATCATGTTATAGAAGAAGATGTAGCTTTAAAGTTGTTGGCTGCATCACTCAAGGGTAAAGCCCTTAATTGGTTCAGAACCCTTCCAGTAGATTCTATTGCTACTTGGGATACTCTAGGTGAAAGGCTATCCAAATTTTTTGAGGACAAATCTAATAACTTGTCTCTTGTGGAACAATTAACTACAATTAAGAGAGCCCCACAAGAGGAGATGAGTGATTTTAATCTTCATTTTCAAAAGACTTGGAATCGGATCCCTGTTAGGGTAAGACCTTCAGTTGAATATGCATTCTTATATTATTTGAAAAGTCTGAATAGTGATATCTCTATAATGATTCAATCTATGGGAGGTAATACTTTACCTCAAGCTTTTGATACTGCTATTAGGGTAGAGAATAGTCTTATCCAGGTAGGAAAGATAGCTCCTAGGCCTCCTATGCCTTTCTTTCCTAATATATAGTCTAATATGCCATTGGTAGTTCCACCATTATCTATTGTTCCATCTTATAAACCTTCATAAATAGCTCCTACAACCCCCCTAAATGAATTACAGACTATTAAGGATAGTCAGCAAAAAATTGAAAATCTGCTGCAATCTTTTGGTAATGATTTAGTGGCCCTAAAGAGGAATCAAGCTCATTTAAACCCTGCTATTCAAAATTAGTTTGTTGGTTCTTCTACACAGTATCCTAGTCAACCTAATTTTTAGGCTAATAGGCAGCAATTTCAAGGAAATACTAATGCAAATAGGCAAAATTGGAATATGAGACCAAATAGATAATATAATCCAGCACCTTTTAATATTATTAGGGATATTGTGCCTACTCAAAATAATATTGCTATTGATTGCTGTTTTCCGTGAAATGAGCCACATGATCAGTCTACATGTTCTAATGAAATTCTTAATCAAGCTCTCATGGTACAAAATTCAATGAATTCACAGCAGAATGTGTCTGTTAAACACATCCAAAATCAATCAAATCAAACTACTACAGATACTGGATTTTTAAACTGGCAAGAGGAAGAATTTTGTGGACTTAATGAAGATTCATCAACTGCAGCAAATACAAGAGCAAAAAAGAGAGCTCTTGAAGCTGATCAATCTGTTGGGAATGTTTCTTCTCCACCAGTTTCTATTTTGAAGAGTCCTTCAGTTTCCACTAACAAAGATCAAACTCAAAGGATGCTGAAAAAAGTTCTCCTAGATCATCACATAAGGTACAATTTACGGTTCCATTCAATATTATTAATACAATGAAAAAAACAAATGTTACTTTGTCTGCATGGGAAACTCTGTCTATTCGAGGACAGATTGAAATTTTGAAAGAAGAGTTGTCCAAGTTGGCAATTAATTCTCAACAAATAGTACAGTAGTTACCAAGTGTCGTCATGACTAATTCTGAGCCTCCTAAGGTTTAGGAAAAGCCATTAAAAGAAGATAAAAAATGTGCTAAAGTTCAACAGCTTGTAATATCAGAATTTAAGAAGGCTGCAAATAGTGAGAAAATAGCAGTAACCACTAATAAGAAATTGTCAAGTGTACAAAAAACATCAGAAAAGGAAGGTAAGAAATCTACAAATGAAAAGCCTCCTCCTTTTTATGTTTCTTTGATCATTGGAAATAAATTAGTTCATAATTGCATGGTGGATAGTGGTGCAACCAGTACTATTATGCCTAAAAAAGTGGCAGATTCACTGAACTTAAAATATGAGCCTCTTGAGAAGGGTGTAGTCCAGCTGGACGAAACTTCTATTAACACTTTAGGAGTTATTAAAAATGCAAGTTTGACCCTGTACTCCTACCCAAATTTTTCAATTCCACAGGACATATATGTTATTGATTTACCAGCATATTTTGCTATGTGTTTGTCTAGAGATTTCACAGCCAAAATAGATGGCTATTTTTCATCAGATTGGTCACATTTGTACTTCAAAACTAGATATGGTACTAAGGTAACCATAAAATCAGAATTATTGGCCAAAAATCACATAGAGCCTTATAATCCAAGTCTTATTAATGCAAGTTGTGTGATAATGGGTCAAGATGAAATTCCTAATTATTCAGCATATAATACTCAAACTGAAGCATATCCAGATATTGTTCTAGATGAATGGGCTACTAGGAATGAACAGAATGATGACATGTTTGATGTTGGTTTTGAAAGCTACATGATTTTAGAATCTGATTCAGTAGTTCCTAATTTGATTAAAGACTCAGAATCTGAATCTGATGTGTCTAACCAGCTTTGGGATTTGTATTTTGATGGGTCAAGGAATAAGGATGGAGTTGGTGCAGGGGTTGTGTTGGTTTCACCTAATGGTGATAAATTTTATGCTACTTTTAAGTTGTCTTTTCCATGTTCTAACAATGTGGCTGAATATGAAAGTTTGATCCAGGGATTAGAATGGGCAAGATTGAGAGGTATCAAGTGTTTGAGAGCATTTGGTGACAGTGAGCTTATTGTTAAGCAAGTGAGAGGCATCAGTATTGTTAAAAACAAACTACTTAAGATGTATAAATCTAGAGTTTCTAATATTCTAGATGAATTTGATGCTTTCAACCTGATTTCAATTCCTAGAAGGGAAAATATACATGCTAATAGGTTGGCTGGTATTGGTGCTCATATTGCAATAACAGAAAATAAAGGAATAATTTCAAACCAGTCACATATTAAGATAATTGTCAGACCATACATTCCGGATAATGACACATATTGGCAAGTTTTCAATACTGATGAACATATCCTAAGTTTTTTGACAGAAACAGATGGTTTTTCAGCTTCAAGAGATTAAAAAAACATTCAGCAAATGGAAGACCAGATTATTCAATTGAAAACCAATAAGCTGCCAAAGGGATTAGTAAGCTTGGAATCAGCTTTTAATTCTGATGACCAGTTTAGAAAGGATAAAACCAACTTGATGATTGAAGAAGATCATTATGAAGAGGTAGAAATTTTCAGAGACAAGCGGTTGAAGGTTGGTAAAATAAATTCTCCTGAAGAAAAAGAACTGTTTATTGATCTTTTTAGAGAATATAATGATGTTTTTGCATGGGATTACTTTGATCTAAAGGGTTTTGATCCTCAATTAACCCAACATACTATAGAATTGGAGCCTAATGCTAGGCCAATTAGACAAAAGCAAAGACCTATAAACCCCAAATTAGAACCATTAATGCTGAAAGAGCTGAGAAAACTCCTAGATGGTGGTATTATATTTCCTATTAAGCACACATCTTGGGTTTCTAACTTAGTACCAATAAGGAAGAACAACGGAGAGATAAGACTTTGTGTAGATTTTAGAGACCTTAATACGGCATCTCTGAAAGATAGACACCCTCTTCCTTCCATGGAACAGATTTTACAATATGTTTTAGGTTCTGAGAGATTTTCACTCTTAGATGGGTATTCTGGCTATAATCAGACTTTAGTCAAAGAATCTCATCAGTTTAAAATAGCTTTTACAACTAAATGGGGTAATATGGCCTACAGAAGAATGTCATTTGGGTTATCAAATGTTGGAGCTACTTTTCAGAAAGCAATGGACATGGCTTTCAAGAATCTAATGTATAAGTTTGTTCTAGTATACCTAGATGATGTGACAATGTACAGCAAGATTGCACAACAACACATTGATCATTTAAGACAGATATTGCAAAGATGTAGAGAATTTGGAATTTCTTTAAATCCTAAGAAATCTATGTTTGCAGTTCATGAGGGAAAAATCTTAGGATACCAAGTGTCTAAGGAGGGAACAACAATTGATCCTAAAAGAATTCATGCAATTCTTGAGCTTTCATTGCCTAAACATAAGAAAGGATTGCAGAGTTTTATTGGAAGAATTAACTTCGTAAGGAGATTTATCCCTAATATTGCAAATTTATTAAAACCATTTACCACAATGCTTAAAAAGGATATTCCTTTCATCTGGACTGATGAAGGAAAGAAGAATTTTGAATTGATTAAATTGGCTTTGTCTTCAGCCCCTACTCTTGTTAATCCTGATTTTACTAAAGACTTCATTTTGTATGCCTATGGTGGTTCTAACATAATTTTTGCTATGCTGGTTCAAAAGAATGATGAAAAACAAGAGCAACCAGTTGCATTTTTCAGCAAAGGTATGGATGATTATGAGAAAGGTACACTTTTATTGAGAAACATGTACTTTCTATTATTAAAGCTTTGAAGAAGTTTAAGCATTTAATTGCTAGAAATAAGGTGCATTTAATGGTTGCTCGCCCTAGCATCAAGGATTTTTTGTTGAACAAGGATGTTAATGAGAAGAGAGCTGGTTGGATAACAAGGGTTAAGGAGTATGATGTGTAGATTCACGTAACTAAGCTAGCTAGAGGCAACGGCCTTTGTGCACAAATGGCAGAAGAAGAAGAACAGATTGAAGCATCCAAAGAATCTAAAAACTTACAAGTTGATATTGTATTGTTTAATGATCCTATGACTTGGTTGTTAGATATGACCAGATTCTTGCAAACTGGACAATGCCCAAATAATCTTGATAAGGCAAAAATGAGGTACTACAGGTTACAATCTATTCCCTATGTTCTTATTGATGGTGTTCTATATAGAAAAGACTATTTTAGAATGTTTCTTAAATATATTGATTCACTAGATCAAGGAAGAATTTTATCTGAGTTTCATGATGGATCTTGTGGAGGACATTTCAATCCTAAAACTACAGCCTAGAAAATACTAAGGGCAGGCTGTTATTGGCTTGATTTATTTAAGGATGCTTATGTTTGGGCTAGAAAATGTCAGAAATGTGCACTTTTTGCAGGTAAACAAAGGCTGGCAGCACTACCATTAAAACCAATTGTGGTTGATCAGCCATTTGCAAAGTGGGGAATGGACTTTATTGGTCCTATCAATCCTAATTCTAGTGCAGGTCATAAATGGATTTTAACTACTACTAATTATTTTACAAGATGGACTGAGGCTATTGCACTAAAGGAGGCTTCTGGACCTGCTGTGTTAAAATTTTATGAAGATATTACAACTAGGTTTGGAGTTCCTCAATCAATTATTTCTGACAATGCTATGGCTTTTATTGGTTTAGCTATTACAGAATGGGCTGTGAAGAACAAGATTTATTTAAACACTTCTTCAAACTATTATCCTCAGGGTAATGGTCTTGCAAAATCTACAAACAAAAATCTAATCATAATTATCAAAAAGACTCTGGAGGATAATAAGAGGGATTGGCATTCCAAATTGAAGGCAGCCTTGTGGCTAGATAGGATTACACCTAAACAGGTAATTGGGAATTCCCCTTATGTCCTAGTTTATGGTAAAGAAGCCAGATTGCCAGTTTCCACTGAAATTCTAGCCTTGCAGCTAGCTGACCAAATGTTGTTGTTTGGAGAAGAAGATCCACTTAAACTGAGGTATGCTGATTTGTTACAACTTGAAGAGGAAAGGAGAAAAGCATTGGATACGATGGAACTTAAGCAAACACAAACTAAAAGATCTTTTGATAAGAAATCTAAGTTTAGAGAATTTAAAGAGGGAGATTTAGTACTCAAGTGGGATGTACTAAAGAGCAGGCCAGGGCAGCATGATAAATTTGATAATTTTTGGTCAGGCCATTTTGTTATAATAGCCTGTAAAGACAACAATGCTTTTCAGTTGTCTACAACTGAAGGGGAAGAATTGCATATTCTAGTTAATGGAATACACCTAAAGCTTTGCTTTGAGGGTTAGGTTTGTTTCAGTTTTTCAAAATTCAATAAGTGTTGTCCAAGCACTAGGTTTTTAGGTTGCATTGAGTCTAGTTTAGATGCATTTTCATTTTCAATAAAGGTTGCATTCATGGTTCAGTTTTCTTAAATTCTATTGCCCTATGATAAGCCTACAGGTCATGTCTAGCAGGTAGACATCTAGTAGAAGTTGCCAAAATTGTTACTAAAAAATAGAGCTTACAATACAATAAGCATAAGTAGGAAAAGGTTGCATTTGTTTGTCTGATTAACACTACCTTGCAGGTTTTTTTAGTTTACATTATTGCATTCATTCTAGATGTCATTATTGTACTCTAAGTATTGATCAAGTATTGCACAATTCAAAATTCATCCATGATCATTACATTGTGCATTCATACTGAATGTAGTATACAAATGTCCTTTCTTGTTTCATATTTCAATTCAATATTTAGAGTACATTGCAAAATTGAAAAGAAAGATTGAAGTATGGAATGGGGGTCCCATGCATTGCCTTGTCTTGTCTTTGAGTCTGCTAGTTGTCTGCTAGGTATCTGCATTTAGGTCTTCATCTTTCACTCTCCATCCGCATCTAGGTCTTTAGAGTCTCCATCTGCATTTAGGTCTTTAGGGTTTCCATCTTCATGAGAAAGAGAGAAAATGGTTAGATCCTGATGGATCTAAGCAATACATGAGAATCAAATAACATACTGTAGCAATCAAGTTTTCAATACTGCATATCAATCTGGAAAATTAAATGAAATAAGGAAATGTACATTGACACTCACTGCAAGGTAGTGTTAAAGGGACTTGTTTCTCACATGAAACATTTTACTACTAATGATCATTATGGTGTATGTTGTCCTTTTTATTAACCAGATGTCTGAATTAAAGGGACTTAGTATGTTTCCAAACTGAGAAACCTTTGTCAGATAATGTATTTCATAATGATGTTATTTGAGAGCTTGACAGATTATCTTGCGGATAATAGCTAACTGGTGTTCATATTCAGTTATTGTCAAAGATGCGGATCAAGATGGTTTGAATACAAAAGAATGTTACAGAAAATGCCAAATGATTGCTAACTTTCCAGTTCAAGATACAAATGGTACTGCATAAATATTGGTACAAATATGTCCTTGTTGTTCCTAAGTATATTTTCAAATTATAAATATATTTGTTGTTGAATACAAAAGAGTGCTTCAAGATTAAGCTTTAAAATCATAAAGTGTTTACAGTTTGTTTTTATTGAGTGTCACGAACCCGTGTTCGAACCTCATTAGTTAAACATTTTGATGTTTTTGAATGTCACAAGCCCAGGCTTGAACTTCATTAATAGTAAATAAACATTTTCATCTTGTTGTACTTATCATATTAAGTGCAGATTCAGCATCAATGTGAATTATTTACAGTGGACAAAGCTATAGGATGCAAGCTGAACATAAAATGGAAAGTATGTATAAACTGGAATAGAGTATGTGAGTCTAGCAGAAGAATATCATAAAGGACAGAGTACTTATCTGTTGTGGAAAAAAGAAAGTGTTTTGAGCATCTCTCAGTCATAATCACCTTCTAAGGTTTGCGAAGGTTATGAGTGAAAGATGTAATGGCTTTGTGTTTTATAGATTATATTTTTAAATATTTTTCACTCATAACCTTGCAACTTTAGTGAGTCATTAAGAGGTGTTTTCATGGTTTCCTGGAGCGACTGTTCAGCATGGCTGAACTCATCATATATGGTTTGCAAAGCAGAGAGTTCACCAGTTCATCAAGTTTATAGCTGTTGATTACACAACGTTTTATTCATGTCAACAAAAGAGAGTCAACAATTTGGATGCTCTATGTTATCACAGAATATGCTGAGGTAGATACTAAAATTGATAAAGTT
This sequence comes from Chamaecyparis obtusa, assembly GCA_027943335.1. NCBI lineage: Eukaryota > Viridiplantae > Streptophyta > Pinopsida > Cupressales > Cupressaceae > Chamaecyparis > Chamaecyparis obtusa. The sequence continues at coordinate 1,348,389 of BSBK01000325.1, read as the reverse complement.
GCAGTTGAGAGTAATTCAAAGTTCCATCAATGTGAGAAGTGTGTTGCTGTGTCAATTTTAGAAAATGACCATAAGCTGCTTACTGGTGTTCCAGTTATCAAAATGTGAAGGGATTATTTTCTTTTAAGTAAATTGAAGAACATTATTAGTAACAATCATCGTTTTAAGAATCAGATGAAATAACAACAGTTAAAACAGTGACTGTTACTGGTTTATAAACAAGTTTATATCTGTGCTAGTCATAAATGCTTCAAATGTGTTCACAGTTGTCAATAAAACTGTTGAGAACAATTTCGAGTTCACAAACTTTCAAACCCATATAGAAAAGAGAAATTAATAGTCAAAACCAAGGTTGACATCATTAAGTAACAGTGGATACCGAGGATGAGCTCAAAGAAATGCACAGAGAATATCAAATGAAGGTAACGACACTTCAAACCCGCAGCTGATGCTAAGTCATAAACTCAACTCACGGGTTTTACCACAGTCACAGCATGGTAAGCATTACACATGGTAAGTACCGCATATGGCATGTATATGTGGTGAACAAGTTTCAGGTTCATAAAGCTTTAAACCCGCATATGCTTTCAACAATAAACAACAATTGACTTCGAAGAAATGCATGGAGCCCGTACTAAATAAAGCCATGTAAATATGGTGAACAATAGATAAAAGTACATGAAGCCATTGAGCCGCGGTTACAAGTAGCAATAGAAACTGAAAGCTAATGAATAGTTCAGCAAAGATATAAACAATAGATGTCGTGAAGCATGATATGGGCTCGTTGGCATAAAAAGAGAACTCTCAGTGTAACCAAGTTCATGCATGGTAAAAGAACAAGCTACAGTTTGACTGTTGAAGACAAAGACATAACTATGACTCATAAACCATGAGTATATCAAAAGAAACAGTCATAAATTCAAAGCAACAATGAAACAAACAGTTAACAAAGAGAACCCATGAATAATGCATGCTCGAACTTTGTATTTCATTGCAAAAAAATCAACAGAGAGTTCGAAAAAGTAACTTACAGTTCACTGAATGAGAGATGGAAGTAATGTCGAGTTCCTTGTCAAAGATGCACACAAAGAAGTAGCAGAGAAAGCTCGAGTCCAGCAGCAGTTGAAGATTTTCACAGTTAAGCCGAGCTCCTTCAGCATTTTAGGAAGCTTAGGGTTTCATTTCCCTGAGATTTCTCCGAGAAGAATGAAGAGAACACAAACACAAATGCCAAGGAGAAAAATGGAATAACTGTTTTGGAGTTCGCCAAGTAAAGCAACGCATTCAATGCATGAAAGTGCCAGCAAAGCCTCGAAAACTGAAAACATGCCACCTTTCATCCTTATCTCATCGTTCTTTGTATTGCATTGCAAGTGGATCGAAGGTCATGTCGACTTCTCCTCTTTGTAATAGTTCACACTTAGATATTTTATCTAAGTTTAGGAAGTAGAAGTTAGGAGATAGGGGTAGTATAATTAATATTAAATTTTTATTTAATATTAATTTCTTTTATAATTTTTGGCGTTTTCTTTGTAAAAAGGATTTAATTCCTTATATTAGGCCAAGAATTTAGGGAAGAGGCATGTTTTGAGGAACTTGGTTTAGTCGAACATTTTTAGGTGCGCTTTTAGGCTAAAATTTAGGAGCTTAGATTTTCGAATTTGAGGCTGGAGTTGGATATAAAATTGATTTTTGATGATCGATTAAGGGTTGCAAATTTTGGAGAGAGGGCATATAGTGAACATATCGTTCCTAGGTGCTTTGGAGGCCATTTTGTAATCATTTTGTCAGATTTTTAAAGAAATGAACCAGATTCTTTGACTCCTATTTTGTGTACTTGTTTTTCAATATCGAATCCTGTTTCATCTCTTCTAGCAAGTGTCAAACCGTTTATTATCTAAAGGAAGTGAATGAAATTCTGTTCCTTCTCAAGATAATCAACTGCCCCTAGGCCTTGTATGAGAAATGTATGTTGTTAATTGTCCAAGTTGTTTGTGGTAGAACCCAGGTAGCATGAATTTATTAACCTATATGTTGAGCAGAGATTCCAATTGTTAAATTTTTCATTTATGAGTCAGGATTGAAATTCATCTTTTTTGTGAAGTCTGAATTATTCATTGGTGTATCACCCTAATCGTTTTAAGTTATAGTATTCTTTCCCTTTTCCCAACAATTTGCAGATCAGGAAAGTGATATTCCATATTTTATAGGAACCGGCCTAGAATTTGGAGATTCCTCTTCATTCATAGTCTACCCATAGCTAGAAGAGGTTTCCATTGTCAGGATAGAATTGTTGTTAGCCTTAATGCCTGATTTAAGGTAACAATTCTAAGCCTGAACAACTATATGAAACCATAATGGAAAATACAACATGAATACATGAAAATGATCTTGAGAACACATGGAATCCAACATAAAAAGCTTATTTGCACATAGACGCTCAAGGACTACTAACTGCCAAAAATGCACAAGATTGTAGGTAGATATGAATAGGGTTGCAAAAACATGTGTGCATGGCTACAAGAACATATGTGCAAGAAAAGGGATAGATGCATGGGAGGATTGAATGAATGCATGGGATTGCAAACATATGCACAGGGGCAGAAATTATATGCACGGGACTACCTAGAAATGTCAAATTTATAAAAATACAAGTGTCAACACAAACGTATGAACTAATAAATGATTCCTCCACACTAGGGGTTACTAGATACACGTAATCTAGGTCAATTATACTCAATTGCATCTATAAACATCATATAAATGAAATGCATTTAGTGTAAGTACGACATATAAAGTAGTAAAGAGAGAGAGAGAGAGAGAGAGAGAGAGAAAGAGGGAAGAAGAAGTGATACACAACGCACTAAGTTGCTTGATCAATTCCACCACCTTTTCACTTATGGTCATGCCACCTGACCATGTGGAACCCTCAAGCCCATGCCACTATGCTCATGGAGATAGTCACACAACCAAAAGAAGGAAGCAAGCATAAAAAGGAATGCACGTATACACTCACACCAATCAATGCAAACAATGCAAATAACTATGAACAACATGGGGAACACTCAAGATGAAGAGTTTGAACCACAATAGTAAAGATAATTGCCTCATAAATCAACCACATGATCAGAGAAACCCCCAAGAACACATCTAACTTTCCAAACCAAAAGAAATGCTTGAAGAAAAAATAGAAGCAAGTGAAAGAAAATTCAGACCAAGGATAAAATACCACACCAAGATACGAGAAGGGTGATCATGACCTCAATACCGTTCACCCGTAAACATGTAAGAGAAAACTCCCAAAAGGTGAATCAACATCAAGGTGAATAGGTGCTCAAAGCAATCATCAATTTTTTGACATCGTGGAAGAAAATGAACAGCCTAATGATGATGAAATTACATTTTTAAAAATATAAATTCATGCAAGTGCAACCAAGCATCAAATGTAAGAAGTAAAGTGGAAAAAAAATTAATTTACATCCCAGAACTAAATTCTAAACAAGAAGCAACTGAAAATATGTAGTTGGAGAAGAGAAACAAGAGGCATTACCTATAAATGGAGAGAAAGACCAAAATAGAGAGAAAATAATCAAATCTCCCATTGTGCAGTTGAAACTTTTAGAAACCCATAGCAATCCCACCACAGTTACAATGAGCTACTACCCACAAAAATCCAATAATCCAGTCACACCCAATAGGCAAATTTCCAACAAGGGGGTTGGAGTAATTTTCAAAATCCAAAATTTAATATATATATATATATATATATATATATATATATATATATATATATATATATATATATATATATATATATATATATATATATATATATATATATATATGAGGAAATGAACTCCTATTCAAAAATATAAAGCACGTTTTAAAAAAGGCATTTGCTCCAATTTAAAATCAATAAAATCCAAAAATAACTTCAAGCTAATTATAATTCTCAAAAATTTCCTCAAATATGATTTATTTAATTCCAATCAAAAGGAATAGATATATAGCTTTAATGGGGAAATGAGAATCAAGAAGATAACACATACAAAAGAGGAGGATCGAACCACAAAATATCCTACTCTATGTATAGATTTTTATCCCATTCAAGAAAGAAAGACTAAGCATGATATAAGCATCATAAAATACTCAAATAAAGCAAATGCAAAATATCACTTATATTAATTGCCAAGTTTCTCTCTTCTTTGTGTAGGCTATCATATTTTCCCTTTGATAATGATAGCATAAAGATTCATGAATTGTGGTTGTCAAAAAATGAAGAATCACCTTCATTCTATATGTCTCTAGACTTCAACAAATGGTTCATATTAAGGGGTGTTTTTTTTCATAATGGATGACCAAAATTGATTGTGACAAGATTGATTGGATAGATTACAAAGACTAATTGATAGATAACTAACTACATGACTAAAGACCGAATATGCATCTAATTGCATGACAAGAGACTGGACAGATAAGTGATTGCTTAAGTTAGTAGATTGACTTTATTGAGGAGATGAACTAAAGATTGATTGATAGATAACTAACTACATGACTAAGGACCGAATATGCATCTAATTGCATGACAAGACATTGGATAGATAAGTGATTGCTTAAGTTAGTAGACTGACTTGATTGAGGAGATGAACTAAAGGATATAATTAGTATTAAATTATTAAATAATTATTTAATTGTGCACGAGGGAGAATAAATAAGTTAAATAATTTATTTAGTTTTAGAAGAGTAAGTTAGCATTGTGCAAATGGAATAATTAAATGAAATAACCATTTAATTATGGTGACAAGAACAAGGAATGTTAGTTTAATTAAATAATTAAAAATAATTTAATTAAAGTTGGAGATAAGGAATTAATTAAATAATAAAATTGTTTAATAAATAATTGGAGGAGTATTTTGATAATTAAGTAATTAAAATAATTATATAATAATAGAAGACTAGAATAATTTTGTATTTCTTTTAAAGAGGGGTAAATGCTTTGACCCAAAGCTATGAACCGGCAAGGCCACAAATTGAGGACCTCATCCCCAATAGGATTTGAACCTTGATGAACAACACAACAACTTAACCATCACATGACAATGTCAACAGAATAAATAATTTAATTAATTAGAGAAGACTTAGTTAATTAATTCAATAATTAAAATAATTATTTAATTTTAGGTGACAAGAATTAAGAAGATTATTTAATTAAATAAAAAATATTATTTAAATGTGGGAGACAAGAATCAAGAAGATATTTAATTAAATAATAAATATTATTTAATTTATTATTTAATTGTGGGAGAGGAGAATCAAGAAGATTACTAAATTAATAAATGAGATAAAAAAAAATTATTTTAGAAGGGGTATGTGTGGGATCATGGTATACCAAACTATGGTCTTAAGTGGCAATGAAAAATCAGCAAATCAGGATTAGTCAACTTGATGTAAAATGTTGAACAAGTTATCAACCTTTTGTCAAAAAGTTGTAAAAATAGAAATTGTAGGTAATTGAATTTTAGTTTCTAAACTACTAGCCATTTTCTGAAAAAAAAATAAAAATGAATCTAATTGGTGAAAATTGTAGATTTCAATTTAGTAGTACAAAAATTTCAGGAAAAAGATAAGAAGTAGGTGTATGTATGACCACCTTAATCACAATCAAAAGATAATACTTTTTAAAAGATTCTCGATATAAGTAATAGACTCATTTTCAAATGTGACGCATGTATTTTTGTAATTTTTTTCCAAGTAAATAATTAATTATGAATTTTATGCTACAACTTTTCAAAATAAAAAAACTCTCATATTTGACTGGCTTAACTAACTCTAAACTTTACAAAATTGAAAACTTTTATTGTAGTAGGTGAAGCATAGAATGTGACACGTGTTTCATATTTCAGAAAGGTTATAGCATTTGAAAGTTATAGTTATTTTTCAATCAATCTATCAATCAAGACTTCAGAGGTATAATCCTTTTGTTAACTGTTGGGTGTTTGATTTTGCTTTAGGGCTGTTGTATCTCTTTATTTTTTTCTTGAGCAACATTTTATCTGATTTTTTGGAGTCTGTTAGCCTTTTGGTAGCATTTTGTGTAGTGGGCTTTATTGAAAATCTTTTTATAATCTAGATGAAAAGGGTTTCATGTCCCTTCAAAACCTTATTTTGCTATTAATCAAAAACTTTGCATCTTTATTTTTACTATCATAAATTGATTTATCAACAAAGTCATCAACCTCATCATGAGAAGATAAAGAACTATTAGTATGCTCCTCACAAGATATGATCATTATCAAAACATGAGAATTAAGAAAGAAGATTAGAGACCTCATGTGAAGGTGAAAATGTGTACATAGATCACAAGGTTTCTCAAGGAGAGATGATAAAGAGAGGCAAAAGTAGGGGATGTCATAAGTAAACAAGGCAAACTAGCATGAGATATAGTGACTAGTGCATTATGATTATCACTTGAAGGAATACTCCTAGAGGTATCATGTGAGGTCAATACTAAGTATCAACATTTATCTAATGGGTGTATAATCAAAATGAATCTACAAGGTAGAGTGCTATAACATAGATGGTCAAAGCATGCATAAGAACCATAATGAATGAAAGATTAGACAAGCACTAAACAAATAAATGTGACATGTAGCATCATATATGTGATAGAAGGATGGAATATCATCCAAGACAAAAGGGTAAAAGTGAATAAAGCTTAAAAAACACCTAATATTCACATGATGATGCAAAATTAAGAGATACATGGTTTAAAAAACACCAACAAATCACGATCAACAAGAGTGGGTAGGTAGGTAAAGAGGAAAGAGATAAAATAATAAAAGCCAAAAGCCCTAGTACAAGTGGACAAATCACAAGGTTGTATTCAAACAATAATGAGATGAAATGCAATTGATAAATGCAATAAAAAATACACAAAATCAAAGATATAAAGATGGTCAAAATCCTGGGGTAAGGCTCTAAAGAGGTTTGAATGTCAAGTTCACCAAAATAAAACAAATTTAATAACTTTTTTACTAAATGTAGTTTTAATAAATATAAAAAATAATATAATCAAATTAACCTAAGAGTTCAAATCCCCACTTGGCCCAAATAAAATAGTGTTAATGCTAGTTTGGGCCCACCTCCGTTGGGTCGGTGTGCTCGCGGGCTCTATGTCCCTGGTTGTATAATGTATTGGTCACTTTTAAACAAAAGCTCAAAATCACTTAATATTAGATGTGTTGGAAACAAAGCAACAAAATCTGAATTCTGTTCATAAAATTCCCGTAAGGTCAATTATGTGCCCATAGATTTGACCATTAATATTTGGAAATATCCATTGCCTACAAATTTGATTTTGTCGTTTGTAAACTTGCACTGTTGATGGAAATGACTTGCACACGACTTGTCAAATGTTTCTACCTATGATGGAAACTTGTACTGTTGATGACCTTTTGGGGGCTTTGCTAAGCAAGGATATTCTCTTTATGACAAGCCCTTGGATTTAATTTAAAATTTTGGTCAAAGTTGGAAGACAGCAAGCTATATTGCACGCGATGCTGATGTGGTTATGATGATGCTTAGTGATAGAGACGTGACTTGGTCCAACAAAATGCAATGCAAAAGGATGATGGAGTGACAATGCAATGGCTAGGATTTGCTCGTTTGTTGATGCAAAAGCACATGTTGATGTGGAAAGTTGAACAATGGATGACAAATGATCCTTCGTAACAAATTGATTTCGTAATAGTTGATGGCTATGATATGCTTGGTGGATAATGGATGCTGCTTGAAGATGCAAATGACTAGGGAGGACTCTAAATGCACACCCTGGATGAATAACTAAATGTTTGCCTTTTAAGACCCCCCTCTAAGAATATAAATATGTGCGTATATCAGTTAATTTTAGAACCCCCTTAAGAACATAAACATGTGTCCAAATTAGCTATTTCTAGAACTACTCCCTTAAAGATCATAAATCTGTCCAAAGTGATCTAAAACAAGAGGGAATTGCACTTCTAATTACTAAAATACTAACACAAATATCTATGTTCTTCCGGAGTAAAGATAAACCCTATCAATTACAAAAATAAAGAAAGAAGGTAGAATGGTTCAATTATTGCATTTTCAAAATTAGTATCTTATCAAAGAATTGAAACAAATACCTTAAAATTAAACACGGTATTGAAGATGCAACAAATGGGTGCATTACATTCAATGACATATCTTGTATAGTGTGGTCATCTCGAGGAAACACGAAATTGATGCCTGCTATAAATAACACAAATCAACAATAGTGTAAAGCTTTGATGATGGCCAGAAAAACTGAAACTGTGCTAATCTGAACAGTTTCAAAACATATTGAAATAGCAGCTCGGATTACAAGATTTCAGATGCAGTTGCCCAAAATTCTCTCGCACATATCAACAAGAAATTTCCAGTACACCAAACTACTCTCTCTAAGCTTTTTTGCTGCTGCCGCTGGTCCATGGCTTAATTACTGCAATAACTATTATGACAACAATAATCAAAAGAATTATAATGGCAATACACATCCACTTCCTTGAATTCCGCTGTAAACTCTTGGCCTTTTGAAGAGCTACAGTTCCTGATTGCACATGGTCCACAGCATTTGAAACCTGAAGGAAAAGCCAATTTGCATTGAAGTTTACATTAGCATATGAAACTGAAGACTTAATCAATAACATGCACAGAACATTGACATGCCAGCTAGCATGATTAATCTCATTCAACGATTATTGAATAGATGAACAAAAACCAAAACAATATTTCACCTCAAAATATAAGAAGCGTGAATGCTTTTAAATGTAGAGAACACGGATATCATATGAATGCAAACATCAACAATTGTCCACTTGAAAAGTAAAAGGTCATAGAAATGCTTTTTATTAAATAGGTAAAACAGGATTTGATGGGGCCTTGGAACTTTTTACAACCAGCAGAAGATTAGCTAAAAGCCTAAAACACAGCAAAACATTCGCAAAAAGTGAACCCAGACACCATCAGCAAAATGCCAAAAAGAACAAGCCATCTGGATAAAAGGCCAGCAAACAACAAAAACAAGGTAACAAAACTCCCTAAGCTACAGCTGTTTCAGGATTTCTACAGCCTCCAGCTCTTGCTGGTACAAGCTCTCATTAAGTTTAGTGAAGTCTTGGAGATCCTTTTCTTCCTCAAAGGACTTCTTTCTGCTACTCCTTTTTCCTTGCATTACAACCTTCCTTTACTGTCTTACCAAACTTCTATTTGTAAATGGGGCATGGATGCAGAAAACAGGAAGAAGAAAATCTGAAAAACTTGACTGAATAAAGAAAGTCCAGCTGAGAATGACCAAAGATAACTGCTTCCACCCTGTAAAATATCATGGTTTCTTGTAACTGAGAATTTTTTTATGTTACCAGGTTGCTGGGAAATCCCCCAGATCTTAGTCCAGTTCATTCCAGATTTGGATTCAGGTTCAATTTGTTCCGGGTATGAGCAGAGCCTATTTTAATTTCTTTTCACTTTTTTTTTTAATTTTCATGTGCATATGCTTGTCCATTGAGTTACACACACACATGTTTTTATATAGAAAAACCAAAACAAATAAAGCCCCCAAAAAACTAACCATAACTGCTTATTGAAACCCCATGCAGCTGTATGAGAACCATAACCAGTAACTTGGATCTTTTTTGTTCCTTAAAATACAGTCAAAATTAACCACCTTTTACAATCACTATAATGAAAGCTGAAGAAAAAAATATTTCAATCCAAAGAAAATATATGGAATTTAGTTTCTTCCCTATTTTCGAAGACACCGCCCTATTTGCATGGCAAAGAGTCTAATGCAAGTACACTCAGGACAATGTCAAACTAAAACTAGTAGAAATTGTGCCCACATAATATGTTTAATGAGAATGATAAATGACATTTTTTACAAGGATGCAGTATACTTTAAAAATACATTCTTCATGTCTGGATTTGGTTGTAAATTGGGGGTAAAATTTTGTAGATACTTTAATAACCGTCCATAATTATGATGAAAGTTAACTATATCTAGTTTGACTGCACCTTTGAAATAAAGCAATTTAACAAGACACATATCAGGGTTCAAGGTAGCATTACTAGGAAATGAGACAAAAATATTCATGAATCCCAAAAATCTTTTATGCTACAAAATTGAGTTGTATCCAAGAATTTCTGTATAGGATTCATTCAGTTTAATTTCAGCCCATAGTTTGAATCACCAATTGATGATTCCTTCTTTTGAGTTTGGACCACTCCAAACTGGAAATTACAGTACCTCAGAAAGTTAGGAGCACTTCAGGAGGTTAGAAGTACATCAGGGAAAAAAATAGCAGATGAAAAGGATAAGAAAGAGATATTTTCCACAGCAAGTCAAATGGTGATATTGCTATCAGGATTCAATTGTGTAGTTTTTGAGTCAAACTCGTTGACCCACGTTTCATGAGTAGTGGTTCGCAAGAACCCATCTCTCATGAGAATGAATGGAACACTTAGCACTCATTATAGGTGAACCCGTCTATAATGAATGGTTCATAAGGCACAACATTTGCTGAAAGTTTTGAAAATGGGTTAGCAAGCTAAAGGAGCTTAACCTTGGAGGAAAATCCATGGTTAAGCATGCTTGAGTTAGAGCAATATTGGAATGGGTGACCTCCTGGGAAGGCCTGAGGCTTCACCACTTTGAGCATCACCTAGATGCAATGAGTGGTGTGTCCCATTCACTCTCTTTACAGACAGGTTCTTGTGAACCACTACTCATGAAACATGGGTCAACGAGTACAAGATGAAAAGGATTGAAACAGGAACATGCATTATCTGAAATATGTCATCCAGCCTCAAAAAGGTGATGGACTCTCAGTTAATACAAGGTAACCAAATATCTCTATAGTACAAAAATCAAAAAAGAAAGCAAGTGGCTGATCCAATTTAAGATGCCTCCAAGCACATCTAGGGCAATTTGGGAAGATCCAACTGGATCAATTTCTCTTTTGTTCATATTTGTGGTTACCTTTTATACGAATAAAAAGATGCTCCTGGAGCAGTACACATCTGTTTCTACGGCTAGTCTTATATGTCTCAGCTCAGTGAAAGAGTACTTCGGTCTTAGAAATTACTTAAGAAATCCTTATTACAGAAACCATGTTTATGCTCCTCAGGATTGCATTACTATTGATTATAAATAACTAAAACCAGGCTTTCGTGCTCCTCAGGTTTCTCCAGCAATCAATTACAAATAACAAAACCATATTTTTAATTTTTGTGCTCCTTCAGCATTGCATAACTATACATTATGAATGGCATCCTCTCATGGTACACCTAATTGATTATTTGAAACGACAAGTCATGAATAATTTTGAAATAAAAGAGCAATCATCATGTGGTTGCCCAAAAGCCTTCCATGAAAAGCTTTGAAGGCCATTTGTGCTATCAATTTTGTAATCTATCTTGTGCACTTGAGCTTCAACATACAGCCATTCTCTTTACTCTCTCCTATTTGTGCAGTAATATATCAGTCTTGCACAAGTCATTAATGTTCAGACCAGACCATTACTCTGACATGGTATAGTTGCCAAGGATGTAGGGTGTAAACCTTGACTGTTCTTGGCTCCACATATTGCTCATGATAGTGAGCTCCCAAAAGTATGCACACTTCAATGGTATGTTGCTTGCAGTTCTGTAAGCACCCTCAAATAGATCCTCCGGTGTAAACAGCTAATTTGCAACAAATTGTGTTCTTGGTAAGCAAGAGAGTGGTTGGTCTCTTATGTGGTTGCTACAAAGTTATGCATGACTCCTTGGGCCTACCTTAGAAGTATTGTGGCATTTTAAGTTGCAAAATTTGAAAAATTATCATTTTGGGTCAAAAGAAAATGTGATATTGGTACTCCACTTCCCACAGTATATAAAAGAACCAAGGGCATACTTACCTTCGGACCCATGATGACTTTGTCTCCTTTATATTTGTTGGTAAACAGATTGGTCACTGTGAATTCACCTTCAAAACTGACCCTGTTGACCCTATGAGCAATGACAATTGTGCCAACAGTTGGAGAGATTGCAATCAAATCGCAATCTTCCTCTATGTTTGAGAGGGGCAGCTCCCTCGTATGATAGGGTGATTTAAGATTTTTGTGTACTTTTAACCGGAAAGTACAAAAAGGATAAAACATTAAACTAAAAGATAATGAATAATAGAAACCCTATGGAAAACATACAAACACCAATAGGATTTCATGACTGATAACAATTACAAAGGGGGTTTAAGCACAAGATAAGTTTTTATATGCAATGGTGATGAACGAGGAGAAACACATTTCCACATACAAAGAAATGAGTTATCTTATCACATTCAAACCAAGAGACTAGGGTATGAATGTATTTCATCATTTCCATATATCATTTTAATTGAAGACCAATAGATTGCATAAGTATACAAAGGGACTATCAATTTAACATATGAGAAATTGATAATAATAACTGAGAAACACATTTAAGACATACGAGTCAAATGCATTCCTTCTTGTCCTTTTGAAAATATACTAGTTCAAAAAGGCTTAAGTGCAAAGTATGAACATAAAAGTTTTCCAAAAATTCCTCTACAAAATTCTCATGAGTTTTCCCTCCGTAAGAGTCGCCCCATTCTTACATGCTATATCTCCTCTATTTAAAGACCTCTTGTTATAACTACCTTTCCGGGTTAGTAACCAACTAAGTTAGAGCACGGAAGTTATTCATGCTTTTACAACCAACTCTAACTTTTACAAAATAAAAGCCAAAATCCCAACTTTAACAGAAGGAAAGTCAAAATCTTAACTAAAACTCAAAATTGACCAAAGTAACAATATTTACAAAATGTTTACATAGATATGAAAATTGCAACTTTATCCAACTATTCTTATCATGGTGACATTGTTCTCTTGGCACTCTTTGAAATGCTTTTGGTGATGCTCCTTGTTTCTCCTTCTTAAGTCTAGAAATGTTAGACCAAGACCTTATCTAAACTTTCATCATTTTTCTTATTATAATGGCGTACATTGCATTTGCTTCTTGATCACCTTACGGCATTATTCATTTGATGATCGACCAGCACAGTACCAGCATGAGAAAAAGGTAACGTGGCAGTGGAATTGGATTTTGTATATTCTCCAAGTTGACATTTTTAGGATTGATAACACCAAGATTGACGTTGTTTGTAGCATGTGTTTTGATTTCAAGTAGAATTTACGTCTCTATTCTCCTTATCACAATCATTAACATCCACAAACAAACACATATCTGTTTCCCTGCTTGGTTTTATAGACAAACCTCCTTTTGGCTGAGATAGCATGTCAATATTTTCTCCTTGTAGTTTGCATAGCTCTCGACATGCATTGTCAACATCTTAACACTTCATCCGTAGGTCCACTATGAGCATCTATAAATAAAGGTAGAAAAGATGTCCTTGAAGGTCATATAACACTCTTCTACATATTCCAAGCACTTTAAGTTTTGAAAATTATTTTCAACAACTCCATTTTGTGCTTATCATATGGTCGTGAGCTTCGCCTTCTAAGAGTCAAGTATCCCACGACATAGTGCTTATGACTGTCCATATGCAGCCCAACTAGCTTTCACTTGAAGGTTTTTGACACATTTTAATCAAATCTATATTGCAGAGCCTCCATTTTGTTGGCAGTGGGCCAGCGACCCTCGCGGGGTTCGCGACATGGCTTAACTGCCTCCTGTGTCTTCTATAAGTCTAGTGGTTGTATCGGGCATTAACAAGTCGATCTTTTGGTGCAACGGCAACCACTACTTGTAACAAGTGGTATCAGAGCTTGGTCACAAATTCGAATCCACGGAGGCCACGGCGAGTGATGCTAGGAGGGGGATTGTTGGCAATGGGCCAACGTCTCTCGCGGGGTTTGTGACATGGCTTAACCGCCTCCTGTGTCTTCTATAAGTCTAGTGGTTGTATTGGGCATTAACAGGTCGATCTTTTGGTGCAATGACAACCACTACTTGTAACACATTTATCACATTCCACGAGATTAGCATGTCTTTGAGGCATTCCACACAAGCAATTCTCGCACCTTTTCTACACATGCTTCAATAATGAATCCATGAGTTGACTGTGATTCTATATTTTCCATCCATGGTGATAGCAACTACAACATTGGAAATACTTTTCTGTAATGTCCCCATTTTAGCAAGTTCCTGTAGCTGAACTTGGTTAGTTGATCATCGCGATCCTCGTGAGCTGATGATCTCTGAGTCAGATTTGCTATTTTTAGTAAGTCTGTTTTGAGCAGTGTCTATTTTTAGCAGGGCAATGGAGGCAGTTTGGTGGTGTGTGCAGCTGGATACAATTTTGAGCATTAATGAGGTTAAAATGTTATTAATGATTATTTATTAAGTTGGACTTAGTAAATAACATAACTTTATGTTACAATTTTGAAGTGTAAATAAAAAGAAGCCTCTTAAGTGAAAAGTGTTTGGAAGAAGCCACTACTTTTAATGCTTTTTAATGAGCTTTTGGAGAAAATGGAATTCATTCTCGACATATGAAAATTTTATGAAGTTTCTTGGTGGTGAGAAAATGGCTAGGGTTTGAGGACCGATTCTTCTCTTTTGCAATTTGAGTCATCAATATTTGGTGATGAATTTTGCTACTGGTTTCTGATAATACAATTCTGATTCTGAAAAACAAGTTTGGTGTTGTGATATACCAAATTTGAGGTGGATTAAATTTCATGGCAGAGCTGAGAGTTTGATGTTGAATGTGTTTGAAATTCTTCATTAATCGAATGTCATAAGGAGGCTGAATTATCTCCTTTGTGGTGGACTGTGTTATTTGAAGGCTGTGAACTGTCAGAGAATAGCAGCGATTTGTTTTTAAGAGGTGGCGTTACTTTGTGGAGGTCACGATTTTGACCAAGGGCTGCATTTTTCAGCACAGGAGGCTCACACCGCCTTTTTTCATACTTCACGTTGCAACTTGGGAGCCGGCTAGCTACAACCAAGTCCTAACGTGACCACCTGGCTGTGAACGTTTCATGTATGGTGTACATTTGACACCCCAAGGACGTGCGCGGGTACTGTTGTTGGTTGCGTGATTGCTCAATCAGTTAATCACCAAATTAAGGTGCCATTCTCATGTTATTAAAGAATTGCTATTAATTTGTATTTAAATTTGAAGTTGGATAGCTGGTGAAGTTTTCAGAAATTTGAGAAATTATTTTAATTGTATGACAACATTAGACTTGTTTCTTGAAAACAAATAATTTCAAAAAAAAAAAAACAAGTTTGCAATCCAATTTGCGAGTAAAAGTTAATTTTTAAAACTAAGAGCCAAGAAGGCTCTTTACAGTGGTATCAGAGCGGTTTCTTGCCAGCTTGCAGGGTAATTAGGTTCAACATGGCTCAAAGATTCAATTTGGTAGTATGGGTGACGAGGTTGCTGGTGGTTCACGTAATTTGGATGGTCCGGGATACATTCCAAAATATTGCAGACGATCAACATCATGTTGCTACCATCTTACATCAGTTATCCTACACATTACAGCACATTGCACTACCTAGCGACTGTGGCAGAGACAAAGGTGCTAGGAGTGTGTCTGCGAGTTCACATAGCTCTAGAGCAAATGACAGGTCACAAGTGGGTGACAGAATGAGAGTTGATGACCAGACTAGACAGGATCATAGAATTGACAAGATGGATTATACTGGTGTTTATGATAGGCCACAGCGGCCTACGTTTCTGAGACCTGAGGTGGATGTGGTTAGCACTAAGACTGAAGCCGCACCGTTTGTAGATGACATTGTTGCCCATTATGCTGAGTGGGATGCTCTACCACACGCAATCGAGCAGAATTTGAATTTTGACAGATTTCTTACACAGAAACGTGAGCATTCTAGAGGTAGGCCTGTACCTGAGAGATAGAGACCTAGACAGACAAATTTGCGACAGGCGACCAACAAGATGACTTTGGATCATTATGATGGCAGCGGTAAGGTTACAGCATGAGCTTGGGTTCACAAGCTCGACACTTATCTTTGTGTCCCATGTCTGAGGAGGACGCCATTCACTTTGCTATGTTGCATCTTGATGGTATAGCTCATGATTGGTGGTACCATGGGCTAGTGTCACTTCGCCATGATCAGATTATTTATTATCAAGAGTTCATGGATAGGTTGATAGAGAGGTTTGATAGGAAGGACCATGAAACCTACTTCAAAGAGTTGGCTCAATTGCGACAGACATGTGGCCTTGAGACTTTTATCAGTGAGTTTCAGCGGTTGTCTGTTATGGTTTATGATATATCAGAGAGGAGGAGAGTTATGCACTTTGTGGAGGGGTTGGTTGAGCCTATCAGAGGGTGGGTTAACTCTTTGGACCCACCTACCTTGCAAGAAGCTATGAAAAAAGCAAGGAATTTGGAATCATCTACTCCACGAAATAAATTTGCTACGAGACCTTCTAGTTCATCTTACGACAGGACAACACCTAAAAAGGATGATAGAGCTGATTTCAATCATCCTACATCAAGTCCTTTGGATCAAGAAACCTTGAATGATCTAAGGAGGAAATTGTGTTTTCATTGTAGAGGGCCCTATGATTTGAATCGTGATTGCCTTTTGAAACCAAAAGGGAAAAATAAGATGATGGAGTGGTTTTATGATGATGAAGATGATTCTGGTTTTTCAGGACAGCAAGCTGATTATGAGCATGATTCACATAAGGTTCCAGGTAATGATGATGAGAAGATAGTTAATTCTGATTTTAAGGTTGTTTACCTTACTAGCATGAGAAAGGAAGATTCTTTCAAAATGCATAGTCTCTTGGCGAGGTGGTGTGTCATTGCTCTCTTTGACATAAGAGCTACTCATAATTTTATTGATTCCCGTTTGGTGGCCAAGAGAGGATTTGAATTTGAAGATTTTGAAGGGCTTAGAGTACAGGTAGCTGATGGTTATTCTCTCAAGTGTAACAAAACAATCCCTGAGCTTCCTGTAAAACTGAATAATTATTCCTTCAAGGCAGATTTCTATGTGGTTGACATGGGCAGCACTGATATGGTTCTTGGCATGAGATGGTTGCATTCACTCAAGGACATCTACATGAACACGAAGAAGATGGAATTGAGGTTCATAAAAGATGGTAAGACTCAAACTCTTAAGGCTATCCAGAGCGGTGATTTGAAGACGATTTCTTTCAACCGCATGCAGCGTTTGGTACAGCATGATGATGTTATAGATTGGGCAGCAGAGTGTAGGGTGTTGTCTACTCTGGATAACACAAATGGGCCAGCTTATCATCCGGATATTCAACAGCTCAAAATTAAACACTCTAAGGTGTTTAATGATTTACCATATGGCAGACCACCAGACAAGGGAATTGAACACATTATTGAGTTAAAGGAGGGCACTAAGCCCATCATGATTACTCCTTACCGGCACCCTAAGCGACTGAAAGATGAGATTGAGAGGACCATTCAAAAGTTGTTCGCTATGGGACATATTAGGCCGAGTAAGTCTCCATTTGCTTCATCTGTTGTTTTGGTGAAGAAAAAAGATGGGACACTCAGAATGTGTATAGATTACCAGATGTTGAATAAAAAGACTATTAAAAACCGGTATCCGATTCCTCGTATCGATGAGCTTATTGATGAGTTACATGGGGCACAGTACTTCTCCAAGATTGACTTAAGATCAGGGTATCATCAGATCAGAGTTAGAGATCAGGATGTGGAGAAGACAACATTCAGGTGTCACTGTGGCCACTTTGAGTTTCTGGTCATGCCTTTTGGTTTGACTAATGCCCCCGCCACATCATGATTACTCCTTACCGGCACCCTAAGCGACTGAAAGATGAGATTGAAAGGACCATTCAAGAGTTGCTCACTATGGGACATATTAGGCCGAGTAAGTCTACCTTTGCTTCATCTGTTGTTTTGGTGAAGAAAAAAGACGGGATCCTCAGGATGTGTATAGATTACCGGATGTTGAATAAAGACTATTAAAAACCGGTATCCGATTCCTCGTATCGATGAGCTTATTGATGAGTTACATGGGGCACAGTATTTCTCCAAGATTGACTTCAGATCAGGGTATCATCAGATCAGAGTTAGAGATCAGGATGTGGAGAAGACAGCATTCAAGTGTCACTGTGGCCACTTTGAGTTTCTGGTAATGCCTTTTGGTTTGACCAATGCCCCTGCCACATTCCAGTCTACTATGAACAGAGTCTTCCATAGCCAGTTGCGGAGATTTGTTCTTGTGTTCTTCGACAACATATTAGTTTATAGTAAGACTTGGGACGAGCATGCATCACATCTGGATGCAGTATTGGGTATTCTTGATGGGGCTTCCTTGTATGCCAAGGAGTCCAAGTGTGCCTTAGGCATGACTGAGTTATTGTATTTGGGGCACATCATCAGTGCAGAGGGAGTTCGCATGGACCCTGATAAGGTTCGTGCTATTCTGGATTGGCCTACACCGGGAAACTTGACACAGCTCAGGGGATTCATTGGACTATGTGCTTTCTATCGTAGATTTGTGGCAGCGTTCTCTAGACATGCAGCTCTCCTTACTGATTTGACCCGTAAGGGTGCTTTTGTATGGACTACTCAGGCACAAGAGTGTTTTGAGAAGTTCAAGGTGATCATGATTTCATGTCCAGTTTTGGCATTGTCGGATTTCACGAGACCTTTTGAGTTGCATTGTGATGCCTCAAGAGAGGGTATTGGAGTAGTACTTTCTCAGGATCGCCATCCTATTGTTTTCGAGAGTCGGAAACTCAAAGGTCCTGAGAGACTATTTAGCGTTTATGATAAGGAAATGTTGGCCATTATGCATGCCTTGGCCAAGTTCAGGCAGTACCTAGTTGGCAGCAAATTCTATATTAAAACTGATCATAACAGCCTGAAGCATTTCCTTGGACAGCGGGATCTTAATGAGAGGCAACAGAAGTGGGTTAGTAAGTTACAATCTTATGACTTTGATATCTCCTATGTCAAAGGTACTCAGAATGTGGTGGCTGATGCTCTTTCTCGGAGACCCCACTTATGTGTGATTACAGAGATAGCAAAGGATTGGAGACACCTGATCATTGCAGAGTATGCTCGAGATCAGTGGGCAGCTGGTATTGTTGATGGTAGTAGACAGGACAACAGTTATACACTTGTAAATGAGTTGCTCATTTACAAGGGGAGGATTTATTTAGTTCTTGGATTAGGTGTCAGACAGATTATTTTTCGGGCCTTTCATGATTCTCGGTTAACTGGACATCCTAGGTTCTTTAAAACTTATAGACAGGTGTGAGAGAATTACCTGGAAGGGCCTGAAAACTGATGTTCAGCAGTATGTTCAGGAGTGCTCTGTTTGTCAGTAGAACAAACAAGAGCATACCTTTCCTGCAGGATTGTTACAGTCGCTTCCCATTCCTGAGCGGAAGTAGGCCTGATCTATGGACTTTATTGTGGGCTTGCCAAAGGCCCAAGGTAGAGATTGCATTTTTGTGGTGGTGGATCGTCTCACCAAGTATGCTCACTTCTTTCCGATCACCACCACTTTTTCAGCCGTTCAGTTAGCTGAGCTATTTTTCTGGGAGGTGTTTAGATTACATGGATTGCCCCAGACTATTGTGAGTGACCGTGATAGCCGTTTTATGAGTCATTTTTGGCAGGAGCTTTTCCGGTTGTGTGGGACAGAATTGACTCCAAGTACTAGTTACCACCCTCAAACGGATGGTCAAACTGAGATAGTGAATAAATGGGTGGAGGGCTATCTACGGAATTATGTTTCTTCTTAGCAGCGGGCTTGGGTGAAGTGGATACACTTGTGTGAGTATTGTTATAACTCCACTGACCACATGACTATTCAGATGTCACCATTTCGGGCTTTGTATGGGTCTGATCTTCCTAGTTTTATGGATCTGTTATGCAGTGACAGTCGGGTACCCAGTGCAGGTGATATGTTGCAAGATGGTCAGGATATCATGAGGACCTTGAAGGATAATATTCAGAGAGCTGAGAATCAGCAAAAGCAGTATGCTAATCAGAGGAGGATTCCTCGTTCTTTTCAGGTGGGTGATATGGTCTATATGATGTTACAGCCCTACAGGCAATCTTCCATCAAGAAGAGTGGGGCTGAGAAGCTCAAGCCTCGTTATTATGGACCCTTCCGAGTAGTCCGTTGTGTGGGGGAGGTTGCATATGAGCTGGATTTACCTCTGGACAGCAAGGTTGATAATGTTTTCCATGTATCGCGCCTCAAGAAGGTGTTGGGTCAGAATGTTGTGTCATCTCCTACATTACCTCCATTGGATGATGAGGGCAGATTAGAGTTGGTCCCTGAGGCTATTTTGGATACCAGGGAGAGGCATTTGAGGAGGCGGATCATCAGAGAGTTTCTGGTGAAGTGGTATGGACTTCCTGATGAGGATGCCACTTGGGAGCCTGAGGATATTCTTCAGCACCCCAAATTGCGATTGCTTGAGGACAAGCAATCTTGAGGAGGGAGGACTATAATGTCCCCATTTTAGCAGGTTCCTGTAGCTGAACCTGGTCAGTTCATCATCGCAACCCTCGTGAGCTGACAGTGAGTTTTGCGGGTCTTTGAGTTAGATTTTCTATTTTTAGAAGTCTGTTTTGGGCAGTGTCTATTTTTAGCAGGGCAGTGGAGGCAGTTCAGTGGTGTGTGCAGCTGGATACAGTTTTGAGCATTAATGAGGTTAAAATGTTATTAATGCTTATTTATTAAGTTGGACTTAGTAAATAACATAACTTTATGTTATAATTTTGAAGTGTAAATGAGAAGCCTCTTAAGTGATAAGTGTGTGGAAGAAGCCACAACTTTTAATGCTTTTTAATGAGCTTTTGGAGAAAATGGAATTCATTCTTGACATATAAAAATTTTATGAAGTTTCTTGGTGGTGAGAAAATGGCTAGGGTTTGAGGACTGATTCCTCTCTTCTGCAATTTGAGTCATCAATATTTGGTGATGAATTTTGCTACTGGTTTCTGATAATACAATTCTGATTTTGAAAACACAAGTTTGGTGCTGTGATATACCAAAATTGAGGTGGATTGAATTTCATGGCAGAGCTGAGAGTTTGATGTTGAATGTGTTTGAAATTCTTCATTAATCAAACGTCATAAGGAGGCTGAATTATCTCCTTTGTGGCGGACTGTGTTATTTGAAGGCTGCGAACTATCAATGAATAGCAGCAATTTGTTTTTAAGAGGTGGTGTTACTTTGTGGAGATCACGATTTTGACCAAGGGCTGCGTTTTTCAACACAGGAGGCTCACGCCACCCTTTTTCATACTTCACGTTGCAACTTGGGAGCCGGCTAGCTACAACCAAGTCCTAACGTGACCACCTGGTTGTGTGCATTTCATGTATGGTGTACATTTGACACCCCAAGGACGTGCGCGGGTACTATTGCTGGTTGCGTGATTGCTCAATCAGTTAATCACCAAATTAAGGTGCCATTCTCATGTTATTAAAGAATTGCTATTAATTTGTATTTAAATTTGAAGTTGGATAGCTGGTGAAGTTTTCAGAAATTTGAGAAATTATTTTAATTGTATGACAACATTAGACTTGTTTCTTGAAAACAAATAATTTCAAAAAAAAAAAACAAGTTTGCAATCCAATTTGCGAGTAAAAGTTAATTTTTAAAACTAAGAGCCAGGCAGTTTTCGGTTTCCTATTTTGGCACTAATTCAATGCTTTAGCTGAAAGTTGCTAAAATCAATTCATTGAATCCATTTTGTGCATATCTGGAAATCATCGTGTTCCGTGGGAGGACATTTCGTTGAGGCGTGTAGTCAAACATCTTGTGTATTGTTTGAGTTCCACATTTTGTATGCATGTCTTCCGGAGCATTTTACAACTTTATTGTTTTTAATTTGAAGTTTCTAAGCCACTTCAACAAATCCATTTTGTGTACACTACTATAATCACATTTCCTTTCCTCACGATGAAATCTATTTACAGCATTCTATTAGACAATTCATGTGCAAAGTCGATGATTCCACATTTTTCTTGCATATCTACCAGTGTGTCTTCAACTTTAATATCTGATAAAAATCTCTCTCCAATTGCATTTGTCTTGAAGGTTTCTAAAACTTTCTTAGTAGCCCAATTGTGTACATATGTTGCAATTGTTGTATCCCACAAGATGACATCTTCGTGAGGCATTTTGTGTAACTGTTCATGTTTATCCGCATTTTACATCCATGCCCATGAAATCATTACAACTACAACATTCAACAAAGTTTTATATATGCTTTGATAGATGTCCAAAATCTATTCCAAAACTCCAATCACTCGTTGAGTATGGGTAACAATAGAAAAGCTTGTGCCTGCCAATTATATTGGATCCAAAGTTTCTGAAGCCATTTTAACAAATCTATTTTGTGCAAATCCAATGATTATAACACGCAGGTAAAACCACATTTCTTTGAGCTAGTTCATCAAATAGCTTTCATGTTTGGTCTATGGCTCCATATTTGACATGCATGTACAACAAGATATTTGTGATAGCAACACTTGACAGGTATTCTATCCTCTATGTCTTGATGGATATTCAACATTGTTACGAAACTCTCATTTTAGCACAACCAACAGGGGGTACGGGCATATGTTTTGTATTTTGCATTACTTTTACTAACTGTTTTTGCTTGAAAGCCTTTTCAACAAATCCATTTCATATCCTGCAATCACAACAACCATAAGAGCCCATCTCTTTGAAGCATTAAATAGTTTCGGCAGCATTGTCTATGATTTCACATTTTCCATGCATATCTTTGAGCGCATTTCCAACTCTGATACCCGACATGAATAAAAGTACATAAATACTTTGAT
This sequence comes from Chamaecyparis obtusa, assembly GCA_027943335.1. Lineage (NCBI taxonomy): Eukaryota > Viridiplantae > Streptophyta > Pinopsida > Cupressales > Cupressaceae > Chamaecyparis > Chamaecyparis obtusa. Next base: position 1,325,509 of record BSBK01000325.1, on the reverse strand, counting down.
GCATGCTCATCTTATATTTCAATGCCGTGGAGGATACTAGGAAAGAATTCGGCTCTGTAGCTACCAATTGTATTTAAGGTTTCTATCCATTTTGTGGATATCTTTGAATTATTTATTTCCCCAAAATAACATCTCTTTTGAGGCATTATGTCAAACAGTTTGCACGCCTCTCTACCCTTCCATATATTATATTTACATATTTCTTTGAGGCAACCGGAGGTCTATTGGCATGCCCCATCATTTAGAGAAGATCGGTAATAGGATAGTCCATGTGAGCATTTTCTCGTCCATCACAATACTATGTACCCATGACAATGCTTGCAACACACACCTAAATTGCCCCTGCACTGAACAACTGGGCTACAAGTTCCTGTTCTACCAAAATGAGACCTCCATGTAAATACCCAATTCTATTAGACAATGCATGGCTCAAAATGGGTTCTTTCACTTTGGCAATGAAAGGTTTCTAATCTTCTTCAGTAAATTGAAGAAATTTGGATCTTTCCCCACCTTCTGCATTTGAATAAGTTAATAAATCAAGGGCAGTAAGCTGTGCATGTTTTCTCATTGGCATGAACAATAAAGAGCTAGTTTGCATGCTGAATTATTGATGTGTAAGTTGGCTTGGTCATTGCCTGCTACCTACATTAGTTTGAAAGCTTCTAAAGCCTTCTCATCAAATCTGTTTTGTGCTTATGCTGTAATTATAGCATGGCAATCAATAATCTCCTTGGAACACTGTACCAAAAAGTCTGTGAGCTTTGTCTATGTTTCTACATTTGCATGCATTTCCTGAGATCGGATTTCTTTGAAGTATTCTACCAAATCAGCCGCTAGGCTTTTTCTCTTCCATGTTTTGTATGAATGCCAGCGAGGGTACTTAAAGAGGTTGCTGGATCTTTATTTACACCTGCTAATTGCATTTGCTTGAAAGTTTCTAAATTCTCTTCAACAAATCTATTTTGTGCATACCCTGCAAGCAAAAATCATTACCAAACTTTTTCTTCAACACAAGCATGAGAGTAAATGGCAAATGTTTACAGAAGATTCGATCTTTCCAATTCTTTGAAGGTTCTTGAAAAACGATTACAAGTTCTTGAAATAGGGATTTTGAAAGTTAAAAATTTGGAATGGTCGTAAAATTTAGCAATTTCAACTTTCAAACACCAAAGTTAGGATTTGAGCTTCTCAAAACACAAAATTTAGAGTTTAGAGCCAAAAGGCGCACAAAGTTAAGGTTTTTGAAAAATTTTGCGCAAAAGATGCATTTTGGAAGCATCATGTGCGAAAAGTTAGGATTTGGGGCTTTCAAAGTGCGAAAGTTAAGGCTTGGGAAGAGATTTTGTGCAAAAAATTGAGGTCTTGGCGGAATAAATGCAAAAGTTAGCGTTTGAAATCCCAAAATTGCAAAAGTTAAGGTTTAAGGTAACTTTGGCTTATAAGTTTAAGGTTTTAAAAACTCTGCATGCAAGGAAAACTGACTTGGAGTAATAGTTTTAAATTAATCATATTATTGATCAAATATCAAAATTTTAAAATTTGAATGTTTGAAAATTGGAGCAACAACTAGCTCTAACTGTGGACAAGGACTAAAAGGGACTGAATCCAGAATCTTTGCAAAGATCAGTGTGTTATCTATGGGCAATTGAAATGTCCCCTATCGGGACTTATCTTGGTTTGACCTGAAATTCCCAACTAGGGTTTGGATTATGTAATATCCCCTATTGATTTGCACTAGGGCAATTGTAATGTCCCCTATTGGGACTTTTCTTGGTTTGACCTGAAATTCCTAACTAGGGTTGGGATTATGTAATATCCCCTATTGATTTGCACTAGAGAGTTCCTCTTTGTTCAAAAAAACATTCCATTGAATAGTCCAATGGAGTAGTTACAAATTTATGATCGAGTTTTATTTATTGCAGGTGTCTATGAAATACAAATCATGAGTTTGCATCCCAATTACTAAGAAAGATCATCAACTGTTGAAACTAAGTTGAGCAATACAATTAGGTATGCATAATATTCAGGAAACAATACAAAACTTTTTCCTGACCTTAGTATCCAAGCAAGGTTTGCTGGATTGGGGTACACATCACAGCTCCAACTTCGTCTTCATGTAGCCTCTATGTAAAAGTGACAATCGTATATGAGAGCCAAAATGAATTACCAAACTCTATTGTCACCAAATATTATCTTCAGTGGCATATTAAACTATAATTTGAAGTGGGCTCGAGCCTTCATTATTTCAAGTGCCCAAAAATATATCTATCGCCAAACCTTTGGAGGCTAAGTATTCATCCATTCCGCTTTATATCAAACCTGATAAATGTAATGTCTATTTCCTTGCATGCAGTCCAATTTGTAATTCTATTTGATCCTCAATTTTATTCTCCTCTTCTATGCTAATCAATAACCAAGATATGTTTTTCATCCTATTATCTTCTTGCAGTGGAGATGTTTCCTATTTAAATGATTCTTTTGAATTACCCATGCATGCCCGTCTGATGGATGTCTTCCAAAGTGAGAGTACGGCTCCTCAGATTCGAAAATTGTTTTTTTTACTTCCAACTTCTGTATATCCTTCCTCTAGATTATATTTTTTTTTTCTAATATCCCCCTTTGCTCTGAAATCCTGTTTCCTTGTATACCCACCTAGGGTGAAAGGTAATATGGTTGCGACTATTCTTTTAAGTCGCTTAGTTATGTTCCCATAGTATTATTTATTACATAGATTTGTTTATATTATATCGTATATGATTATTATTTACTTATAATATTTATTAATTATCATCTAATTATTAATATGTAATTATATTTTTATTTAACATATAATCATATCATTATAAACATATAAATTTATATTAATAATATTTATTAATTATTATTCGTATTATTTGTTATTATTAAAATATTATTATTTATAATTATATTATTTATTTATTCGTCTATTTTAATATTATAATTTATTTATTAAATTTATTTTTTATTTTTTATTATTTATTTAATAAAAATCTTATTGGTCAATTATTATTTATTATTAAATCCTATTAAAAAACAGAAACATTACAGTTCACCCTTCCTCATATTGCTTGTCCTCAAGCAATTATACATTTTCAACGTTCACCAAGAATGTTTTCTTTCAAAGATATGTAATCTTTGCCTTGTAGTAGGGTGCCCTGAGTGGTTCTCCCTTAATCACAGTGTAGTAGGGTGCCCCGATAGCGGTTCTCCCTTAACTACCACTACAATAGGATGCCCTTAGCAGTTCTCCCTTAACTGCCACTACAATAGGGTGCTTTTCAACATTCACCAAGAATGTTTTCATTCAAAGATATGTAATCTCTGCCTTGTAGTTGGGTGCCCTGAGTGGTTCTCCCTTAATCACAATGTAGTACGGTGTCCCGAGAGCGGTTCTCCCTTAACTACCACTGCAATAGGATGCCCTTAGCAGTTCTCCCTTAACTGCCACTACAATAGGGTGCCCTTAGTAGTTCTTCCTTCACTAATTCTACAATAGAATGCCCTTAGCGGTTCTCCCTTAATCATGGTGTAGTAGGGTTCCCTTATAACAGTTCTCCCTTAATTGTCACTGCAATAGTGTGCCCTTCGTGATTCTCCCTTAATTGCAACCTTGGCTATTCTGCAATAAGGTACCCTAGAAGTTCTCCCTTAATCGCAAAGCAGTAGGGTGCCCTCATAGCCTTTCTCCCTTAATTGCTGCTACAATAGGGTGCCCTAGCAATTCTCCCTTAATTGCAGACTCGGTTGGAAAGGTACCTGCAATAAGGAACCCTAGCAGTTCTCCCTTAACCATAGAGAAGTAGGGTACCCTCATAGCCGTTCTCCCTTAACTGTTGCTACAATAGGGCACCCTAGCAATTCTCCCTTAATTGCAGCCCTTTCCCCATTACTAGCTCCAACGTAGAATGGTGGAATTATTGTGCCAAGGGCACGTGTAACAATCTACAAGTAGGCTCCCTCAAAGTTCTTACCTATCTTTGGACTTCTCATCATGTGACCGAATTACTCCGCCTCTCCCTCCACAAACCCCCTATCCTCGTTATTCAATCTGCTGAAAGATGTCATGTCCTTTTGGTAACTTGATGCTTACTTTCTTCTATTTCTTTGTCAAGTGTTGTATCTATTTTTTGGGCTCAACTTTTTTTCACACAAATGCAAATCTCAATTCCCATTTGTTACACAAATTCTTCCTTCTATGGATGCAATGCTAGGTAGCAGGGTTGTGACAAGTTGTTTGTTGCCCCACAGCTTCTATCCTCTGCATTAATCTTTCATGGCGAATGATTTTTGTATATCTTCTTCTAAATCTTCCTATAACACGTTCCTTTTAATTCAATTATATTTCAGTACTTTCTTTCATCCAAAATCTGATATATTACTTTTATTCCATACTCACATTTTTTATATATTTCTGCTTAATGTCTGTTCAAAATCTGCTTTTGTTCATCTGATATTACATTGCAAACTTACACAGTAACTCCCAGCTCACTTTTAGTAGATGTCATCTCATATGCCTTCACCAAGGGAGGTGATTTTTCATTATTTCTACTTCATAAAGAGCTTCGAGTTTGCTTGTAAATCTGCTTTTGGATCATATGATATTTATTTTTATGTACACTCACATCACATTCACTTAATGACTTCCAACAGAGAGTGACTTTATAAATGAACACAACCTTTCATAATGATGTATCTTTTTGCTACAACAAATCCTTTAACTCTGATTGCTGTCTTAACTGAACAACATAAGTGTTGTCTTTTGGACTTAATCGCTGCCCCTTACTGATAGAGATTACGGTCTTTAAGTATATTAATTTCTACCAGTTAAAATTGCTCCTTTCTCCATTGCCGCTTTTAGTATATGTCTAGGCATGACAATATCGATGTTCTTTAACATTAATCTTTTGATATTTGTCTTCCATCGCTTCTGTTAAGTTTATCTCTGTTTATAAATAAGGGTTGTTCTTTCTAATAAAAGTGCTGCTTTCATTAATAAAATCGCTGCCTCCAACCATGTGTTTATTGCTGCATATAAATCATTGCTTGTTTTATTCCTTCATTTTATCTTCTATCTATGCACATCCATGGCATTGTAAACATTTATGGCTGTGTCTGTGTATAGTTTTCCTCTTGATCCTCAGGTTGGCAGGATCAAAGCTCTGATACCACTGTAATGTCCCCTATTGGGACTTTTCTTGTTTGACCTTAAATTCCCAACTAGGGTTTGGATTACGTAATATCCTCTGTTGATTTGCACAAGAGAGTTGCTCTTTGTTCAAAAAAAACATTACATCAAATAGTCCAATGGGGTAGTTACAAATTTATGATTGAGTTTTATTTATTGCAGGTGTCTATGAAATACAAATCATGAGCTTGCATCCCAATTACTAAGTAAGGTCATTAACTTCTGAACCTAAGTTGAGGAATACAGTTAGGTATGCATTATATTCAGGAAACAATACAAAACTTTTTTGCTGACCTTAGTATCCAAGTGAGGTGTGCTGGATTGGGGTACACGTCACAGCTCCAGCTTCGTTTTCCTCTAGCCTCTATGTAAAAGTGACAATCATATATGAGAGCCAGAATGAATTACCAGACTCTATTGTCGCCAAATATTACCTTCAGCAGCATATTATACTATAATTTGAAGTGGGCTCGAGCCTTCATTATTTCAAGTGCCCAAAAATATATCTATTGCCAAGCCTTTGGAGGCTGAGTAATCATCCATTCGGCTTTATATCAAACCCGATAAATGTAATGTCTGTTTCCTTGCGTGCAGTCCAATCTGCTATTCTATTCGATCCTCAATTTTATTCTCTCCCTTCCACGCTGATCACTGACCAAGATATGTTTTCCATCCCATTATCTTCTTCTGTTGGAGATGTTTCATGTTCAAATGATTCTTCTAAATTACCCGTGCATGCCCGTCTGATGGATGTCATCCAAAGTGAGAGTACGGCTCCTCAGATTCAAAGAGTGTGTTTTTGACTTCCATATATCCTTCCTCGAGATTATAGTTTTATTTTCTAATATCCCCTTTGCTCTGAAATCCTTTTTCATTATATACACGCGTAGGGTGAAAGGTAATATGGTCGCGACTAATCTTTTTAGTCACTTAGTTATGTTCCCATAGTATTATTTAATATATTATTATATGGATTTATTTATATTATGTCATATATTAAAATGATTATTATTTACTTATAATGTTTATTAATTATCATATAATTATTAATATGTATGTAATCATATTCATTATAAACATATAAATTTATATTAATAATATTTATTAATTATTATTTATTATTAACTACCATTGACTACTGTTATTATTAAAATATTATTATTTATTTATTAAATTTTTCTTTTATTTGTTATTATTTATTTAATAAAAATCTTATTATTTATTATTAAATCCTATTAAAAAACAGGAACATTACAGCAATAGAATAATAGAATCACAAAGGAGGGACAACATCAGGACTAACTGGAGAAACTGGGGACAAGCCAAAAGTGAGACTGACACAACAAAAAATATTCCATAGTGTGTTGTACAGAATATCCACTTTGGAACCTATGATGTTCACTCAATCCTAGAGTAATCATCCTATTCCCACGCTATTCCCACCTCCTTGCCCTGGATGACTGATGCAAAGAGATCCCTGGACAACCAAGTAATCCAACATTTCGTACCACAACTATATGTGTTAATGATAATCCATGCCTCTTTACTTGTGTTTTTTTGTAATTTTCTAGTTGTTATACAGTACTTGTGTGAGGGCAAATATGATGGGTTTAAAAGGCATCTAGCATCTCCTGACGAGTGAGGACATATTCACACCTTTTTGGAGCTAAATTTGTGTATACACAGCCCTATTTCTGTATTTGGCTTTTGCAATCTTCTCTTTGCACCTGCAAACTCCATGTCGCCCAACTTGCTCAAACGTGATAGATCAAGGCTTCAAGCTAGTACTTTACATACAGGCGAGGGCCTCACTTTTTTTGAAAGAATCACATAATTTGTGGTATCTATCTTCAAAACCACAGCTTGCTTTGTCAGCAGTCAACAGCCTACAAACTTCACATGAAATGTGAATACCATTTTTTTTTTAAAATATGAAATGGATACTTCAAGATAGCAAAAAAAAGTATATTAAATATAATATTGATTTAAAATCAGAAACAATTTATACAAGAACTATGCTACTTTTTCTTAATTACGTAAATGGACACAAGGACCACTCCCTTTGTGCTAATTGATAATATTAACAAAACAGATTAACAGTTTGGTCAACTTTGTGGCATACAGAAGACAAGGGATGGCATCCAATAGTGTAATGGCCACCCCCAGAATTCAACTTAGCAAATTCTGATTTTTTGGTGAAGTCTGATATTTTTGCTTTTTCTGATTTTTTTTTGGTTCTATGATTTTTTGCCTTTTTATGTTTTTGAGGTTTTTACAAAAAAATTTGTCTTTTTGCCAATGATGGCTGAAATACATTAAATAACAAATGCTTGTAATGAAATTGAATCTAATTTGCTAAAAATAACCAAGTTCTGACAAATCTGATTTTATTTATTTTTTTGCAAAATCACACATGGTAATACCAGGATAATATGAACTGCCGAAGCACAACAGCAAACTGCACTAAATTTGAAATGATACCAAATCTGTCCTTTTACCCAGACTGCTAAATCGACCTCCAATTGAACTCCAAGGAAATAATTGACTTGTACTGCTAGCAATATGCTGTTACAGGCTGAAAGCAGCTAGGCACCAAATGTTTAACCCACTGAATTTTCTGATCTGTGTCTTCTGTATTGACAAAACCACTGATTTCCTGCCCAGATTTGCTGCAGCTTGCTAAAAAACCCTGGTTTTCCCAAATACGTTCAGTTGAATGTAAAATGAGGGTTTCCTGAAGAGGTACGGCTGGTGCTGTGCCCTAGTTTTGTTGAATTTTGCCATCACAACTACAGATCTGCAAATTTAAGATCGATTGCTGCCCCTCCAAAATTCATAACCTGAACAATTCATTCACAAGTGGCCACAATATGAATTATTTGGCCTCTAGAACCCCTTGGGTGATCGTCCACACCTGTAGGCTTCCAAATCTTTGAGGGTTTTTTTGTTCTAAAAAACAAATCAGTTGAAAAACCCCTTCAAGAGAAACAACCTCTAAAACTTCATTTCATGCTTTTTCATTTTTCCCTCCAAGAGCAATTTCGAATTAGGGTTTTTTAATTCACCCTTTAAAACAGAAAATAATGTTTTATTTTATTTTAATTCCCCCCTCCTAGGAATTCAACTTCACGAGGGGTCATTATTTATTACAAACTTGGCCCCCTTTTAAGTTATATACTTTTTTTTAATGCCTAGGGACTTGGGCCAAATATTATAATACTTTATTATATTCTAAGTGATTATAATTTTCACTTTATTATTTTATTTAACCAAACATAGGAATTTATTAAATTATTTCCCATTTAATTGTAGCTAGCTCCCAATTCATTCCTAAAAAATAGGGATTACTCCTAAAAATCTAGTAGACTACCCAAAACTAGTCAAACTGGCTCTCCAAGCCTTGCTTAGTCATCACAAGTCCCTAAAAGGGTTCCCTATCCATCTCATTGGCCTAAAAGACCCCGCTAATAGGCCAATCCTGCTAGCTGGAACTGATACCAAGGGAGGTGTAAAAATGGGGACATTATAGATAGTTCCACCAAGAAAACATTTATAATTAGTGTAACACGGGGACTCGTCCCCCCCCCCAAACCCCCACGCACCCGGGTCGGGGACATCCCCACGTCCGGGACTTGGCGTTCCCAAGTCCCCCCACCACCGCCTCCGCGCCACCATCTCGTCATCGGGAGTTTTTGCAAGCAAAAGTTGAAGCTGCAGCGCTTGTGATAGAAAGGGGGTTTACTGGCTACCGTAAAGGTTACTGTTACACACATACACACACACACTACATATGCATATTTATGAATATATGTACATGATTTTATACTTGTTTTGATATCATGCTAGTCATTGTAATCATCTTTATGATATTTTTGATATCCATGTTGCAATTTTGCTATGTTCAAGTATTTGGTATTATAATTTATTAGTTTTTATTCTATTATACATCATTTCATAACTAGCATTTCAAGTGCTATATGTATAGTATATTACACCACCCCCAGCCCTTCCCTCCCACACCCACCACCCCCCCTCCCTTCCCAAATTGAAGCCCTTCTTTTCCGTGTCCCGGAAACTCGTCCTAACATCCTGGCGTCCCCCAGTGCCCATGTTACACTGTTTATAATACAAAACTCAAGTACTATATAATGCCATGAATCTAACAGAACGATTGCAGACTTACGCCTTCCTTTTTGTGCATTTCTTGGAACAGCTTCAGTTATCTTCCATTGTCATCATCAGCCCTGCTCTTCTTACCAGGTATTTGATGGCCCACCTAACCCTTGCTGCTCATTCACAGTCCAGATGAAAAGAGGTTTTATAGGGACTCAAAGTTTATTCATATCAATCAGAACAAAACCAGCATTCCCTTCCTCCAAACCCTTCTGCATCTGCTCCACATGCCTACCAGATAAAAAAAAACCTCACTTTCAGTTCATGGAAAGCATCCATGGAAAATAATCTATGAAATTTGAAACCAACAATGATGAGAGAGAAGCCTTATCTAAACCCCCAAAGCGTCATTTAAGAAATCAAGTAAATTAGAGACAAGCCTGTAAATCTTCATTGTCAGCATTAGGCATGTTTCCAGCCTCTACAGTATCTTATGATTGTCGCATTTGAGGTTAAGGCCCACCCACCTATACCTTAAAATATCCACAATGAGAGCTACTTCAAATCTATGCCATAGTCTGAAAGAAAATCAGCGACACCATGGGCAAGAAAATCCAACTTAGGCAAAGTAGATTTGAAATGTTTACTTGATTTTTGTCTTTCTTCTACATTTTTTTTTCTTTGGATTTTATGTCAAAAAATATTGCTCATCATCATCTAAGAGTTGAAGCTTTTGTTTCCTCCATTTAGAATTTTAATATTTAAAAATTTGATGGCTAAAATGTGGCTTCATCTTTGCTTAATGCTTGTACTATTTCAAATAATTATTGAATGTCTTTTTGTTCAAAATTTCTTACCTGTGTTGCTAATATCATTTCTTCCTTTGTCTTGGCTTGTCTATATATTTCTTTATTTTCAGTCAGAGTCAACTCTGATCGAGTCATGCCTAATTATTCTTTGAAACTTGCTTAGACTGAATCTTTCTTGTCATCTTTTCTTCATCTAAAGATTCTTTTCTTTGCTTTAGCAAGCATTCTTTACCTTGCCAATTTGTCTCATGGTTTTTTACTAACAATTCAACCAATCTATAATTTTAGTTGTCAGGTTCTTGCAAAGCTTGTTGTAGTGATATAATATCCCTCCATACTTGTGCTTGCACATTCTCAAAAAATGCTTTAATACAGGACTACTTCATTCATGGGCAATCAAGGGCATAATGAGGACCAACACCAATGTAACATTTTACATGACATTTGAAATGCAAACTAGATCATTTGTGAAGCAAGGTATGTGGAAGTTTAAAGTTAGGTTTGGAGAACTCCACTATGGAAATAAGCACAACTTTAAAACTTTCTCAATAAGGGCCCATTTGTTTGCTGGAATTAAACTGGAATTGGGATTGTCAAATCCCAGAATTGATATTTTCAATGTTTGTGTTCAAAACATGAAACTGGAATAGGGATTTGTTAATTCTCATTTACCCCCAAAATCAGCATTTGAATCTTCCATCTAAATAGGTGAAATTGGAAAATCAATTCCAATTCCACTTAATGGGAATTGGGGGTAAAGAAAAATTTATAATATTTTGAAATCTATATGCAAACAACATTTTCCATCTTCTCATTATGAATTCCAAGTGAGTTCCAGGTGAACCAAACAGTTCCAGCCATATTCCAAAACCATTTTCTGGATTTAAAACTTCCAGAATTGTCAAATACTGGAATTTGGCAATTCCACCGTTATTTAATTCCAACAACCAAACAGACCCTAAGGGTTTAAACATGGAATACCTTGCATGGTACAAAAAGTAGTTTTGTATTATTTGGCCTTATCAGGAAGTAGTGTATATCTAAATCTTGTGCTGCAATGAAACTACTATCATTAGAGAAACCCCAATTTGAAGATTGGGGATTTGTTTTGCCAAAATAAGATTAAAAGAACTATTTCGTAATGCAATGATTCCATATTGCTTCTAATCAAATTAAGTAAACATTACTTCTTCAATTTTTGATAGACAGATGCTTTTTAGTTATGACAAAGTATCATCTATGATTTCTTAACCTTCTACCCAATTGTGGAACTTATAAGGTAAAGAGAACAAACAAAGCCTCTATAGCGCTGGAACAATCCCCTGGTCTATATGCATATTTTTCATATATAAAACAATATTCATTAAACTTGGCTAAATTGTAAGGCTTCATTGTACACAGAATACTTATACTTCACAAGTCTAGTCTTTCTGATCAGTATAGAACTGAATCAACATATCTAGGTGCAATGGATTCAAACCAAGTTCTGCAATATCTTCTTTGCTAAGCTATCTATATCAATGGCAGCATTTTTTCATCCTCTTTGAGTAATATGTTCCCAGCAGTCTCAGTTTCCTGAGAATAATATGACAGAATAATGTACAAATCTTTCTTGGGTCCAACTAACATGTACATATTCAAAAATATCAGACAAGCAAAGAAAAGTGCAGAGTAAGTCTCAGTTTTAAGCAAGGAAGCTGCTTCAAGAGAAAAATGTAAGTTGCAGAGTTATTCTGTTGAAGATTTGCAACATCCCAGCACTTCATTGAAATTCCGAGTTCTCAAAACTCTTCATCGCGGATACGAAAATAACTGTAGTATCATTTTCTTCTAGTATTGAATGTTTGCATGATTACAATATATATATATATATATAAAGGGAGATACTGGCTAAATTCAAAAATTTGTTGAACAAAGACTGCTACATATCCAGAGATTGCAAAGCATTCAAATACTACATATAGATAAGCAATCAGCCAATAACAAATATTATCAAGGAAAAGCTAAAGAACCAAACAAGAATATCTGTCATTCAAGTATGTTGTCAAATCTTTATTTCCTCTGTGCATATCAATTGGCATCACTGAATGAATAGTAGAACCTGGAGACTAACATGCAAACTAAAAAAGATAGATTCAGGCAGCACGTATAAGTTACAAATTCAGCTTGTACAGTGCAAAAATATGTCATAGATACTCCACAGAACATATGTTACAAACAAGTTCATTCATTGACAGAACCCTCTTGTGGACATATATGATTTATGAGAAGAAAAATTAGAGTTTTAAACTGCAACTGAAAAAAAGCATTATGAGAATAAAACTGACATAGCTTACACTCTAATTCGTTGGTCATAAAAATCTGTTTTTTTCTTAAATAAGATTTTTTTTTATCCTGGTTATGCCCAGGGTTTTTCCTGGGTATGCCAAAGGTTTTCTCAAAAGAAGAGTTCCTTTTTTTTCCTGGGTTTGCGCTGGGTATGCCCAATGTACTTCTCCAGTACTGTGGGTTTGTCCCAGTGTATCTCATAGAACCCATATCCTGTCTAGCTTACTAGAGGCCTAAAATGGGCGAACCCAGTGACATACACAGAACATATGGCCAAACCCAGTCATATCAAACCTGGGGAGAAAAAATAAATTTTTGTGATTTAATTTTTATATATTTGACATTTGTTTTAGTAAAAATATTCTCTTCTGATGTTTCATTTTTTATAGTTTTTTAAATCTTCTTTTTATAACCCCTAAACAAGGTATGGCTCCACATGGCCCAAACATATTAAGTAAAACCCGATTATAGGCTCGTAAGCAAATATGTCCAAAGATGGTACTTGGGCCATATCTTATATATAATATTGGGGAAGGCATCTTTCAAATCTAATTTGCTTTATTACATTACTGAATAATTAATCTTGAGAGTCTACCAGATAGGTGGATGTACAGTTTGGAATCTTGTTTTATTTATTAATTATTAAAGTATTAACTATCAAGTAATTGGTGCTCTAATACAATTTGTGGTAATTATTAGAGAGAATATGTCTATTTTGCAACATGGAGTGGTAGAGACAGAGCCACATTTTATCATGGAGTTCCCAGCATACAATGACATCCACTCCAACTCTGTGGGTATTTTAGAAGCAGACAATTTAAGCACCTTGTTTGCAGAAACACAGCTAGGCAGGATGATCAAAATTCAGTCAAAGAGCAGATTTAGGGAAGTTACAAATTGCTTAAGGTTTTGGCACCCTATTCTGGGGTGTGCGCTATTTTAGGGGGTCCCATAGGCTACTTCAGCCTCGCAGATGTTATTAAAATCTTTCATTTCATCCTTGTTAGGTGGGTATGTTTTTGAGAAGATTTATTAGATTCAATTACAAGGATGCACTAATGACTAGATTTACTTGATTACTTCCTTCTCATGGTCATCAATAGCATAGTTAGAAAACTCAGCGGGCTCGCCATGGACTCACCAACACTCACTAGTCTTGTGGCTGGCCTAGTCAATTTTCCATGGACTTGTGAATCGAGTCCGTGGCGAGTCCAAGTCAACAACTCACGAGTTTTTACAAAGGACTCAGGAGTTTTTAGGAAGGACTCCCGAGTTTTTGGGAAGGACTTGCAAATTTTTAGTAAACACCAAAAACAAAATCAAAACCCCCTTTTTTAGTTTTTTCTTTGCCGAGTCCTAGCCAAGTCCCGAGTCCAAGTCTTATTTTGGGCTGTCGAGTCCACGCAGAGTCTGAGTTATCAAACTAAGATCGATAGTAGCATATATTCATGATACACTCGATATACAATGATACATCAGCTTTCAGATTTATCTGCTTAACATTGTATTGCATATTTCATCCTTTTTTTCAATTTAGAAACTAAATGGGATTTTGTTTTATCAGTAATGAATAGATTATATTAAATTGAACCAAAAATGCAACTGCCCGAAATAAGGGTGCAAAAAGACAGTCCCCAACTACGAATCATCACAGAAAAAGACCATATTGCCCAGATCAAAATGGTTGTTGTAGCCACTCACAGTAACAAAGCCTATGATAATAAAAAAACAAGCACAAGTGCATACAAAAATTTGCAAGCACAAAGCATTTAGAAACACCCTACCTTCAAGCTGGAAAAATAATTAAGTTGCTAACTTACCATTTCTTGGATGACCTCAAGAGCATTTGATGCTGAGAAAGTTGTTTTCTCCTTCTTACTTCAATCCATCCAGAATCATATGGATGGCAACTCTCAGATTCTACACCAACTTGGATGCCCATCACCACAAAAGTTACCGGCAGTTTTGGAGACTAGGCTAAGGTGGAATCTATCGATGAGGGTATCATTTGTGAAATCTATGATTCCACAATGGGCCCCTTATTGTGGTGGATAACAGAAGGAGTGTTGGCTAAAAATTTTGTAAGCCGCTAAGACTACACCTTACAAAATTGTAACTTTAGGCAACGTCTCATGAGATTTCTTTCTCCTCTCAGCAATAGGGGAGGCTCCCTTCTTACCATAGGTGACTTCAACAAGAACTTAACTGAAATTACAAAAAGGGCGATTCTCTCAATCGATTCCTCTTTTTTCAAGAATGATTTGCGTACAACTACTACTTTCTCACTAAACAAAAAGTGTTTTATTACTACGATAATACTGGTGACCCTGGAATTGACATAAGAACAATATCAGGGGCAGCAGCTTTCTTTTTATATTTTGTGAAAAAAACAAGAACCCAAAGTCTCCTGCGCTTGTCTCATGAGGATTCAAGCAGAATAACTAGTAAGGCACAAAGTCTCTTACTGGATACTCTCAAATTTAATAAAAACACTTACAACTGAAGCCAAAAGTCTTCAGCTCTAAGTAATTGCAGCCACTACTATCTATCACAATTTGTCCTTCTGCAGCACAAAGTCTTCAAAAGTTCAAATTGGCTCTGAATGCAACAGGCAACTCAAAGTCTGCGCAATTGAATCCAAATCCCTCTTGAATCAAAGCATAAAAATTCACAATCAACTCAAGAAAATGTCGTCACATAACAGTTTGAATTGGCACAAAGTCTCAAAACAATCTGCCTCTTTTATTGAAAGCAATCTGATTTACATCCAAGCACAAAGTCTTAGAGTGCACAATACAAATTGGCAGAATTTTCTTGCCTTGCCAAAAGATGATTATTTACAATGAGCTCCCTCCTTTATATAGGAAACGAGGAGAGAGCAAGGTGGAGAGAAAAGGGGAAAACCCTTAACCACCTTGACTTATTCCTAACTAACTAATTTTGACTTATTCAAAGTTGCATGCCTAATGCACTTGCAACTTGATTACATGTTACAACTTTACACATGATACTATCACATGCAATTGCATATGTCAAATACAAATTACAAAGACATGATGAAAATATTCTAAGTGCCTGACAAGACACGACAACTATTACATCATCCTTCGTTTGTCTTCATGCTGCTACAGGATGCCCGATGTTTGATATGCTCTGGTTTGATGAAATCATCTTGATCTGGAACAAGAATATGCATCTTTGATTGTTGTGTTGAGTGTTCATTATGGTCATTTCCTTGAAAAGTATCTCTTCCTAAAAGCATTTGATGCCCGCATCATTCCAGTCTTCAACTCTTTGCACTTAGCATGGGATGATTTCTCTCTTGTAAATGGGGTTTTTAAATCTCATTACATGCCATTTTGGAGAGCACTTGTCATCCGCAAACGGGGTTTAGAGGTCCATTTGCAGCTTTTCGGAAAGCGAAAAAAACTGTATGTGAATGCTTGGAGGTGAGCTTTTAGCTTGCATTTTCTTGATAAGGAGACACCTTCTTCTTGGGTAGAACTTGCATTGTTTCTAGAAACAATATAATCACAAACTTTTGAAGCCGAAAATCCTACTTTGAATCTCCAATCATGTAGCATGTGACATGAAATTCCCAAAAGGTGAGAACATCTTCATGAGATAGATACATTGCATGCTTTTTGATGCAAAGGAGTGAGCTTGGGGTATTGGAAGTTTTGTAAATAGTGGAAGAACAAACGGATTTCGGTTAGGTTGGTTCTTGAGCTGTGAGAAAAACCAAAAACGGGTTTTTCAAAGGATATTACATATGAATGTACAACTATTAGGTGAGAAAATGAAGCATGGATGGGTCCATTTCACGCTTTTTGATATACAAATATGGATTTTAGAAGACTATGAACATGGCATATGGCTGGAAAACTTTAGGACAGCAAAGAGGTGAATGGATTTTAGCTCAAAATTATAAAGAACACCCAAAAACAAGTTTCTTGGAGGTGTTTACATATGTGGACAACAAGAATCATGAAAGGAAACATGTATGGAAATGAAAGTATGAAATGAAGATTTTCTACCATCATGAGTTTAAAGTCAAGTGGCAACGGTATAAAAGGCTTATGTAGGTGGGCTTTTTAAGAGTGAAATCATGTGATGCATGAAGGATAGTGTAAAGCGGACCTTTCTTCCTTTTGAAAAATAATTAATTTGAGGACGGGGTTTTTAATCCCGCCTGCATATGCAAAAAGAAGAGATATTTTGCATATGCAACTTGAGATAGAAGAAGAAGAAGCCTATGATACAAAACTGAAAATGAAAGAAAATGAAATGAAATACACAGACATCCTTTTGAAAAATAATTCATTTGAGGACGGGGTTTTTAATCCCGACTGCATATGCAAAAACAAGAGATATTTTGCATATGCATCTTTAAAGAACTTGAGATAGAAGAAGAAGAAGCCTATGATACAAAACTGAAAATGAAAGAAAATGAAATGAAATACAAAGACATCTCCAGCATATGCAATAAAATTTATCTCACTTCTTCATAAGATAAAGAAAGGAAAATCCTTTGCAATTTTTTAAAAATCTGGAAAAGATCATGAAGATTTTTGCAATTTAGAAATGCTGAGAAAGAATCTTTATATAGAGTTCAATCCATGACTCATTCCCTTCAAAGATAAACATCTCTTTGAGTCAAGGATCGAATCTTAACAAATGTTGGATTAAAGAGAAAATATATGCTGAATAATAGTAACAAACTTTGAATGAATCCAACACATGTAAGAACATCCAAAAACAGCGCCTAGGGCATCAAAAACAACTTTGAAATAATAATAAACAAGCTGCAAATGAAATGTAATGCCCAAGAACTCATTTTAGAAGCAAAATATTTGATTTTGATGAAGAAAAATGGCCAAAAATGGGTCTTTTTGAGCAAAAACGTGCCCTAAATAGGCTGTTTTGAGAGCAAAACACCTTTTAAAATGAAATTTTGATGATCCAAGAATGATCCCTGGAAAATTTAGTGCAAAATCGACCTAAAAAAGAGCAAAAACGGTTCAATTTTGACCATTTTCCAAGTGATTTATTGCCTCAAAATCCCGTTTTTTCCAAAAACGCCCCAAAAGAATGGGTTTTTAGAAGTCAAAAACATGTCTTTTCATGTTAAAAATCTCCACTTGCATAGAGGTGAAGTAAAGACCTGTTTTTAGAAGGCAAAAACACGTCTTTCTCTCCAAAATCGCCACCCAGCACTTGGTTGCATAAAAACGGGTTTTTAAAAGCCAATAACATATGTTATTTAAAACACATGTCATCTCCTTCAAATTCGCCACTTAGTAAAGGGAAGAGCTAAAACGGGTTTCTAAAAGCAAATAGCATATGAAGTTTAAAACACATGTTATTTCCCTTAAATTCGCCACTTTGCATATAAGTCATAAAAACGGGCTTTAAGAAGCAAATAACATATGTTATTTCTTTAAAAATTACCACTTTGCATTGGTATTTTAAAAGATGGGTTTTAAAAGATGAGAAACATATGTTAGAAGGTCCAAAAACACCACTTAACAAGCAAATCTTATTAAAGACATAATAACGGTCTTTTTAGAGGAAAAAACATATGTTTTTGAATTTAAAAACTCCACCAAAGAATAATAACGTACTTTTGAGAGATAAAAGCACATATTCATTAAACTTTGCATGTGTAAATGAATTTGAATTCTCCACTTACCATAGATTAAATAACAAATCTTATTTAAAATATGTAATTGCATATGTAAACTCCACTGATTTACTTGTGAGGACTTGGCAGTGGGTTTTAATAAGTTTTATGCACATGGATATATGCAATCAATAACGAAAAACCCACTTTTGCACTTAAAAACATCTCATGTAATTAAAATTAAACCAATAACCATAGTTTTTAATAAAGTAATATAAAAATAGACTTTAAAAAGCCTAATTTTATTAAAACATTAAAAACTATGATCAAATCAACTCAGAATGAGTTGAAATTTTAAAATGGATGATAAAATCCAATTTAAAATTTAAGAATAATTTTAATACATGCAATTGCCATCAAAAAGTCCACTTTTTAAGGGATTTTAATAAAATATGCAGTTGCCCTGAAAAACCCCACCTTTGACCCCATAACTTGAGCTAGAGAGCTCCGATCAAGGTCTAAATTAACTCGAAACAAGCGGAATTCAAAGGAGCATCAACTCAAAGGAAAAACAAAACTAAAAACTACTTTCAAGAAGGGGAAAAACGAAGAATAAACACAAAGATTACCCAAAATCAAGTGCTCGCGGTCAGAGAAGAAAAACTCATTTTGACAAGCATTTAGGAAAACAATTTGACGACAATCTTCTAAAAAGAACGCATAAATAATGATACATAAAATACAATTCAAGGATGATGAACTATTTTCATGACACCTTATCAATGCGTTAAAACATAGAGGATGCACCTACGAATCCATGAGAAAATTACAAGGGGTTGCCACAATTTTGTGATGTCAAAATTGAGGACCACAAGGAGAAGGGGGGCAATCCCCAGAAGGGGAAGAAGAAAGAGCCTTTGAATCTTCAACAGGATCTTGAGCTTGATTCAAGTCTTTAGAGGTAGGAGGAATGACATAATGTTGAGGCTTAACCCCAACCAACCAAGAAGATTTACTAGGAGATGTCGGAATCCCACAAGTTGTTTTTGACAATGGGATGTGAGGTGATCCATTAAGAAGCATCTTTTGTGTTTGAAGGCAATTTTCTCATAGTCAACCGGTTGCATCCAACCTCTACTACCCATCTTCAACGGTATTTCAACAGGAAGGCCATTGGAAAGCTCCATTTCAACACAAATTCGAGCATAGGTGGTATTCTAGAAATCAATAGTTTCCTTGGAGGTGCAATGATATTTCCCCAGGCTATTCCCGTTCGCTCGAAAGCAATTTCCTAAAATTGAAGAGGAAGATATGGTAGCCGCACCCAAAGATAAGTTGTGGAAAAGATTTCTATGCATGGATCAAAGGCAGGAAGCCATGGTTTCACAAATAAAATTGCGTTGGAAGATCCAAGGACCGTTCTCCAATATCATCTTTTTATCCTTCTGAGAGCAAACTCCAAAATGAAGAATCCCTAGGCACAGAGATGAATCCAAGTTTCACCCTCCATGAATTCTTTCCAATGCTCAATAATCCATGAATACGCATCACTTAATTTTGGCCAAACCTTTGTGAATCTGCAAATAAGGACATAATCCTGCAAAAAATCTTCCCATTCCTTGGTCATAATCCTTCTGAGAGCAAATTCCAAAATGAACAATCCCTAGGCACAATGATAAATCCAAATTTCTCCCTCCATGAATTCTTTCCACTGCTCAATAATCCATGAATACAAATCACTTAGTTTTGGCAAAACCTTTGTGAATCTGCAAATTAGGGCATAATCCTGCAAAAAATCTTCTCATTCCTTGGTCAAATCCTCCAAGTAAACCTCAGGAATTGAAGACAAAGGGAGGATAGGACGAGAAGGGTACAGTTCAAAAGAAGCCAACCCATTGGTGCATCTATGAAAACCAACACCTCCAGATAGCCATGCATCCATGAAGTTCTCAGGGACTGAGAATGAATGATGGAGAGATGTGGAGTTGTTGAAAACACCAACGCAAGAGGAAGGGAAATTTGATTCAAGCACTTCACGACTAAACACTGCTTTGTAATTGGAAGCACGGGAGAGAGGAAGTATCCCATCATTATCAGCACTGTGAGAGGGGATAGCTAATGCCCTAAAGCATTGAAAATTGTGTTAGGGCACACAAGATTATTTGCAGTAGGAAAACCCTTGCTGAACGAAACCACAGAGTCCATCAGCGACCCCACAATAGGATTTGACCTCTGAGCACGTCCATTGAAGTCGCACACTTGCGAGAAGCCGAGCAGAAGGCAAATGGTCGCGCAAGAGCAAGCAAAGCAGAGAAAGCCATCGCAATTCGAGAAAGGTATATTGAAAACTAGATGGACTTAATCACAATAGTAATGTTTGAATTTTTCGCCTTATTTAGTATTGCATTGAGAAAGTGGTGCTTTGATTTTTGCAGTTGCATCTACAAACTACATACACTAGCGACAGCTTATTCTAGGTCTCAAAGTACGAACTTAACAGTGGGGAACAAAGGCCCTGCTTCACTTGGAGAAAAAGAGTTGTGGTAAGCTGACAACATATGCATTCCAAGAACTTTCCAGCAGCATAACTATAATAGACAATATTGTCCCCTCCAAATAGAAAAATAACCCTTAAACTAGTCTAAACAGGAATTAAGCTTGAGAGCTCATCAGTCAGGCTCAAAGTGGGAGATCCAAGGCTTCATGAAAGGCCTGCCTAATTTGGGAACCAAGTCCCAATCTGAAAGATTGCATCCTTTTCATCTTTAGAAGAGAAGACAGCCATTAAATAAAGTTTTCATATGTATCAGAATATAGAACATGCAAGCTGATTTCCACTGATTACAGATTCATTCCTTTAATGTCTTGTTTTGGACATGGTCCAAAAAATCTGCAAATGAGGACTATTTCCTTGCCAACCAATGTCAGTCCTCTATTTCTTCTAGGGAATGTGTACTCTTGAATTGAAGCAGGTCATTCTTCGCATAGCATCTATTTTCCTTTTGTGAAGTGAAGGTTAGATAGGAAACTACTTTTTATCCATGGTTGTATAAGAGCTTGATCATTTTAGAAAGGAGCCCATGACCTCCTTTCTGGGAGAATGGGCCAATAAATTTCAGGTCAATCCTGCATGTCAGAAAAGGAGAAAACAGATATGCTAAGTGGGAAGGGAGTTTGGTTTTTACACCTTTATTCAAATAGGAGTGTTTAAGCCTGTATTTATGAAATCATGCTAACAGACAGTAGTGGACCAAATAAAATATTCAGCTTATAAGACATTCCGTTCCAAAGACTTAACAATCATTCTAGTGATTCTTCCCCCTATTTGTGTGCAGAGAATACATAGATTAATCATTAGAACAAAGGATTTAGTATTAAATTTAACAAGCAAGCATAAACATACATTTATATGAATAAGGCATATCCAGAAAGAAGACAATGAAATGAGACATCAAACCTGAGTTTCAATGTTATCAAGCATGTCTCCTTGCGACTCTACAAGCACAGCCATATCCAGGAAAATCTGGCAAATACAAGCAATTTAATTTGAGAGATTTATGTCAGAAAATAATTATATAATTCAAACATGTATTGTGGCAGGGTATCCACCAGGAATTTCACACAACATTTCCTATAATGAATTTTTAAATTTTATCTGCTAAATTTCAGAAATATACTCCCTGTTGCTTTGAAGATATATAAATGTTTAACATGTCGACTAAAGTACATCTTCTGATATTGAAAATCAAACAGTCGTCAATTCAGACACAACTGCCATACCCAAAGATACATAACCAAAATATGATAAACACGCTACATAAGCTAAAAGAAAAAAGATTGATAACATAACCTAGTTGGCTACAAAAACATATATTTTATTATACACTGAGAACAATACTTAACATAATGAGCTAACAGCATTACCCCCCCTTTTAAACAATTTAGAGTCCCTTCCCACTCAATCCAAATACAAAATAATAAAATGACCATGTGGAGAGATAAAGAGCACATCCCTGGGGGAATTGCTGTTGAAAATTTCCACATGCCCTTCCATGCTAAAAAAATGCTGAAATTCATAAGAAAAATCTAGTCTCGGCTGAATTCATCTCATCCATAATCCAGATTTTCTTTCATCTAAATCAATATACCAAGATTTCACTGCATGGGAGTGTTGTAGTACGTAGTATGTACATACATACAGGTTGTTATAATACAGATTGCAATTGGAGATGGTACGTAGTACGTACATCTAAGGGGATGTTGTATAATGCCATAACTGTGCCCATCTTCATGAGTGTCATCTATCTGTGGACATCTGTTAGCCTTACAAGCTCATTGTCAGTAGCATAGATTTGATCATTTCATCACCTGACAGTTGAATCTTGATTCTTTAGGCTCTTTTTCTCAATGTTTGTGGTTATGTGCATTTTAACATATTCCAGATCACAGCCATTGTCGAGTGCAGTAATACTTATAGCATTCATGAGTTTTGGATACTGATTATCTATCTTTATAGGTACCGTCACTTGTAAGACTTGTCTGCCATTTGTTTTGTCAAATTACAGTCAGCTTCTAATCGTACTTGTCTGCTCATTAGAGTGACTTAAGTTCTTTCTTCCATGCAGCTCTCATCACACAACTTTCTTTGCTTAGGCTCTTGTGATTGCTATGACTTATGTGTCTTCCACTGCCTCAAAAATATTGACAATTAGTCTCATTCTAGCTTGTGGGACAATCGCCTATCAAAAAAGATATCCACCCATTGCACTTATGATATTGCACAATGCACCGACCTTGGAACTATATTGAATCTGAGTACTTCCTTCATTGATGTTACTCTAACATATATTGTTATTTCATTGATTTTGTTAACTGGCATGAGATGCCCCCATAATATTTTAATTATATTAGGACTTTGGAGGCATAGTGCATGGTGTTGATTAGTTATCCTGAGCAAAAAGTTACTGGAAACTCTTGTTCTTCAACTTGTACAAGTAGCCTTGTTTAATTTCATCATGCAGATTGAGTTGCACGTAGAGCAAGATTTCACACCTGAAAAGGAGGAATTGCTATGCATAACCTTGACTGGAGTTGAAGATGAGATCATGTTTCAAAGACTTGATCCAAAGTTAACATGGACTGTGGCCATACAAAAACAATATGGATATGAGTAGCCATTGGTAGGTGCAAAGAATTCAATTCAATATAATGTGGCAACAAAAAGAAACAAAAGAGAATCAGTTGGAGGCAGTCGAGTTATGGTGGAGTATTGGTTGAGGAGGATGAGATGTTCAGCCAAAAGCAAGAAGAGAGGCTACAGAAGAGAAGCACATTTCTTTTGAGGTGCCTAACTCCAATGGCGGGGCACAATAATGTTTGTTCTCATAGTTACCAGGAGACATGGGTACTTGGAGACATCGAAAACTAGTACCAATACCAATACAGCTAATTTCCAAAAGATAGGAGATGAGGGTACTTGGAGATGCCATTTTTTAAATATAATTTAATAATTTCTAGAAATTATCATGACATGGAACTTCAAAAACAAAAGTTAATCAGTCGTACAAGAATAGTAAATAATAAAGGCAATTTCACTTTAGACCATTACAATGATAGATAATCAGTCATACAACTGTTTATGTCCCTCTCATAAAGTCTACACTCTCACTAGATCCAATCACTATAACTTTGCATGGATTTTTGTATCATCCAAAATCAGCATGAAACATTATGCGGCATATTTTATTTATTTGCCTTCCTCTTGCCTTATAATGTGTTTTGCCCTAAGAATTCTGGCGGGAGATATCAATTTCTACTTTGGAGACGGCAAGAGACAACAACCAAAAAAACCCTGTGCATCAAGAAATTTCTAGAGACGCGTCTCCAGGGGTGGGAGAAGGGTCTCCGGGTAACCATGCTTGATCTCAAACAAAAAAGGGTGGTTCTACCACCTAGCCTTACTTTGTGAGCATTTTGTACACAAACACTTCCCTGTGGTGTCTGATGCAGGAGCATCTTAGGGGTAACACTTCAACATCAAAAAAAAAAAAAGATATCGGTTGCAATTTTAGATTTTTGTAGTCTAACTCTTATGTTTCCAGGGGCAGGAGGTAACCCCAAATATTCAAATTCAAATGGTTTCCCTCTTATCTGGATGTTTCTTGTTAGTGGGAATCTTTGGATGGCATACTTGACACTTGACACGTGTATACCTAGGTGTTCATGGAACTAGATGGAATTTGAACAATCACAAAGTCTTAAAGGGGCACTTGGGCCACTTGCATGTTGCTTATTTAAATTGCATGATTGACCTACATTTGCATACCAATGACCTTGAATGGGGTGCCCACATGCAGAGTGAATTTGGAAGGAGAACCTCACATTCATTGTCTTCTTCATGATGACTAGGTGGAAGTTACACTTAATCTTTTGACTTTTCATTAATCCTTGATGAATGGGACCACATTTGGAGAGAGTTTCTTGGAAGGAGTTATAAAGTTGACTTCTTGACTTCAAACCTTGAACCCCCTTCCAACTTTCCAACTTGGAAGGAGTTATAAAGTTGACTTCTTGACTTCTTGAGAGTTATAAATTTGACTTCTTGACTTCTTGAGAGTTATAAGTTTGGCTTCTTCACTTCAAACATCCCTCTTAATTGGATGTTTCTTGTTAGTGGGAATCTTTGGAAGGCATACTTGACACTTGACATGTGTATGCTTGTTCATGGCACTATGTTGGCTAAAAATTTTGTAAGCCGCTAAGACTACACTTTACAAAATTGTAACTTTAAGCAACGTCTCATGAGATTTCTCTCTCCTCTCAACAATAGGAGAGGCCCCCTTCTTACCGTAGGTGGCTTCAATAGGAACTTAACTGAAATTAAAAAAAGGGTGGTTCTCTCAATCAATTCCTCTTCTTTAAGGAATGATTTGTGTACAACTACAACTTTCTAACTTTCTAACTTAACTTTCTAGACTTCATGAAAACACCCAGAGATTATAGAGGCAAGTTTCCTCTTGAATTGAATGGCAAGCTTCAGGAAAAATGGAGAACCGGTCTGGAGAGAAATTCTCAAATCAATAAAAAAGCACTAAAGAAAGCTAGACCTGGCTTGAGCGATAAAAGTGTCTCACTTCTTTTAGGCCCTACATCTATGAATCTAGACACAAATTACAGAGTCGCCAAGATTCTCAATGGTTATGAGAATGAAGTCTTTAAAGAAACCTTGGATTTCTGGGAGCAATATGATTTTAGTTCCCTTGAAGAAACAGGTCCTCTGGATCACACCACCACAATTTTGGATCCACCTGTTCAGTTTACTGCTACACAGACTCCAATATCTGATGAGCAGGAAGTCATCACAGAAAAGTTCACTTCTAGTGAACCGATTACATTGGGACAAACTTCTGTCAATCTTCCCACTAACGGATCAGATCAAAGAGGCGAAGGGATCCCTATAGAAGATCTTCATATAGCTGAAGAGCAGCTGCAGTCACAAGAGCCCTCACATCAAGTAGAAGATGCTATACCTGAGATTCACATTCAGTAGCAAGAAGCCAGACCAGAAGAGGGAAACAAGACAAATCAACAGGATGACAAAGAACATGAGCAAGCCCCGAAAGCACAAGAACCGAGTAGAGAGATGGATCTAGAAACTCTCGCCAACTCCTCCAAAAGAAAAATACAACCTTAGGAGAATCTGAAGCAAAATGGAGCAAAGCAAACGATACAATAGTTGACATCAACAAAATTTCAACAAGACAACTGAAAGAGCTCACTAAAAGGAAACAGGAAATGGTTCTGAATAAAGTAAAAGATATTCTGTATCACTTTGTGCTGGATGCTGATATCGATGAAGATGAACCAATCATCGATCAGCTGGAAGTGCTGACTACAAGCATCGGTGAGGATCTGACTGATCCAGAAACAGTGGCCATTGATCATTATGCGCAGAAAAGAGTGGAGCTTCTTCACAAGCAAGTTGCAAACATCAAAGCTATTCTGCTAAATAATCTAAAAGTTCTTCAACAACAAATACAACTTGCAGAAAATTTGTTAAGCAGCACTTCAAATTTTGAAATTTTCATGACTGACTTAACTGACAAAGCTACAAAGACTTTAGAAGACATAAAAGCTTTGTCCAACCAATTTGACACCAAGACCAAAACGGCTACAGCTTTCAGTAGAGAAATGACTAGTCTTACTCTAGCCCTCAAAAGACTGCAGAAGAAAAGAACAAAAGAATTCAAGACATAGTTGACTTCCAGATGTTTTTGGCCCCAACTCTTGATATCATGCACCAGACAACTACTTCAACTAATGTTTTGATCAATGAACCGGACTGCAAAACTGTCGATGATATGGAGAACATCATCGTTTCTCTCAAAGCTGCCCAACACAACATTGAACATATAACCAATCAATGGGCACCATTTCTGCATTCAGCCAAGAATATCTATAAGGATATTTTCACACAGCTTCAAATGTGACCGAAGCCATAAGCCTTTGTCCTCTAGCGGCAAAAAGGGGAAGAAATGAACAGGAACAGAAGGAAGAAGAGCAGAATGTGAGGGAACAAAGAAACAAAGGAGAAAAACACCGGAGCATTTAGACAGGGGAAGAGTTCTACAGAACTCTCAGGCAGGGGAAGTAAGTGCAAATGGTTTTTGTGTATGGTTTTGCCACCAATGACAAAGGGGAAGATTGTTGGCATAAGTTGTCATTAGTGTATCTCTTCAAAACCATATCCACAGGTCTAACATCACCGGTCGCTCGCTACTCCCAGTCGACACAGGTAGACAAGCAACATAATGTATGCACTGGTTGATAATACTCACCGGTAAGAACACACACCGGTCTCAGTACGCATAAGTTGAACTGGCTACAAGGTCACACTGGTCTAAAGCAGCCTAAAGATCAGCACCGGGTTTAGTGGATCAGTTTGAGTTAAAAGCAGGATTATACGGGACATCCACCGCTTAGAAGTGGAGTTAGCTTTTTAACGGGAGTTAGCTTTCATTCATGCGGATGTCTTGCAAGGTAAACTCCAGTTCAGTGCGCATAAGCTTTTTCTGATTGCATGATTTATTGCGGAGTTTGCAGTCTGGCGGTTCTATGAGTTAAGGGTCTCATTACAGAGAATCTCTTGTATAAATACAGGTCATAGGACGCAAGATAAGTTGTTGTTGAAGTTAGATGATTGCATAGAGCAGAGGAGAGATATCTTCTGAAAAATGCTGCAGAAAAGGAGCAGAGTTCAACAGCCAGGCTAACAAGGAACAGAGGTATGATCTAATCAGACATTTAGTGTCACAGTAGATCATTACGTTTATCAGTAGTGTAAGAATATTCAAATCCCTCTATTAGGGTGAACCTAATCGGTTCGTTGTAAAAATCCCTTAATAGGGTGACATCTTGTTTGATGTTTAAAGTCCTGTAACTAGGCAGCTCCTAATAGGGCTTAGATCCTAAACGATTTAGATCCTAAACGATCTTTTGTAAAAATCCCTTAACCGGGTAGCACCATAGCCAATGCTTTGTATGCTCCTAACAGGGCACCTTCATTAAAACTAGTGGAGTTGTGAGCTCTGTCTCACTGTGGTTTTTTCCTTCTAACCGAGGGTTTCCACGTATAAACACCTGTGTTGATCTGAGTCATTTTGCTTATGATAGTAAATGGTTGATTGACTTTCTATTCTTTAATGCAAAAATTTGTTTGCTAGTTTTAGAATGAAGAAAAAATTCTATTACTGATTCACCCCTCCCCTCTCAGTAACCAATAAATTATTAATAGTTTTATCTCCAGATTTCGGAGTATCCTTCCTGGTTAACACACATTCTTCCTTTTTCTGCTCCTCGGTAGCTGTAGTCTCGATTGATATAGGAGTCTCGGATGTGGTGTCAAGTGGGATTACCTCGGTTTCCTTTGTTTCTTCAGTTTCCTTCACCTCGGTGGAAGGTGCCTCTGTTTGCGTAGGCTCATCTGTCTCTACAGGTTTCTCTATGTCTTGATCCCCAGTGATGTCTTTGTTTTGCTCGGGGTCTGAGCCATCGGGTTGTACTTGGGAAAGAATTTCGGCTGCTTCTGCAAGTACAGGAAATTTACCCGATAGTGATGTAAATAGACATTCAGTGTCTAGTGCTTCATCTTTATTAGGTGCAATATTCACATCTTCATCATCTTTGTCATCAGGATCACCATTTGTGATGTCCTCAATGAGTAAATTGTCATCAGTTTTCTTCTCCAATTGAATTTCAACTTTATCCAGTGCATCCTGTGAAATACTTATTTCTTCCTTTTCCTCGGTGATATCGATTACCTCAGTAACTGATATACCGGTGTTCTTTGATTTCTTTGTTGTTCCCTCATCAATGCAAATACCTTTACCTTTGGAATTGTGTCTCTTCTTAGACAAGTTTAAGAATGCTTCTTGCTCAGCTTTTTCTTCTGCCTTAAAAATTGATGTCCACACAGAATCAGTTGTGGTATCCATATCTGCTACATTTTCATCCATTATCATCATGGCTCTATTCTTGATCATAAAGTTTGCCTAGTATTTGGTCATGTACTCACTAATTTCTCCAAAGCTTAGATGTGGGGCTGCCCGAACTAGAGAGTGTTCTCTCTTTCTTTTCTCGGTGTCTAGTGCAATGGCCCATTTTTCAGTAATCTTGTCATCCAACCTCTTCGGTAATGCACGGGCAAATTCCATTGGAACTTTCTTGAATTTTATCATCATTTGGATGACAGCCTCTTCTATCTTGGTTTGATCTTCATTTGACATCTTGTCAAATCTGTCTAGTAAGGGATCAATAAGGTCTCCATGTTCAATTATGTCTTCAATAATTTCATCTATTGTTTTTGCCTTGTTACTGACCACCTTGAATTGATTGACATCATCTTCAACCTCAGTTTCCTCAAGATCTTCTTTACTTCTTATCAGTTTTCTTCTTTTCTTTGGTGCCTTAGCTACAGCCTTGTTCTTTCTCTTGATATATTTCCTTGTCGGTGTAGCTGCCCTCAATTTTGTTACTTTCTCTGCTTCTTCCTTATCGGATGGTGGAGCTGTAGTTGACGATCTTGTCTTCATACCTTCTTGTACTGGTAACTGCTTCTTTATAGGAATTTTAGGTGGAGGAACCGGTGTGGGATCTTCTTCTTTGTCAAATCCGGTCTCCTCACTATCATATGGTTTGTCAGCCAACTGTAACTGACCTTCGATTGCCTGTTCAACCGGTGTCTCTTCAGATGTATCAAACACATCTCCATATTTAGCAGTGAGATTTTTCTTCATCTTCTTTACCTTTCTAGATATTTTACCGATCTCTATATTTGTTGAAATTCTAGATTTGGCCTCTTCATATACTTTCAACCCAGTGGCAATGGGATCTTTTGGTAGTGCAAGCAGTGCATTAATAGATTTCAGTGCGAAATCATGGTTCATTTCATAACCCATCAGTGCCAACCATTTTATCCTAGGTTCAAGTGCTTTTATCAAAGTATAATCTATGTTGACTACAAAACATATATCATGCTCAAATCATTGAACTAATTCCTTCGGAATTCTGCTTCTTTTATGCATTTTAGTCTGAAATTCTTTGAAGTATGCATCAAACTCTATATTCAACTTATCTCCTAACTTATTCATCATATCATTAATCTGTTTTGTTATCGGTATATCTAGTTTCCAATTTACTTTTCCAGTGCCAGGTACATACTTTTGTAGATGGAAAAATATGCAAACAAGTAGTGATCCGAACTTACATGTGTTAGACTTCTTTTTCCTTAGTCTTCATATTCTCCTAAAGTTGATGAAACAGTACCTTGGCAAGATCAACCTAGTGACCTTTTACCACAATTTTGTGTGCCATGTCTACTGCGCTGCACGGTACGCTGTTGAGTCTACTCGATTGAAAATAACTTGTACCCGATCACATGTGCTGCAAATTTGACTGTTGGGTCTTTGATTGTTGAAATCTTCAGTGCCCAACCGTCCCATTGTGCTCCAGTATTCTTCTCAACATCCGGTCGTGACGAACTATGGAAAGCCTTAGCCTTGTCGGTTGTAGGGAGCCCAGTAACCCTACTAATCATTTTCTTGTTGACCTCAATCGGTTTATCCAGCCAGAATTTGTCATCGTGATACCTGCTCAAAACGATTCTGATCCAATCTGTCTTAAATGATTGCGGAAAGTATGTAATACACGATAACCCAGATTCCTCAATCTTCTTGTGATCTTTCTTCAATTTACCATCGGGGCCACAGAGTTGTTGATGTGCTACAATAGTTTCAAAATCTCCAACTTCTCCAATTTTGCAATGAATATATGATCTTACATCTTCTGTCAATAAAACCCTTTCTGGTATGCTCGAAAAAGCGCCCATTGTATCTATTTGTGCTGCGACCTTGGGATGTGGCTTAAACTTAGGTTCGTCGAAATTTTCCCTAACGATTAGATTAACTTCCTCCTCAATACTTTGTGATTTTCTTGCAGACGATGTAGATGCCATAAATCAATTCTAGGGTTTCGGCAAGCAGCAGGATAAAAAGTGTTTGATAGCAAGTGAACTTACTTGGTATCATCGAAGAGTGATGTCGGTTCGATCTAAAGTAGCCTTGAATCCTTCTGAAAATCTTTTAGCTCGAACTCTGCTCTTTGAAATCTCCGCTCTTCGAAATCGCAATGTAAAAATGAACTCTATTCCCGTGTATTTATAGACTTTTCAATATTCCCACTCAAACTTTCATGTAATAAATGCTTGACCTAACTTTCGGTACGAAACAATTGTCAGCTCGGTGACCACTAAAATTTTCATCTGCTTAGTTAACATAGAATTTCTTCATCGGTTGATACATGTGCTCGGTTAACCTTAGATAGTGATTACCAACGGGTAACCAACTCTCGGTTTCTCTTTTACCCACTGTATAACATTGTTAGCTCACAACTTATAAACCATAGTACATCTTTATTCATGCTGATTTGGTATAAGTACATCATGCATAAGCAAGTGTATGTAAAATGTGATCATTTGAAATGTCAGTCCCATACATACTTATTTCACCTTAAGTGGAGGTACCGATGTTACCCAATCCAATGGACGAGGTTTCACCGACAGCGTTACTTGACTCAGCATTCTCATTAGATGCCTTCTTCCACATAGTGTTCCTTAACTTCGTGATATCTGCGATAGTGTATCCACTCTCAAATATATGGTTTTCATCTGGTGCTCGGTCTCTGCAATTCTTGCTTAAATGACCGACCCTATGACAGTGCATACAAGCCATTCCAGTGCTTGTCCAGCTTCTTGATTGTCCAATCCAACTCTTTCTATAACAATTTGCTGCAATGTGTCCATATCTACCACAAGCAGTGCAATTAGCCCATGTATTATAATCCCAAACATAAGAGTTACCTTGTCTCTTCGGTTGATAGGGCTTTTGCTGTGTTTGCTACTTAGGAGTCCATACTTGGTTCATCTTAGCCTTACATTCTCGTGCAGTGTGTCCATGTTTATTACAAGTATAGCATATTTTCTCCATAGTGGTATTATTAGCAAGATCATTTTGTTTAGCTCTACACTCATAAGCAGGATGTCCAAACTTACCACAGTAGTAACAATATCCATTGAACTTAGGAGTGACAAGAGGTTTACCTTGTGCTTTGCTTCTACACACACTAGATGTATGTCCCGGTTTGCCACAGTGATAACATGCCAACACTTTAGGTTTTTGATTTTGATTGATGTTGACTTGTTCAGCTTGTTGTGATGATTCTCCTTCGCCAATGTAGCCCATTCCAGCTCTACCCCCAAATCTTCTTTGATTAGACAAAAAATCATCAATCTTCTTAGAACTGTCCTCAACAAGTTTCTTCATTTCATTTTGTTGCTATTGATTTTTCACTTCATTTCTTAGCTTCTCATTCTCTTCTCTGAGTCTTGCAACATCTTCTAGTCTTCTTGACAATTCTCCATTCACTCGGTTTATCTCTTGATTTACAGTCATCATTTGATTAGTCACTTGGAAATGACGATCAATGAGTCTTTGTATCTCACTCTCTTTAGATTGAAGTTGTTCAGTCATTTGTCTTCGGTCATCAATAGCCAGATTCTTTTCTTACTCGGCTTGTCTAGCATTGTTCATTGTTTCTACCATTCTCACCATCTGAGATTCTTGACCGATTTGTAGTGCTTTCACTTGATCAGTTAAATGTTGATTTTTTTCAGATAAATCAGTGATTATGCTTTCAGATTCATCAGAGATGCTTCCAGAACTAGATCCAATTTGCTCGAACATTTCATCAATAGGTTCTTCATGGTAACCGATCTCATTTTGTAGAGTAGCTAGGCTCTTTCTTTCAGCCAGTAATTTCTTTAGTCCTTCCTTGGCTTGCTTGTACTGTTCAATAAACATTTGCATTTGTATCTTCTGATTCTTAATAGTCTTATCAAGCTTGTATCTCTCCATGACTTAGATCTTTACCCTTTAGTGGTTAAACTGTTCAATAAGCGAACTGTGCTCTGATACCAATTGTTGGAATTAGGAGAGATAGGTACTGAGAGGGGAGGGGTGAATCAATGCCTTCAAAAACTTTTACTTGTAAACCTTTCTGATATGTAACTGTAAACAGTAATAACCGACCAAAAAAACTTGAATCTAACTGCATGTATCAATCATTCATTTAACTTATGAAAGTAAACAACATGACATCAATATGACAATCACATGACACAAGTATTTTGGTAACGCAGAAACCCTTGTTAGAAGGTAAAAACTGCGGTGGGGATGACACCCACAAATTCTTCACTACTGCAGATAGAAAAGGTTTGCCTATTAGGGCTACAAGTTTTGATCACTTCTGGTGATCTCACCCTGTTAGGAGTGACATGTTAGATCAGCTAGATCTACCTAATTATAGGATTTTAACAACACTAATGAAGTGTGTACTCGGTTAAGAGATTTACATAAGATTGTTAAGTCTACTTTGTTAAGAGATTTTATCCAAAACTCTATTACAATTGTCAGAAAGCAATAGGCAATTATCTGCTATTTGACAACTCAATTGTCTAATACAGATCTATAAGCTCTGATAAAATATCACCTTACTTGTGATGAATCTCTGCTCTGAACTGCTCCGTAGCCTTTTTTTGATTCTACTCAATCTGAATTCCTCTGTACTTGGTTCTACTCTGTTAATTGATAGACTTGAAGTTAGGCAATTGCTTCAAGTGCTCTGTGATTCATATATTAGCTCACTCCAAATATGATGTGAACACACAAATATACAGTGTTCTGTTTTTGCCGCTTTAACAAAATTAGGTTACACAACATAGTCATAACCCTAAGATCTACAGCGTACAATAATAACCTAGATCAACTATTACAAAAGATATACATTGCATTTAATGAATATCATCACATTAAATGTTCCTCGATCTTGGAAAAACGTTTTATGAACCGTTGTAACCGTTTGCATAGAAGTAAGTGCCATTTCAGATTACTATGCCGTTTTCTGTGATCCTCGGTAAACACTGTATAAAACTGCTCGGTGTATACTGCGATGCTCGGTGTTTACTGTCTGTCGGTGTCGGTGTCGGTGTCGGTGTCTACTGGTGCTTGGTAAACTGTCTGCTACTCGGTATATACTTTACCAACTAGTCTATCTTGCTTCATGTTACCGATTAGCTCAATGTAAGTGACTGACCGATATCTTTACAAACCTTTGATACTAATGACAACCTTAAATGCTCAATAGAGATAACATTTAATGGCAGCCTCTTCATAGTCATGTGCGACTCTTCCATATTTAGCGTCAGTTCATGTTTTGGTTTCTTCTCAAGGCATTCGATATTATTTCTCTTATCGTATGATGATGTTATTGGGAGTTGAGTGCTTGAGTGCATGCTTTCATCGGGAGCTGAGTGCTTGAGTGCATGCCTTTATCGGGAGCTGAGTGCTTGAGTGTATGCTTCATCAGGAGCTGCCTGATTGCCTGTGTGTTGTGAGGAGCTTATCATTATAGTCTCATTTTGGTTGATTATTGCAGAGTATATACACGATCATTGGATGATCAATTGTTGTGAATGTGATTTACATGTTTTGTAAGCAATCTTATCATTGAGAGACTTTGCTAATGTTGTTAGTAAAGATTCCTAATTGGCTGTGAGTAGATGCCAATTATATGGAAGGAAGTTTCCTATAGTTGTTTGAAGAACTCAATAAAGGAACCATCATTTTGCGGGCTGGGTTATTTCCCTCGGTGAGGAGGGTTTTTCCTAAGATAATAATTTTGTCATCTGGTATTGTAATTCTGATTATTGCATTCTTATATTTTGGTTCACAAAACTTAACATATATCATGCCAACTTTGTATATAATTGTTTGTTGAGTATATATAATAAAAGGAAGTTGAGAGAATTCTAGAAAATGAATTCTAGTTATTCAAATATGAAGATTTTCTTTTATTGACACTATTTTGCTAAGAAAGCTTCATTCTGATTTTGAAAAATAAGAATAGCCCACACCATATTTTGATGCTACTTCAAATCATAGCCTGATTAAAATTTATACAAAATAAATCAATGTTAAAACTTTGAGTCTTTCAAGTTAAAAATATATCAGGAGGTTGTACAAGTGCTTTGAATCATTTATATAAGTTCTTTATCATCTAAACTTTATCCTCTACGCTATGGAAATGTCCATTAATTTAAAAAATAAAAAAGTAGTTATTGACTGTTTTTCTTCAATTTTTCACCTTTTTTTGTAAATCCAAGTTTTTTCCGATTTTTTTCAATAATCCTAGTCCTTTGTTTTGTCGATTTATTCCCCAAACGATTTATCCTTCTATGGTAAATACAACTGAAATATTTCACAATAAAGCACAGTTGTGATCTCTGTGTGAAACGACCAAGTAATTCACCAAATTGGATCAATAACCAATGTAGAGATGTTCCTTGCAAGGGTTTTTGTCATCACAATGCTTGATACAGACCAGTTCAAATCTCCAAAACCATAGGGATTTCTCATACAGAAATATCAAAAATCACCAAATCAACATGTCTAGAATGAAGGCTAAAGCTATATAGAGTCTCAATAAGAAATTAGGACAACAAAAGATTAGGGCATCTCAGATAGAGTAAAATAATAACCTTTTTCCCTTTTTAATATTTCACTTATCTCATTTTTGCTCTTTAAAATATCATTTAAGTCTTTTATTTTATTTTCACTTTAGGTCACAAAAAATGATATTAAAATTTTATTTTACCTCCTTACCTTTAATGTCCACTTAATTTCACTTAAGTAATAAATCCACTTCATTAAAATATTTAAGTGAAATAATAAAATGGTATTCCCAACCTTAAGAAATTCACCAAGTCTAGAAACTTGAGACTCAGCACTCTGAAGCTGAGGAAAGGTTGGGACTAAGGCTAGTTATTCAAGATATCATTTATAAATAGTAATATGCTAAAAATAGCCAAAACTATCTGAACCCTAAATTTGAACATATTGCATGCTAAAGATAAGAGGAGACTGAAGCTATGACCAACTGCCAAAAATAGTGGTCACCATAAATAGTAACTATAGCAACCACTAAAACTAATAAGTCAGCCAAAACTCCCAACTAATAAATCAGTGCCCAAAATGACATTAAAATAGTAAATCCGAGAGAAGTTGTCAGTCCGAGAGAAGTTGTCTGAAATCACTCTCGAAAGTGTCACTTATCTCCATTAATTTGTTTGAACACATTGGCAACATCGAAATACTCGAGTCCTACTGACACCAACTCAAAATGCCAAACCATTTGCACTACAAGAGAACCTGAAAATGGGGACACTACATGCCTCTTGGATGTGTCTTTGAATTTGACTTTTCATTGCGTATAAGGTAT
Organism: Chamaecyparis obtusa; assembly: GCA_027943335.1. NCBI lineage: Eukaryota > Viridiplantae > Streptophyta > Pinopsida > Cupressales > Cupressaceae > Chamaecyparis > Chamaecyparis obtusa. Next base: position 1,289,541 of record BSBK01000325.1, on the reverse strand, counting down.
CTCATTGGCCCATTAAGCCCTTGAGAATGTGTTGGAAGCCTCGTTGCAAGAGAAATGTCACAATTGAGTCTGCTCCCTACCCTTGGCTGCATCAGTTATCCTAAGCTAGAACTTTTCCCTATATATGCTTATCCACTCTAATGGCATCATTAGCTCATTGTATTGCATTTGGCATTAAGTCCAATCTACTCCATGAAGTTGTTAGAAGTTTTTCCTATAGATGCCTATCCACTAATGGAACATGGTATTATTTAGCATTAAGTTCAATCAATCAATTATCAAGATCAACAATTTTATCTCACATGTCCAACTTAGCCGATCGTCAAAGCATAGCTCACTATGTTGACTACATCATTTTAATTTCCTTGTCACATTTCCAAGGAAAGGTCTTGAGAGTCATCCAAGTTTTGATTTCTATGGCCACCTACTATATTAGTCACTCAGGTTTGCAAGAGTCATTAAGGAGTTATACCAATTGAAAGATATGTGAGCAATATGAGATTTTTGTCATTGGTGTTTCTAACTTTCAAATTATATAGGAGCTTAAAACCTAAGACAATTGTCACTATACCTAAATTTTGAATGTCGTGATTCATTAACTCACGTCTCACTGAACTAATCTAATTTTTGTTGCCCTATTCTACATTGGTCTACCTCGAACTATGTAGAGTTGCTTGGATCTACCAATAGTAATCAAATGGGCCCAAATCTACTCACAACAATGATCTATGTAAGGAAATGCTAATATATGGTGTGTGATTGGTCTATAAGCTCTCTAAAATAGTTATCTTATATGTAAATAGTGAAATTGCCCAATATTTCAAAGCTCTAACTATAAATGAGTTTTGTGATACCCATAGCCACACCATCTCTCCTATAGCTAACCAATTACTAATGAACCATAGATTTGAGCAGCCAATGACTTCTAATGGTTAAGTTTCTCTTAATCCTAGCTTGTTTTCCAATATGCTTGAAGTATGTGAATGCTCAAGTCCATCTATGGATGTTGTCTAAAACCTCAATATTGGTCATTATCTCCCACCTCACTTCACATGTTACAAAAAACGACATTTGTCTATAATACTATAAAACCCTCAACATAGTTTTTCTAACCTAGACTACTATTACAAAAAACTGTAGCAAAAACACTTAGCTCCTCGCTACTTTTTGATCCCCGAAATCCCATGAGAGAGAGGTGAGGACATGTTAGGTAGTTGCAACACACCACTAAAATGGTGATGTTGCTATTTAACACAACACTAAAAAGTGCTTTGATGTCATTTAGTACAATCTTCCCTACAGAAGATAACAAAAAACATAAACATAAAAAAATAACATGATGCTCAATGAACAAAGAGAACAGTTGCAAATACACCTATATTTATAAATCAAATACAAAGTAACATATGCCTTCTAATAGAAGCAACCTCCTTAAGAGCAGAGTTTTGATACAAAGTACGATTCAAGATGATCCTCTCTTCCAAACAACACCAAGATTTAAGAATTGCAAAAAGTGACCTAGGAGGTACAACCCATGTGTGATAAATCTACAATTAATATGAACTCATTATGCTATTATTAACTTCACGTGATGAATCAACACAGCAAAACAATAATGTAACGGTCCAAGACTCCAAAAAAAAGGTGACACAACCCCCAAGTTTTGATTTCAGTTGGAATTCAAAAGAGCTAAATTCAATAGTAATAAAAGAGGAGAGAAAAAAATTCACAAAAACAAGAATGCAGGGAGAAAAAGTATTTTACATAGTTACCAGGAGACCAGTATTGATACTGGTATAGGAGACTAGTAATAGTGAATATATGTCGATTTGCAGCTGCATATAATGACAAATAATTGTTTAATGCACTTATATTTTAGCCAATAGTGAATATATGCCAACTTGCACCTGAAATTGTGCTCAAGCTGATTTGTGTTATCTTATGTATCGATTTGATAAGTCAAATAGCTTTTATCAAGTATTGTGAGCCTTCTATTATAGTTTTAACTGAATTTATTGTACATTTGAATTTAATTTCCTTTATTTGATTTACAGGGACTTGTGTTTTGTTTCTTTTCAATCCAGTTCTTGCATTGTTCCCATTCTTTTCTGGTTTCTATTATTAGCCAGTAAAACACCATAGCCCAGGGGCACATTCCCCTATTTTCCAGCCATTTTAGGAAGTAGAGACCCCTCAAGGACATGGGGGTACAGCTAGAATGTCCCCTCATCCCAAAAAAAAAATATGGAGACAAGCCCTCTACAAGGGGGGAATTCAAGAGCATCCAACCATCCTAGAGATGACCTAATGTCCCATTACCTACGAAAAAAATCATAGTTAAAGATATTTGAAAATGCTTACTCTCTTGAAATAATAAAAACCCTAAGCATCTTCTAGGCCCTATAAGTCCACTCAGCAAATTAGGTTTTTGTTGTTTTTATGTTTTCTAATTTCATTTTAATTTCATACTTTTGAGTTTTAATTTCAGAGACAGGCAACAACAATCTATGACTCTATTGCAGGGCTAGCAAGTGCAACTTAGCATAAGGGGAAATGCCATTGGTAACATTTACAGTGTATGCAATGTTGTCAGGTAATTTGGGTAGTTAGACGGTTGGAAGACTTGCCCAAACTTGCAGAGTCTAGAGCCAAGAGAGTTCTCCTAGGTCCCTTAAGCTCTAGACATAGACCCGCCATGTCTATGCAAACTGGGAAAACACGTAGAGTTTCAAGCTTGAGACTCTGTTGCACTCAACAAAGAAAAAAGGCAAAAAGAAAATAAAATCTTAGTTCACCAAAAGTTTGTTATATTTGCTTCTCAACCCTAAAGAGTCATTGCTATTGTTAGTAGGCACAGGGAAAGAAAAAGGGGCATTTGAGCAAAAAATATTGAGGCATTGACGAGAAAACCAGCAGATTGATTAAAGAGGAGATAGTGATTGTGAATCATTTGGGCAAGTTAGTAGCTTGCATTCATGCATTTAGAGGAGTTTAAGAAGGATTTGGAGGAGGTCTCTACTGATTTGAAGTTGCATTTCTTCATTTTTGGAGCAAATTCAAAGAGGTTAGTTAGATATTTTTGATGTTTTTTGATGTTTTACTTTCATACTTCCATTTTATTGTACATTTGTTTTTTTTTGTTTCATTTTATGTTGATGGAAAAAATAAGAAACCCTAGGCATCCAATAATCAAATCCTAACTATTTTTCCTTAATTATTCAGTTACAATCCCTAAATATTCTTAGTTTTTTCTTTATTTTATTTTTTAAAATTCAATTAGAAAGTGTAAATGCTGACTTTTTTCATTTATAATTTATTGCAGCTTGACATTCATTTACAATTTGATCCAAAATTTTATGCATAATTAGAAAGGATTATGCTTGTTGACATGCTATTCTCGAATCAAAAAAACGAGAAGTAATATGTGTTCATTAGAAAATGAAATATAGTGTGGGGGGGAGGGGGGGGAGGATATTAATTAGTGTAAGTATCACCTTGCACAAATACCATACCATGATGCCAAACCATGCAAACTCGCACCCCTTGATGTTATACATGAAGCACAATGTCAACTAGAGGCCTTTATAGAGAAGAAAGAAATAAGAAAACAAGCAAAGGGAAGAAATGACAAACATTGGTGGAGAGGGTTCTTCAATTGCTCCATTTTTTGGATCTAAAGTAGTGGTAGTGGTAGTGCAAGTGTGACTATTGGGCATTGGATTCATAAAAACAAATCCCCATCGAATTCATATTTTGCTCCACACACAACTCTGAGTGCCCAACCATCACTTGAGAGCATAGGTTGGAATAAAAAGAAGCATGAAGTTGCAAAAAGTGCAAATGGAGATTTTGGTTCTACAACCACCATTCCATTTCATGCAGAGAGGTATTCATTATTATTTTTGTTTTTAAATAAATAGTTTGATTTCTATGTCTATTAATAATTTTTTTACTTTTAAGAGTATGCCACATTGAATATTTTTTTTTTTAAGTTAAAACTTGATACTTAATCTGTTTATTTAATTTGTTTTAGGTCTCCTTATTGGAAAAATATGATAGATGTCGTTACAATTTGTGGTGCAAGGTTCAAAGCCCCTAATGATGAGGAGATAAAAGGTCCTATTTTGAGTCAAAAGGTGGCTGATGTCAAAGTGTCATGTCCCCATTCCAAATGTAATCTTAATAATAAAATATTATTAATAAACAATGATAATAAAATTAAGGTATTAAATTTAATAATAATATTAATAGATTAATAAATATATAGTTAATTATGATACGGATATATTATTAACTATAATATTATCAATATAGTATTATATATCAATGAACAAATAAATAATAATCATAATTCGTAAAAGTGTATGTTTTAATATATATTTTAATAAATAATAATATAATATAATAATTTAATATTATCAAAATAATATAATAATATCAATAGACAAATAATTGTGATATATTATTAATTTAATTATAATATCAAAACAATATATTAATCGATATAATATATGAATAAATAATAATATATCAATTATACTTATATATATTATATAGCATTAAGTTGCAACCGTTCACATTGCACACGATATATATAAGAGCTGTGAATAGGATCTAGAGAGATATGGCAGTCGGGAGAATAGAAAAGAAGGATGAATAGGAAACAGCGAATAAGATATCTATGAGACATTAAATAAAATAGACAGTGAGCGGTAGAAGAAGCTAAGTCAGAGACAAGAAACTCAGACAGCATTAAGTGGCAGTAATAGAAAGAGGAACAAGAACGTACAAGACAGCGATAGGGAAGTTTTTTGGCTCTTGCTATTATCCATCAAGGATTATCAACATTTAAAATATATTCTCAGCAAATACGGGAATAGAGCCAACTAGCGTCCACAAAGGAAATACAATCAACAGTCTATTTACGGCAACCCAAGCATACACCAGGGTGGTCACTTGGAATCCAAATCAGCAAACGCAACCATAAAGGAAGATTCACGGTGGTCTGAGACACATCAACGTAGTCTTAATTGACATTCAAACCGAACTATCCTATACAATTATAGCAACATTAAGAACGGGGAATAAGGACTAAAATACATCAGCGAGTAATGAAGAGGTAAAAGCATTTTGGGGAAGGTGGATCCTCTCACAGCGATATATTCATAGGTGAAGCCAGCATTAAAAATCTGTTCTGAGCATATAGCTTTCGTGTTGAAGACAAGTCACTCCCATCTCAGGCATTCAATATTATTTCTCGTATCTTCGACCAATATTGGACCCTCTCCACTTGAATAAATCATTTATTGGAAAAATAAGTGACATACGATTTACATAGTGAAATCAATCATAGCCTTATCATTGCATAATTATAAGTTTGGATCAGAAATAACAATAACGATGCTATACGAGATAATTGGAGACATGGGATTGCAACTATAAACTACATATTAGAGACGACACCTTGAACACATAAATAGAAGATAAATCAGAACCAGTGTCAGAATTTGAAATTGTAAACATTTGGATATTAATCTGAAACAACAACAGAGTAAGGAGGAGAAATTAAGGTATTTGTCCCAACTTTCCAAGCCATCCGGAAAGGGATCATTACACAAAGCCACAATTGCCAAGCAGTGTGAGGTATGGAGGAGAAAGGGTTGCACCATCATGACTGATGACTACACCAACAAAAGAAGTAGAATGTTGCTGAATTTTCTTGCCTCCTTATCAAATAATTGTACTTTGTAAAGTCTATTGATTTAGTGATTAAGATTTTTATTTTTTATTTTACTAAATCACTTTTTTTTTCTCAGTTGGAACAGTGTTTTTGAGGTCAATTGATGGTTCAAGAAAAACAAAAAATGTTGAGTTTTTTGAGGTCTTGGAGGAAGTGTTGGACAAGGAAGGGTGAAGAGAGCGTGGTACAGATAGTCATAGATAATGCAGAAAATTATGTTACTGCAAATAGAGAGGCACACCACCTTGTTTTGGACCCCTTGTACTGCTCATTGCCTTTACCTCATATTGGAGGATCTAGGCAAACTTCCCTAGATCAAAACATGTGTAGAGCACACAAGAAAGATTTGTAAATACATATATAATCATACTTGGATCCTCAACCTTATGAGGAATTTCACAAATAAGAAAGTGTTGGCTCATCCAACAATTACCCGCTTTAAAACCAATTTTATTACATTGTAGCCCTTACTTCAGTCTAAGGCCAATTTGAGACACATGTTTGTAAGTGAGGAAAGGTCTACATCATCATATGCAAAGACTGTTGCAGGGATTGAGACGGTTAATCGTGTTTTTGATGAGCATAGTTTTTGGCAACTGGCCAACGAGATTCTACAAGTAATTTTCCATTATGTTTTTGTTCTCATTTCCATTTCATTTCTTTATTTTTGTTCACATTTATTTATGTTCATTGTTAAAAGTGAAAATTAAAACTTAAAGCTAAATGTTTCAATTTTCACAATGATCGCAATTCATAGAGCCTCAAGTTGTTCTGGTACGAGATCTTGATAGAGAGAAGCCCACAATGGGCTACGTATATGAGGGCATTGATAGGGCAAAGGAGGCCATTAGATCTATTTATTTAGGGAATGAGGCTAAATACAATCTATATGGGAGATCATTGATCAATGATGGCACCATCAACTTCATGGGCCTCTTTACAAGCAATTGCCAACAACTCATTCCAATTTCGCCTCAATTTCAAGGCCAATATTGAGATGTTGAGTGGACTCTACATAATTGTAGAGCGAATGTCAACTAATTCATCAATTGGAGCACACAGTGTGTGAATAGAGATGTTTAGGACTGCACAAGGAGACTTCGTTGCACAAGAAATATGCTAGAAAAATCGAACAAAAATGATGCCAAGTAAAAGGCATAATTTAAAATTTAAATATTACTCTTTTATATCTATTACCATTTTACGTTGATAAACTCAAAGTTATAGAGTAGAATTGATTTTTATTTTTCTCATTTCACATGCATGGTGGGATATGTTTGGTTCTAAGGTGCCAAATCTACAGAGAATTACACTTTGTATCTTGAGCAATTTGTATCTTAAGCGCAATTGGAGTATGTTTGAGTACATACACTCCAAAAAGTGCAACAAGTCGACAATGTGAAGGTTGAATAATCTTGTGCATGTTCATTACAACCTTCAACTTTATAACAAATAGATCTTGGGCACTGACACATCTCCTATCACTTTAGAGGAGGTTGATCCTGTCTTCAACAATGATGGCTTGGCATGGGTTGATCAGATGGATCTAGAGGCAAAGTAAATAGCGTTGGCAGAGGAGGCTAGAGCACAAGGACCAATTGGAGGACCTCAAGGATGATGTGGATGTCACTGAGGCTGACCTAGAGACATAGAAAAATATCATGGCAACAACATCATCAAGGATCTATCTTTGGCGCACACATAGGAGGATTGGGGTGTCAAGTGATATAGGCTCCTCTGAGCTATAGACTTCTAGCTTTTATTTTGATATGTATTTTGAACTTTTTGTGCTATGGATTTCATATTCCACAAATTCCGCAGACATTTGACACCATTTCTATTTCTAATGTATTATTTAACTTATTTCCTTCAACTAAATTTGCATTTATACTTATGTGATCAATGTAAACTTGTGTGTATGTGTTCAAAGTAGCTTCTATTTAATGCAATTATTGTGTCTTTAAGATTTATTTATTGAAGGATGCATGAAAAAACTTTTAAATCCTTAAAATCTTTGAATTTCTTGGGTTTTTCAATTTGCCGAGTCTTTGCCAAGTTTTTGTTAAGTCTGGATGTCGAGTCGAAGTTCGAGTCAAAAATCAGCTTACAAAGTCCGAGCGGAGTCTGGGTATTGTAACTATTATTTTCATTTTTAAACTTGTTTGGGTTTCAATGATCTACCAAACATGTAAATGGTTATGACTTTCGAGAGAAAACACCAGATAGGCCATTCAGGCAGATCACTCAACAAAACCACAAATGCACGTTTGTAAGATGACTTACAAGCATTTCAAAATGAAAATACAAACTTGATACTGCAGAGCAGCAGAAACAACCTAAAGAGTGATGATCTTTTCTTTGTATTGAAAGAAAACACCATACATGCATGTAATAATTCTTGAATCACCTCACCTATACATGCTGAAATAGCTGAAGCTCTTTTAACAAAAATGAAAATTCAAGTATGGATAGCACAGCAACAGCTGTCCATTTTACAATACTTCAAAGCATTCATTTTACAAGAATGTACTAAATTATGGTGAAATACAAGAATTTCAGAATTTTGAAACTGAAATTAGAACATAGGTATTACATCAAGGGCCTCTCCAAACAAAACAGAAATTTAAGTTCTTTACCTTACAAAAATTTACCACGTTATAAGAAATGCACTTTAAGACAATTAAGAGTCAAAAGTGTTAATGTTTTTGTAGCAGCAAGAGATATCATGTTTACCTGCGATGATTGTGCAAACTTCTTATTGATGATTCCTTGCTCTCAAGCTTTCTCAATTTTATTTCCTTCATTTGCTATGCCTTGCAGTGACTTTATTATTCTGTTGGTGCTGATGAGTTCTTTCACTCTTTGCCTGCTGAGGATTGCTATTGCCATCTGAGCTTATTCTGAAGCCGTTGATTATGGTCAACAGTTCATTTTATCTCTACCAGTTATTCTATCCTTACCGTCTTTGCATATGGAGTGTCGGAAGTGAAACGGCTCTCTTCTCACCATCGCTGTCGCCAATGTATTGTCATCAGGCTTTAAGTTTTGTAGAGCCAACTGTGCGTGCGGGGCAGCGGTTATGCTATGACTGTCTACCTCTTTCATCCCCTCTTATTGTTTCATTTTAAAATGTTAATTATAGCTCAAGACCGCATGTCTGTTCATATTCCAAATGGCATAAAGAATAACTGCCATCATGTGTTATTGATTCCTCAAGCCGCGACTTCTTGGATTCCTTCTGTTGTGGTCTTTTGGGCGGTGTGATGTAAAGGCGAAGTTTAATGGATGCAGTTACCATTCAAGACAGTGGTGGAGCTTTATCGTGATGGTGTGAGAACTGTTAGAGAGTTTTTGATTCTATCATCACGGCATTGGCTTAATACATTTTTACAGTGTCTTCTACAGCATTCACATTTTTTGCTTACTGTTGTATTTTATTAAGACTTTATTGAATGATCTGTGTAAGATCATTCTTGATGTGGTGATCATTTATACTTTTTAATCTGTGAGATACAGATGGTGCTGTTCATATGGTGAATGCTCAAGCTGTTATAAGGCTTCGATTGTTGATTGTTAAGTGTTAACAATCATTGATTAGATTATCACTGATTAAGATTGAGATTATTGTACTCAGAGTGTTTGAGCTTTCAATGAAGAGATTTTACTTGGTGTGGCTGGGTTTTTCCCTTGAGGAGGGTTTTCCCAGGATAAATTTTGTGTCATCTGTCCTTGTATTTTTTGTGTTTCAGATTTTTGTTGAATGCTATTCTGGTTCCTAAAACATAATTCTTGAATCACCTCATTTATACATGCTGAAATAGCTTAAGTTCTTTTAACAAAACTGAAAATTCAATTTTAAATAAGTATGGATAGCACAGCAACAGCTGTCTATTTTACAATACTTCAAAGCATTCATTTTACAAGAATGTATTAAATTATGGTGAAATACAAGAATTTCAGAATTTTGAAAAACTGAAATTAGAACATAGATATTACATCTAAGGGCCTCCCCAAACTAAACAGAAATTTAATTTTTTTACCTTATAAAAATTTACCATGTTATAAGAAATGCACTTTAAGACAATTAAGAGTCAAAAGTAAAACCCTTTTAGTCCTAAAATATCTAGCTGATCTATTGCATCTTTACTACTGACACAATCCAAACAGAACGCCAAAATTAAAGAACAAAAATAGAACAGTTTTCAATCATGTCTGATTTCTTCAGAATCATACAACAAAGACTATTATCAAACCTTATTTCCAAGCCCAAAAAGAAAATAAGAAATAAAATACTCTAGTTCCAAACTTTAAGTAGGAACTTAAATTACATATTTATATTTAGAATCTGGATGTCGTGCCTGTTTTAATTTTTTTTTTGATGGGTAATGGGCCGAAGACGAGATCAACATGGAACTCAAGTAGACTTGAACCCAAGACCTCCCAGATGAGAGGCTCACAACTTACTGCTGCGCTGTGGTGTGTTCCCTATATGCCTGTTTTTAATTTTTATATTTATTATTTCAATTTTAAATTTTTATATGATATATTGTTATTTAATATTTTATGTTGTATACATTTCAGATTTTCAAAGTCAAGATTGATACATTGAGTGTTAATGTAGATCTTGATTTAGAGAATGAAATTGATGAGGAATGAAAACCCCAGCCACAGTCACAAATAGTACAACTACAAGTATATTGAAATCTCGATTGCCCTTCAGAGTTGTTGGCACAATACGCTAGAGGGCCATTCAACAAGAAAAATCCTTTACAGCAATTTGCAACAATAGTTGACACAGTGAGAGTATCTAATTCAGGTGGATGTTGGAAATGAAAATACAACATTTGCTCAATGGGTTGGAATGTACAGGGTTACATTGGTGAGTTGGGCCTTGTGAAAAAATCACGCTTGAAATGAGGGTTGAGATGATCAAATTAATTATTAAGTCACAAGGAAAACGACTACACCATGAGATTCTAATGCACTAGGAGGTTTACGTAGACCACCTTCATTTCCAACATATGAGGTGAGTGTAATGGAGCCAAAGAGGAAACGGGAAGCTATGAATTCATCCTTGCCAAAACCAAGTACAGATATGTTCAATGTGCAAGGAAAGGAGGCTGCAGATGAGGTCATTACCAATTTCTATTTTGGAAATTGCATTCATTTCCATGTTGCTCAATCTCCTTTGCACAAAGAAATGCTTGACAACATAAGCAAAATTGGTCCTTGTTATGAAGGTCTTAGTGATTGAGAACCACTCTCCTCAAAAAAAAGTAATTCCAAAGTTAGCTTGCTGATGAAGAAGAGGAAGGCCAAAAGGAATACACTTAGCATAACCAAGGATAGATGGACAGCTTACTTCTATATTTCATGAACATTATAGTTTCATAAATTCATCGACCTTACTTCTTGCAAGCAATTGATTGCTTAAGAAAATGCAAAGACATTGAGTTTCAACTTCAAATCCTACAAAAGGCCATTGGAAAGGTTGGTCCTCAAAATATAGTGAAAGTGATTATAATGTGGCAAATATTTGTAGGACATCAGGTATGTTGATTCTATCTATATATAAGCACACTTATTGGACCCCATGCTATGAACAATGCACTCATAAGCATTGGAAAGATTAGATGGGTGAAATGAGTGGTGGTGGATGCAAGGGAATTGCAAGTGTTCATTTGCAACCACCACGCCTCATTGGCATTACTAGGTACCGTTACAAAGAAAAAAAATCCTAAAAATAGGGTGTAATGTCCCCACTTTGACAACCAAACATTAAAATTTTGTGAAGTCCCTAAAAGAGACAAAATTGCAAAATGAATCAAAAAAGGCCATTGGAAAGGTTGGTCCTCAAAATGTAGTGAAAGTGATTATAATGTGGCAAATATTTGTAGGACATCAAGTATGTTTATTCTATCTATATATAAAAGCACACTTATTGGACCCATGCTATGAGCAATGCACTCAAATGCATTGGAAAGATTAAATAGGTGAAATGAGTGGTGGTGGATGCAAGGGAAATGCAATTGTTTATTTGCAACCACCACGCCTCATTGGCATTATTTTGTACCATTACAAAGAAAAAAATCCTAAAAATAGGGTGTAATGTCCCCACTTTGACGACCAAACAATAAAATTTTGTGAAGTCTCTAAAAGAGACAAAATTGCAAAATGAATCAAAAGATCAGTAAAGTAAGTAGACAAAGAGGTGAATGGTCTATTACAATTATATCTTCATCACCTGGACTTAAATCAATAAACATCATAAGTCATCATACAAAGTTGATCGATGGGAATGATTAGAGGATACTATGCTATTAAAATTACCAAGTCATCACAGGTAAAAGAATATGATTGGAGGTCGTCATATTAATACAATTATAGGAGACATCATCTTCACTATGAGAAGTAAAGACGGCAACCTCGATAATCATAAATATAAGTATTATCAACCATGATTGAATCTATGATACTCACAACATATTAATTACAACTTCAATGGGAAGAGGACGCGCAAAGAAGAAGCCCATCATCAAGGAGACAAGACATGGTAATCGAGCACTTCATGGAGCCTAGTAACAGCAATAGAGATGAAGATGACTCGAAAGGTTACCCAAAGAAATCAGATAGAGAAGAATTGAAAAGAGTATGCTTGGTCTTAAGAGCAAGGATAAAAGTTCCAACTTATTCATGATCCCTTGAATTGAATGAAGAGGCCATTTTGAAATCACACAAAGGTGAAAATGAAAACAAATTTCGGGGTCCAAGGAACCATCAATACTTGTTTGGAATTATAACAAACACTAGCAATGGTGGCACTAAACATTCTTCGATCAAACTATAAAAGGTTGCAATTCAGATTTGGATTCTTTCCTCCGGACAAAGATCAAATCTTGAAAGTTTGAGTTTGGTGAAAAGAAGGGGTAACCCTTTTCACATGCATCCTACACAACCAGTTATTGTCGCATAACAATGGCATCAATTGTTGATCAAATGATTATTGGATCATGGCACACTTTAGGGCAGTTAATTGATCCTACAAGAACCCTTCCAATAGCCACCTCTGTCATAATGATCTCTCTCTCTCTCTCGATAGATAGATAGATAGATAGATAGATTCTATTATTATTATTAAGCATTCTTGTTATTCGCTGTATAGCATATTTGTTTACTCATTTTTCTGAGATACATCAAATTGTCTTTCTCTCCTTAGAGAACAAGGTGGCAAGAATAACTTGCCACCGTAGGCAAGGAGTTACTCCCTGCGGGTGTTCCCCTAAGTAGAAGTCTTGCATTGGCTGTTGGGGAGAATTCATCCTTTTCTTGTTTCTCTGTTCATTCTGATTTGCAGTCCAGCTGGAGAGCTCTGTGTAGAGTATTGGGGTTGTATTGCATTTTGAAGGTTTGGCATTTGGCTGGGAGGGTTGTGGCTTACATTCCTTCAGACCAAGAGCCTTAAGCAGGCATGTTTTCCTTATTCACGCTGTTGATTGCTTATAAGCTGGTCTTTCTTCTATACTCGTGCATTATAGCAGTGAAGCTTTTGAATTTGTGGTTTCTATTTTGAATGCTTATGTAGTAGATCGAAGACTCTGATGTACTCTATTTATGTGTTGGAAGTCGCATTTCATAATCATATAATACATATGCAGGTCTACAGTCCGTTTCAGATTTGTTAGGAAAGATCATTACATCTCTGCATATGCATAGTCGTATGTCAAAATAAATGCATTTGCAGGTCTGCATGCTCATTATTGTTTGATGAGAGAAATCATTCTTTAATTCTGCACTCTTGTACTCAAACAAAAATGGACTCATTCTAAATAGCATATAATTATCTGATTTTGGGAGAATGATTATCTAATTTCGGGGTCCAAGGAACCATCAATACTTGTTCGGAATTATAACAAACACTAGCAATGGTGGCACTAAATGTTAGTCGGAAAGACTACTTTATTATATGTCGTGTATTAGTTATGTTGTTCCGACGGTAATTAGTTATTACCGAAGGGCAGTTGGGTCGGGTGGTGACGTTTGGTCACACCCCTTCGAGTAGATAAATATGTACCACCTACGGGTGAAGGAATTATTATTATGAAGATTATTATGTGAATGTACTCATACGTTGGAATGATTAATGAAAGCATCTATTATTCTCTGATATATTCTGTGTTTATTACATTTCCTTTACTATGTTTGTGCAATACTAAGTTTACCCCAGCAGGCAAACATCTAGTGTCGCTGCCTAGACGCACTCGGATGGCGTGTGGACACAATGGGCTTACCGGTTGGTGAAATTAATCCAGAAGTAGACGACGCCCATACAGAACTGTACGAAGGAGAAGATAACCGGACGAGGGAATTTCGAATCTTGTTTCAAGTGGCAATAGAAGCCTACGTCCGTCGAGAAGCCACAAGCAAAGAAGTTCCAGCCAGTGTCGTGTGGGCCGCGATCGAGGCTAACCCTGCAGGCAACCAACTGCTAAACCACCTCCCTTGCTTGCTAGCACAGGCATCGCTCGCACAACGCGCTCACCTGGAGGAGATTGCCGGAGAGGAACGCCGTCAAGAAATCCTCCGTGCATATCATGCACGGGAACACCTCCGCCGTCAAGAAGGCGGCGATGGCAACCGTAGGGGACTTTGAAATATGAAGTCGAACCGAAGGGAGAAAGGAACACAGAAACAATTGTAATGCAATTGACAATGTTGTAAACCGACATGAATAAATAAAATAAGTGTTCTTTTTGTTTAAAAAGCAATGTGTTGTCTTCAGTTTTGATGCCCAATCTTTTAAACAAAGATAGAAATAAGAAAGCACGAGATGATGAAAGCAAGGCTGCACATAAGGCTTTGATTTCCGCACGGCAATGTGAATGCCGACACAGGCTGAGGCAACTTGCCCAAGACCAGCTTGCCGGAGGGTGCCCGAAGGGGACCTCGGAAGTGGTACGGAAGGTGCACAAGCCGACAAGGAACGGTTCACTTCGCCAGAGCATCAAAGAGTGCAGAGTAGGGAGGAGCTACTTGCGGAAACACAGCTGAGGAAGGTCTTGCTTCAGGAAGAGAGAGATCGGTTCGAGGGTCTGACCCGTACACCAGGTGCGGAGAACCAAGCCCAAGGAGGGGACGGTACAGCCGAAGGTGCTACTAACGCACAGACGAACCCTCCGTTGGAGCCGAGAACTCCACATAGTACGGTCCCACCAGTTATGCAAGTGCCACTGATTAATACTGCACACAATAATCAAGGAAGTGCAGGTACGAGTGCTAGCACAGGCGGTGCCGGAGCACCGAATCCACCGCCGATACAAGTAACCATGGCCGCGAGTAAACAGAAATTGCCCAAGTTCACGAGCCAAGCAAAGGAGGATCTTGTTCGGCACTGCTGAACTTGCGAAACTATATGGACCACCAATGGGGTTACGGACTAGGATGAATGGATCAGACAGTTCCCTGGGACATTAAGGGAAGGAGCCATCAACTGGTTTTCGGATGTAGATAAAGCAGGCTTGACGACATGGGACAACGTGAAAAAGGCTTTCCAGACAGAATTTCAGTTGCTAAGGGACAACAATGAGATTCTGGCTGAAATTTATAACACAAAGCAAACGAAGAGTGAGTCGGTCCGCGCCTACAGGCGGCAACTGAAGGAACTCATCGAGAAGATGGAATCAAGTTTACTATGTTTGTCCAATACTAAGTTTACCCCAGTGGGCAAATGCTAAACATTCTTTGATCAAAATATAAAAGGTTGCAATTCAGATTTGGATTCTTTCCTCCGGACAAAGATCAAATCTTGAAAGTTTGAGTTTGGTGAAAAGAAGGGGTAACCCTTTCCACATGCATCCTACACAACTAGTTATTGTCGCATAATAATGGCATCAATTGTTGATCAAATGATTATTGGATCATGGCACACATTAGGGCAGTTAATTGATCCTACAAGAACCCTTCCGATAGCCACCTCCGTCATAATGATCTCTCAATAGATAGATAGATAGATAGATAGATGGATGGATGGATGGATGGATGGATGGATAGATAGATTCTATTATTATTATTAAGCATTCTTGTTATTCGTTGTATAGCATATTTGTTTACTCATTTTTCTGAGATACGTCAAATTGTCTTTCTCTCCATGGCGGACAAGGTGGCAAGAATAACTTGCCACCGCAGGCAAGGAGTTACTCCTACACAACCAGTTATTGTCGCATAATAATGGCATCAATTGTTGATCAAATGATTATTGGATCATGGCACACATTAGGGCAGTTAATTGATCCTACAAGAACCCTTCCGATAGCCACCTCCATCATAATGATCTCTCTCGATAGATAGATAGATAGATAGATAGATAGATGGATGGATAGATTCTATTATTATTATTAAGCATTCTTGTTATTCGTTGTATAGCATATTTGTTTACTCATTTTTCTGAGATACGTCAGATTGTCTTTCTCTCCATGGCGAACAAGGTGGCAAGAATAACTTGCCACCGCAGGCAAGGAGTTACTCCCTGCGCGTGTTCCCCTAAGTAGAAGTCTTGTGTTGGCTGTTGGGGAGAATTCATCCTTTTCTTGTTTCTCTTTTCATTCTGATTTGCAGTCCAGCTGGAGAGCTCTGTGTAGAGTATTGGGGTTGTATTGCATTTTGAAGGTTTGGCATTTGGCTGGGAGGGCTGTGGCTTACATTCCTTCAGACCAAGAGCCTTGAGCAGGCATGTTTTCCTTATTCACGCTGTCGATTGCTTATAAGCTGGTCTTTCTTCTATACTCGTGTATTATAGCAGTGAAGCTTTTGAATTTGTGGTTTCTATTTTGAATGCTTATGTAGTAGATCGAAGACTCTGATGTACTCTATTTATGTGTTGGAAGTCGCATTTCATAATCATATAATACATATGCAGGTCTACAGTCCGTTTCAGATTTGTTAGGAAAGATCATTACATCTCTGCATATGCATAGTCATATGTCAAAATAAATGCATTTGCAGGTCTGCATGCTCATTATTGTTTGATGAGAGAAATCAATCTTTAATTCTGCACTCTTGTACTCAAACAAAAATGGACTCATTCTAAATAGCATATAATTATCTGATTTTAGAGGAATGATTGTTCATAGTCCTGTATATAAAAGATCCATTAGATGTTATTGCATGTGTACTGCAGATTGTTACAAGACTCATTATAGCTCTGTTTTTTATACTTCCGTAAGCCTAAAAAGATCCATATAGGAGCGAATCTATAACTCTGATTCTTTAAAAGAAGACAAATTTAGCTATGCATTCATACATGGAACTTAGGTATTTAATTCTTGGTGATGCATCATTAATCTTTCACTCTGATTTTATGTTGGTGACATATTGATAAATGAAACTCCCTACCTAAGCCATTGAGGAATCTGAAAAGGAGTGAAGTTGTTATGAGCCATAGAGCTCGACAAGTGTGACTTAACCTTCTTGAGGCCAAGTTGTTTGTAAATCTGATAGTTGCTTAAGAACAGCCCTGGAACGGGAAATGTATGCTTCCTACAACTTATGATTCCTTAGAAAATGAAACCATCAGGATGTGGATATCCAAAATTATAGGGCCAGGAGGAACCTTAAGAGAGTCTGGTGGTGACATTGACTGCATAGAGAAAGTGCTCATACTGATTAAAACCTTGGCCAAGGTGGTACTATGCTACAGGTAGCATACGTCAGTCACTAGAACCAGTAGTGCAGCGTCTAGCTATGAAGGTCGCCTAGTAGGCGAAGACGTCCTTACGATGACTGGCTATGATGGTTGCAGATTCTACACCAAGTCTTGGATGGTAAGAAAATGGAAACCATCTTCGTGTGCCCCTGGGAAGGGCTGGGCTACTTCCGTTGAAAGTTGTATGGTTGAATGTTAAGTCACAATTGAAAGATCCATGGTTGGACGGTAAAAACCCCTGATGATACTCTTTCGCCCATGGAATTAAAAGAATTAGTTGAATTTAGTTTCATGTGAAATGCATTTAGCGACATCTATACGGTTAGTTAATGTAACTTACTTTTCATGTTCATAGGAAATTGAAAGTTACTTATTTCAGTTACATTGCTAATTACTTTACTTGCAATTAAAATTTTATTTCCCTAATTTATCAGGATAATAGGGATTGTGATGTTAGACATACATTAAAGAAGATATCAGGAATAGCATGCACTCTCAGATCAGTAATATTTATCCTTTGCATACACATTAAGTAATATCAGGAACAGCAAGTCAGTATTAAATATATATGTATATAACACATCATATCAGAATAGAATTCGGGTAAAGCTTTCTATACTGCAAATCAGGATATTGCATTCATATTAAGGAGTTTCAGATATAGCAGTTCAGATACATACTTAGTAGATACACTTATATCATTATAATACATTTATCTAGTCTTGCATACCGAAGTCACCTAGATCAATATACAATTGAATAAGTTTACTTAGCAGCTTCCCATATCGATCTTATAGACCAAGGCATTTGGATATAAGGACAAGTGTTGCAAACCAAATATCATTCGTCACCACTACATTAATAATAAGGAAGTTGATAATTACCATAAGCACATTGTGACTATTTAAAATCTTTTAGAGTAAGATTTAATAGAACAAAGTCTCTTGCAATTTGAATTATAAGAATTTAGTTCAAAACCCTGAGAGATCCAATAAGGGGACATTACAAAGGGAGAGTTGATTTATTTCCTATTTCATTCTACTACAGTTAGTATTTCCTGCTTGAGTTGCAAAGTAATTACAACTTATGGTTAGAACAGCATCGGAACAAGTAGAAGGATTCAAAGACTGAGCAAGGAAGAGGATGAAGGAGACTGTGATCAGCTATAGTTTTTGGTCAAATGTGAGATACATCACATCATGATATTGCTATCAAGATTCAAATGTGTAGTTTTTTAAGTCAAACTCATTGACCATGTTTGCAAATGGGGTTGCGAGCAGAGTGGGTTTAACCATGGAGGAAACTCCGTAGTTAAGCACACTCGAACTAGAGTAGTACTGGGATGGGTGACCTCCTGGGAAGTCTCGGTGCTTCACCTCTATGAGCATCATCTAGATGCAATGAGTGCTAAGTGTTCCATTCATTCTCATGAGAGATGGGTTTGTGTGAACCACTACTCATGAAACATGGGTCAATGAGTTTGACTTAAAAAACTACACCAATTGAATCCTGATAGCAATACCACAATTTGACTTGCTTTGGAAAATATCTCCTACTTATCAATTGATGAGCTTAAGGGGCTTTCTAATGAATGGTTCATAAGGCACAACACTTGCTAAAGGTTTTGCAAATGGGGTTGCAAGCAGAGTGGGTTTAACCATGGAGGAAACTCCGTAGTTAAGCGCGCTCAAGATGGAGTAGTACTAGGATGAGCGACATCACGGGAAGTCCCAGTGCTTCACCTCTGTGAGCATCACCTAGATGCAATGAGTGCTAAGTATTCCATTCATTCTCATGAGAGATGGGTTCATGTGAACCATTACTTATGAAACATGGATCAATGACTTTGACTTAAAAAACTACATAGTTGAATTTTGATAGCAATATCACAATTTGACTTGTTGTGGAAAATATCTCCTACTTATCAATTGATGAGCTTAAAGGGTTTTCTAATGAATGGTTCATAAGGCTAAACACTTGCTGAAGGTTTTGCAAATGGGGTTGCAAGCAAAGTGGCTTTAACCATGGACGAAACTCTGTAGTTAAGCGTGCTCAAGTTGGAGTAGTACTGGGATGGGTGCCTCCCGAAGAGTCTCAGTGCTTCACCTCTATGAGCATCACCTAGATGCAATGAGTGCTAAGTGTTCCATTCATTCTCATGAGAGATGGGTTCGTGTGAACCACTTCTCATGAAACATGGGTCGATGAGTTTGACTTAAAAAACTACACAGTTGAATCCTAATAGCAATATCACAATTTGATTTGTTGTAGAAAATATCTCCTACTTATCAATACATCACATCTTTTGTAAAACTTGCCTTAATTTTCATCAAACTTAAAGATTCAAATAGTCTCTATGTTAAGGAGATCTTTGAGAGCATTAATAGCATGCTTGGCCAAATGAAGGCTGCTAATTTTGAGAATGGTCCCTTTCTAGAGCTGTACGATGAGCATATTCTCCTCATCATCCAAAAACAGTGGCAGAAGTTGCACACCCCTCTACACATGCCTACATATGATTTGAATCCAAAATAGCATGTGGAAGGAGTTGGTAGAATTCTTCCTATTGATGATCACGAAGTGAGGAACAGCCTCATGAAGGCCTTCAAGAAATGAACAGTTCAAAGGAAGTTTCATTGATCAAAGTGGAATGAATTAGGTTCACAGAACTACATGGCTACAAGGCTCCAACAAGGATTCGTAGGCACATTTTTAGCATGTTGGTTCCCCAGCTTGTATTCCAGCAACTCCTAAAGATTTATGTAATTCTTATGCTCAGAGCTGCTGGAAGCTAGACCAACAAAGGCGAAGCACTCTCAATCATGTTTTCCTCTACACTTCATGCTTTGCAAAACTTAGGTGGGTTTCCTATTGATGATCACGAAGTGAGGAACAGCCTCGTGAAGGCCTTCAAAAAATGTACAATTCAAAGGAAGTTTTATTGATTAAAGTGGAATGAATTAGGTTCACAGAACTAGATGGCTACAAAGCTCCAACAAGGATTCATAGGCACACTTTTAGCATGTTGGTTCCCCAGCTTGTATTGCAGCAACTCCTAAAGATTTATGTAATTCTTATGCTCAGAGCTACTGGAAGTTAGGCCAACAAAGGTGAAACACTCTCAATCATGTTTTCCTCTACACTTCAAGCTTTGCAAAACTTAGGTGGGTTTCCCTTTATGACACTTAGTATGAGTATGCAACAGATTTATAACTCAACATCTAGCAGATTGACTTTTGCACACTTATCTTATGACAAGGATTTCAAACAAATATATAAATATCAAATGGCTAATTTAAGATTTATCGTCTTATGATCAATTATGAGTCTATAGAAGAAACTGGACTGGACTGATTGGCCTATTCAAGGTAACACATTCAACATAACAGACCTATTAATTTACAACAAATCAATATACTTCATGGTCAATCAAGAACTATCAAATTGTAATACGTTGACCTGCAAAAGGCTAACAACATGATCCTACTTCAATATCTGTTTTGCAACAGCAGTATTCTGAATTCTCTATTATCATCAATGCAAGAAATTATAATGTTGCTTGAACAAGACTAACAATGAAAATAACATAGGTGCAACAAATATGTGCTAATGAACATCACAATACCTGATTATTTCGTTCAAAAGAATACTAAAGCACAAACTGCAGACAACACACACCGAGAACATGTTATCCATATAAGCTCAGATTAGAGTATGTATAGTTATTGTAGTTATTGAAAAAATTGCACTCACTAACTGTGTGCCCAGAAAAATAAGACAGAAACAATCAAGTCTCTGACCAAAGTTTTCTCAAGTTCCTCATGATCTTTTTCTCCAGCCTTCTCAAAAATGGTATTGAAAGCCCTTTAAAAACAAGAGAATCCAAATTTGAATCACTATGAGGAAACATTGTCTTCAAATTGAACAAATAGCACTAGTTATGCAAACTAGGCATTCTCTGTCATTAAAGCATGTTGCAAGAAAAACTTGCAGTGAAATTAAAAGATTTTGTTGTTAATCCACTCATGCAAGCACTAATTCTAAGATATGATGTGACACCAAGCATTGCATGCCTCAAATTGTATCTCTGAAGCATTATCAACACTTGTTGGCAGCACAAAAGAACGCTTTCTGAAGAATTTGCTGAAATTCATGCCCTCCTACATCACTGCAAAAATTGAAGGGCCAATTTCCCAATTGCAGAGATTCAGGAGTCATTTTCCCCATTACAGAGACTTAAAGATCATTTTTCCCTAAGTTGCTGATACCAGTACGAGAATGGGTACAATTATGGGATATGGGTATTGTCGGTACAACATTTTTTTCCCCTTGGGTATGGTACATTTATGATTTGGGTACACACACAAAATTAAAAGAAATATACACAGCTGTAAAACTAAACACATTTGATGGTATATTACTTCATCATTGATCAATGCCAAATGCCAAAATGGTAACGATAAAGATTAATATAAATGCCAATTGATAGTTAAATATTTAATATTTATCTTCATCAATTGGCATTTAATACTAACAATGATAATTTTAGTTGTCTAAGTTCTTGACTTTGTTCTCCACAACTAGACCCCCAACATTGTAATCAAACTTCTTATATGACAAGAGATTCCATTAACTAGTGGGGGATTTGGGTATGGAGGGCTTTGAGGGGAAGCAATGATAAGCTGCCCGAGGTGTTAGATGTGAGAAAAAACAAAGAATAGAGGGGGTGCGTGAGAAAAAAAAAAGAGAGTGAAGAGAAGAAAATGATATTTGTATTGGTGAAATAATGCTTTTGGAGACATTTAGGGTTTTTGTGTCAAAAAAAAAATGAAAATGTTTTTATTTGTTACTTTTTGGCATTCAGCACCTTGGGATATGCCCGGTATGTACATTGGGTGTACCCAAGCAATCTCATATCCAGACGTACCTGGTACAATTGCAGGAGACCTTAAGGGCATACCCGATAACTTAGATTTTCCCCATTGCAAAAATTTAGGGTTCATTTTCCCCACTGGAGAGATATAGGGGTCATTTTCCCCATTGTGGAAATTGTAATAACCCTGATGGATTACACCCCAAATTTTCACTTTTTCACTCAGAGGTATTTTGTCAAACAGTTGGCTTGTCTGATCTGAATGGTGTTTACAACGTGTATACAAGAACTTGATCTTTCTTATCACAATTTTGTATTCCAAATATTTATAGGCCTATGTATGCCAGAACTCAAAGAACATTCACTTTCATTCAAATTATTCATTCAGATTGTAAGTTTAGCAGATTTTGTTGTTTGTGGTGTCCATTATATCTTCATTGCATAAGCATAAATACAACAGGTACAAAACAGAAATTTTTGCATATAGTTCACACCATAGGAATATACAAATGTAAGAAAAGTCCTGACCTTTATTGCAGACCTCAGAATAAGAGAATATGACAATTTGAAGCAGTCTTCAGAAACATATTGCTGCAAAAAATATATTCAGAGATGCAAAGCTCATGCCAAAAGGAAGTTGCAGACTTGGGAATAAAAGCTCATTTCCACAGAACACTCACACAAAATGGTGGGATGATTTCACACCAGCGAACAGCTCCTTGAGATCACGTACAACATTTAACACTTGAGTTGCCTTCGATGTTTATATTGCAATGCCAGCTTTGAACAGTAAAGTCTGAATCTTTTTAACTAGTTTCAGGAACTCGAACACATGATTTTATTCTAAAAACAACTCCACATATAATATGAGAGAGGGCTGGATATAGCAGATTTACCAACACTTTTACAACTCTTTTCCAATCTCCAGTTGCCAAAAAAACCTGACATTGGGTATGCGAATGTGTAATGAAATAGCCTCTGGTAAGGCAGTAAGAATGGCTCATTAAAGTTGCCTGAACCATGTGCACAGAATCCACAGGATACAACCGCGCTTCGGGAGAAATGCTCCCACATACCATCACTTCTGTTCACAACAGTTTATTAAATGGTTATCATTTAATAAAGTGATATAAATATTTGTCTTGCCTGATAGGAAAGAATAGGCCCGATAATACTGAGCCCTTCATCAAATATTTTGATGATATCACACTTCCATATTTCATAAATACTACATTCCAAATCCAATACTCCTCACACCACGTACTCAAGACCAAGCATATCCAAGGTCAACACCATGAGGGAACTCCACAATATAATCAGGGAATGAAGATTGTGCTCAAACAAGAAATATAGAAATCTCCAGAATGATAATTTATTGGCAACATTACTAACAATAGCCTTATGCCAAATAAAACAGTTTCCCCAAATGATTATATTCGCCCAACAATAATATGAAGCCAATAAATTATAATATAATATTCTGATGCTGACAAACTATTCTCTGAATGCTTGATATAAAATTATAAATAGATTATCCATGTAATATAAATCGCTCAAAACTTCCCTTCTACACCCAGAAACTTGTTAACAAATCTTCAATAAATTCTCCAAAACCTGGAATTTGTCTTCAATGAAAGACCTTACACATCCCTCCAAAACCAAATTTTGCACCCAATGAAGAATCGGAGATGATTCTTCCTCCTCCACATAGAGCAGGTCTCTCGCTGCTGAAGCTAGATTTATCAGGCACATCCCGAGAACAAACTTGAGAAACTCTCAAATTAATACTGAAAAAATTTAATCCAATCTTGTCCTGCATCAATCCCCAAAATCTCCTTTTATAATAATATTTTCCAGTTTCCCATCAGTTGCTTGATTAGTGACTTTAATTTTCTATAGTCACTTAATAATTATTTAATATTACCTTAAGCTTCCATTTGGTAATAATATTAAATAACTAAATTTAATTCCTCTTTTTAATATATTTTAAGGAATTAAATAATGTTTTATTTCCAATTTGTCAAAACGGGACATAACAGAAATATAGGGGTCATTTCTCCATTCCAGAAATTCAAGTGGTATTTTCTCCACTGTGGAAATTCAGGGGTCATTTTCCATTGCATATTGGAGTGGGAATTCTGCAATGGAGGAAATGAGTGGAATTTCTGCAATAACTTCTTTTTTTTCAATTCTTAAACATGCCATCCCTAACACTACGAAAATTCCACAATTGCATAACTTCTTCAATTTCAGTTGGATTTTCCCAAATTTGAAACAAAGAAACCCAATTGGATGTTTACAAAAAAGGAGCCATTGGTGGCCCTCACACTTGGATGGAATTTTGGCTTTTCAATTTGGGAACCTAGGAAGAAAAAAGAATTGAGCACAATGACTAGAACATCACCAAAACATAGAAAATCCATGAAATTTCTCAAATTGATTATACATGATGGAAAATGAGATAAGGCTACAAAAACCCACAAGACCTAACATAGCACAAGTCGAGCCAAGAACAATTTATTGGGAGTGTTCCAGTCATTTTCTACTATTCTTGTGGTATTGTGGACATTCAGTGTGGAACTGGACATTTCATGCTCATCCAATACCTAGTTCCAATGCCCAATCCCTACATGAAAGTTTTACATGGTCTCTCGAGCCTTTGCTTCCCTTATTTCCCCTTCCTTCACCCATCCTACAAGATTATGATGTCCATCTAAATATTGCCTCATGTCCCAACCCATCATCCACTTTGACATAATATCCTTGAAAATCCTTAATCCCTTCTTTCTCTTCATCCTTGTCGGCTTTCAAAGTGGATCTCAACATATTCCCTATTCTCAAATCTTGTTCCAACATCTTGTTCGCAAGTTTTTCCCACTCTTCTCCCATCCCCCTTCTCTAGTTCCCCTCTCGTTTTCCACAATTTCTACTCCAAAGCTTCTTGCAGAATCACCCTAGACATCCAAACTTTACTACAATGTCCAAACTTTGTATCTACATCCATACTAAATTCTACAAAGGTCTTCTAGTCCTTATTCCTTTAATGTCCTCTTGCACAAAGGTGGACCTCCACTCCATCCATTTCCCATATAGTCCCACGTTGGAATCCCACAACTTCTCCATAGTGCTTCTATTGCTCTTTTCACCCCTTTTGTCAAGTTCCATTGGACTTCAAGACTTTCATTCCCCATCTTATTCCCTCTAATTCTAACCCAAAACCTCACATCTTGTTCTCACATCCTACTCCACTATAAATCCTTTCTTTTCTTCCCTTCACTCCCTAGATCCTCCCAGAATGTCATTGATGTTGAATTTGACCTTACAACTTCCTGATTAGATCCTCCTACAAATTCAATGGAGGATGAGAGCAACCATGTCACCATTAAGGCAATTGTATTCGTGGCACTGCACTTGCTTTGTATGGCATTTCCAATTCTTGTCAAATTCCCACAAGTAGTTGGGTAACCAAATAGAACATTATAAATATCAATTTTTTTCCCATAACAAAGGTCAATCATTTTTGCTCTTCATGCAACAAGTGCTGACGAGCTTCTAAGGTTTCAACTCCTATAAATCTAGTCACCATTAGCGCAGCATCTTGTTTGGATCACTAGGTGTCTCCATAATTCCATTTGTGGATCTTTAAGGAAATCCTATATTAGGGTTTCCTCCTGCCACACTTATTGGTATGAACGTAATGAAGATTTGATGAATATGACAACATTTTAATCGATTACAAGCTTAGTGATGATCTCACCTTCATTGCACATGAATATATGTAGCATGGGACGGATAACTAGAAAAGCTCAGTTATTCAATATCATTATTTGTAGTGCATGTTTATACACAACTAATATTCCATTGTGATTTTGTTATGTTGTTTCTATTGGCATGATGTCTCTATAGGAATAGGCACAAATCATAGAAGTATTGATCCACTGTTTGCTTAGACCAAAAACATCATTCACCCATAGATTAGGAGTAGGACATTGTGTATGTATTCCATTACTCAATGATGTAATAAGGGAAGCATCTTCAATGATCCATAAATGTTCTTACCTTTAATAATAATGTTTTCCATAACCACATCTCATTGGTATGCAATAATATCCATATTAGCTTAATAAGAGGTCTATTGTGCAATGGGTTAGACTTTGGTCAAGTGACAACCTTTGGGACAAAGTGTACAGTAGATCTTTCAATCCACATATCCATTGTTTCCTTCGCCAATCATGAGTTAGAGCTTGGTTTCTCTAAAGTTTGACATCCCAGTGCTCCAAGAACAGCCTGCATGTAGGGGTTTGGGAATTGTCGACTTTGAGAACCGTCATCTCTAAAATTTTGGAAAAAAAGATCCGCCTTCCCAAAAACACATCCCTTTGTCCTAGAAACTGAGAGAAAAACTAAAAAAAGGGAGTTTCTTAGCTGTTACAGGTCATTAGTTGTAAGGCATAAGATAATAAAATCTCTAATCTTGTGTAAAAGAGTTGTTGTAGCCTTGTGCCCATACCCAATAGATAAAAGGCAAGTATTTAAGCATTGCATCTAAAATGCCATATTTAAGGCTTGCTTTTATAAGTTATAGGGTTTATTTTAAGGTTTTAGTTACAAGGGAGCTTTCCCTTCTAATTCAATGGAAACATTTTACACAATGTTTCATTTTGTATTGTCCCAAATGAAAAATTAAAATGATATCAAATGCTTTCAAAGAAACATTGAGGTACAAGAGAAAACATGACATTAGAAAACATACTGCAAACTAGATAATAATACCTGATGCAAGTCAAGGAGCTTCTTCTCTATGTCCCTTACTGCATCATGTCGCTCCTGAATCTCAGCTAAGGTGTCCATTATCTACATTGGAGAAGTAAACAAAGATTCATTCACAAACTGGTACAAGGATCTTTTAGGTTGATATAAAGAGAATAAGTAATCAAAAACCAACCTGGCCTCGACCTTGCTCTTGAATAGCTTTCTGGAAAATTTGCTCACTATCTCCCGTCTCTATCAAACGCTCAATTGTCTAGATAATAAATCACAGAAAATATACATTACCAAGCCACATATAATAGCTGCACATTTGTAAGATAAATTACAATTTTAGCAAAACACTCCCATAATTCATTAACTCACATCTTCATCTGCCTTTGTTCCAGTAACTGCCACAAAGCATAAGAGGAAAATATAAGAAAACTATGTCAATAAATACAGAAAATTGTCAAAGCAGGATTGGAACATTGAAATTAATTTTTTTTAAATGGAATTCCCTAGTACAAATTGCATCACTACTCTGTAGAAATAAGAAACCTGATAAATGCTTCAGAGAATTGAACTAAACCTGTAAAAACTCTTCGTTCAACTACTTCTCGATATTCATCCTGAATCATCTGCCTTAGAGTCTGAAATAATATTTGAATTAGCAAACTTACCTATATAGAGTCAAAAAGGATGCAGATGGAGACAAACCATTTATATTTGATCAACACAGCTGTTTTAAATCAATCATTTACTTGCTTACACACTAGAAAAATATGTTTTCATTTATCTAGAAGCCCCAAATTAGATTACACAAAAAGGATATACAGAAATCATGGTCTAAATTTTCTTTGTTGCAAGATATCTGTCTTTGCAATAGACATCATGCTCATGCTGTATGTAAATGATGACGAAAAAGAGCCAATTAGTCAAAACTAGCCATATGCCTTATTAGCATCAGGGTCCTACAGAGGAGCAATGGCTGCTGTGCTGTAGCACCATATGCACAAATTTAGAGAAATATAAAAGCTGGCAACTTCAAAATATTATTTTAAAGAATAATGTCCAAATGAATAGAAAAAATAAAGAAAATTCATAATAGATTTACTCATAAATAAGCTCATAGGAGAACTGAGAAACCATTCATTTCAAAATATATTCAAGTTTAGATAGAAAAATCTACAAACACTCTAAAGTCACCTGAAAATCTGACATGCGATCCTTCAATTTCTTTTTCAAAGTGCTGCAATGGATGAAAAAGATAGTTTAAAGGGTTTAAAAGATGGCTGAAATTTTAATAGGTAACAAGGTGCAGTCAAAACTAGCCCACCAAGTCCCCCATAAATGGTTTACCACTACATGATTTAATAGCTACCACACAAATTATCAGGCATTTATCATAAATATAACTTCAACTAAATTGTTCCATGCGTAACAGACTTACGCAGTCATTGACATTCGAGACCGATCAACACTAGTGCCTTTGTCACATCCAGGCTTCTTTCGGTTGGCCACATTCTGTAAAACAACAATTGAAAACGATAGAAATGATTACTGACCATTGATAAATTTGAAAACATACCATGTGAGCAAAATCTATACATGAGCTAAGAAAACTAAAAAGATGTATTTTCTTCTTTGTTATTTCATTTGCACAGTAGAAGCCAAACAAAATGATATCTATCATATCGTACATCTGCATCAAGAGATTCAATTTTATGCTTGATATTCTGTGCAATTTTCCCCACTTCGTCCACATCTTTCTCCATACGCTGTTTAATTGCTGCAAAACCCTAACATCAGATTTCATATTCCAACTAGAATATGTGCTCGGAGTCTATATTTCTCTCTTACAATGCATTAAAATTCCACATGATAGTTACGATTGTATGTATTATGATTCAACCTTTCATGGCAGATGCCTTGGTAACAGATTTTGACTCTTCATGTGCCTCCTGCAACATTGGGAAACATACCACTTAATTTAGAATAGACTCCAATACAGAAAGCAAGAATTATTATTGCAATACAATTTCAACTAGAACAACAAACAAGGAAAATGCAGAAAGTAAATGATCATTTGATTGACTAATTTAAACAGGGCGTTTTAAGAGCTGCTGCTCCGAAACTAAGTAGATAGCAGACAACTTGCATGGAACCAGATGAATCATCAGAGAAAACAGCAAAAGGCATACAAAGAGAGCAAATTTTAGACAGCAAATTCCATCTTCATGATAATATCATGAGTCTTCTACCATACAATGAGCTAGGATATTGAACGAGCTCATTTAATTGTATATGCAGCTCTAGCAGACACTCTCTCATCAGGCAGATGGCTTTGATTTTCTTCCTTCTATCAGCTCTAGTTTTTAAAGGTATTCTGTTGATAATTAACTATAATTTACCTTAACCGGACTAATGGACATTTATATCCAATGCTATCTCCAAGATGTATTAGTCTCTGAAAATTATATTCCGGTTGATTTCCCAAATAGGGTGAAAGGCTAAAAGTCTGACGTACGATTGTTTAGATTGTGGAAACAACTAAGGATTTATAAATCTGTGCTAACTGATTCAGCTATACGCTATCCTTGTCTGTTTGTAGGCATTTTGTTGATAATTAACTATGAATCACCTTACCCAAACAAACCCACATGGACATAACAATGCTATTTCCAAGATATTTTAGTCTTTGAGTATCATATTTAGGTTGATTTCCCAAATAGGGTGAAAGGTTACAAATATGATATAGCATTGTTTAGATTGTGGAAACAACTATGGATTTACAAAACCAAGCTAGCTTATTTCAATATTCAATTTTCATTGCCAAGATGTGCTACATGACAATGCTCAGTTCATCCATTTTATTATACTCAACTTCACTAGGATTCTTATTTATTTGTACCAAAGACTTGAGCAACATGAGACTTGTCAGTGCCACATTCTCCTCAGAATTAGAATAACTATTTTTCCTTGGATAAAAATATGACTATTTATTTCCTTAGGAAGATAGGTCCTGTATTTCTCCTTGAAGAGAAACAAAACACTAATACTGAAGAAAAGGTTAAAGGCTAACAGGAACACCTCATTAATTGTGTTCTCAAATAGAATGGATGCTTTGCAAAGTACATTGGAGATGGAATAAAGGATGGAAATGCTAGCTGATAAAGATAATGTTCAAACACAATAAATGACATTGGGAGAAGGTTGGCAGTACAAATAACCAGTGCAAAGCTGTTGGTCCCTGCCAAGATTAACTCAGCCTCCAATGAAATGATCTAACTAGCCTTCAAAAAGCATGGTGGGAGATGGACTAGGAACTTGTAAAGGTGGAAGAGAAGAACCATGTCAAGGGGAGACATGTCTCTATACTAATTTTAATGAAATGATTTGGGAGGAAGTCAAGATTCCATACCTGGAAGAGTTTCTAATAATGAAAGGGTAAGAGGATCCATTGTACATATATGGGTGGGTATATTCCCACAACAGTAATGACCCAAAGGTACAAATGATGAAGGATGCACACTACACTTCAGTAGCCAGTAAGTTCAATCTTGAGTGGATATTACCCCCAAGTATTGGGCTTGCCTAAAAAGGGGATCTCAAGTCAATGGTTATGGTGAACTTCCCTTGTGCTCATAACAAGTTTTTTAAAAAAACACAATTCAAGTTGGACTATCCCCATGAAGCTCCCTTGTGTTACAAATGTGAGGTTTATTGAAGAATGTTTAGACAATTCATGCGTGGTGGACATTACCCCCAAGAATTGGGCTTGCCTACAAAGGGCACCTCAAGTCAATGGTGATGGTTAACTTCACTTGTGCTCATACAAAGCTTAAAAAAGACAATTAGGTTGGACTATCTCCATGAAGTTCCCTTGTGTTGCAAATGCAAGGTAAACTGAAGAATGTTTAGACTAGGTTTCAACTGCCTCACCCACAAAGGTTAATGGGGCAAAGTTTAAACTTTAGAATCATGAACAGTTGGATCAAATAATTGGGTGCAAGGATGATTTCTTTGGATGCATAAGTATTCGTTGAGGACACATAGATTGAGAATGCACATTAAATCTCAACCAATGCCATAGTACATGAGGTAAATTACAAGATAAGGCTAAAACAAGCACCCTGCTCATTGCAGCCTCAAATGCCAACTATAAAGCAGGATAGAATCATACTAGAGCCCAAGCTGGTCATGAAAAGAACGTGCAATCTAGAAAGCAAATGAAAAAGATAAATAAGCAGCTACAACCAAAAGGGAAGGCGTAGGGTTATCAAGTATTCAAAACAAGAATGACATCTAGAGGACCTATGCAAGAACAGAAAGCAATGACTACAAAGAAATCAAGAACAAGCTAGAGAAAGACTTCAAAATTCAAGCCCAACAAACTCAACAACCTACAACTACAGAAAGGATTCAGCACTTTGATACCAACATCCCATAATGCACTAGAGAAAAAAGTGAAAGGGCATGGTTGAGAAAAGAAGACACTATCGAGTGACAACCAACACAAGGCATTCTAGAAGGGCTAAGTACTAAAGCTACCCCAATGCAGCAAGCTCTTAAAACATTTCCCACAATCCGTCCCAAGTATGGCCAAAGGTAGAGGTAAACACAACCACATTGTTAAAAAACAAAAAAGTGATGATGAGCCTCAAATGGAAGTTTAAGGATATATTATAGGAATGGAACCACCAACCAGCATAGGTACAAAGCAGCAACCATGATAGGAAAAAGAAGATTTGGTACTCCAAGGCCAAGTCAAAAATACATAATGTAGAAATAGGGCAAGGGTTGTTGACTCGAAGGTGCTCTAAAGTACCTACAAATTATCCTGAGTCTAGTCAAAAATACATAATGTAGAAATAGGGCAAGGGTTGTTGACTCGAAGGCACCCTAAAGTACCTACAAATTATCATGAGTCATTAGGTTAGAAAAATGAAAGAATCAGGGTAAACACTATAACAAGTTGCAATTAATCATTAGGAGCCCAAACAAGAATTACCAAGAGAGGAAAAACTTGTGCATGTGATGTATGAATAACCTCTAAAAATCTTAAAAGAATGGCATGCTAGAGGTTAGTTTACAAGAAGAGCAGGTGATTGAGGAAACCCGGAAAGTTCCTCACCCTACGCCAACTAGAAACAAATTTGAGGACATGTACATGCACGTTGCCTAGATAATAGAGATCCATTCCAAAGACCTTATGTTTTATCTATCATTGCATGCATTGGACCAAGCAATCAAGTTTACAATGGCATCCTATCAACCAAATGTGCTTTTGGAGATTCAAGCAACAATGGCATTAACAAAAAAATGGCAATGGAAACACCAAGCAAAACTAGGAGAAAGCAAAGGAGTTGCTCCATGTCCAACTTAACACCCAAATTAGGGAGCTAACTTGCTATTTGCGTGCTAGCGTGAGCAAGCCAAGTTTATTGCAAGAGTTTGCCACTACCAAGTTCCAAAAGTTACTGCATGTTATTACTACTTCATTGGTTAAGGCCAAAGCTTGAGAGTGACTTTGACCCAACTAGGGAGAAGCCAATTGAATTTATTCACTTTGCCATGAAAAGTATGTTCAAACAAAGAGAGGCCATCTAACACCTAAGAAATGGTAGTGCTTGGGCTAAAAGAAGTCCAAGACTTCGATGGATTGAGATGAATGGCCACGAGGAGGTTCAACTTCAAACACTCCAACAAAATAGGACCACCATCAATTAGGTATTCTTATCCCTTGTGGAGAAGGATGGCCTCATCCTCAAAAGGACTTAGACAACAAGTGGTTGTATTAGTGTGTTGTAGAGGATAAAACTGCATAAAAACAATTGCTTATGAGTTAAAAGAGGCAATGGTTCAACTTCAAAAAAAGTTTGAGGTTGATGAAGGATTATTTAGCACTATCCAAGAAGAAGCTTCAAAGTTGAAAGGTGACTTGGCCAATGAGCCAGAGTATCAATAGGCATTCATGATTGTTGTATGAATCAATTAAAGAAAGCACCAATAGACATCATCAACTAGAGAAACACCATCAACGAAGTTGAAGTCAATAAACTTGCACTTAAAACTAGAAATGGGAGATGGAAAGAATTCTTTGTAAAATTAAGAATTCAACATCTATAGGTGTTGACCATGACCAATAATGTCCATTCTGTTGTTGACAAAACTAACTTGTCTGAGTATAAACAAGAAAACTAATATTAGGGGATACTAATGGGGATAAATTCCATTTAACTAGTATTAGGGGATATTGATAGGTATAGTGAAGAGGGGCAAGTGAATGAATGGAGGTAAGATATTATGTGCCTAATTGCTGCCATCCACTCAAGGGACATTCTCCACCACATGTTCAAAAGGCAGAAACTAAATAACAGGTAGAAGAAGGGCATAAAATAGATATACTAGAGATATGTAGAAAGCATGGGATAGATGCATAGAGATTTTTGCAGATGGAGTATAGTAGGGATGGAGCAGCACACTCTTGCAAACATTGCATAAAGTGTTGTAATATGTATGAATGTAAGATTTTAACAGAATATATAGTAATGTTTTGAACCTTCTATGGTTTGTAATGATAAACCTAAACAAGCTTTAGGACTTCCAATGCTGTAATGACCCCTAAATGACTCTCTTCGTAAAATTCAAATATTTGAATTTTGTAATATTTTCATATAAATAACAAATAAATTATTTTTAAATATACTTATATGAGTTAAACAATAAAATTATATTGATTCACAATTATAAATAAATATTTATATTTTCAATTTAATAGAAAAAAGATATTAATTATATTTAATAATAAATAAATAAATCTACAATCATCGGAATAAACAAACATTGGATTACAATTATATTTTATAATAACAAATAAACATATTCACTTTTCATAATAGACAAATTTCAATTCCTTAAAAAAAAGATACGTAAACACAAATTGCGATTAAAAGAAATAACAGACGTAATGTAAAACTCTCACCACTCAACCAAAGCCGTAATCACTTCCTCCAGCGTACATATACGGGAAGACGTAGAAGAACGAAAAAGATCATCAACACGGGAGCTAGAGTAAGAGGTGTACACGCACAGGACACGGAGAACAGAGAAGAACGAATCCCAGTGACGACAGGCAATAAAGTACGCCAACAGGCAAGGACCGCCAATCCAAGATCTCGACACAGAGACATAAGCGACTGGAGTAGCAGGGGATATGTAAGCATTACGTTCCATGAAATTATGAAACATTCAAGCCAAAAGAGACGATAAATAGTAGCAGGCCGTTGAATGGATAAGAGATCTCCATTGCTGCAGGGAGATATTAGAGGTAATCATAAGTGATTATTTTTCATATTAGAGACGAACCAGTGGTATATGAATAAAAACTTGTAAGAGTAAATCGAGGACCAAGTAAAACTTGGCAGAGGACATTCATATGAATGTCGAGTTCTCCAATAAGGGCACTCAGAGACTCGAGATGATCTCGATAGAGAACATTCGTAAGAATGTTGTGATTCCATTGAGAATCCAGAGAGGGATAATAGAGAGTCCCTTAGAGATAATATATATATTATAGTGGTTAAACATATGCATATGTAAGAGAAGAGAGGCTCGGTTGGAGGTGGGATCTTCGCCGAGTATTATGGGTTAATGAATTTATTCATTAACAGAGATCCTAGAGGTCTTAGAAGGATTGCTCTCAACATGATGATTACCTAATTGAGAATTGTCTCACCAGAGAATTAGGTAAATCAGAGAAGAGTTGCTTTCTAAGGATTAAGGGGGTGTAGTATGGGATTAGTATTTAGATAATTTAATATTTATTTATCATGTTAATCACTAATAATTGTTTTAATATTCATATATCTTTATATTATATATTCATTTGCTAACAATTGTTTCAGGTTTTAAGCATCATATACTCAAGCTAGAAGCAGGAACATTACAAATGCCATGTAAGTTGAAATAAATGTTTGATCATAAATAAATGCTGAAATACCCATGAATGAACGTAGATGGCTTTAAGTCATAGGGATTTGACCATTCATCCATCCAACAAAACATGGCTGCATGACTGCAGCAACTCTTAAGATGATGAATTAGGACAGTGCTCTGATTAACCAGCTGAAAATAGATAAAATATTGTAACCACTTCCATATAGCTTAAGTCACTATCAGAGTTAATGACAACCTACACAGAATTAACATAGTCAAAGTTTGCATTTACCACATACTAGTTATGCTGAATGAAAAGACCTGTGAAAAATCCCGCTCTCTTCTGTTGGGAACGCCTGTCCATCTCGGGGACGGTCAGGGGACAGCTAAGGCATCCCTGGCAATCCCCAGTATGTACGGACATCCCCAATTTTTTAACTGGCATCCCAAAGTTTTGGAAATGTCCCCACCTGATTTTGAAATTTCGGGTACAAGGAGGGGGCCTCTGCTACCCCTCCTCAAGTCCCCGGATCGTTTCCAGTATGGGGACGGGAGTTTCAAGGCCGGGGACGTGTCCCCAGGTAAAGTAGAGCAAATGTGATATTGTACAGCTCAATTCTGGTAGGGTTCGGTTCACAGAGACCCAAAATTTGATAGCAATTCCCTTTCAAAATGATGTGCCTTCACCAAGGTATAATGATTGGCAGAAAAATCATCACCTGTTACCTAAATGCGATCTTCCCTTTTAAGGCTGCAAATGGTCATAAACTAATGCAACAGGGTTCACAATATTCCAATCAACCTTGATTGCTGCTGAATAATGTTTAAATGTCCTTGGGTAAGTGCTGATTGTCCATCATAATAATCATGCCAAATGAGAATAACCCTTATTGGCAATGTCTCTGACTGCATAAGCTGTGATAGAAATACGTAACCATGGAAAATTCACCTTGCCCACTTTCAAAGTTAAGTGTAAGATGTCACCACCTTCCAACAAAATGCAATCAATCAGCAATAAAAGTAGCTTGCTCCTCATATGATGGCGCTCTCTAAAAAGCAGTAATTATATTTGCACAATGGTGATATCTGAATGAAATAACTCTGAGGGAATGTGAGTTTTCTCCTCCAATTCTAAACCCAGAGGGTTTTCATCCTCAAGTTAATTGAACTAAAAGTTCATTGCTCCAACAAGAAGTAGAAATCAGATAATAGAATGTTTGATAAATGTATCCCCTTCACTTGGCCTCTATTAATTAGTCATTTCCCTCCAAAAGTCATGATTCTTTGTATTTCCATCACAGCCCTTGATTGATATTAGAGAGGAATTATTTAAAATGAATTTAATTCTAAGAGACCATTTTATTTGATATTTTGACTTTACCTGAGGCCCTCTTTATTATAATTAGTGACCCCTTTTGTAACACTATGAACATCTAGAGTTATTATAATGCCATTTTCCTAGTGCAAAATTGCAAATTCGCAAAGCTCATGGAAAATGAATGATGGGCATTTGTGTTCCAACTTGGCTAACATTCAAAAAAGGGGGCATTAGAAAAACATTCACCCATAATTCAGATATTCTTAAGTCGTGTACCTTTCCCGGGACAGACCTTGTGACTAGGTTCATAAACATCGCCTCTCATGATTTCATTTTGGAAAAAACTAGGTTCCAAAATGGGGTTTGCAATCTACAGCTATATATACAGATGTGATGAATTCCGAAATAGATTTTGATATGAGCCCACTGCACAACAGCTATTGGAAAAGCTAGACAAGGTAGCATAAACCCCCTGGTCTTCGGATGGATAGAAAACTCTACTACTAAGCTATAGATTCATTTTAAAATGATCTCATTTGTTCAAGCAAGATTAAAGAGTTGGTTCTGATTGTGAAGACCCAATTTCAAACCCCAAAGTGACATCTACAGTGGAACTCTAAGTGGTAACTCTTTCTTTTCCATTATTTGGCTTCTAGTAATAACTTCTAAGTCATTTCTCTTAAGGAGCTAGATATTGCATTGCTTGTAAGGAGCTATGTAGCAGCATCAGTTGGCTCAGATGCTCATTTGAGCTACATTTTGAGGACAACAAAAATAAAATCTTCTTTTTCAGTTTGCTCTAGATATGAATATTGCAGCCTCCGACCATTCCCTCCAGCCATACCCATATTCCAGCTCATCCACTAGTTGCCTTTTCCAATACTTATTTGAATATTTCACAGTGAGCTCTTTAATGGCTTCCTACAGCAGTGAGAACTGCATCTTCCAGTGTGGGTATAAAATCTTTGTGCTCCAGGAGAATGAAAAGCTTCGCAAGCAATAACCAGACTAAAAACATGTGTTGTAAGCTACAACTAATCATGCTACAATTTATGATGCAAATCGCTCAATGAGCACAAAATCAAAGGGCTCATTATACAGGATTCACATGATCCATTGCCTTGTAGAAGAAAGAAGAATTGAAAAGAAACTAGGAGAATTGAAGATAAAACATGTACCTGAAGTTTTTGCAATTGTTTAGACAGCTTTTCCATTAACTTCTCAATATCTTTCACCTGAAGAAAAGTTTAAGACATAATGATAAAAATAAGCAAAAGACACACATGAGAACAGCTTGAAAAATTAAATGAAAATTTGTAAACAATCTACAAACAAATTGTATATCGGAATAGTTTAAAAAAAATAGAGATAGGCACATCCTTTCCAAACAATTTGAAAATTTTTAACTTGATTAGAGATAGATCACCTTCACAAAATCATTTGAATTCTAAAGCAAATTTGGAAGAAAAACTCCCACTGCGTTATAATATTTTTTTAACTCCAACTACGTTATAATAACTTTTTAACTGACAAGACTTGATTCAGATCATTTAGTCAATGATGATGAAGCAAACGCTGCATTTTCATCAAAGATATGTTGCTTATAAACAGGAAAAACATGTAATAAAGCCTATACCTGTTTAAAGAATTCTGACATCCCCAGATCTGAGGCATTAGTTGCAATGGAGGTCCCTGCTTCGAGATCTCTTTCATCTTTCGAAGCCCCCATTCTAGGAAGCTCAAAAGAATCCTGAAAATAAACCAATAAGGAGTGCAGTAAAGGATCCGTAAAAATAATTCTAAAAATGTTTTATAAACAACAAGAATGCTTTTTTATTTCTTTTAGGCATTTCTATTGATTCCGCTTTAGAGCTTATGAGCCCCAAAGCTAAAACTTTCCCCGCACTTACTAGGTATGTTCCAAGTATGGTTTGGGGGCAGACAATGGAAGCATTCCTGCTCATTAGGAATTATGAACAGAGCAAACAGCCATCCAGAAAATAGTTCAAAAAACAACAGAATCACATCTGTGGGTCTTCAGACAAGGTGGGTCCTACCCATACAGGCATAGGCTTAAAACTTTTGAAGGTACTAATGTGTGAAACAAATCTCCAAGTCAAATTGGTTGCCCCAATTACAACAGCAGCCAAAATTTGTTAAATAAGCATAAATAAGTAGAATGACAAAGTGATTAGAATTCAAGCCTCCTAAATAATTGAAGACTCCAAGAGTGTCTAATTACTAGTCCAGCAAAATTTCCAGCTTATAGAAGTTTGAAGACCATCTAACTTTTAGAGCATAAACAAATAATCTACCACCACAAGGAATCTAGAGAAACAGGTTTAAAAAGAATGGCCAAATTACAAGACAAAACTCAGTTCACATGGCTTTAATAAGAATTAATCTGGTCAAGGAATGAATGCACTGGAAGGCCCATTAGAGGTATATATTGCATCTGCAATGAAGAAAGCAGAACACAATATACTCAAGAGACGAACATATATAACTTAGGGACATGCTCTACAGATTGGAATGTCTCAACAGAATTAACCAAAACAATATTTAAAATGTTCAATTGTTGTTACCAACATTCCTATTTGATTAAGAACAATGAGTATACAACTAAAATTGCAGTCTTAATAATAGTTCAAGATACAATAAAACACAGAACAGTAAACTATAGATCCACTAGAGACCCCAAATGTTTCCCTTCACAATATGTTGCTATGCAGTTTTTATGCAGACATTTCCATCTATTTAGAGTGTTGAACAACTTGTAAACTTCATATTTAGTAGAGAAAGCATTGATGGATCAAACATTTGGTGGTCAAATTTGTGAAATCATTTCAACAATTTGAATTCATACATGCTTAAGACACATCTCAGATCATCCAATAACTCTCAATGTAGACATTCATCAATTATCGTATTTTCTCATGTCAATTTGTCAACTACTTGTTATTGTCACTGAACAATTTAGGCAACAAAAACATTGGCAACAAAATTTCCAAAATCTACAAATTATATCTTGATGGTAGGTAGCATGGAGATTTGACAAAAGTTGCAAAATACATCACCTCCCCTGCCCTGCTACATGTCCTGCCATACTAGATACAAATACGAAGACATAGCTCATATATGGCTTGAATAATATGTCCATCATTACCAAAAAAATCATTTTTTTCACCATTTCAGATACACACAAATACAACATTCTCATGATATCTATGTTGTACACCAAAAATATTAACCCTAAAATGTTAAAAACCTTTGTAGGCAAGGCAACTAGTCCATGACCTAGCACACAAATCTCCTTTCATAAGCAAATACTCTGAACTAGCACTCAATTTTCTCCATCACTATTTCTCTTTGTATCCGATGGGAAATGTCTGTGCTTGAAATGGGTAACAACATAAGGGTTTTTATTTATTCATATTTACTCTTGGCATTTTGTTTTTTATCATGATCCATGAAAGCAACATGGATCTGAATTTGAATCAGACTCCATTGTCACTACCTCTGCTAACATCATTGGTTGGAAGTTTTTATTGCCGAAGTTTACTAATTTATGAATTTGAAACCCCTTTCTCTTGAAATTGAAAGTACAAACAAATGTGCTCAGGAATGATGGTCAGACATTATCACAGATAAATAAAGGATATAAGTGATCATGTGTACAATTATCTGTTGGTGCTGTTATGTTATGTTCATGCTCCTCTCCATTTACAACAAGAAATTGTTTGTAGTTATGCATGCCTTGTCAAAATTTAAACAGTATTTATTCTGTGGGAGATTTACCATAAGAACTGGTCATAACAGCTTGAGATATTTCCTTTCCCAACTTTATCCTAATTAACAGAAAGCAAAATGGATAAACAAGTTCCAAGAACAGAATTTTGATATCCAATATTGCAAGGGCCAAAAGAATGTAGTAGCTGATGCCCTTACTCAAAATTGCAGGCCTTAATGCTGCCTCCATGGTCCTACCTGATTGGCATTATGAGATTGAAGCAGAATCTCCAAGGGATGATGAATTGGCTGCATTATTAAAAGATCTATAGGCAGCACACAAGGACAATAGTTATTCTTTCTCCAATGAACTGATCTTCCCTAATGATAGTGTAGTCCTCCCACTCGAAATTCAAATCTGAAGTCATAGGTAAATACCACTCTATGCCATGATTGAGATACACGATATTGCAAGGGTCAAAAGAAAGTAGCAACTGATGCCCTTACTCAAATTCCAGGCCTAAATGCTGTTTCCATGATCTTACTTGAATGTCATTATGAGATTGAAGCAGAATATCCAAAGGATGATGAATTGGATGCATTATTAGAAGATCCATAGGCAGCACACAAGGACAAGAATTTTGCATTCTCAAATGGACTGATCTTCCATGATAATAGTGTAGGCTAAAAATTCAAACCTGAAGTTGTAGCTAAAAACCTTACTATGCCATAAGTGAGGCACATAAGATTCTTCAAAACCTACTCAAGGGTCAGAAAGACATACAAATGGAAGGATTTAAAAGATGTATGACAGTTCATATCATCATTTGAACAGTGCCAACAGAACAAGGATGAAACAATGCATAACACTGTACTACTTCAGTCCCTTCCTATTCCAATTTCCAAGTAAAAAATGGAAGCCCTTCAGTGTAGATTTCATTACTAGTTTGCTGAAAGTCAATAGTAAGAATTACCTTTATGTTATAGCTAATAGAATAACCAATACTCCCACTTCGTTGACATCAATTCTACTTACAAGACACATCAGTTAGCAATTATTTTAATTGAGCACACTTACAAACTACATGAGTCACCAAGAACCATACTTAGTGATCATAATCCAAACTCAAAGTATACTAGCAATTCCTGGAGGGAATTATTTCAGCTCACCCACAATCTTATCCTTGAGCAGCAGTTACCATCCTCAAACTGGTGGTCAGACAAAGGTTGTAAACAAGACACTTGAGGGTTATTGTTGTAACTATGTAGCTGACCTGCAAAGAGTCTGGCTCAGACATCTCATTCTAGCAGAAACTGGAACACCACCTAACAAATGTCTATGGGCATGACTCGGCATAAGGTGCTCTACAGTTATGACCTGTCTCCCTTAATTAATTGGGACCTACAAGAAACCAAGGTACCATCCATGCAAGGTTTCATCTTGGAGAGCCAACAGAATTTACAGGCTACCAGAAAAAATGCAGACAGCACATGATTGGATGGCAGAGAATTCAAGGCAAGTGATTGAGCCTTCGTCAAAATTCAACCACACAAGCAGACTTCTCTCAAGAAAAGAGCTTCCAAGAAATGGTCACCCTAATATTATTGATCCTCCACAATTCTTTTGAAAGTCAGTCTGGTAGCCTACACAGTCAAGTTGCTTCAATCAGCGAAAATCTACAATACATTCCATGTCTCCTGGCTGAAGAAGGTGATTGGACGGTGACTACAAGCTTCTCCAACCCTGCTACCATCAAAAGATAAAGGCAAACTAATATTAATTCCTTACTGGATCCTTGTCACGCAGTTTAGTGTCTGTCCAAAAAATTTTGCCTGCAAAGGATGCCTGACCTGATATCTTGAGGCACCCAATATTACAGTTTATGATTAGGGACCAATCAAATACAGAGGAGTGGACTTCTAATGAACCAACAGTCAGTCAACGTCAGTTAACAGTAAATCAAAGACATTCCCCTAAAATCAAGAACAGATTGTACTGCCTTACAAATTTAGTTACGATCTGTCCACATAATCAAATAAACAGATTAATTCCTAAAATAAAGGTACAGTTATCACCTAGTTAGAAGCATGTTTATGATTTGTTGCACTGCATTAACTTATTAAGTAGTAACTAAACAGAATGAGAGTAATTGATCAGTTCGTTATACATTAAGGGTGACTGCTCAGCCCAGGAAGATTATGGCCAGCACATTTCCTGTCTATCCCTCCATTATAAGAACTTAAATATTCATTTATGAACGGTCTTTGAAAGAGGAAGGTGTCCTCTGGAATTGCACTGTATTAACTTATTAAGTAGTAACTAAACAGAATGAGAGTAATTGATCAGTTCGTTATACATTAAGGGTGACTGCTCAGCCCAGGAAGATTATGGCCAGCACATTTCCTGTCTATCCCTCCATTATAAGAACTTAAATATTCATTTATGAACGGTCTTTGAAAGAGGAAGGTGTCCTCTGGAATTGCACGGAAGGGATGTGGCTTCTCCACACAAGTGCGGTTCCCTCAAGAGTTTAGGTTGTTCTAAACTTCTATGTATTGGTGATAGTAGAATAGATTTAATTTATGTTAATTTCAGGTTTCACAAGTACTCTCTTAAAGGGAAAAAATACACAGATTGTTATTCCACATCTATATTCAGTTATATTTGGGTAATGACTGTAGCTAACATTTTCACGTTTGGGTTCACAACAAATTTGAGATGACTTCTTGAATGCCGCTGTAGCTTGAGAATGGTTCAGTTAGCTTCCGACTCTTTCAGGATGTTACTGGTTTTTTTTGTCATGGGCGACAAACCCAATCAAACCCTCACTGTATTGTTTAAGAAATCAATGGATATCTTGTCTCATACGAAAACCACTGAAATTCATAAACTCCCAAGATCTTTGATTGCTTACTAAATTGTAGTCTGATAAATTATCTCCAGTAGTTTTTAAGAGTGCTCAAACTCAAAACACTTAATAAGCCTTACACATAAGAACCACTAAATATCATGAGACCCTAAATCACATCCCACCTAAGAAAATGCGGGAACGAGAATAATTGGAGAATATTCCAAACACTAAATACTTCTTGTGTTACTATCACAGAACAAGTCCATGACTTACGTCTTTGGTTCTTGGTGAATGCCTAACTAAAGCATTGATCGCATTGATAGTTAGCACATCACGTGATATTAATTCAGCCAAATCAATTGTGAAGATCGACAGCCCTAAGGAAAATGGGTAAGGGAGCTCCAACTATGCTCATAAATTAATCCTCTCATCAAATGAGGTGGACAATATCTTTATAGAAGCACACATTGTGCCTTGTAGATGCCCGTGTCAGGGCCTCCTCAACCAGTAACAGGACTTCTACAGGTTGCTGTCTTGGAAGAGATACTTTTTTATATGACGAGAATATCAAGCATAAGGAGAACAGCTTTTTCCAAAATGCTCAGAATGACTAAGTTGAGAAAATGATCGATTTTTAATAGAGGCTACACCATTCAGCAGCTGGCATAACATTATGCTAAAACAGATCAAGGATAAGAAAGCTCAAGAAAAAGAGTAATTGGCTTCAAGATCTAGACAGCCAATAATATTCTTTATTCGAAAGGACTGAGTTACTTTGTATTAAGGATATTACGAGTATTTACAATTTGCGTATGTCCATGATATCAGGAATCTGGTGTAAGAGTCCAACCTATTTTAACGATGTGCATGACAAAAATAGAATAATTCTAACTATTATTTCGTAGCGAAAACAATGAGCCTCGGCCAGGTGCAGGAACTCTTGCATCTACAGTCCTTGCCAATTTATTTCACTCGCAATCTATTCCATGTGCTGATCACATGCATTCAGTATGCATTGATTCAGCAGCTTTTGAGCTGCT
This sequence comes from Chamaecyparis obtusa, assembly GCA_027943335.1. Classification (NCBI taxonomy): domain Eukaryota; kingdom Viridiplantae; phylum Streptophyta; class Pinopsida; order Cupressales; family Cupressaceae; genus Chamaecyparis; species Chamaecyparis obtusa. The sequence goes on along the minus strand of BSBK01000325.1, from coordinate 1,245,604 downwards.
AAAAATTGTCTTAGAATACTAACATGTATTTGACAATTTCCAATTTTCAGTAATAATTTGGCCTTTCAAAGTATATTAAAGCAGCTTTTTAGCTCTTGTTTTAGTGTAGCATGGAAGCATGTGGAGTGTGCAGTGGCATAGGGCCGATCAAGTAAACACAAATCGATCCTTTGCCTGCTGAATATGTTTAACATAGTTCTCAAGAGATGGGTTTGAGTCTGGGTTCAGGCCCAGCTAAGATACGCATTTTCTTAAGTTACTCACTATTCCCTGACAAAAAGAATTGGCATAACATTTAATTTTTTCTAAACAATCTCACATTACCTTCAATAGATCGTTCATCTTCAACAGGAGACCAAATGCTGGCGCAAATTACTCAGACAAATAGGAACGCGTAGGAGTAAAGAAATTGAGGGGAACAATAGCAATGGAGAATAAAAAAGTAGTGATTTTCGCAAAATCCAGCGTTTGCCAGGAACAATGATCTGGATTATGAAGCAGATTCAATAATCGATTGACGTCCGCCATGCCAATGTGCCGTCTCAACGTCTCGTCATTCTCGTCTGGGATGGCCCACCTTAAATCACATTCATTTTCTTTCCATCCCACGCTCAACATCTTCTAACGTAGTCCACTTTTAAGCGTATCTCGGTAACGGCTATATGAGCCCCCAAAATTTTAGCTCTGTTTTACAGAGCCATTTGTAATGGGGAAAATTGAAGGCCTCGATTTCCCATTAGGCACTCTCAAAGTAAAAACGGCTATACACCTAATAAATTTTATTGGTAGAAATGGACAAATATGTAAAAAGAGTGTTCGCTTTAAAATGATTTTGGAGGAAAGAATAAATAGAAGAAAGAACACGTGAATAAAACAAAAAGACAAATAGATGAAAAATAGAATGTTAATATACATAAATATCTATATATCTATGAAGAAATAAACTAGCTTGTATATATTTTATAATATATGTATATATTTTTAATCAATTTTTCACCTTAATGTCAAATAAGCACCTTCAAAAGGATATCTTTCAATGGATTTTATATAGATTATAAAATATATTAACTAGTAGCAGTTGATGTGTAACAAGGAAGATATTAAATAATAATATTTAATTAGGGTTATGTGTAGAATTAGAATTAGAGACTAAATTATAATTCTAACTACAACCTTAATTGAAACCAAACAATAATTAAATGTCATTATAGTCAAGGATATGGTTTTATAGGATAAATTTTTGAATTAGTGTTAGGGTTAAGGTTAAATTATAAGTATTATTCAAATAAGGTTAGGATTAGGGTTCAAGTTTAAGGTTAGGTAGGGTTCAATAATATTCAAGTTAGGTTAGGGCTAAGCTTCAATTAGTGTTAGGTTTAATGTTAGTGTTTAGTAATGGTTACAATCATTTTTAAATTGAATTTAATATTAGGATTTGATTAAAGTAAGGATTAGGATTGGAAGGATGATGGAAGGTGATTCGTAGAGAAAAAGTAATCAGTTTATAACTGCGGGCTAGGGGAAACCCTAGTTGTGTTTCTTCTATATGTTTTAGGTGATGTCATGCCCCTGACAGTTCCAGACTTTATTTTCTATGTTATGTTTTGTTAGATACCTTTGAGTTCGAACTCTGACTGCGTTCTTTTGAACTTGGTTATTTAGATTAAATATGTTATCTCTGTTATTCTGCCAGTCATTCAAGGAGTTATGTCTAATTCTGTCGCTTTATGAGTCCTATTCTGATGACAGAATTGGCTTAGACTGAATTTTGAACATTGGTTTGATTATGAAATAAGGACAAACTTTATGGTTAGTTAATTGTCTGATTATTGATTCATTGTTTCGGAATCTTTAATAATATGTTAGATATGTTTAGAAATGGTTATGTTATTATGGTTAATTGTATCTTATGTTTATAGACAGTATTTAGAGTTCTATTGTTATTTAACGTTAATCAAATTCTGAATTCAAAGTAAATGAATTTGAATATATGTATTTTTATACATATAACTATGAGTGAATGTTTTAGTAATAATGTGGTATTCATTTACTAAAACTATGTGAATTAACTAAGTTAGTATATCTTATGGTGTATGTTAGTAGGAGGTTAGTGTGTTTTAGTGTTAGTTAATTGACATTGGAATGCGCTGTTATCTTGATGTTTAAGTTAGTATATATGACTAATGTTATTGGCAAAGACATGAATTAACCTATTCCTAAGTCTTTTATTATATTATGGCTCGAAACATGACTTACGACAGGGTTTTAATGCACTTGCTTTTGCATTGAGGTGTTAGTGGGTTTAAGCTATTTTTCGGTTTGTGGAAATGTACTATGTTGGACTTTTGGCAGGTATTGAGTTGTGTTCACTGCAAGCGATAAGTTTGCATTGAATGAACTTATCGATGGCAATTCATTGTTGAGTTTGAAGTCCGCCATGTGCTCTAGTTAAGGAATTGCAGTTTGTTTATGACTACATTCTTTTTACCATGTTATGATGCGGCATTTTGGGTGAACAGTTGGTTATGGACCCGTGTTACTGTTGTATTCTTCATTATAAGTGGCATGGAATGAAAGTGATATTCACGGCAAAGATAAACCCTTCTGTTCATGGTCATTTAGGAAGTTGGGTGTTTGTTACTGTTATCTCTGCATTTTGGGCTCTCTTGCACGACATTTTGGCATTCTGGGAAGCTCACCTAGTAGGAGCTAGCTTCGGCATTTCGGTTTTGGATATCTTCCTCTTACGAATACCAGGCAGGGGCATCTCTTACCTTAAACTCTGTTTCCGTTTTATGAATCTGCAAATGAAATAATGGAATGTAGGTTACTACTATCTGTTAGTCGATAAAATGTGAAGTTCTGTGTTTGTACATTTTGTGAGTTTGGTCATGAATCAGTCTTTTCTTTCTAGGATAGATTAGAAGTTAATCTAGTTACTTAATGTTGTGAATAGTGGGGAAATGTGGAAACATACGACCGTTTAGCAAATGTTTTGGGTTTAGTGTGGTATTAAACACATATCTTTTATATGCTGTGTTCGAGCATAATGTAATAAGGGATATCTCTGTTCTGAGTATGAAGTTGTCAATGTTTTAGTTAAGTCTGTGTTGATCTATGGATTATAGATATGTAGATGTTATATGGATATATCCTTGTGTGTTAGGGTATCGATGTTTACTTGCTTAGGACAGTGTTAAGGGAGTTAGTCGGGTTTGATAATTAACATATCAATACAGTATGGAACCAGCATGAGTTATTGTGTTAAAACTTCTGTAATGGTCTTCTCGCACTGTAAATGTTGTTAGGGCACTGTAGTATCATCTCGCATTCGGTTTGTATAGACTTGGTTAGAAGATGATATCGGGTTTATCTATCATTATTATTAACTGAATTTTGGTATCGATGTTTGCTCTTAAGCTTAAATTGAGGAAAAGGGAATTAATGGTATTTCATAGTGTTTTGGATACCTGTCGTATTTAGTGTTTACACTTGTAACATAAGTGTGGATTAAAGTTTTCTTTTGGGCGAACCCCTTTGGTTATCTGGTGTCGTTCTTTTTTTGTCAAAAGGTTGTTTGTCACTGTATGTATCAGTTAATAAAGGAATGTGGATGTCTTGGTTATGTCAAACTTGATTACGAGTTTTATGATCATCAGTAAATAACACCAGTGTGTATTACAGTTGTTACGACATTAGGAAATGTTAAGGGATTTATAGGAAAGACAACTCCTATCTTGTACAGACAGTAAGGAAAAGAAAAGAAACACTTTGGTAATTTGATTAAGAGGTAGAAGTCGGTTATTTTCTGTCATTATTTTATATATTCGGCAGATTAGTAGTATAATAAGGTAGTTGTTTTTTGTGACAGCACTGTGAAAATTAGTGTGGTTTTCTATTGCATATTCATGGACTTAAACTATTATTTACAGTTTATGCAATTAGATATATAATAGATGATATAATTGTCATTCTAAACTATTAATTACAAGCTTATATGATTACATAAACATATATATATACCTGCTGGGATATGTATATGTATACACAGCCGTGGTGTAAACATGTACATACGCCAACATGTATATAATAGATGCTATGACTGTCAATCTGAACTATTAATTACAAGCTTATATAATTATGTATTCATATATACATAATACTTGCTGGGATATGTATATGTATACACAAGCCGTGGTGTATACATGTACATACGCCAACATGTATATAAATGGTATAAACTTGTAATTAATAGAGCAGGGTGTATGGCCATTTAGTTTAATAATTCGATTATGGTAAACTAGTATGTTTGTTAAAAGTGATGGGTGTTGTGTTGATTCAGTTGATGAATGATTATGTTAGCTCTTTTCTATTCAATGGAAACATGGATTTGATATGGATATTTTATTGTACAGTTATAGTTTTAATGTTAAGTTAATATGGAGATTGTTTTGATTGGATTTGTGATGGAGAAAGAGTTGTGATCTTTTCATCTTTCGAGAAACATCATGTTGATGAATGTATGTTAAGGAATATGGTAACATGGTTTTATAATGGATTTCTGATTGCTGTTTCAATTTTGTAAATTGATGCATTAGAAACGGATGGTTAGTGAAATTGTGTAATATAGTTCATTTCACTATTTTCATTAATTGCTAGATCAAGTGTTTTTTTGAGATAATGCAAGAATGATCTGTAGATTGGGGGCTGACATTAGTCTAGTACCTTGTGATGATAGAATTTCTGTCAGTTGTGACTGACACTAGTCTATATCCTTATGGGAAAGAATTTCTGTCAGTTGTTTAATTAAGTGATAATTATAAATTCAAGGGTTATGGGTTTTCAATTAACAAAGATAAAACATTATGGTTTCATCAGACATAATGGATTACTACGAGGTTCCTTACGGATACATAGTGTAGGTCCTTATGTGGACACCCATGAACTATTGGATCATTGCTTGTCATTTTCTTTGCGAGTTTATTTCTGTTAGAAAGAAATTCAGTGCTTGATGATTTTGGTGTAAAATGAAATTATGTTATTTAGTTTTCAATTACATCTGTATTTAATCTGCATAAATGTTATATTGTACTGACTTATATGGTTGCAGATATTTGGAGATGATTCGTTTTCTTTATCATTGTGACTGAGCCCTATTTGTTGTTTGCGTTTGTGTTCATTTTGGTTTTCAGGTTTTAGATGGATAAACCAATGATTATGGGACAGTGGATAGCAGTTGTTAAGTTTTATGGGAAACAGATCATTTCATGGTTATTAGTTATCAGATCTATTCGTAGAATGTAATGGATTTGGAAATAAGAAAATTTTTTTAGAGACTTATTCTTTGAATAAAGAGTATTATTATTACTCTGATGTAAATTGATTGTAAACTATAAAGCTCTAAGAAGCGGTTGTTATGATTGTATGTAGCAGTTTGCAATTTTAATAAAAAAAAAATTATTACTATGAAAAATGTGAATTTATTTATGGTTGTTTCTCCTTTGGTATCATCTTTTATCTTTAGGTATAGATGGGGTGTTACAGGTGATTTGAGTAGGGTTCTTTGGGGCTTTCTTTGGATTTTTGTTAGGGTTGAGGAATGTGATGTGCGCAAGGAGTGTGGAGATGATGGTGGTGTGTGCAAATTGGATTCAATTGTGTGAAGTGCGTCATCTGTAGATTAGATTCATGTATTGCCACTTTGATTTGGCATTATGTTGAGTCTTTTGAAGGTTTGTGTTTTTTGTGGCTTGAGCTTCTTCACCTCTATTTTTTTTGGGTTTTCTCCCTCATATTCATGGGGACATTTTTAGTTTGTTATTGTAAGTGTGGTCATTGTATGGTTGTGTGAAGAGGACCTTTTGGAGGGATGAGCATGTCGTTTAAGGATGCTATGACTGGGAGCAGTCCTTTGTGCATGCATGAAAACCCTATATTTGGTGTGATTGGTATAGACATGAGAGAAAATTCTTCTCTGAATGGAGGTTTCAGGCCTAAGAAGGTAAATGGATGCTTTGGTAAGAGTGATAACAAGATGTTTCTTGTGTTTCCTCCTAATTTTGTTGAGGAAGATATTGATTAGTTATCTAATCATGCTTTCATTTGTAAGTTCATGAGGATTCAAGTGTTTCTCCCCTTTTTTGGAGCCATGGGCTCATCACACATGGAATTTGAATGGGGTAATAGAAGAGATGTTGGCTAGAAATAGTTATTTTTTGGTGGTTTCTTCATACATATCAAATAGAAATAGGGTGTTTGAAGGGGTCCCTATTTTTATAATCAAGTTGGTATCTTTATCAAGTCATGGCATGTTGGACTCAACCCTATAGAAAAGCTTTTGTCAAGGGTTTTCGTTGTAAGGAAGTTAAGTAACGAAACAACTTCCTACATTAATCTCAAGGAGAGGGTAATATAAAAACTTTCTCAGATTTTATAATAGTTACATAAACTTAAATTAAAGAACACAAATAACATGCATACCATAACATGGTAATTTACATGAGGAAAACCCTATCGGAATAAAAATCCCACACTCCAAAAGCAACTCAATATATTATTAAACAATCAATAATAGAATACAATATACTTGCAAAGAAAGCTTCTCTCAAGAGTATCACCAACTAGAGATCTAGAGGTAACTAAAAAGCTATAAGACTCCTACACACACCATCCATCTCATGTTGTTAATATAGCTTTGATTACTGAGAGGGGAGGGGTGAATCAATAATCAAAAAATTCTCTGATTTAAAACTCTTCAAACTTTATACACCAAAACATTCAACATCAACTAACATGAATAGAAACTTTCAAAGCATGCATCCATAAATAATCAATCACACAATGAAGATACCATATTTCTCTTATGGAAACCCAAATGGGAAAAACCACGATGGGAGTTGGTACCCACTCAATTTGTACTCTTCTCTAATGCGTCCTGTGAGGAGCTTACCTAGTTAAAGGTTTACAAAAGCACTGTTAGGTACTACCTGGTTAAGGGATTTGCCTATAGATCTGTTAGGATCTTTGCCATGTTAGGAGCAGCCTTGTTAGATGACTTTAAACATTAAACATGAATGCCACCTTGTTAGAATATTTACAACTAATATTTGTTAGGATCTACCCAGTTAAGGGATTTCACTATTACAATGGTTAGAAAGAAACATATAAGATGATCTATGAAATTGCACTACATCTTCATGATCAGATCCTATTAAGCTTTGAAACTATTCTCCATGCACTATACTCTTTCTTGTCTTGATCACACTTGATTCCTTTACTTACTTTGTCACCACACCCTTCTACAATTCACAATCAACAAATAACTCCTTTTTCAACTTTCCAATATATAGCTTTTCTTCCACCGACTTAAAATAAACCCTAGATCTTAGATACAAATAATCCAAATCATGTTAGGTAAGATATAAGGTATCTAACAACTCACAAACTATTTTTCTCTAATTGTGTCAGCTCCCATATAGATTTCACCTTAGAAATTGAACCATCTTCAAAAACTTTTTGACCAAAAGAAACTTCTTGAAGAATCCACCTCAAATGCATACCTCGGGCAATGTGATGTCAAACACTTGTTGGCAAGTTGGCTATACTAATGTATATGACTTAATATAGTGTTTTCATTATGGCAACAAAGTCATATAGTAGTTTGGAGTCAGTGCACTTGATGAGAAGATCAGAAATCGATTAAGTGTTGAAGACTGGACAGTGTACAGAATTCCTGCAACTCAGAGCATCAGCGCACGTGCGTACGACTAAGTTATGGTGTGCGCCCTAGAAGTTAAGTTAGTTGGACTATATTCATGCTTAGTCTATGAGCGCATGATCAGATGTGCAAGTATGAGGAAGATACAGACAGATGAAGTTACACAGCTAGTGAGTGTCAGTGAAGAACAGAGTAAGTAGCTGACTGTTACCATTTTGAGTTGTGGTTATATTCTATTGATGTAAAGGCTATGCGCCTATTGTAATTAGGTTGCCGACATGTATATATGTTTGTTTTTAAACACGCTTGAGCCAATTCATTTGGAAGCGTTGTATGTAATAGGTCTAAGGGCCGACCTAGTTGTTTATTTTGTATGCGCATATAAATATGAGATGCACCCATTGTATTTGGCATGGAAGTTGATATAGAGTTGTGATAAGTAGAGAAGAAGTGTGTAAAGAGTCTATAAGATGTATTAGAGATTTGCAAGAGGTCAAAGCATCATCGCATCAAAGGAACTGATCTGACAAGCAGTGTCACAATGACAATTCATCCAGCAGATATAGTGTGTATCTGAGATCTGAAGGTTGTAGCCTTCACCACTTGAGCAGTGAGCTCTAAGATAGTGTGTCCCCTCCCCTAACATGGACTATTGTAAAAGACTCCTAACAGGGTCTGACCCTTGACAAGGTCTACTGTACTTAATATATTGTAAAGCAACTCCTAACAGGGTTAAGGATCTTCTAACAAGGATCACTAAACGCTAGTACAGAATATTAGTGGGTGTCAATTCCCGCTGGGGTTTTTACCTATTTGGGTTTCCCCATAACCCCATATTGGTGTTATGTGTTGATTTCATGTTTCATGTTTATGTGGATGTTCATTTTAGTACTTAAGCATTTAAGTTCAGCTTGAAGATTAAGAGAAAAGATAAATATACAGTGAACATTGATTCACCCCCCCCAACCTCTCAGTGTTCCCATTCCTAACAATTGGTATAAGAGCTTTGGTCCTCAGCAAATAAGTTTAACCACTTGAGGAGATCATGGACAAAGCATAAATGAAACATCTGAAAAGAAATCTGAAAGCTGCTCTTGAAGACCTGGACAAATCTGAAAGAGAAACTGAAGAACTAAGGGAAAAACTCAATGATGCTCAATTAGTCATCAAAAGGCTTAGGAAAGATTTGAAAGAATGCTCTACCAGTGATCTAGGAACAATGGTCAAGAAGCTAAATGAAGAAATTAAATCCTTAAAAGAACAACTTGAAGAGTTTGATGATAAGCTGACTAACAATCAGGAAGTCTATGATGAACAGATCAAAGAGAACCTTCAACTGAATGAAGAATTGAGACAAGCAAACATGGAAATCTTAGAACTAAGAAACAAAAAGGAAAGCTTGGAATCTAAATTGAAAGAGGCTAAGAATCACATTAATAAATTACACACTAGTTCTGATTTAATAGAATCTTAGTTATATGCAAGAAGAGCCAAAGGAGATACTAGTTGCATTGGATACAATGAAGCATAGAATCAGATTGATAACATACAAGCAAGAATGAAAGCACCAAAAGGCACCTCAGATGCTAAAGAGACTAGTAGTTAGACCAAGGATCATACTGAACCATCTAAGAATGAGCGCAAGCCTACAAACCGCACTTGTTATGCATGTAACAAGCATGGACACATAGCAAGGAACTGTACAGAGGTAAGACCTTTCAATGTTTACTATTATTTATGTAATAAATTTGGTCATAGAGCTATGAATTGCAAGACAAGCCAAAAGAACAAGAATCATAATCAAAGAAATCAGAATCAATCAAATGTAAGAAGTTCTCATAATGTTACATGTCAGATATGTAACTATAATGGTCACTCAACTAAACAATGTAAGATGGTGACTCATGTCAATGCACCGAGGAATATAACGCCTCGAGTCATTTGTCACTCTTGTAACAAGGTTGGACATATCTCAAAGTTCTGTAGATCAAGCATGCAAGGTCAGGAAAGCCCTAAAAAGGCCAAAGAACCAGTTTTGGATCCCAAAGGAGAAGTTAATTTTGTGAAAGCTTCAGAGGATGCAAGCTTGATTTGGTCAGAAATAAAGAAGGACAAGGTTGATGAGTATGTATTGGATGCATCCACAGTGGACGCTCCCTCTACATCTAGATGAATGGCCCTCAGGGTCATAGGGGGAGCTAATTTAGCTCTAGACCCCTGCGTGGCTGGTATATTCACTCTCAGAGTATGCGCCTTTGGACTTAAGCTTTTGGAAACTAGAGAAACCTTCGTGCAAGAGTGCACTAGCTGATTATCTGCAGAATGAAAGATAGAAATTTTTAAGTGACAGCCTGGTTTACGTGGCAAGCATTAATGGTGGAATTTTCACTTTAAGTACACAGAAAGCTTTTTGATTACTCATTGCATTTGAATTCATAGCAATTGAAGAGCAGGAAGAGCTTTAGAAGTTATTGTGAAGACTTGTAGATTGATCTATCAGTGATTAGCAGTACATTTGATCGGTTGCAGAAACCCTAGTTCATCGCGCCGATTCAGAAGTCTTCGGATTATCTCAGAAAACACTTGGAAAGAGATAAAACAAGTGATGGCTACTCCCATAGTATTTGATGTTGTAGAAAAGAAAAGATATGTGTTCAAGAAGCATCCATTTAAGTCTACCCTAGATGATTTAGAGGGAGCATTCTCTTGCATGCCTATGGGCATTATGCATGTCGAAGACATTAGGGCATACATTTACTATAAGAAGGAACCAGTAGGATTGGACAAATTAAGGGCGCACATGGAAACCATGCTAAAACTAGACAAAACCTTCTTGGATGAATATGCGAAGTGGAAAGATCACCCTATAGTGGAATATGCTACAGCATATGAGTTCTATGGGACAGAATGGATTAAAATACTTCTGAGCAGAATTCATGATGACCTATTTTGGATAGGTGATGTGCCAGTAAGAATCAGTAGTGACCTTATATATGAGATGTCAGGCCTATCTAAGATTGGCGTCGTCCTTCCTGTGGGCAAGGATGTCAGAAAAATTGTTGAGAAAACATGTAAGTCAAGGAGTGATAGGTGCGGGATGACAATTGAGCCTATTGAGCAAGTTGACATCAAATTGATGTCCATGATACTTGGATATAGGTTTCAACACACCAGTAGGGTGAATAGTGTGTCTGCGGCCACAATTCTAGTAGCCATTAGACTTGTGAAGGAAGATGGAGAGTTCAATCTGTATGAGATCTTGCGCACATAGTTGATTGATAACATCAAGGCAATCAAGCATGATAAGACCAGGATATTCAGGTTTGGGTCTTTGATCATTTACATGTACCTTCATATAGTTGGGAAAGTATCATATTCATATTTGGACAAGTCCATTCCAACCATGCCACATATATCTTACAAGGCATCCACTGAGAGTACATTGAGAGATTACATAATATTGGAATTGAAGACCTTTAGGGCCAAGATACAAATGAGGTACTGAATTCCAGAGAACATTGTTGAGAAATACAAGGATAGTATTTGTTTTATGGTTGAAACAAATACAACATGCATGGAGGCAGTTGTACCTAAGACAAAGTGGATTCATCCACTTGGATATGAGGTAGAGGAACAAGTTTTAGAAGCATATGCTCAAGTATTTTTTTCAGCTCCTACTGACCCTAATGAGCCAAGGTGGGGAAATTGTGAGGAAAAGACAAGAGAGATTGATGCTAAACTAAACAACGTAGCAACAAAAAGAAAGGTTGCCAAAGTCACATTAGAGATCTTGAGAATACATGGAGTATCTCAAGCAGATCTAGACAAAGCAAAAGAACAAAAGATTGCTTTGGAAGTAGAGAGTGCAGATGCAGCAAAGGTAGAATCACATGATCCCAAGTTGAAGAAGGTAAAGATAGAGAAATCTGATGTACAAAAGGATAAAAACTAATGATACTCCCTCTGTGCCCAAGGAAACCATTGACCCTACTACTCCTCTTGAGTGTAAGGCAATGCCAAAGAGGAAGACAGAGATTAGCACTAGTCATCCATCCTCCAGAGTCACAAGAAACAGAAGGAACTCACAAGCACCTCCTGAAGTAAGTTTCAAACCTAGTCTCAGTGTGCTAAGTGCAAGAATAATTGATGAGGGAAGAATTGATCAAGTAGGGAAGTTTTATGAAAAATATAGTGAAATAGACAAATCTGAGATACATAGTATGATAATCAAACACATGATGAAGTTCAAGAAGACGGTCTTGGAACTTAAGACTATGCTCCCTAATAAGGTATGGAACATCCTAGAATTCCAAAAGAGACAGGCAATTGAAGAAGATCTACGGTTAAGAGAGAAGATCTTAGATGAAACTATTCATGTATGCGAGCTAGAAGAGAAGAAGTTACTATTAGATCTGGTGAAGCCTCACCTTGGGACCAAGACAAGAACATTGAATATAATGGATAAAAACTATGAATTAGTTGCCAAAGAAACTGAGAAAGCCTTTGAGAAGGTCTTTATGAATAGGCACATGTATCCACCTACTGCGCCCAAAGCACAAGTACCCACAAAGGAAGTCAAGGTGGTAGAGCCCACTAATGCATCAGTAATAGGTCCTCAGGATTCAGCGCCTGCAGTAGAAACTCAAATAGAGGTAGATAAGTTTGTGCCCATGAAAAAGTCACTAAAGGATAGCACCTTTATCATTAACAATGTAGAGATAGCCATGGCAGTCACTGACACTGATTTGGATAAGTTTGAAGAAGCTTTTGTGAGCACACATGAAGCTGAAATTTTATGCAGCAACACACCTCCCACTCATCAAGAAGAAGAAAAGATGGAAGAAAAGAAAGAACAAGAAAAATAAAAAATAGAAAAAAAGAAGGAAAAGAAAAAATAGAAAAAGAAGAAGAAAAGAAAGAAACATAAAAAGAAGAAGAGAGTAATGAACCATCAGTTGAATTAGTCAAGGTAAAACAAGAAGTGATGGATAGCACTCCCATCACTTCCTCAGCAGTATTGCTGTCAAGTTTGACACTTGACACATCCAGTTTGGACTAATGGAGAGAAGAAGATCTGATAAAATTCAGCATCCTAGCCATGGAAAAGGCCAAAGAAAAACAAGTGATGAGGAATCCCCTCTTGGTAGAATTAGTAAACATTCTGAACAATTTGTTGCCAAAGGATAAGAAAGTGTCAAAGATACATTCTGTTGATGATGTGAGTACAGTCATCTCACATTTTAAAAGTAATTTCTCAAGCTTTGAAGAATCATCATCCCTAGTTGCAGAAGAAAAGTACCTAAAGAAGAGGTTGAGTGAATTAATGAGCAACTTTGCACTTGACCTAAGTTCACTCAAGACTGGTCAAGCATCCTTAAAAGAGTTTGTAGATCAAGGAAGAAGAATCATTATAGAATGCATGGATCAAGATAAGCTTACTGATGCCCATTTCAAGAAAATAAAAGAGGTAGAAGCTATGATTGAGCAAGTCAAGAGCTCATTGAAAGACACATCCACAAATGTAAACATGTGTAATAATGTGTACCAAGGGAAAATAGATAAGATTGAGGAGGAAGAAAAAGAAATGTCAAAAACCAGGGCAAGACAAACACAACTTAGGAATGCTCTTGTGCCCTCATTAGATATACTCAATCAGAACATCAAGGACATAGACACCACCATAGTAATATATGATCATGGTCCTAGCACTAACTTGGAGAAGATAGAGAAGCTACAGTATGCACTATGCGCCCATCTCTAGATAGTAAACTCTTTGATCACATTTTGGAAGAAGGAGATCCAAAACCTAAAGATAGCATATCCGGATGTTTTCCCTCAGTGAGTATGTATAGATACAGTTTTTGAAACACATTTGTCATTAATGTCAAAGGGGAAGTTGTGTATAGAATATGGATCATAATATGTATAGGGAGATATAAGTGTATGTATAGAAGACAAAAAGTTTTTTGTATTAAGGACAGTTCGCAACTTGTCCATATTCCTTTGTTGCCATCAATGACAAAGGGAGATTATTGGCAAGTTGGCTATACTAATGTATATGACTTAATGTAGTGTTGTCATTATGGAAACAAAGTCATATAGTAGTTTGGAGTCAGCGCACTTGATGAGAAGATCAGAAATTAGTTAAGTGTTGAAGACTGGACAATGTACAAAGTTCCTATAGCTCAGAGCATCAGCGCACGTGTGTACGACTGAGTTATGGTGTGCGCCCTATAAGCTAAGTTAGTTGAACTATATTCATGCTTAGTCTATGAGCGCATGATCAGATATGCAAGTATGAGGAAGATACAAACAGATGAAGTTACATAGCCAGTGAGTGTCAGTGAAGAACAGAGTAAGCAACCGACTGTTATCATTTTGAGTTACGGTTATATTCTATTGATATAAAGGCTATGCGCCTATTGTAATTAGGTTACCGACATGTATATATGTTTTTTTGTAAACATGCTTGAGCCAATTCATTTGGAAGTGTTGTATGTAATAGGTCTAAGGGCCAACCTAGTTGTTTATTTTGTATGAGCATATAAATATGAGATGCGCCTATTGTATTTGGCATGGAAGTTGATATAGAGTTGTGATAAGTAGAGAAGAAGTGTGTGAAGAGTCTATAAGATGTATTACAGCTTTTCAAGAGGTCAAAGAATCAGCGCATCAAAGGAACTGATCTGACAAGCAGTGTCACAGTGACAGTTCATCCAACAAATATAGTGTGTATCTGAGATCTAAAGGTTGTAGCCTTCACCACTTGAGCAGTGAGCTCTAGGACAGTGCGTCCCCTCCCCTAACAAGGACTATTGTAAAAGACTCCTAATAGGGTCCGACCCTTGACAAGGTCTACTATACTTAATATATTGTAAAGCAACTCCTAACAGGGTTAAGGATCTTCTAACAAGGATCACTAAACACTAGTATAGAATATTAGTACGTATCAATTCCCACCGGGGTTTTTACCTATTTGGGTTTCCCCATAACCATATTGGTGTTATGTGTTGATTTCATGTTTCATGTTTATGTGGATGTTCATTTCAGTACTTAAGAATTTAAGTTCAATTTGAAGATTAAGAGAAAAGATAAATATACAGTGAACATTGATTCACCCCCCCCCCTCTCTCTTAGTGTTCCCATTCCTAACAATTTTCCACAAATCATGGAACTGCCTTACTACTTCACTAAAAATGTTATTAATCTCATTGCCACTTTGGGTTTCTTCATTGATTCATAAATCTTCATTACATATTCAAGAACTCTTTCTTTTTTATCTGTTCATTATGTCAGTACTGCTTCCAATCAATTAAACCATCTTCACTAGTCCATAATATGAGTTGTGATCCTCAACATAGTATCTAGACATTGTTATCAATCATATCCTATGATCTCTCTATCCAACACTTTATTGATTTGAGATAACATTCAAATCACTTACTAACTATTTTAGCTATTGTAATACCCCAAAATTGGCACCTTACAATTCTAATCAATTTTGGTGCATTTCTTCAAATTTCTACATCATCAAAGTCCTATTGTACTAGGCAATTCTGTCTCCTAATTGACTTTATTTGACTTGGTGTCAAATGTAATAAACCTCAAATTTGCATTAATCAAATACTATATTTAATTCATAAATATTGACATTTATTGGCTAAATAAACCCTATGATTAATTAATTTAATTACAAAGTCCTAGTGCTTTTATTAAATTAATTTCACCCCCTTTAGCTAATACACATCAAAAGGAATTAAATAATTATTTAGTTCTTTAAGTGAAATATCCTCTTTTGAATTTAATTATTCAAATAATTCAAAAAGTCACCCATGTGGCAATATTTTATTTAATTAATTAGATAATTCTCTCCAAATTGTTTCACCTCCCACCAAGGAGATGAAGAGTCGACCGTTTCTTTGCAAGAAACTCTTCAGTCTCCACCCGGGCTCTTCTATATTAGAGACCTCTCTTTCCTTATTTGAGGAGGCAATTTTTGAGTATCAAATTGCTATCAAATTGTTGTCTCATCTTTTATATTCTCAAGCTTTGATAATCTTGCATATTAGAGTAATCTCATTTTAGAATAATGATGCATTCTCATACTTTAATTTAGTTTGCTTATTATGTTATTAGATTAATTCTCACTTTCATTCCAAGTTTCTTAGCTTAATTTGCACTATCATCTTAGCTTAATTTCAATTGCATTCTTTCATTTTCTTAGCATTTAAATCCTCCATTTTAGAGCTTGGTCTATGGTTGTTGAGCTCTCAATTCTAAGAGTGATTCAAAACCCCATCTAAATAGGAGGCAACAGGTCGATTTATGTATGTTTGTGAAATGAATAATTCATATTCATTTTCATAATTAGCTTATGAGAAATGACCATGTTGAAGTCTATGACTGAATTCGAGGTCCACATTCAGTTGTAAACATTTTGGTGCCCATCGTGGGGCAGAAAAATCATTTCTGGTCTCATTCTCGAAAGTTTTTCTGACAAAATTTTGCACTTTGTCATACGTTCGTACATCACTGTGTACGAAATCTCACGTGAGCTTTCTCACTATGTCGCATGAAGTTTTGCTGGTCTTAGCATTTCCTCACGTGAAAAAGGTGTTTCCTCACACGGGACTATGCATTTCCTCGCTCAAGTCTGACAACAGATTTTTTAAAAAAAATCAGTTCCTATGTTTTCTATTGCAGATTTCTAACATTTGTTGTTTGTTGTTTGCTATTGTTTTTCATAGCTCTATTTTTCTGACACAGCATAACAATGGGTTGCAGGATGTTTGATGAAGACATAACTTACTGACTGTTTGCTTGCAGGACAATTGTCGAAGGCATTTAAAAACATTGTGCTTGTTTATTTCTTTATTCACATAGTTTAATTAGGGCCTTGTGAAGATTTCTTAAGCGTCTTGATAGCAGGATAGGGTAATAGGCTCTTCATTACATGGAAGTGATGCCCATGGATGAATCTAAGACCCAGAGTTTTCTAGCATGATAGATACCTAGGGAAGCAAGGAAAGGTAACGAATCTTTAGCACGTCCATTTGTTAGGGGATTATGCTCTTTTCTCTTTGAGAGAACCAGAAACCCAAAAGCTTATGGATTGGTTGAAGAGGAGTTAGCTCGGTGATAGACATGTCTTGTGTGTTTGGGTAAGGTGAAGAGGTAGAGAAGTATGCTCTTCTCTCTTTGAGAGAATAAAAAAATCCGACCCTTGGATCCGAGCCAAAGTCTGTGTCACCTTTAGAGAGCCTGCCGGAAGTTGAACCTTTGGGAATGACCCAAGTGAGTACACACCTATTGTCGGTGATTCCACCTCACTATAATAAAGTAGCTTTGTTGAGTCTAAAGACTCAAAAGCCATGTTAACTTCTTTATCTTGATTACGACTATCATCTTGAGAAAGCTCTGTCTATTGTATTGAGCGGTGCCGCTCCTAGCCTTGCTTGTGGGGGTGTATGACTTTCAAGTGTTGGTGTGGCTGCGAGGCCCCAACCTTGTATCATGGGTACCGAAGGTTAGTGTGAACGAAAGCCCACTAAACACTCTCTTAGTTAGTTGCCTACCTAGATCACCTCCAAAGGAAGACATAATCTTTGTGCAGGGAGGGGGAAGAATCTCTCCCTTGGATTCTCACCATAGGCATGCACCTGGACGTTTAAAGCTGGTATATGACACTGGCCCCTACTTCAAGGGTAACCTTTGAACATATATTATTCAGTCCTTGGAAACACCAAAAGCATTGGCGCCCTCTAGGGGATGACACGGTTCTGTGAGGTGAACACATGCACATAAGTTGTGAAGCACATATTTTATCTTCTCTACCATTTTCTTTGTAGGGATAATTGAGTGATTGTTTTGAGTCTTAAATTGTCCAACATGATCAAACTTTTCAAAGATTCTCATGATTATTTTGAGTTTCTTTGTCCTCAGTAGAACTATTTGCGACTACCAATTGCATCACTATTGCTTGGTCCAAACTTTAGGCTTGTAAACGATTGGTTTCAACATCTTAACTGAGATTTGCTGATTCAAACTATCCTAAAACTGTCCGAAAACTCAAAATTCTACCAGAGAATAGTTCACGTTGTGTCTTGAGAATCTGATTTTGCCTTGAAAATTGTGTTAATCTGTTGAACCTTGGTCTTTTCTTGCGTGAGATTTCAGGAAATTGTGCATTTCCTCGCGCGAGACAACATGTTCTCACACATAGTTCAGCATTTCCTTGCGCGAGATTTCATTTCTTCGCGCGAGACTATCCCCTAATTTTCAAAATAGTGAGCTATTTCCCATTAACTGGTCAACTTTCTGCCTAATCTGGTTTTTACCTGGGGTCCGTCTGCCTATTCTCTTGTTGTCCACTATCTGAAACTGGGTGTCTTGGGTCAAGAACCAAATGATTACCGCTTAAACTCACATTGTCTCTTTGTTGTCTATCCTATCCTACTGTGGTCTTGTACCTTGTGATGTGATAGTCACATCTTTGTTGTTCTAGCCTTACTCTCGACGATTCGTGTCAAGTGCATCTCACTTTTATCATCTTTTTTTGCTATCCCAGAGATAGATTTTTTAGCATAATCCTAAGTCCTCCCTCATTACTTAATCTTTGTCTATGCCTGTTACAACTAGAAGTGGAAACATATTCCCCATACGTGGTATTGGACAAGGTAGAGGTAGATCTCGCAATCAATGAAGAGGTCATTTTGAATCTATCACACAACCTGAGTGTCAAGAGGGATCCTCACGTTCCTCCTCGCTGAGAGTCTTAAGAGAAAGTCTGCCTCAATCCTCATCTCCTATCAGTTGGCCTAGGGTCAAGCGAACATTTCGTGTAGACATCAATCTGAATTGGAATCTAGTGTTCCAAGAGCATTAGAATTCATTATTTCAAACACAACCTGATTTATTATTTCAAGAATAGCATAACCCATTGTTCCAAGATCAACAAAACTCTGAAAGGTCACTTTCTCGAACCAGCCCTATTAACACTATCGACCCTATCAACCCTATCAACCCTTTCGATCCTATTGACCCTATCGATCCTATTGATCATATCGAATCTATTGCCATGACCTCTTGGTATACTACTACACATGCTCATACTAAGTCTGTGCACTTTGCATACTCGCACACTAATAAGATGGGAGACCCATTCCAATTCCAAGAGGGTGAGTATAACAAAAGTCCTGATCAATCTCAGAATGACCAACGTCATGATCAATCTCAGAATGAACAACGTCATGATCAATCTCGAAATGACCAACATCATGATCAATCTCAAAACAACCAGCAATAATATCACTATCACTCTCAAAATGACCAAAATCAAGATCAAGCCCCAAGCATTTTTGAAATTCTTGGTAATGACAATGAAGAGATAACCCAAAATGACATAGATGTTGCGAAAGCTAATAAGAGTCTCCTCAAGATGATGGAAATTCTCCTTGTGGAAGAGAAGGAGAAATATTTTCTAGAACTGGCTAAACAAGGGGCTAAGTTACCCCCAGATTTCAAAGTAGAGACACTTGTGGCCAAAGAAGAGGAAACCGAGACTGCTAAGTTGCAAAAGATAGTCTGAGACACGCAAGACCAAATAAGTCAACTTGTGAAGGATAAGGATAAACCAGCACAATAGTTCACATTGGAAAACATTTGTCCTTTCCCCTTCGATAAAAGTCTTCACATGCCACCTTTTCCCAAAGGTGTAGAACTCCCCAAGTACGACAAATATTTGGGTACTACTGATCCCCAGGATCACTTGAGAGAGTTTGGTGCTTTATCCATGGAGTTCATACATGATCAGACTTATCTCATGTGCCTCTTTCCTCGTAGTTTGGGTGGGTCGACTATGGAGTGGTTCTCTTGGCTACCCACTGGTATCAACGAAATTACTAATTTGTTCCTCTAGCATTATTCGCATAATATCCAGCATCCGATCAATATTCAAGATCTTTGTAATCTAAAATAGTGACAAGGGGAATCTTTATTGCCATTTCTCCAGAGATGGAGACAACTTTGTACAAAATATCCCCACAAACTACCTGAGTCCAAAAAGCTCGATATCTTCTTAGATAATCTCGACCCTGATTTTGGATATCAAGTACAGTTGCAAGGCACTCTAACTTTCGATAATATGATTAAACAAGCTATGAGGATAGAAGCATTTATGGTCAAGAAAGGAGAGTTGACTTTGAACAAGGATAACAAACAAGGGTCCTCCTCCTCGAACAAAGACAAAGGTAAGTTTGTCAACAAAAATAGAGATGTTATAAATGACGGAGTTGTTGACAATGTGACCCCAAAACCTTCAAAGTTTGTTTTCAACCTTACCTTCAGTTTACAGGTGGCCAAAGCCATTGAGAAGGCTACGACAGATACTCAACAACCTTTAAGATTTTCCAGAAACAAACCTTGGGCCTCTTGACCCAAGCATGAGTTTACTTCCTTGGGAGAACCCCTTGACATGGTTTACAAAACTCTTGTGCAAAACCAAATACTCACTCCTTTGGAAAATTTATGTCCTTATGATCAGCAACCGCAATCTGCTTGGTGGAATGAAACCGCATACTGTGACTCTCACTAAAACAAGGGTCATAAGACTTTTAGCTGCATTTAGCTTAGACATAAGATCCAATATTTTATCGACAATGGGGATATTGTTGTGAGTGGTCATAACAAGAACTCAGATCATCAGGCATTTAAAGACCCCTTTCCTCCTCACAAGAAGGGTGAATCTTCCAAGACCAAGAATGCCAATGCCAAGGTTAACTAGACATACACTACCAACAATAATGTCATTAATATGGTTGAACCTGTTGAGGTTGAATATTGTGATGTGATCACTATCAAGGGGAGCGAGGATGCTCCTAAGCCTAAGTCTTTATTTGTCTTGTGAGGCCCTGTGTCTCATTCTTCCAAACCAGAATCATCTCAGGATTGTGTGAATGTTGTTACCTGATCTTGTGCGAAGATCACCATCAAGGGTCATGACCCTACTACATCTGCACCAAAGAAAAATGTGGATAAAAATGATGTTGGTCCTACCAACAAGAACTCAAAATTAGTTTGCACACCTAGTACTGCTAATTACAACATTCTAGACCAGTTGCAACGTACCAATGCTCAGATCACTATCTTTGAGTTGTTGAAGATCTTGCCTGGTCATGGGAAGATTCTTGATAAAGCCCTCACTGAGGCAAATGTACCAAAAGATTTGGATCTTGATCGGTTTCAATCCATGGTGGGTCACTTGACCTCACCGCATTATTTGTCTTTCTCCAAAGAAGATGACCATTCGTTGAGCCATCTGCACAATGACCCTCTACATATTGAAGTCATGATAGGCCCAAAGCATGTCTGCCACATCCTCATTGACAATGGTGCTGGCCTTAATATTTGCTCTGCTAAGCTGCTCACCCAATTAGGCTATGATGAAGATTGCATAGATGCCCGCAAGAAAATTACCATTAAGGCATATGATGAAGAGGAACAGAAATCCAAAGGTCTGGTTGTGCTACCAATCCAAGTTGGACCTGTAGAGAGGGATGTTATTGTTACTAAAAAATACAACATACAATACAATAAGCATAAGTAGGAAAAGGTTGCATTTGTTTGTCTAATTAACACTACCTTGCAGGTTTTGTTAGTTTACATGTCATTATTGCATTCATTCTAGATGTCATTATTGTACTCTAAGTATTGATTATTATTCCAAAAATTCCAAAATTCATAAATAATCATTACATTGTGCTTTCAAACTAAATGTGATATACAAATGTCCTTTCTTGTTTCATTTTTCATCAATAAGTAGAGTACATTGCAGAATTGAAAGAAAGATTGAAGTATGGAATAGGGGTCCCATGCATTGCCTTTTGTATTGGTTTGTGTCAACTGGTTGTCTGCTAGGTCTCTGCATTTAGGTCTTCATAAGTCTGAGTCTCCATCTGCATCTAGGTCTTTAGGGTTTCATATCTGCATAAGAAAGGAAAATATGGTTAGATCCTGTTGGATCTAAGCAATACATGAGAAACAAATAACATACTATAGCAATCAAGTTTTCAATACTGCATATCAATCTGGAAAATTAAATGAAATAAGGAAATGTACACTGACACTCACTGCAAGGTAGTGTTAAAGGGACTTGTTTCTGACATGAAACCTTTTACTACTAATGATCATTGTGGTGTATGTTGTCCTTTTTATTAACCAGGTGTCTGAATTAAAAGGACTTAGTATGTTTCAAACTAAGAAACCTTTTTCAGATAATGCATTTCATAATGATGTTATTTGAGAGCTTAAAAAATTATCTTGCAGATAACAACTGACTGGTTTTCACATTTAGTCATTGTCAAAGATGCAGATCAAGCTGGGATCCCATGATAAGAGTGCTATAGGAAGTGCCAATGATTGCAAACTTTCAAGTTCAAGATACAAATGTTGCTGCATAAATACTGGTATAATATGTCCTTGCTATTTCAAAAGTACATTTTCAAGCTATAAACATATTTGTTGCTGAATATAGAAAGAGTGCTTCAAGATTGAGCCATAAAATGATAAAATTTTTACAGTTTGTTTTTATTGAGTGTCACGAACTCATGTTCGAACCTCATTAGTTAACATTCTGGTGTTTTTTAATGTCACGAGCCCATGCTCAAACTTCATTAACAATGAACAAACATTTTCATCTTGTTGTACTTATCATATTAAGTGCAGATTCAACACCAATGAGAATTGTATACAGTGGACAAAGCTACAGGATGCAAGCTAAATAGAAAGTATAAAATATGTATAAACTGGAATAGAGTATGTATAGCTAACAGAGGAATATCATAAAGGAAAGCTACTTATCTGCTGTGGAATGAATAATGATTATTCTTGAGCATCTCTCAGTCATAATCACCTTCTAAGGTTTGCGAAGGTTATGAGTGAAAGATGTGATAGTTTTATTTATAACTGATTATATCTTTTAACATTTTTCACTCATAACCTTGCAACTTTAGTAAGTCATTAGAGGTGTTTCATAGTTTACTGGAGCAACTGTTTGTTGTTGCTGAGCTCATAATATATGGTTTGTGAAGGAATGAGTCCACCAATTCATCAAATTTACTGTTGTTGATTACACAGGTTCATTTTAGATTAGCATAATGAAACAGTTTGAATATTATAATCATAGTTTATGTACAAAATGTAGAAAGCTTTTAAATCAATTTCTAGTTACTCTTTGTTTTATACAGAGTGTTTTCATAAAGCTTGTCAGAAAAAGAGTATTCATCTATTATGTTCAGAATTCCCTGTCAAGCTTTCTAGTTTTCATTATTATCATAGATTTATGTTGAGCAAAAGACCAGATTTAATGAAGTCCCTATAGACAGTAATTCAAAGTTTATGCAAGTGTGATGAAATTTTTTGTTTTGGTGTGCAAAGTGAGCTTCATGTTACAATAGCAGAGAATGTTATATGTCTACCAGTCAAGCACATCTATAGAGTCAAGATAATATTGTAAGATCATGGCTTCAACAAGATCAAATGAGCTTCATGTTACAACAGTGGAAAGTATGAAATGTTCACCAGTCAAAAGGCTCAAGCAATGTTTGCCAACTTTCAAGTACAAGTATTCAAAGCTGCTAATTTTCATTATACACAATATCAGTGAGCTCTTAGTCAAAGCCAAGTCATTCTCAATTACTTGACAAGTTTTTATAAGTTCCAAATTAGATGTTAAGCATCTACTCATAGCCATGAGTTAAAAATGAGAACAAGTTATTCAACCCGTGAGTTCCAGATTAGGAAGCTCGAGTTCTTACAAAAGAATCACTATTATGAGCTCAACCATATATGTAAGCAAAATCTCAGTCAAATCTAAGCTTTGGAATGGTACCATTGAATGTGGTCACGACTTTCTTTCCAAGTAGAAAAGGTTACACCAGTCATAAAGCCGTGACTGCAATCAATCATAGTTCAAGCTCATAGTTTGAACTCATAAAAAGAAGCAGAATAAAACAATATAGGTCATGCCAAGGAAGAGAAACTCTCAGTAAAGTGAAGCTTATGGCTTATAGATAAAAGCAAAGTACAAGAAATTAAGAGATCACTAACTATTATATAGAATAAACTTGAAGCTTGTAGCTTGAAGACACAAAGAAGAGAAACTCTCAGGAAAGTGAAGCTTATGGCTTACTAATAGAAACAAAGATGAGATATATACCAGTTACAACTGTGACTTGCATGCATAGCCCATGTTTTGAAAGCAACTTTAAATAAAAAACAAATTCCTAACAGAGAGTTTTAAAATAAACTTAGAGTTCGGTGAACTTGAGGTTGTATTCAATGTCGAGTTCCTTGTTTAGGATGCACATTAGTGAAGAATGGCAGTGATCTCCAGTATAACAGAAGGCTCAAGTTCAATAGTGGGGTTCTTTCATAGTCAAACTAAGCTTCATCAGAAGTTTTCGAAGTCTTTCCTACAAGTTAGGTTTTCATTTTCCCTGGATCTTCTTTGTGAAGAATGAGATAAACACAAGTGCCGAGATCAAAATAAGCATAACCAAGTTTGGAGTCCACAAGATGAGCGGTATTCAATGCCATCAATGCATGTCTTATTCCTACAGAGCCTCGAAAACTACTCATAGTGCCACCTCGCATACTCACCTCCTCTATTTTTGCATTGCATTGCAAGTGGATTGAGTAGTCATATCGACTATCTCCACTTTCCATATTTCATACTTACAGATTTTCATCTAAGTTAGGAGTTGATAATTAGATTATTTGATATTAGATTTTATCTAATATTAACTATTTTTTTTTAAATATTGGCAAGAAATGTAAAAGGGTAAAATCCTTAATATAAGCCAATATTTAAGGGGCACTTAGAGTTGATTTTTCATTAGGCTTAGTTATTGGCATGTTTTTGGCCATTTTTAGGGCATTTTTTGGGGAATTTATATTTTCGGATTTGAAGCTAGGGTTGGATATAAAATTGATTTTGGATGATCAATTAAGAGTTGAAGATTTTGGAAAGAGGGCATATAGTGAACACATTGTTCCTAAGTGCTTTGAAGGCCATTTTGTAATCATTTTTGTCAGATTTTGGAGGGAATGAACTAGATATTTTGACTCATATTTGTGAATTTGTTTTGATATTAGATCCTGTTTTCATCTTTTCTAATAAGTGTTAAATTATTTATTATCTAAAGGAAGTGAGTAGATTTCTGTTCCTTCTCAAGATAATCAATTGTTCCAAGACCTTGTATGAGAAATGTATGTTTGTTGATTATCCAAGCTATTCGTGGTAAAACCCTGAGAGTATGTTTTGTCAACCTATATGTTGAACAGAGATTCAGAGTATTGAGATCTTCATTTTTGAGCTAGGATTGATGTTTCATCATTTCTGCAAAGTCTAAAATATTTATTGGTGTATCACCCTAATCTTTTAGTTATAGTATTCTTTTCCCTTTTCCCAACAAATTGCAGACCAAGAAAAGTGATATTCCATATTTTATAGGAACCAGCCTAGAATCTGGAGATTCCTCTTCATTCATAGTCTACCCACAGCTAGGAGAGGTTTCCATTGTCAGGATAGAATTGTTGTTTTTCCTTAATGCCTGATTTAGGGTAACAATTCTAAGCTTGAACAGTTATCTATCAAGTTTTAGACATTCCCCTTGCATACAACATAATGTTGGGTAGATAGTGGATTCACAAAATTAGGCAGTTCCATCTACATATCATCAATGTATCAAGTTCCCATTCCATGGAGAAGAAGTGACAGTACCTGCCAATACAAACTATTCTTGCAATACACTCACATAATCTGTAGACAACCATGTTCGAACTAATAGAGACTCTACTGAATTCTATGATGCCAAACTCAAAGAAATGGAATAGACTCTAAAACTCAAGGATATAGGCATGGGTGGTATCAGATAGAACTTGTGTTATCATTAGCAACTTTGCCTCCATCTCCGTGTTCCTACAGGAGACCCTTTGAGAGAAATAAACCCTCTACCAGTGCTCCTCAAATAGTCTATGATGGTGCCTTTGTACGGGCCACAACGCCACTAGAAGATGAGGATGAGGAAAGAGCTATTACAACTTGGCTTTACAAAGGAAATGATGCATTTGAACAAATCACTCCTGCTTGTGATATAAAACATGAACCAAACAGTGAACGTTTCAAGCTCATGAAACACTTTGGCTATAAAGAGAGTGGCCCTATAGGGGTGAATGGCTTACTTGAACCAACTGAAGCCACAGATCGTCAAACTGAGGACACCATAGGTTTAGGCTTCAAGAAAATCCCATTTCATTTAGGGATTAACAAGTTTGTACCAGAACCAGAACCAAAATTCCAACCAGAACCTGAAGACACTACCACAGTTTCAAATCCAGAGGACAACTCTGATGAGGATATCTTTCCCTATCCCATTCCTTTGGATTTTTCTACATTCCTTGCAGAACCAAATGATTTTGTACCACGTGTCAGTACATAAGAAACTGATAGTGATTATGATGAAACTGCCTTGGGTACTCCACTAACATACAAGCAGTTGATAGAAATCCAAAGTACTAATCCTAATTATGTAGGTGAGTTGTACATGCCACCATCCTTTTAAGTACAGTTCAAGAAAGAACAAAACCAACAAACCATTAATACTACAAGAGATGAAAATGAGTCAGATGATACATCAAGTGTTGATGGAATTCCCATATCAAGCATCACTGGTTCACATGAGTATGAGTTTTATTCTCTGTTTGATGCAACTTTTGATAAAGATATAGATGTTGTTCATATGTATGAAAACCTTCTCAAAGTAGGTGAAGGGTCTAGTGTTATGACGACCGTGTTAGAATAACTGAGAGGGGGGTGAATCAGTTATCCAATGTCCCAAACCAAAATATATAATTCAAAACAATTTCTTCAATTTATGCTCGTCGGTAAACAATAATAACTCTCACTGTTTGTGCTTTTACTGATTATCAGTCTAATGCTAAAACAGTTTACCGATCAAATATAACATGTAACATGTAAAGAATGATAACAAACAAATCTCACAATCAACACATAACACAAGAGATTTAACATGGAAACCCTGTAAAGGGAAAAACCACCTGGGACCGGTAACCCAAAATTGTTCACTCTTATGAAGTGAGGTCAGTTAAGACCCAACCCTGTTAAAGGTTACAAACACACTGTCAGGTGTGACCTTGTTAAAGAATTTTAGACTAGAAGTTATCATGCAACTAGCATTCACTATGGGGTTGACAGGATAACAATGTTTATTCTATGAATGATACATCATAAGACTTTCAAAGTCCACTCGGTTAAGAGATTTTGACTGTATGCAATGGTTAAATATGTAACAGTAAATGACCTGCCTTAATACAACTTCAATTCATAGATTACAGATCAATATTTAGTCCATACAAATCCTTCTGATCAATAATTCACTTCAGATTCAATACTGTATCAACTTACTGTCTGTCGATAATTGCTCTCTGTAGCTTGGTGATGGTTTTGTAGCTCAGTTCTTACTAACCAGTATGATTAGAATACATGAAATCCTCGTTCATGCGATATTCCTGCAACTTCTTCTTCTGGCATTTTCATAAAGAAAAACTATTCTCTTATATAGACGAGTAAATCATTTTCTTCTCCACCATCAAATTTTTCCACTTAATCTCATTCATAGATTTTGCTGCTTCAAAGTTTCTCAGTACTTGTGTCAATAACACGTTTCAATCTTTTCCGTTAGATCTCCTCTGAATTTTGTCAGTCGTCGATTTGTGTAACAAACATTATCTGTTACCTCAATGTTATACTATTGCCAGCTCATCAATCTTATCAGCTAAGCTAATCATTTAATACATTCTATTTTGCTCAGTTAACAAAGAAATGCATCGGTGAATACTATTCGGATAATACTGCGATCAGTATACACTACACTCTGTCGGTGTATACTAGAAATGCTTCATTTACCGACAACACTGCTTTGTGTCTTTTAGCTCTATTCTTCATCATAGATGAATGCAACATAATAAAGTCAATATCATCAAGTCATAGACTCATCAGCAAGTTACTCAATGTGTTCCTTATCCTCATCTGTCATGTACATCTTTCCTCATGTAGATTTCTCTGTTCTTCATCTCTTTCACCTTTCTTTAGATGTCTCGGTATAGTAACTTACAAGATAAGTTCTGTCAAACTAGTTGACATCAATGACAACATAATACTGATTTAATCATATTACATATCTAATCAGCAACTCCTCAGTGATCTTGCAATCATAAATTCTTCAATCAAATTCCAAATCAGTTGTAGTCCAACAATCTCTTCCTTTGGCATTGATGGCAACTCAAGTAATATGAAATGTACCATACACATACCAAACATACATTCTACAACTTTGTGAATAAATGCTATAAGTCAAATATACTTAATATGTTTAATCACTACATTACTAAACCAACATTAAATAATACAGCTTTACCATTCTGCAGTTGTGATCTTTTCAATTCTCTTGTTCCTGCTTCTATTCTCTGTAACTGATCTTCAATACTTTGTCTCATTCAGATTGTCTCTCCCTTAGATAATTCTCATCGGTGCTTGTTCCTTTTCATATTGTTTATCTTTCCCCTATACATTTCATATTTGTATATCTCTCCCTTTGACAGCAATGCCAAAGAAACAAATAAACAAACAATTTTGTCTTCCTCTGTATCTCTGAATACTGATATTCCAATCGGTTCAAGTTCACAAACTTAATCACAACCTTGAACATGATTCAAAGTGTGAACTATGCTACATCAACATGATTGATCTTTTGATAAAAGTAGGCTGATGCAACAACCAGATCACCTTAGTGATCGATAGACAGGGGACAGACCCCAAGTCTAGTCCTCAAGTATTCAAATGTGTCCTTCGGTAGGGGCTTTGTAAAAATATCTGCAAGTTGTTCTTTGGATGTAACAAATTCTAACTTTACTTGCTTCTCTTGCACTTGTTCTCTTAAGTAATGATACTTAATAGATATATGCTTTGTCTTAGAGTGCATCATAGGATTTTTTGAAATATTAATAGCACTAGTGTTGTCACAGTATATAATCACCGGATCAGTGATTACCTCATTCATTCCTTCCAACACTTGTTTGATATAGGCAATGTTTGAATAGTTAGTAGCAGCAACAACATATTCTGCTTCAACTGTAGACTAAGAAATACAAGCCTGATTTTTACTTGTCCAGGTTACAAGTCTTTCACCAAAGAAAAATGCTCCTCCGATGGTGCTTTTTCTATCATCCACATTTCCAGCCCAATCAACATCGGTGTAAACTTTCAGTTCAAACTTCCCTTCCTTAGGATACCATAATCCATAATTCTCTATTTTTTTCAAGTATCTTAAGATCCTTTTTGTAGCTATCATGTGTGATTCTCTAGGATTAGCAAAAAATCTTGTAGCAATTCCCACAACATGTGCTATATCTGGTCTATTGTGAACTACATACATTAACTTACCAATCATGGATCGGTAGAGTGTCTGGTTTACCTCGGTAGTTTCATCCTCCTTTGTCAACTTGCATCTAGTAGCCATCGGTGATCCTATAAGTTTAGCATCTTCCATGCCAAATGTCTTCAGTACTTCCTTTATGTATTTAGATTATGTGATGAATATCCCATCACTCAGTTGAATCACTTGTAGTCCAAGAAAGACCTTAATCTCTCCGAACATAGACATTTCAAATTCCTTTTGCATTTCATCAGCAAATGCCTTGCATACAAGATCTGAACCTCCAAAAATAATGTCATCAACAAATATTTTAGCAATGATAATAGTATCATCAGCATCACCTTTCACATACAGATTGCTATTTTCACTTGTTCTTACAAATCCAATACTTAACAAGTAAGTATGCAGTCTTTCATACCATGCTCTCGGTGCTTCCTTCAATCCATATAATGCTTTATGTAGTCTACATACCATGTCTTTATTGTCAGGATCAACAAATCCTTTAGGTTGTTCAATGTAGACCTCTTCTTCAAGTATACCATTCAAAAATGTTGACTTCACATCCATTTGATAGACTTTGAATTTCTTATGTGCAGCATATGCAAGTAGCATTCTAACTCCTTCTAATCTAGCAATAGGTGCAAATGTTTCACCATAGTCAATGCTTTCTTCCTATGCATATCCCTTGCATACCAATCTATCTTTATTTCTTGTGACTTCACCATTTTCATTCAATTTATTCTTGTCTATCCACTTAGTACCGATAACATTTTTATCTTTTGGTCAGGGTACTAAGGACCAAGTTTTATTCTTTTCTATTTTCTCTATTTCCTCCTTCATTGCATTAACCCATTCTTCATTCTCTAATGCAACTTTCACAATTTTAGGTTCAAATTCACAAATTAAACAAGTACCTTGTCTTGTTTTGCTTCTAGTTTGCATTCCGACATGTCTGTCTACAATGATTTGAGTCTCAGGATGATGTCTTCTGACAAAACTAGCCAAAACTTGATTTCTCCTTTCTTGTTCATCCTGCTCAGGGTCATTTTCTTCTCGACATCTTCTTCATGTTCATCGGTTTGTGGTGCCTATTGTCCTGCATTGTTTCCCTGCTGACCGGTTGTCACAGTCTACGGTGTTGGTAGATACTCTAGATGTTCAATGTAAGTGAATCTACCATAGTCATCTGGTTCCTTTATACTTTCCTCTGTGTACTTGTCATCAAACTCATCAACATGAACATTAGTACTTTCAACTATCTTATTTGTAGCCTTATTCAAACATTTCTATGCTTTACTTGAAGTGGAATATCCCAAAAATATTCCTTCATCTCCTTTAGAATCAAATTTGCCATTTCTCTCATCTTTCAAAATAAAGCATTTACTTCCCAAAATTTTGAAATAACTTACAGTCGGTTTATGTCCAAACCATAGTTCATAAGGTGTTCGGTTTGAGTCCTTCTTTAGTTGTACTCAGTTAAGAACATACATAGTTGTACTGACAACTTCCCTCCAATATGTCTGAGCAACATTCTTATGTATCATCAATGTTCTAGCACAGTCAATTATAGACCTATCCTCCTTTCAGCAATGCCATTTTGCTGAGGTGTCCTCGGTGTAGATACCTGTCTTTTGATTCCATGCTCATTACAAAAATTACTAAATTCATCAGAGATAAATTCACCTCCTCTATCAGATCTTAAACATTTTAATTTTTTTCTGATTTCTTTCTCTACCTTAGCTTTATACCACTTAAACATTTTGAAAGCTTTAGATTTCTCTTTCAAGAATATAATAGTCATTAGTCTAGTATAGTCATCAACAAAAAGAATAAAATATCTATCACCAGAACAGCTCTAATTTCTCATAAGACCACATAGGTCGGTATGAACCAACTCAAGTATCTTCTTTGTTGAATAGTCTTTGCTTTTAAAACTAGACTTAGTCATCTTACCTTTCTGACATTCATGGCACATGGCATGATCAAGTTTTGTCAAGTTAGGCAATCCTCTAACTCTTCTCTTTCTACTAATCTTTATCATGTTGTCAAAGTTCACATGGCATAACCTTCTGTGCCACAACCAAGTATCTTCATCCTTTATTAACAAACATGAAGACTGATCCATATCAAGATAGAATAGATTACCTCTGGATTGTGTACCAGTTCTGACAAGTCTTCCTCCATTATCATAGATCTTCACCTTTTTGCTCTCAAAAGCCAATCGGTGGCCTGAATTGTTTAGTCAAGCCACACTTAACAAATTATAGTTTAATCCATCTACCCAATATGCATTTTCACATTGTAGTCTGTCATTGATCATCAGTGAGCCTTTACCTCTTACCATACAAGGTGCATCATTTCCCATTCTCACAAATCCTTCATTATACTCAACAAGATGATCAAACTTTTCTACATCACCAGTCATATGATGTGTACAGCCACTATCTATGATCCATGTATCATTTTTGCTTACTTTAGATATCAGTGTTATCTCTTCATGTTTCTCTTCCTCTTTTGAGTCATCTTTCATAGCAACAAATACAACTTCTATATCATCATCAAAATCAGATTCAGTTTCAATATCTTCAGCTATGTAACATACCTTTTTGCATTTTTCATCTCGGTTGTCTCTGTTGTAGTGTCAGTAGCCTTTGTTGACTCTTCTTCCATAGCTTCCATCAGATTGGTCTTTGGATCTATCATCATCTTTCTTTTGAGGACATCTAGTAGCAATGTGATCAACTTCTTTACAATTAAAGCATGCTAAAGGTAGCTTACCTCTATACCTTCCTTTTCCTTTGGGCAATCTTCTGGCCATAAGTGCTTCAAGCTCGTCAAGTTCATCATCAATATTGTCATCACTATCACAATTCTTACTATTCCTGCTAGACTTTCCAATCTTCAAAGAAGACATGAAAGTGGATTCAATAGAAGGAACAACACTATTATCAAAGTTGTTTAATTCAAAGGTTGTAAATTTACCAATCAAAGTGTCAAGAGTAAGGTTGGATGTAGCTCTTGTTTCATGAATTGCAGAAATCCTGATTGCATAAACTGGTAGCAAAGTTCTGAGAATCTTGCTTATCACTGTTTCATCATCAATCACTCCATCAGATGCTCTAATAGCATGTACTACCTCTTTGAGTCTATTTGAATATTGGACAATGTTCTCACCTTCTTTCATTCTCATATCATCAAATCTCCCTCTCAGATTTTTAGCTCGGGCTCTTTTGACATTCAGATCTCCACTGTATATTTGTGCTAATTTATCCCACATTCCTTTGGCAGTTGTGCATGTCTTGATATCTTCAAATTCAGTGTCGGTACAGGCAGCAACAAGTTCCATCATAGTAACATTGTG
Organism: Chamaecyparis obtusa; assembly: GCA_027943335.1. Taxonomy (NCBI): domain Eukaryota; kingdom Viridiplantae; phylum Streptophyta; class Pinopsida; order Cupressales; family Cupressaceae; genus Chamaecyparis; species Chamaecyparis obtusa. The sequence continues at coordinate 1,213,014 of BSBK01000325.1, read as the reverse complement.
TTCATGCTTGTCCTTTAGTTGATGAATAGTTAGGGGACCAGTGGGCGGTTGCATGTAGCCATTCTCCATCAACTCTAGTGCAAAATTCCCAATTCCAGATATGTGCAGCTTCATTCTGCTTTGCCATACTATGAAGTTCTCTTTGTTTAGTTTCGGTACTTCCCTCTTATACATCTTGAGACCTTTATGCTTAAGTCCTTAAAACTCTGTTCCAAGCAACTAAAGCTCTAATACTAATTGTTAGAATAACTGAAAGGGGGGTGAATCAGTTATCCAATGTCCCAAATCAAAATGTATAATTCAAAATAATTTTTTCAATTTCTGCTCGTCGGTAAACAATAATAACTCTCATTGTTTGTGCTTTTATCGATTATCAGTCTAATGCTAAAACAGTTTACCGATCAAATCTAACATGTAACATGTAAAGAATGATAACAAACAAATATCACAATCAACATATAACATAAGAGATTTAATGTGGAAACCCTGTAAAAGCAAAAACCACCTAGGACCGACAACCCAAAATTATTCACTCTTCTAAAGTGAGGTCAGTTAAGACCCAACCCTGTTAAAGGTTACACACACATTGTCAGGTGTGACCTTGTTAGAGGATTTTAGACTAGAAGTTATCATCCAACCAGCATTCACTATGGGGTTGACAGGATAACACTGTTTATTCTATGAATGATACATCATAAGACTTTTAGAGTCCACTTGGTTAAGAGATTTTGTGATGCAGGAGCATCCTGGGTGTAAGAGAAATCTTGCATCACCCAAAAATATTTATGTTTTCTTTTCAATAAGGGCTATCTTGTGCAGAGCTACTATTTATGGAAACTTACTACTTTTAGTAAGTTGGTCATATGATCTTGAAATGTTCTGATTTCACAGTTGGAGGTTCATCTCAGTCATTTCAGCCTACTAGTTGAGTTTTATTGCCACATCATCAGTATTGGTGAAGTTATTGAAGTTTTTTTGGGTACAAAATATTTCAGGTCAATTTTGAAGGTCTTAGAGGCTCTAGATCATGATCGACCCTCGGCTAACTAGTGCTAGCACTTGTCAGGCACTGTAGATCACCCTTCATCAAGTGGTATCAGAGAAGGAGTTCTTGAGCATGTAAACAGATCATTGATTGTGAGGTAGTTTGCACCAAGACCGTGGGTTAGGGTTTCTGTGTAAACAGATCACCGATTGTGAGGCAGTTTGCACTAGGACCGTGGTTAGGGTTTTAACGAGAAGCATGAAAATGCCTCCACAAAGGGAACATGGTGGAAGAGCTAGTGTTGTAACACTTGAGGTTAAGAAATTGCAGAGACAAGTGCGAGCATTGCAAGAGGAGATTCACAGAGGAATGAATCTTAATGTTAGAGATGAAAGCAAGGATGAAGCCGAAGAAGAAGATCAAGAAGGAGAAGTTGAAGTTGTGAACCAGGAGGAAGAAATACTTTTCTAAGCTATCTCAGAGATCAAGAAGAGACCTAAGATTGAGGTCCTAACATTTTTTAGAAATCTTAACCCAGAAGAGTTGATTGACTGGATCAATGAATGTGAAAAATATTTTGAGTATGAAGATATCAAGGATCCTGATTGGGTCAAGTTTACAAAGGCCAGACTGAAGGGTCATGCAAAGATCTGGGGGCAAGATATTCAGTTGGAGTGAAATCAAAGAGGAAAGGATAAAATCACAAGATGGTGGCAGATGGTGGATAAATTAAAGCGATAGTTCATTCCTGTTGATTATGAGCTTGACCTACTAAGGAAAATGCAAAGTTTGAAGCAAGCAGGAAGATCTGTTCAAGAGTATATAGAGGAGTTCTATTGAATCCTCATCAGAATAGGCCATGCAGAAGCTGACAAGGAGAAAGTTTCCCATTACCTTAATGGGTTGAGGTCGAGCATTCAGGAGGAGTTGAATTTGGTTTGAATGAACAGTATTGAAGAGGCATACTAGTTTGCCCTAAAAGTAGAGGAAAAGCTGAACAAGAAGTTTGAGAGCAGACAAAGCGGAAGAGGTCATGATGGAAGATCTGGTGGACAGTCATATGAAGATCAAAATGAAGATCTAAAAAAGTAGGATGAGGCCAGTAACAGTCAGAATCAAAGAGGAGATAATTTCAATCATTTCCAAGATCATAATAATAGAGATCAGAGAGGAAGAGGGGACAAGGATCTGGAAGAGGAGGCTTTTGTGGAACATTTTTTCACTATGGAGAAGAAGGTCATAGGGCATTTGAATGTCCTCAATGCCAAGGAAGGATAGATAAGAGGAATGAAGGCCAGGCTAGAGTTGCATATATAGATGAGGATGCCAGATCATCACATTTTGAAGATGTTGAAAGAGGAGAAACGTTGATTAATAGAAGAGTCCTACTGAGTGGTGAGAATGAACTTGAACAAAAGAGGAGCCTATTTCACACTAGGTGCAAGTGTGAGGGTAAGTGTTGTGATGTGATTATTGATAGTGGTAGTATTGATAATTTGGTGTCAAAAGAGATGGTGACAAAGTTGAAGCTTAAGAGGCAGAAACATCCACATCCATATCGGGTTACCTGGGTGCAGGATGACCACAAGGTCATGGTCAATGAACAATGCCTAGTAAAGTTCAAGATCGGTGGGTACCAAGATGAGGTACTATGTGATATCATATCTATGGATGCATGTCATATGTTGTTGGGTAGACCTTGGCAATTTGATAGATGTGCTGTACATGATGGTCGTGCGAATACCTATTCCTTAACAAAGGATAGAATGGACATAAGATAAAACCATTGAAGGAAACAGAAGAAAAGGTATGTGGTAATGCAAGAATAACTTTTGTTGATAGAGGAAATTTCTCAGATGGTATGAGGCATGAGCATATGTGTTTTAGCTTAATTCCAAAGGCTGAGAAAGAGGAAGTAGAAGATGTACCTGTAGAAGTTGCAAAATTATTAAACAATTTTTAGGATATTGTATTTGATAATGTGCCTGATGGATTACCACTAGTAAGAAAGATCAGTCATCAGATGGGCTTGATTTTAGGAGCTAGTTTGCCAAATAAGGTAGCACATAGAATGACACTAGCAGAAAGTGAAGAGTTGAAGATAGATTTGAAACTTAGTTCATCACATCATCCACATATTATATATGGAAGTAGTCCAAGAAATGCATCTGAGTTGAGAAAGATAGATAAAGGAGAAATAAGTAGTGCTGAAGCTGAGGATTTTGCAAAACATTTGAAGAACATCCATGAGGAGGTGAGAAAGTATATTTCCAAGATGAATGTGCAGTATAAGGCTAAGGTAGATGAGAAAAGGAGGCATAAGGAATTTCAGGTTGGGGTTGAAGTCATGGTTCATTTGCGGAAGGAAAGATTTTCAGTTGGTACATATAACAAGTTGAAAATGAAGAAGTTTGGGCCATGTAAAATACTGAAGAAGCATGATTCAGGAAATGCATATGAGGTTGAGTTGCCCACTTAGCTAAATATTTCACCAGTATTTAATGTTTTAGATTTGATAGAGTATCATGAAGGAGGTGTTGAAGATGAGGTTACAATAGCACAGTGGAGTATTCCAGCAACCAGTTCAGATATCAAGGAGATTGAAGACATACTAGATAGTCATGTTGGCAGAAGCACAAGGAACAAGACATATGAAGAGTATTTGGTCAAATGGAAAGGATGACCGATTGAAGATTCATCATGGCTAGCAAAGGAGGAGGTTAACCATCTTGGTTTTCCTCTGCACACCTAAGTCATGACAGGGTCACTTCTCAAATTACCTTGGGTGTTTGATGCAGGAGCATCCTGGGTGTAAGAGCAATCTTGCATCACCCAAAAATATTTATGTTTTCTTTTCAATAAGGGCTATCTTATGCAGAGCTACTATTTATGGAAACTTACTACTTTTAGTAAGTTGGTCATATGATCTCGGAATGTTCTGATTTCACAGTTGGAGGTTCAGCTCAGTCATTTTAGCCTACCAGTTGAGTTTCATTGTCATATCATCAATATTGGTGAAGTTATTGAGGTTTTTTTGGGTACAAAAGCTTTCAGGTCAATTTTGAAGGTCTTAGAGGCTTTGAATCACGATCGACCCTCAGCTGACTGGCACTAGCATATGTTAAGCACTGTAGATCTCATCATGGCGTTTCCAAAAAGTGGTTACAATAGGAAAATAGAGCTACAGTTAAAAAGTTATGGCCTCCGAAAGTTGGGTTACCTAAAATCATATTTTGTATTTCTTTTGAGCTGACCCTATTGTAATAATTGTGAAAAAATAAATAATTCTTTGTTTTGTCGGCCTAAAGGGCTAAATTTTTGGAACCTTCTCGGGTGGTGGAAATTGCCTATATAAGAAAGGTTTGTAGTGTTGTCTTAGGAGTTTGGGACAGTTCTGGGTGGTAGATTTGGGTAATAATTCAAGGCTTTGTCCTACAGAATATTGTAAGGGAATGCCCATGTGGCTTTGCATATTGTAATTCTAAAAGTTTGTAATTCCACATTTGTGGAGATAATAAGAAGCCAATTTTCTATTCTTGCATATTGTTGTTGTTTCTCTATTTTTGTTATGTGTTTGTGGTATTAAGGGGAGCACCCTTCATCATTTTGACTGCATACAATGGTTAAATATGTAACAGTAAATGACTTGCCTTAATACAACTTCAATTCGCAGATTACAGATCAATATTTAGTCCATACAAATCTTTCTGATCAATAATTCATTTCAGATTCAATATTGTATCAACTTACTATCCGTCAGTAATTGCTCTTTATAGCTTGGTAATGATTCTGTAGCTCAGTTCTTACTAACCAGTATGATCAGAATACATGAAATCCTTGATGCGATATTCCTGCAGCTTCTTCCAGCATTTTCATAAAGAAAAACTATTCTCTTATATAGACGAGTAAATCATTTTCTTCTCCACCATCAGATTTTGCCGCTTAATCTCATTCATAGATTTTACTGCTTCAAAGTTTCTCGATACTTGTGTCAATAAGACATTTCAATATTTTCCATTAGATCTCCTCTGAATTTTGTCAGCTGTCGATCTATGTAACAAACATTATCTGTTACCTCGATGTTATACTCTTGCCAGCTCATTAATCTTATTGGCTAAGCTAATCATTTAATACATTTTGTTCTGCTCGGTTAACAAAAAAATGCATCGGTGAATACTACTTGATTAATACTATGATCGATATACACTACACTACATCTGTGTATACTAGAAATACTTCATTTACCAACAACACTGCTTTGTGTCTTTCAGCTCTATTCTTCATCATAGATGAGTGCAACATAATAAAGCCAATATCATCAAGTCATAGACTCATCAACAAGTTACTCAATGTGTTCCTTATCCTCATCTATCATGTACATCTTTCCTCATGTAGATTTCTCTATTCTTCATCTCTTTCACCTTTCTTCAGATGTCTCGATATAGTAACTTACAAGATAAGTGTTGTCAAACTAGTTGACATCAATGACAACATAATACTAATTTAATCATATTACATATCTAATCAACAACTCCTCAGTGATCTTGCAATCATAGATTCTTCAATCAGATTCCAAATTAGTTGTAGTCCAACAGACCAAGTGTGATCCACCTAACGTTAACATTCCCTCTACTTCCGTTGCGACAACTCGAAAGGAATTGTACACACCTCTGGATGAGATTACTTTAGGTCTCAACTTTCTTGTTTGCGCTTGTGATGACTATAATGTGAACGCACTTGAACCTGCCATTTCTCTTTCACTCCAACATCCCGATCTCATCAACTGGAACTCTCCCTCTCCATCTAGTGAAGTCCTTATGTTCTAGAATGACTATACTCTTGCCTGTTATCTCAACATTTTCAAACCTGTAATGTTCTCAACCAGTGAAGACCATGTCAACATGACCGAAGCTGATATCAAGTATCTTAGTCACAAAATTAAAAGAAAAAAGAATAGGTGCTTTGATGGTGAAAACCACATTGTAGCAGTGTTAAAGTTGAAAAAACTAAAAATAAAAGATGTATCTGAGGGTGAAAACCTCTCTGAAGTGCCTAAGGATGAGATACTTGATACACTTCCTAGTCATTTTCAAGAAAGATCATCAATGCTAATTGAGCCAATCCAACCAATGAACTTAGGTACAGAAGCTACACCTTAGATTATTCATTTGGCACAGTCACTATCTACAGAAGAGAAAGAAGAGTTCACCAGTTTCTTTCGAAGCAAGAAAATCAATTTTGCATGGACTTACTCTGATATGCCTGGATTGGATCCTAATCTAATCATGCATCATCTGTCTATTGCACTAGCTATTAAGCTTGTCAAACAAAAGCTTCGTAAGATGCATCCACATGTGGCACTCTTAGTCAAAGTTGAATTAGAAAAACTTCTCAAAGCTGGTTTCATCAGAGCCATTGACTACACATAATGGATTTCCAATATTGTTCTAGTTACTAAGCATGATAAATCCATTCGAGTCTACACAAAATTCTGAGACCTAAATAAAGCATGTCCTAAAGATGACTTTCCATTACCCAATATTGACATGATTGTGGATATGATGGCAGGCTATGAAATGTATTCTCTAATGGATGGCTTCTCTGGTTACAATCAGATAAATATCATGCCAGAAGACCAAGAAAAGACTACCTTCACATGTGCTTGGGGAACTTTCTATTGGAATGTCATGCCCTTTGGCCTTAAAATGCTAGAGCTACATATCAAAGGGTTGTAACCACTATTTTTCATGACATGATGTACAAAACAAGGGAAGATTATGTGGATGACAATTTGGCTAAAAGCATGCAACAGAAGATACATCTTACAGATCTAGGTCCTACACTAGATCGAATGGAATAATTCAGTCTAAGGCTCAACCCCAAAAAGTGTGCATTTGGTGTCACTTCTGGCAAGCTATTAGGTTATATTATATCTGCTAAAGGCATAGAGGTAGATCCTGAGAAATTTCAAGCTATCATGGAAATACCTCCACCAAATAATATCAGTCAGATGAGAGGACTTCAGGGTAGCTACAATCCATTCGGCACTTCATTGCACAACTGGCTGATAAGTCACAACCATTCACCAAGACTCTACATAAAGGTGTGACTTATGAGTGGAACGAAGACTGTGACAAAGGGCTTACACAGATCAAATAATATCTTGTAAATCCACTAATCTTGATGCCTCCTATTCATGGGAAGCCACTCATCCTCTATATCTCAGCTATAGACACATCTCTAGGTGTCGTGTTGGCTCAAGAAGATCATAATAACAAAGAACGAGCCAGTTATTACATCAACAAAACTCTGGTCTCTTATGAGATGAACTATTTAGTCATTGAAAAAGCTTGTCTAGCAGTGGTGTTTGCTTCACAGAAACTGTGACACTATATGCTTGCTCACACCACAAGACTCATTACTAAAATTGATCCATTCAAGTACTTTCTTAGCAAAGCTTCCCTCATAGGAAGACTAGCAAATGGGTCATGATACTTAGTGAATTTGACATTGAGTATATAGAGAGAAAGGCTATCAAAGGACAAGCAATTGCAGATCAGTTGGTAGAAACTCCTCTCAAGGATCATCAACCATTAAATATTAAGTTCCCAGATGAGTCCATAATGATTCTTACACATCAAACATGGAATATTTTCTTCGATGGATCGTTCACCCAACAGGGGTTAGGTGCTGGAATATTATTCATTACCCCATAGAGATTTTCTTTACCTAAAGCTTACAAAATGTTGTTTCCTTGCACAAACAACATTGCTAAGTATGAAGCTTTAATCAATGGCATGAAGATAGCCATTGAATGGTGTGTGTATGAACTTAAAGTCTTTGGAGACTCACAATTGGTCATCAATCAGGTTAATGACATCTATCAAACTAAGGATGATAGTTGGTGCCTTATAAATAGATGGTCGATGATCTAAGAAAATACTTTGCACATATCACTTTGCAATAGGTTCCAAGAGCAGATAACAAAGTAGCTGATGTCATGGCTACTCTTTCCTCCATGCTAAAAATGACAAAAAATGACTTTAGACATGAATTCCTGGTGGAGACATTACACTACCCAGCCTACAATACCCCTGAATCTAGGATGATTTGTTCAGTCATTGGACACGATTCATCCTGCTACCATCATATCTACTCCTACCTCCAGGACCAAATTATTCTAGACACTTACACCTGGAATGAAAAATGTCACCTAATCTGTAGTGCTTCACGCTATGTCATTGTAGCTAACAACTTGTATAGGCAAGGTCTAGACGGTACCCTCCTTAGGTCTTTAGAGCCTGACGAGTCCAAACATGCGTTCACTTAGGTGCATGAAGGAATTTGTGGTTCTCATTCAAGCGGCCTGACATTGGCTCGTAAAATTATTAGAATTTGTTACTATTGGCCGAATATGGAAAAACAAGCTACACAATATGCCAAATCTTGCAAAAAGTGTTAGCTCCATGGAAATCTAATCCACGTTCCTGCCAAGAAGCTCATTCCCTTCATCAGTTTATAGATGTTTTAGCAATGGGCCTTTGATTTGGTGGGTCAGATTCATCCCTCTTCCTCTAGAGGACACAAATTCATTATCACTGCTATAGATTATTTTACTAAATGGGTTGAGGCAGTACCTTTGACCATAGCTGATGGCAAATCTGTAGCCAGGTTTATGCTGAATTACATCATTTGTAGATATGGTGTACCCTCCTCGATAATCACTTACAATGGGGGCAGTTCAAGAACAAGGATCTGAAGGAATTATGCATTAAGTTCAAAATCATTCAGCATTGGTCTTCCATCTATTATCCCCAGGGTAATGGACAGGCAAAAGCATCCAATAAGATGATTCTCAAGATCCTACACTACACAGTTCACAAATCTGGTAGAGATTGGTACCTCTAGATTAATCCAGCCTTATGGGCTTATCGAACAAGCATTCAAACACCAAGAGGGGCCATGCCCTTTTCCTTAGTTTATGACACGAATGTTGTGTTGCCTATTAAGGTCGAGATTCCTACATTGTGAGTCTCTCTAAAGGGCCTCATTACTGATGAAGATATTATAATATCTCGACTACAAGAGCTAGAGTTACTAGATGAATGTTAGCAAGTGGCATTTGATCATCTTAGAGTATACCAAAGAGAATGTCTAAGAGCTACAATAAGAAGGTCAAACCAAGGGAATTCCAAGTGGGTGATCTCATCCTGAGAGAGAACCCCAAGAATCAACAACAGCAGATCCAGAAGGGAAGTTTGAACCAAATTGGCTTGGTCCATATATTATCACTGTAGCGATTGGGTCTAGTGCTTATCAACTCTCTACTACTGAAGGAGAATGTAGTATCTCCATATTTTGCTTTCAATTTTTTAGATGCCATACTCTTTTAGGCCACATTGTTGTGTGCAGATTTTATTATGTCAGTGACTATTGATGATCTGGATTATGATTATGATTATGTGATGTCATATTTAGATGTTGATATTATCATGTGGTGATGTTTTATGTTTCATTTGGATTATGATGTACTTACCCCATACTAGCATGTGTATGGTGTTCATATGTATGTATCTATTTTATGTGTTTGTATGGTAGAGGGTGAAGGCGTAGTTACTTGCTTTGTCAAGATCCACATGACTAACCATACCCTACAATTTTTTTCCATTTGTTGTATGTACATGCTTTGATTTGTGATGATAGGTTTGCAGGTACAGGACATTGTCTTCCCTGAATTGGTAGGATTGAGCATGCCCATAAATACTTGTCTCAATGGTAAAGAAGGGAGGTAACAGATGGACCCAAAACCATTTCCTAAGCTCATTTATCTTAATTGTTGGATAAGTATCCGTTGACTACCCTACTTGGATTTGTCAAGGTGACAAAGTTTGTGGTTCCCTATTTTGAGTTTGTATGTTTATTTGATGGTCCTGATTATTGCTGATTGATTATATGATTTTCTATGGTTATGGAATTTAATATTATAATTGGAAAGTAATATTAAATTTATTTCCTATGTTATTGTATGATTATTAATTAATTAAAAATCAAGTATTAGGATATTTGGTTTTAATTAATTAATTGCGTGAAAATATAATTTAATATTGTCCATTAGATATTAAATTAATAGATTGCATGATTTAATGATGTTGGAATATTAAATTATTTAATAATGGATTTTAATATTAGCATGTGTTTTATTAACTTTGAATATGTCATTTTTCAAAAAAGAGTCAATTTATCTTTTGGAGACTAAGATGAGTTGTGCATAAAATATGTATTTTTAATTAATAATTAGTATTTTTCTTTCAACATTAAGAGAGGGAGTTTGAATAGGAGATGTCCTATGAGTCATCTAGGGTTTGCATGAATGGTGGAGTTGAATCCCTAATAGGGGGATTTTACATTCATTTGGAGTTAATTAGGTTGTTGGAGATTTTTGGAGAGAGCTTTTGGAGACATTTTTGTGTTCTTGAGTTTTTGTGGGTGTGTTTGAGCTTTGGGGAAAGATTGCTTTGGATTTGAAATTGGCTTGGCTTGCATTGTTGATCCAGATCTGCAGGGCTAAGTATTCATCTGACATAATTAGAAGTTTCAGCATTCTACAGGCTTTCTAATTTAGTTTCTAGCATTGGAATTGAGGTAGGGGTTTGAGGAACTCTCTTGCGATTTTATCTGTAGACTTTCAACAATTTTCTATGTTTGATTTGGTTCATAGATTTAGATTTTTTATATGTTTATGCTTTCAAATTGAGGATTAGAAAACTCATAGGATTTTCATTTCATATTTTTATACAAACTTGGCATAGTAGGGTTATGCTATCAAAATTTCAGGAGAAAATTCATCCTAGAACACTTAGAAAATGAAAAATTAATCTCTATATAGTTAGTACTATAGTATGACTGAATTAAATAAATGGGTTGTTGTCAAAAACCCAATTTGAGTGAAAATTCCTCATTTTGGGAAAAAATCTCATTCTCTGTAAAAAAAAATATATACAGTCAAAAAATATAATAGAAAAGACAAAATTAGTGTCCCATGTTTTAATTGGTTGAATATTTAATCAATAGTGTTAAGAGGAAGAAGACAGATTAGAGGGAAAGCAAAGAAATTTCATGTATTCTTGGAAAATGGATTTATTTCCATTTCTAGAAAATAAGAGTCACAGTCTGTTATTTCCATTTTTGAAAATGAGCAGACCTGTCAAAACATAAAATTTTAACATGTGTTAGTATTTCATTTATACAAAAAAAAAAGGCTAAAGAAAATACAAGTAACTTAGTAAACAAAATTTCTATGCAAATAAAATTTAGCAAAACAAAATATAATATTGGAAAGTTTTTATTAAAAATTATTTTTTTTGAAAAACAAGTTTGAATGAGGGATGTGGGGGCCACTGCACCCCCCACCATCCCTGAGGTTGCAGACCCCCTACTGGGCGGTACCCAAGGTACCATCGACAGGGAGTACCCTGCCGGTTGGGGTACCGTCAGCAGTGGTCCCTCTTTACGCACAACACCTTGTTAAAAAGGGTAAAGTGCTTTGCTTTATTACTTTTTAGATTTTTTTTTATTAAAAGGTTTCTTTTTAACAGTCATTTTACTTATGGCATATTTTAATATAAATAAATTTTATTGATATGTTTTATTTAATTATTAATAAATTTTATTTTAATATAAATAAATTTTATTGATATGTTTTATTTAATTATTAATAAATTTTATTTTAATATTAGTAAATTTTATTAATATGTTTTATTTAAATATTAATAAATTTTATTTAATATTAATAGATTTTATTAATACATTTGATTTAAATATTAATAAATTTTATTAATATGTTTTACTTAATATTGGTAATGGATTTTCATATAACATCGTCAATTTTTGTTAATGAATTTCTTTTTTATCACAAGCACAATTTTGTTAGTGAATTATATCAATGGTCATTAGTAAATAGTTCTCATAATTTTGTTTTATCAATCGATCATAAGAGTGTCAATTTTAGGGTATTTAAACTTTAACCTTACAAATTTAATTATTGCCATTCATAAAATAATATTTTGGTTATTTTCTATCGAAATTGGGTATTTTTCGTTATGATGGATTTTATGGTACTTCTTAGGTAATTTGATTTACTTATGATATTATTGGACATGATTATTGTGAGAATTTCCTAGTGGACCTTTTTCTTGAATTCAGTTATGATGATTATGGAACATATTGAATTATGGTTTTATTTCAGTTCAAATTGATGTGGTTGTGTATTCTTCGTGTCTTCTTTTACATTATGGGTTGTCAGGTTCTAGATGACCTAGGAGAATACAGAGGCTGGGGTATGTGTCAGGTATTCATGTTTTTCAGTGTCTGGTGTGTGTGCACTCTATCTGATTATCACTCCTGTTGGACCATTGGGCTGATGATATATTGTATTCTGTTTGTGGTATCTTTGTAACTATATCTAGTTCTTTCGTGTGAATCCGGATATGAGGTTATGTAGTTGTATACCTGATTTGATCTAGGAGAGATCTTTGAGCCTAGGGTAGTTTACCTAGATATGTGATAGGAGGTGGCTTGCAATAAGCGCCAGGGCCCACAAGTGCCTGCCAAGATCACTTATTGTAAGTTATTCTAATAAAGTGAAAACCTAATATAACATTGAGAGATATTAAAATGAACCTAATAAGATAAGTTTCCTCTCCCATGATCGAGTGCTAGTACAGACTAAGGTGAGGATGAGATGATGCTTGCCGCCTATTGAGGTGTGTGTTCTGGCATAGTCATTGGCTTCGTCTGCATGATGAGACATTGATACCGTGTATGGTCACTTGAGTGTCGGGATCCAGAGTGATTACTAGGATGAGACTCAAGGGTTAGACATACATGATGACACCTTCCTACACATAGTCTAGTTATCCTACATGTGTCTGTTGCCTCTGGATTAGTGGGTCATACTTTTTACTATACTTGTTGACCTTGAGTTAGTATGCTATCAGGATTCCTTTCCTAGTAGTTTTTCCTGATTTGACTTGATTATCTATTTGGGGTTCGATGTTATCTCCTTAGCATGCTGGGGTAGACCTTTATGGTTCTACATGGATGGGTGGTAGTGATTCTTTACCATTCGAGATTCGACATCCTGGTGCTTGATGGTGTCTTGCAGTTGGATTCCTTATGTTACTTCTTCATTGATGTTCTTTGTATATATTCTTTTATGTAAATCTTGTATTAGAGTATCGCATGTGATACCTAATCTGGATATTGTAATTTAGTTATTAGAGTGATTACTACATACCTTGCGACATGTGCAGTGGATGTATGTTTATTAGGATTCATGATTATTTATGAGATGTAATTATTATGATGTAATTATTGTATTTAATTTATGGAATCTTTTGTTGATGTTATTAAATAACTTATGTTAGAAAGTAATACTACATCATGGGACCCATTAGATTTATAACCTGTGTTTATGATGTGTGTTATGTGAGTTAATGGTTAATGCTTTCATGTGATTGTATATCTTATTTGTAAACTGTAGAAAAAAAAATTGTTCACCAAACTTAGTATCATGTTTTAGGTTAGTTTCTTTTGGGTTCCCTGGTGGGGCGTTACAGAGAACAACTCAAAGAGACATTCAACACTTAGCACCTAAAGTGGTTCTACAGCTGAGACATTTTCTGTGTGCTCCTGTACATACTCTATTCTGAAAAAATCCTAAAAATTACAAAATGTCTGAAAAAAATGATCATCTTAGTGAAAACCTGGTAAATAGGCACTTTGATGCATCTATTATCTTGGTGAAAACCTGGTAAACAGACACCTTGATAATACCAAAAAAAAAAGAAAATTCAAAAAATAAAAACAAATAAAAATATAAAAAATACAAAAAATTCAAAATTCAAAAAATACAAAAAAATTTTAAAAAAGGAAAAAAGTACAAAAAAATTGAAAAAAGAAAAAATGTGCCATTGACAAAAACCTGGCAAACAAGTGTCATGGTAGCAAAAATAGAATCTCTACCAAGATGGTGAAAACCTGGTAAACAAGCGCCTCTTGTTTCACAATGCTATACCTATTGCAACACCGCTTGGCCTTGTACAATTATTCCTTGCTTTCCTACTTTAGTTTTCTTTCTCGCTTCCCTACTTTAGTTTGCTTTCCCATTTCCTACCTTAGTTTGCTAGCTCATGCATTCACTCTCAGCTATCTTTGAGATTATGCTCGACTCTACATGGATTGAAACTAGTCACACTCGAGGGCACCTTCCTGGTCTAGGGGGCATTGTCCTATCATTTTTGGAAGATTTTCCTTGCATCAGTCACCGGTGGTTCTCATTGTGTCTACCTACTGATACTTGGCTATCATTGAGATTTCTCTCCTTGAGGATCTCTCATGTATTAGTCACCAGTGGTTCTCATCGTGTCTACCTATTGATACCTGGCTATCGCTTGGATCTCTCTTCTTGAGGATCCCTCGTACATTAGTCACTAGTGATTCTCACTGCATCTTCTTGCTGATGTTTTGTTCACTCTTAGATCTCTCTCCTTGAGGATCTCTTGTATCAGTCACCAGTGGTTCTCATTGTGTTTGCCTACTGATACTTCGTTTAGCACTCTGATTTCTCCTTGAGACTGTCTCTCACGTCAGTCACTAGTGATTCTTGTTGTGTCTGCCTACTATCACCATCCTATTGAGACTTCTTGCACTATATACTTCTGATCCAACATCAATCCGCTCACTACTACATTTGGGGCCAAATTTTGACAGACGCTTCTGATAGGTAATTTTTTATTATGAATTTGGTGTTTTTTTTGTAATAGGCCCCAATGGTGTTGGTATTCCGATGGGTATTTAATTGACCATTGAAATTCAGACAAATTCAAGGTATAGATGAAAAAAAAAAGTGAAACAGCCACATCATTTTTATTTCGATTGGATAGAGAAGGAGCGGGAGGAGCGAAAGCTGTGTGTGGGAGAAGGTATGTGATTTCTTCATCTTTTGAGCCTTTGGCATCATATTCAAATGCATTGCATTTTATTTGATCATGAATGCTCTCTAAAATGACTGCATTCTACTGGTGTCATGCCCTAGCCCATGCTTTAACTCCATTATTTGATGTTATTGGTGCTTGTGCTCAAGGATATCCATTTTTTTGAAATGTTGATTGTGGTTATCAAATGGATAGCCCATGAGCTTCTAGCTAGGTGCCATTTATATATTTGATAGCTTAGGGCATCAAATGTATTGTATCATTGATAGTTGAGACTTTGTTAAAAGGAAATAGGACAAAGAATGATTTTGATTTAGTCTCTCTATTTTGATCCCTAAGTGGCTTACAACCCTAGAAAAGTATATGCAGATTTACAGATGTAGTTGCAGGATACATAGCATCTGATAATTCACAAGAAATCCATGCATCCAATTTGAATAGCAATTAATACAAAGAAATATGGTCCTCCAATGGCCCAATCATCCAGACCTTGACTATCCCCTCAACCAGTGACCCTTCAAAACTGGGTTATTATGCAATCAGTGAGTGATCCTTCATTCTCTTGGTCTTCCCTGCATCCAAACATATTGGAAATACACAATACAATGATAAAAAGTCTTTCACAATCCCCCTTCCCTCAAGAAACACTATCAACCATCCCTTCCACATAGCATTTCACTATTTTATGAGTGGATTGTGCAAGAACAGTTAACATTAAACAAGGAGAAAACTCCTCAACACATATTGGAAACTATTGAATTCAATAATAAATGAAACCTAACACCAACACTATTCCTTCCATAGTTGCAAGATACATAGTAGTCGATAATTCACAAGAAATCCATGCATCAAATTTTTATAAGAATATCCTACTAATCAATAGGAATTTTCTTGAGATGACCAATGATTATGCATTTGGATGGTAGTTAAAGGGAAAATATTATGTGGAAAACCCACATATTATGTGGAAAACCCACAAACCAAGCTAGAAAATATTATGTGGTTAAAGGGGAAATATTATGTGGAAAACCCCGTAATCTAAAACAATTTTTTCTGATTTTCTCAAACTATAAATGTGGTTAAAGGGAAAATATTATGTGGAAAACCCACAAACCAAGCTAGAAAATGATTGTACATCAAATTATTCCTATATTCATTCAAGTATTTCTATGCTTTAGCTACCTGACCTTTGAGCTTCATCTAGAGGAATGGGTAGCTTTAAGATAGAGTTACTTCTTGGGCCTTATAATAGGGTGGAATATGATCAAGATTTGTTTAGGCTTTATCTTTGTTAGTCCCATTGTTAGGTTCTTATGGTTCATGGTTTTAATATATTATGGTTGTGTAAGGGATTTGTAGATGCTTTTTCTAACATAATTATTAGACACCATGATTAGAACAACTGGTTGTTGGCTATTGTACACATGAATCATAACTATCAATGGTTCTTTGTGTTCAATAATTCATTGATCAATATTTGAGATTTATTGTCCAAGCTTTAAAAGAGTGATAAAAGATATAGTGAGTGCTATCTTTTCCAAGTGTTTTGTGGGTGCCATTATCTTCTAGGAGTAATTGCTGGAACCAAATTATGTTCTTTGCCTCTAGTAAATATTGCAGACACAATCATCTTCTTGGTGAAGGGTTGCTTCCATCCCCATGAGGCACTATTGCATGATTTCCATTCCCTTGTAGTATAGTGAACCTAATTTAATACAAGTGTGCACTATTTTGGGATCCATAATTTATGGCCCCTACACTATGGTTGTTAGCCTAAGACAGGCCTACCTTTCCATATAATAAGAGACCAACATGAAACAAACATCCAGAAGTTAGGGGGTTGTTCCCTGTCCATAATTTATTATTTAAGTGCTAAGTGATGATGGGTATATTGTGTAATTCATACCTAGTGTGTCTCTTTCTTTCTCTCCACATTTCACATTAGGAGTATATGCTATAAAATACTAATGAAATCAACTATTGGTCAAATCTAATCAAAATTGTAATATAAAGATTAAAATAGATCTTGAAGAAATATGGGAACCATTTTTGACAGATATTGTACAAACAAAGAGAATACTCCCAAGAGGAAATGCTTCAATGTGGAATAATTGAAGGACAATATTTTACTTTTATATGCACATCTGCAATGTTTTTGATATATTTATGAGATAACAAAACCATAGAAAGAATAACATATAGAAGAAAGTAAAGAATAATTATCATACTTTGAGATATTATGGAAACTTAAAGGAAAGAATGCTTGGTGGGGTTATCATGCAATCAATGAGTGATCCTTCATTCCCCTCTTGTAGTGACCCTTCAAAATTGGGTTATCATGCAATCAGTGAGTGATCCTTCATTCTCTTGGTCTGCCCTGCATCCAAACATATTGAAAATACACAATACAATGATAACAAGTCTTTCAAAATCCCCCTTCCCTCAAGGAACACTATCAACCATCCCTTCCACATAGCATTTCATTATTGTATGAGTGGATTGTGTAGGAACAGTTAACATTAAACAAGGAGCAAACTCCTCAACACATCTTGGAAACCATTGAATTCAATAATAAATGAAACATGACACCAACACTATTCCTTCCATTCACTTCTACCAAGAATAAAGAATTTAATCCATTCAACATTACATATAATCATTAGATAGTTACATTTCCTGACTGTGTAGAGGAATAGTCACGACCAAAATGATCAAAACTACTTTCACCCTTGCACAAGCTATTCCAAACTTCAAGTAAAATGAGAAATATGCTATATCAAATCATTCATATTCATAGTAACCATTCGAAGGATCATTTTGTCAATGAACCCTCTGACTGTACCCCTACGTCAGAGAAAGGAAACCTCAAAGTAGAGAAAGAAAACTTAGTAAAACCAATCTATGCCATTGTTTGTGAGGGAAACTTAGTCATGACATCAAGTATCATCTCATCATGGTCTATTCACCATGTTTCAACACCCCATTCACTCTAATCTATTCAACTTACACCATTCTTCTTCTCTAGGACTCAAAGGCTTGAAATAGTATATGTGGTAAAAATTCATGAAATACTAAAGAAGACCCGCTATTTGTCAGACAAATCTTCATTGTCCCCCACAAAAAACTAAGAAATAACTACTCTACCCTTAATTTGTTTAACAATGCACCATATTAGATAAAGTAGGTTCTATCACACATGGCATGAATTCTCTTCAAACTCACAATACGTTGCATGCATAGTACAAAACTCATGAGATTCTAAAGAAGGCCTCACTCTTAATGAGTTATAAACATGCCATTGTTTCAATTCTGCTTGTGAGTTATGATAATTTTTGTAAACACACCATTGGTTCAGTTTAGTGTATTCCTTTTTGTCAGAAAAATATTCATTGTCTTCTAATTGTCTTCTTTATATACTAGCATCTATTAATTGGCTGACAAATAAAGAAGCATTTAGACAATCATAAGACAATGAAGATAATTTTAAATGCATCTAACACAATTTTTTTTTACAAAACTAAACCAATGCAATGTTTACAACAAAGAAATAGACTGATAATAATATGCTGAAAATTGTATTCTGTTTAATACATGCCAAAGGACTAGTCCCAACAGTTCTTAAACATACTTTATCTGATATGATGAATTCTTAGACAATTAAGGTTGGAGTAGACATAGTTATCAAACAATTTTTTTTGTGTGGTACAAGGAAGATTTGGCTGATTAGGAGTGAGGCCTTCTTTAGAATCTCATTTAAATTTGACTAATTAAGATGAGAAGAAAAACACAATTCATTAGTTAAATTTTTCAATTTCATGTATTTTTTCTCCTATTTATTAGGTGCATGAGTTGAAGGTTGAATGTAAAGAGTCTTATAATGTTGTGTTACCTTTGAATCTCAAGTTTCTGATACTCCTATGATGATCTTTCTCAACAAGTATTTAATTCTATTGTTGTTTTTTGAATAACATATTGGGGAAATACAAAACTGTGTACTCCTACAGGACAATGAACATAGAATTGAAGCATAAAACAAGACTTGATCAAGTTGCAGGTGGAAAGTGCACTCAAATAGTAAGTAATGTAGAATAACAAAATAAGTAATCTATCGTGTCTACATTTTGTTATTTTCTGAGATTACATCCATGTTCTATATTCACAGAATGGTTCAAAATTAAAATTTACAATTTGATAAAAGTACTGACGGGTGTTGTTCCCTGCACCCTCAATCAACAACTTTCCTCCATTTGTGGTCTCAAGTTGCCTCCATTTGTTGTTCCCTGCACCCTCAAAAAGTGTTAGATAGGCATATTTTTCATTTTAAGATCAAAGATAAAAGCCCCCTTTTTTATGCGCGTACACACACACAACATATACAACCTTCACCATGTAGATTTGCCTAAGCACTAGTGGGACCTTATACCCTGCAACAAATGTATTATTGTGAAAATCATCACAAGCTCATTTGTTGCTAGGTCTAGCTCCCAGTAGTGCTTGGTCAAATTTGATGCATTGTAGGGATAATATTTTGTGTATAATATATATGATATTTTATTTTGATTTACAAACTACTATATTATTTGAATATCTTTCTTTCTTGCCACAATAGGAATGGGTTTGAGGTGGAAGACTACAATAACAAAAGTGTTTCAATTTGGTATACTATACTATAACATCATTTCATGACTAAGTTTTCAATTTCTATATATAATTAAGTTATAGATAATCTAAGTGAAGAAGGATCATGTCGAACCATCCAAGTGAAAAAGGTAATGGGGATACAATCAATAGATTGTGGTCGAACTTGAAAAGAAAAGGCAATGAAAAATGTTATTGTCCCTGCAATATTTGTAAGGGCTTAAACACTAGAAGATTGCTAATCAAAACAACTAAGAGACATTGTAAGGATAATGGTCACATTGAAGGAGGGTTTGATTATAATGAATTGGTAAGTTTTTCATTATATTTATTTAATAATATATATATATATATATATATATATATATATATATATATATATGAAATACATTTGATGATGAGATCATTATCATGGTTTATTTGTGTTCATCATTTTTATATAGGTCAACCTCCCAAAAGGAGTACATGATATGGACCATGGAGGTGCGAATATGGAGAATATGGCTTTGGAAGTGGAGGATCATGGAGGTGCGAATATTGAAGCTGAAGATTATGATCCCATGGAAGATGACAATGATGTGCCAGATGATGGTACTAACACATTGATCCATAACACATTTGGTATTGGCGCAACTGATGATGATGAATAGGATGATGTTGATGTCATCCATGATATACCTCTACTTGAGAAGGTAGCCATGCCCCTTTACGAAGGCTCCCTAACAACTCTTCTCTTTGTTATATTGTTGTTGTTGAACTTGAAGGTTATGAATGGTTTATCCAATACAATAATGTCACGTATGTTAAGGTATGTCATATATGTCATTATAGTAATTAAATGGTGAAACATGTACCATAAATATTGTTAATATTAACAATTTATATTTTTTTCTATAGATTGATAGGAAAGTTTTTGTTACCACCATCGAATATTCTCCCTCGCTCATACCGAGAATTATGTGCCACTATGAAAGATATTAGAATAGAGTATCAAGCAATAGATACTTGTCCCAATGATCGTATTATTTATCATAAAGAACATGAATTTGCAATAGAATTCCCTGAATGTCATATGAGTAGATATCAAACAGATCAAATAACAAAAAAGGTGGCTCACAAGGTTCTTCGTTACATCCCCATTATACCTAGTTTGCAAAGATTATTCAGGTGTAGTAGCTTGGCAGAATTTATGGATTACCATGCACACAATAGGAGTCAAGATGACATTATTCGAATGCCTACGGATGGTTTTGTATTTAAGGACATAGAGGAAAAGTGGCCACACTTTATCAAAGAACCTCAAATCTCAAGGTTTCAGTGGTAGTGAACGGTGTCAATCCATTTGGAGAGCTAAGCTTTGTTTAATCTATTTGGCCTATTTTTGTCATTAATAATAACATTCCTCCATGGATGTCAATAAAGAGGGAGCACATTATGTTGGCAATGATTATTCTAGGTATTTGATCATTTAATAGTTATCTGCATGTAATTATAAATCTTGCAGTAAAATGGTCACAATAATTATGTAATGTTGTTGTTCATTCAACTAGGTAAATACCAAGTTAAAGATATGAATGTATATATTGAGCCTCTTATTGACAAGTTGGTGGAGTTATGGAAAGGTGTCACTATGTATGACATCTCTAGACCAATAGGAGATAAACAATTTCAATTCCACGCAATGTTTGTATGGACAATACATGATGCCCCAGGGCTAACACATTTTTTTGGTATGTTATGGTGAATTCAAGTTACACATGATAATTTTAAAATTAAAAATTAACATATTTAATTCAATTGTATCATTATCTTGTAGGTCTTCAAACAAAGAGAAAATTTGCATGTCCAGTTTGTGGTCCAAAGATGAAATCTTGTCATTCAAAAAGTTTAGGAAAGCAAGTGTTTGATGAGCATAGACACTTTCTCCACAAAAATCATAACTATCGAATTACCAAAAAATATAATTTCAATGGGAAAGAAGAGACTACATCTAAGCCACAGAGAATGACACCTTGCCTATGGAAGTTGGAATATAATAGAATTAATCATCAAGGTACTACCATTCTACCTAATGGTTTATGTTTGGAATTTGTATATTTTTATTGTATTTTGTTTGCTGATTATGTGATCGATGATCGTGAATGTCGTTAAGGCAACACTACTGAGAACCTTCTAAAGGGACTAAAAAGTTATCCCAGACAATTTAGTAGGTTTCCCTACTACGAGCAGATACAAATTGTGTATTTGTTTGATACTATGCATATTGGAAAGAATGTAACATAGACATTGTGGAAGATATTAGATGGAAGGCGTGACAAAGAAAAAATTATCAAAATTTGTAGCGACATTCATGAATCCAATCATGCAATGAAAAATTTCATTGAATCAAATATAAATGGAGAACAAATTAATACAAGTTCCCTTCCTTGGTTATTAACAAAACAACAAAGTGATCCCATAAAAGAAGTCATACGAAAAATTTGATTTTCCATAGGATTTGCTGCAAACATAAGTAGTACCATATCAAAGAAAAGTGAATTTGGGCTAGGGTTGAAAATGCATGATTGGCATACCTTCATCAAGGTAAGTCATGTTCTTTTGTATTTACAATATATTTGTAAACTGCATGTACTTCTCATTGTATTATATGAGAAAAGACTAACATGATTATTTTTATAATTATTGTAGTACATACTACCCCTATCTCTCCTAGAGAACTTCGACAATAACATCAAACAAGTGATATATGATCTTGAAAAATACATGAGGTAAGCAATGATATCTATTTAATTTGTTGTATATATTTTAAAGTCTCATGTTTATATATTTTTGTGTCTTGAATGTCTTGTAGGTGGTTGTCATCTAAAGAAATCCATAGAGTAGATATAAAATACTGGAATAGAAAAATTCCTCATTTAATGTGTGAAATGCAAAAGTGTCTACCTTCAACCTTTTTCAATGCACAAGAACACTACCTCATACACCAAGTTGAGGAGATTGAAATGTGTGGACCCGTACACACTTGGTCAATGTGGATGGTTGAGAAGCACCTGAAATTTTTGAAGGCTTTGGTTCGACAAAGAGCATGTCTTGAGGGTTCTATGGTGGAGGGATATATGGTATACTAGACTATGGTGTACGTTACTAAATATCTTCCTAAGCTTGTGACAAAGATCCATATAGATCGCATTTGGGATCTCGACACCATTAGAAAATTTGAAGGGGAGTACTTGGTGGGGAAAGGTAGAATGAGGAAAGTGAGAGGTAATAAATTATAAGATGTTATTGTATAGCTATTAATTAATTTGTAATCTTCAAAATTAATCAGTTGTAAGTCATCTATTTATTTTTTGTACAGCTGCTCGAGAGTGGGATGCAATACATTTGTATATTGCAAATAATCAAGATTGGATGACAAAATGGATTGAACGATGTCATCATTTAGGTCTCACATTAACATGGGAAGCTATCTTCATTGGTTAATGAAGCTCATCGTAACAGAGATCCAAATCTTATGCAAAGGGAAATAGATTTAACACATGGTTTAAGAGATTTCTAGGTACGTATAAATTTGTTAATCACTCGTACATTTATGAACTCTCGATGATTAATTTATACATGTTTTACATATTTTTGCAGGTCAAACACCACAAGGCTATGTTTTGCAATGGTCATAAATTTTGCATCAAAAAGTTGGATGACACAAAGAAAATTTGTGATTCTAGGATAAGTGTAGTCTTTCAGGTGACTAATATTTCATCTAGAAATGACTTACATCCTCGAGAGTCTGAAAATCGATACTATGACATTTTGGATGATATACTTGAGTGTGACTTTAATTCCTTCAGATTAGTTCTCTTCATCGTTAGATGGTATAGGCTACGACTTAATCAAAATGATCTTGATAGAACTGTTATTGAACATGACAATGGATTTCCAATGATTAATACAAGGTGGTTTCAGCCAGTTAGGTATGAACCCTATGTTCTTCCAAGCTAATGTGAGCAGGTATTTTACTCAAAGGTTCCACATAAATCGAGTTGGTCATTTGTTGTTAGATATGATCCAAGAGGAAGGCCAATAAGGTATAATGTGATGGAAGAAGAAGATTGCGAACAATTAGAAGATGATGTAGATGATAATCATGAACAATAGTTAGTCGATGATGTTCCTGATGCAACTTTTCTTGAAGAAGAAGATGATGATCATGATGATGATGATTCTACTAATGATGACGACGACGACGACGACGATGATGATGATGATGATGATGATGATGATGATGTTGTTGTTGTTGCTGATGATGATGATGATGTTGATGCCGATGATGATGATAACGATGAAGATGATGACAATGATGGTGGTGGTGATGATGTTGACGTCAATGATGATCATGGTGATTAGTTGGATGAAGAAGAAGATGAATGACATGAATGAAATATACAGTTACGTGATCATTGCTTAATCTATTTAATATTGATTTCTTGATAGAAATGTGCAGTTATGCAATCAATGCTTAATCTAATTAATTCATGTACTTACTATGGGATGCTTATGGTTTTTAATGTACTTACTATGTGGTTTTTAGTATATGTATCATGAATTTTTTAGCTAACATTAGATAATTGAATTACATATGTAGGTACTTGGACCCCTTCACAAGCATCCCACACAGTCTCATGGATCGACAAGTATACGTCAATACACCCTATAGAGATTAATAAATTTCACAATTTGTAAAATATCTCACATTACTTGCTATCTCTCTCATTTGATGGAGTGCAGGTAGAAGCAAATAGGTATTTTTCAGATGTGTCTTCCTCAAGTGAAGAAAGTGAGTCATTTAGTATGTCTAAATTAGGAAGATCAACTAGAGGTCAAAAGACTAGAAGGAAATTCAATAAACACATGAAATTTTTCCTTGCTCAAGGGGGGTCATGTTCTTATGATGATGAGAGAAAAGGTGACATCGAGGTGCCCTCTAGGTACCAAAATCTACAGAAACAATGGGTCCCCAAGGAACTTCCTCCAATAAACATTGATTTTAGTGTTAAAGGCAAGATATATCATATTGCACCATTGTCAATACATGGTTTCGGCCTATTTTCCATGGATGGCATAAAGGTCTCTTACAACAAAGTTGTTGAATTGATGGAGTATGTTGGACCTTGTTATGATTACAAAAGTTGGATGCTAATTGTTCAATATAAAAAAAGTATGTGTAGGTATGCACTCTCGGCAAATTATATTCAACAAAAAGACAATGAGCAAAGTAAAAGAGTGTCTATATACATTGATGAAAGGCCAAAAGCATCAGGGAATATTATAGGTTTTATAAATAATGTGTGACCTCTATCAACTATTAAGCAACCCAATTGCATATTTGAGGCACGTGAGGGAAATCATGTATTTTTATGTGCGATAAAATCAATAAGTGCAGGGGAAGAGCTTCTTATTGATTACAATTTGAATCGCATAGATACAAATGATGTCACTATCATTAGGGTGTAGGTACATACTATGTACCATTAAATAATTGATTTTTTTTGCCAACCACATTTAGAGTCTCCTCACCATCCACCTCATCTCCATCATCATCATCTAATGAAATTTATTAATGTAGTCCTTTCTAATTATTGGTTAACTTTAAATAATAACATAGGACCACAATATGGAGCAACCACGTAGAGGGGACAATGATGATCATGCATGCACTTCTTCCCAACAGGTAAAACTCTTTCTTATTGTACTATAAATTAGATAGAAGAAAAATGTTAAATAAAGTTTTTTATTATATTCTTTTCATCACTATTTTAGATTAATTCTAATAGTGTTAGTAATATTATTGTCACAGATAGGTGGTCAGTAGAGAAAGGGAAAGGAACCCGTAGTCCCTGAAGAGGAGTCCTTTGACGAGGACCTAGTTGTTGATTTGGCTACTTGTGATGAGCCGGCCTTTGCATTTAAAAAATGTCTCCACAAAATTGGAAAAAGATTGGCTAAATTGGCATCTATATTCCCTCAGACTTTTGAGTCACAAAAGAGGGCAACTAAACTGATGCACCTATCTCAAAATTACAGAGTAAGTATTAATGTAATTTTTAATTATAAAAAAAGTTCAATAATAGTTTCTATGTTATAGTAGTCTTTTATGTCATTAAAAAATAAGTGGATGCATTTCTTTTACATTTTTTTTTGCTTAATTTTGATCCTCACGACCATGATGAGGGTACTGCAGCTGGTGCAGGTAGATTGCATGTTGGACTATATATTTTTTTTACTCTCTAACAATATTTCCCATGATAATCACTAGTTTTATTATGCTCTAATAATCTTATTCTTCAGCACGTGTCAATGATCATTTACTATCACCACCTCATATGATGGGAGGCTTAGATATACTGCATCCAACAATGTTGAAAACACGTAGCATGGCCACAAATGCCATGGCACCACCTAATCATAAACAAATTTTATTTTCTCTATCATTATATATATGTTTATTTCTCTTAAAGTGTTCTTTCTTAGGGCTATTTTGTAATGGATTCAATTTATGCAATAGGGGATGCAACACTTGATAGTGATTTTCCTGGATGTACTAGTATTCCTAGTATGAGAATGGTGAAGGATTGCATATTTCTTGTGAGTGAAGAAGGAGTTCCCTTGAAAATAACAAAACTTTGAGGTACATTAAAGATTGGAACTTTCTTTTACTATGCAATCATATGTTAATTACACCTTGCATTCAATATCAGAAGCTTACATCTATTGTATTCTTATTTTATACTATTATATCCTTCGACTAATGATCCCATGATTATTTTGTAGTGAATGATGTTTTTTATAGTAAACTTAATGATGAGTGTTTGAGGATATTCAAGCCCACCATCTATACAGGGTGGAACATCGTATCCAAACTAAAACCCCAATCCACTATTTTGATTTCATATCATTGCTAGGATAGTTATCATTACATCCATTTTTGAATCTAACACTATTTTCTTTCTTAAAAGGTGGAAAACCCAAAATCAAAAGTTAAAGAATGATCTTGTAGAGAGTATGACAAACTTTTTTGGACCTTGTGCATTTGAGAAGGGTAAGCTCCTCCAAAAAGCTGGGTTATGTTTGAGGTATATGAGGGACCAGTACATGTGTACATTAACCAAAAACCTGAATTACCAGCGCCCCCCTTGCATTCCTAATTTAGAGTGGAAATCTCTTATTTTGGATGTGAATGAGAAAATTGAAATAAAAAAAGGAAATACACCACCAAAGAATAGAAGAAGGTATGTGATACTATTAAGAATGTAATTGTGTACTAAATACTCTTCATATTTATATGAACTAACATATTTCAATCTCTTCATAGATTTCTTGACACATCAAAGGAAACAAAGGTAAGACTACAAAAGCATGGGCAACACAAGCTAGGCTCTGGTAGCTACTCAAAAATTTCTATACAAGTTGTAAGTGTTAATATTGTCAGAATTGAATGAGGAAAAATAAAATCTATAGATGGCTTTTAACACTGAAAATAATTCTTTGATCTTTATAATATTTATTTATAATTTGAAATCTTTTTTGTTTTGATGAAACAATTGTTCAGCTTTAGAATTGTCGCCCTAACTCAGGCATTAGGGCTACGCGACAATTCTATCCTGACAATGGAAACCTTCTCAAGCTGTGGGTGGACTCTAAATAAGGATAAATCTCCAAATTCTAGGCCGGTTCCTATTAAATATAGAATATCACTTCTTGATCTATAACTTGTTGGGAAAAGGGAAAAGAAAACTTCTAACTAAAAATAGATTAGGCTGATACACCAAGAAATGTTTCAAACTTTGTAGAAAAGATAAATCATTAATCCTAACTCATAAATGAAGATCTTGACAGTTTGAATCTCTGCTCAACATATAGGTTAACAAAACTTACTATCAGGGTTAGACCATGAATAGCTCAAATAGTCAACAGACATACATTTCTCATATAAGGCTTAAGAAATTGATTACCTTAAGAAGGAACATAAATCTACTCACTTCCTTTGGACAATAATGAATTTAGCACTTGTTAGAAAAGATGAAGACATGATCCTATATCAAAACAACTCCACAAATATGAATAAAAAATATTTGGTTCATTCCCTCCAAAATCTGACAAAAGTGATTACAAAAAATGGCTTAAAAAACATGTAGGAACAACAGATTCTCTATATGCTCTCTCTCCAAAATTTGGAACCCTTTAATTGATCATCCAGAATCAATTTTTATATCCTGCCCAAGCTTCAAATCCCAAAATCTAAATCCCACAAATTGCCCTAAAAATGGCCAAAAACATGCCAATAATTAAGCCTCTAAAAACTCAACTCTAAGGGCCTCTTAAATATTGGCTTATACTAAGGACTTAATCCTTTTACAATTCCTTACCAATATTTAAAATATACTTAATATTAGATAAAAGCTAATATCAAATAATCTAACTATTCAACTCCTAACCTAGATAAAAAACTCTAAGTGTGAAACATGCAAAGTGGAGAAAGTCGACATGACTATTCAATCCACTTGCAATCTAATACAAAATTTGAGGAGATGAAAGTTTGAGGTGGCACTATACAATTTTTGAAACTCTGTAGGAATATGACATCTGCATTAATGGCATTGAATTTTACTCTTCTTGCAGACTCCAAATTTGTTATGTTCATTTTTTTCTCGGCACTTGTGCTTATTCATTCTTCGTAGAGAATAATTAGGGGAGATGAAACCCTAATTGCAAGAAAGCTTTTGAAACTCTTTGATGAAGCTCGGTTTGACTGTGAATGAAGCTCTCTGTTGAACTTGAGCTTACTACTACTCTAGAGATCACTTCTATTCCTCATTGATGTGCATTTCAAATAGAGAACTTGACATTTGGCAAACTCAGGTTTACTAAGCATAGACTATAACCTTCATCCGAATTTGATAGGAAATTTTAAGTTATCTTCGAGCTCGGTTTATCTCTTGGAGATTTATTTTTTGGTAATGAATACAATGAAACTATATCATCACTTCTGCATAAGTTGCGGGCTCTCATCTTTTGAACTATTCCTTCACTGGTGTTATTTGAAGTACGACTATTGTTTGATATTATGGGGCTTGAGTTCTCTTTGATGATCTGGTGAGTGGTTGTGTACCCATTTGAAAAGTGACTGATAAATGCTTGCTTTGAACTGTAACTTATCTTTGATTTCGGTTCTCCCTTTTAACTTGTCACATGCAAACTTATAGCTCTCGACTTTGCTATTATTTTTTATTTCCATCAGTCATGGCTTGTGTTTGTCATAAGTCTCGGTATGGATATTTATATGCTTTTGTTTATCCTTGTGATTGTGGCTTGATTCTTTTGAATCTCTTCTAAGTCACGTTTCATGTGACTGTAGATTCTTTTGGTCTCCCCTTTTGTTTACAACTTCAAATACACATACCATGATCCATGACCTCTGTTGTTTTATTCCCCTTTATTTTATTTATGGGTTCAGAGCCGTGAGCTTCAAACCTTGCCTTACTAACAGTCATGACTTGTGACTAGTGTAGCTTTCTCTTAACTAAATATAAAGCCATGACTGTAGTTATGATATTGGGCTCTTGAGTATTTAACAAAGAAATCAAACCCTACATACCATTTGATGACTTGCAGTCTAGAGTCGAGTTGACTATTTTCCTTTCATTCTGTAATCTGATTCTATGAATCATTACTTGTAACTAAAGATTGACTTCACTTGTGACTGAGAATGAACTCAGTTTTGACTGAGAGCTCACTGATATTGTATGCATTGAAAAATGATAGTTTTGAGCACCTGTACTTGTCTTGACATAGCTTGAGCCTTTGACTGGTAAATATTTCAAGCTTTCTGCAGATGTAACATGAAGCTTGTTTGAAAATTTTGTTCACACATTCCACACTTACATGGACATTTGAAATTTACTATCAACAGTGGAGTTACTAAATTTGGTCTGTTTTCTTCAGCATGTAACTGTGACAACATATAATGAAACTAGAATTCAAAACCACTTTGACTGGGAATTTGGACATGACAGATAATTGCTCTTCTTTGATTAGCTTCTAAAAACACTCTGTATAAAATAGTCATTTACTAGAACTTGATTTAAACATGTTTTCTATAGTTTGTAAATAAACTGTGACTATACCATATAGCATCCAAACTATTTCATTCTGCTGACATGAATAAATCTATGTAATATCGGCAGTGAATTTGATGAACTAGTGAACTCGTTCTGATAGAGCAATGACACTGAGCCATTTTGAAAATAGTTCAAGCTGAAACTGCAAAACCCTATTGAGATGAATGAAAATCCATCAGCATTACACTACATGAACTCTTTTCTAGTTATTTCATCAAAGTTGTGAGCTTGTGACTGAAAGATGTGATACATGTATACAATTTTGTTATGACATCTTTCAGTCATAAGCTTCGCAAACTTTGGGAGCTAACTAAAATGACTGAAAGGCATCAAGGAATAAAAGTCACTATGCCCATAATAGGTAAGTACTTTAATCTTTCTTCATTGATAGGTGTGCATTTTCTTGTACTTTCTATTTTCACTATTACTCTACAGCTTGAATTCCACTTAATTTGTAACTCTGATATTCCAACTGTAGGAATAACATGTTATGCACTTTTGTTCAAAAGCATGAATTTTCATTTTTGCATCCTAGTTTTTAGCATCATAACTCCTGTAGCATGTCTACTGTTAACAACTCTCTTTGATGCTAAATCTGCACTTAAAATATGAGAAGTACAACAAGATGAAAATGTTTGTTCATTGTTAATGAAGTTCGAGCACGAGCTCATGACACTCAAAAACACTAGAATGCTACTTAGTGAGGTTTGAACATGGGTTCGTGACACTCACTAAAAACAAACTGTAAACATTTGATAACTTTATGGCTCAGTCTTGAAGCACTCTCTCTGTAATCAGCAACAATAATGATATTACTTGAAAATGTACCTTTGAAACAACAAGGTAATATTATAGTTGCATTTTGTAACTTGAAATTTGAATATTGGGAACACCTGGCACTTCCTATAACACTTTAATGATGGAAATTCAGCTTGATCTGCATCTTTGACAATGACTGAATGTGAAAACTAGTCAACTATTTTCTGCAAAATAATTTTTTAAGTTCTCAAATAACATCATTATGAAATGATTAGATTAGTGAACATAATAAACAACTAGTAAATTTAGTTTCAAACCATTATGTTCACTAATCTAGATATGAACTGCATTATCTAAAAAAGGTTTCTCAGTTTGGAACATACCAAGTCCCTTTAATTCAGACACCTAGTTAATAAAAGGACAACATACACCACAATGATCATAAATAGTAAAAGGTTTCATGTAAAAAACAAGTCCCTTTAATACTACCTTGCAGTGAGTGTCAGTGTACATTTCCTTATTTCTTTTAGTTTTCCAGATTGATATGTAGTATTGAAAACTTGATTACTACAATATGTTATTTGTTTCTCATGTATTGCTTAGATCGAACAGGATCTAACCATATTTTCTTTCTTATGCAGATATGAACCCTAAATACCTAAATGTAGATGAAGACCTGGACTTTGAAGACCTTGGAACCTGAGACGTAGTAGACAACCAGCTGACAACAGACCAATATAGAGGAAATGCATGGGACCCCTATTCCATGCTTCAATCTTTTTTTCAATTCTGCAATTGTACTCTACTTATTGATATGAAATATGAAACAAGAAAGGACATTTGTATACTACATTCAGTTTGAATGCACAATGTAATGATCATTCAAGAATTTTGAAATTTTTGGAATAGTGATCAATACTTAGAGTACAATGATGACATCTAGAATGAATGCAATAATAACATGTAAACTAACAAAACCTACAAGGTAGTGTTAATTAGACCAACAAATGCAACCTTTTCCTATTTATGCTTATTGTATTGTATACTGTATTTTTGAGTAACAATTTTGGTGACTTCTGCTCGATGTCTTCCTACTAGACATGACCTATAGACTTATCATAGGGCAACATAAATTAGGAAAAACTAAAACCATGAATGCAACCATTATTGAAATGAAAATGCACCTAAACTAGACTCAATGCAACCTAGAGACCTAGTACTTTGGACAACACTTATTGAACTTGAAAAACTAAACCTAACCTAACCCTCAAAGCAAAGCTTGAGGTGTATTCCATTAATTGGAATCTACAAATCTTCCCCCTCAGTTGTGGAAAATTAAAGAGCATTGTTCTCCTTATAGGCTGTTATAACAAAAGGGCCTGACCAAAAATTATCAAATTTATCATGCTCCTTGGCCTACTCTTTACTACATCCCACTTGAGTACTAGATCACCTTCTTTGAATTGTCTGAACTTAGATTTCCTATCAAAAGATCTCTTAGTATGTGCTTGGTTCAGTTCCATTATTTCCAATGCCTTTCTCCTTTCCTCTTCAAGCTGTAATAAATCAGCATACCTTAGTTTAAGGGGATCCTCTTCTCCAAATAGTAACATTTGATTAGCCAGCTGCAAGGTTGGAAATATAGTAGAAACATGCAATTTGGCCTCTTTACCATAAACTAGGACATAAGGGGAATTCCCAATTACCTGTTTAGGTGTAATCCTATCCAGCCATAAGGCTGCCTTTAATTTAGAATGCCAATCTCTCTTATTCTCCTGTAAAGTCTTTTTGATAATTCTGATTAGATTTTTATTAGTAGACTCTGCAAGACCATTACCCTAAGGATAATAGTTAGAAGAAGTATTTAAATAAATCCCATTCTTCACAGCCTATTTTGTTATAGCTAAATCAATAAAAGCCATAGCATTATCAGAGATAATTGATTGAGGGACTCCAAACCTGGTCACAATATCTTCATAAAATTTTAACACAATAGGTCTAGTAGCCTCTTTCAGTGTAATAGCTTTAGTCCATCTCGTGAAATAATCAGTAGTAGTCAAAATCCATTTATTACCTGCACTAGAATTAGGATTAATAGGACCAACAAAGTCCATTCCCCACTTAGCAAATGGTTGATCAACCACAATTGGCTTTAATGGTAGTGCTGCCAACCTTTGTTTACCTGCAAAAATTGCACATTTCTGACATTTTTTGGCCCAAACATGAGCATCCTTAAATAAATCGAGCCAATAATAGCCCACCCTTAGTATTTTCCAGGTTGTAGTTTTAGGACTAAAATGTCCTCCACAAGATCCATCATGGAATTCAGATAAAATTCTGGTTTGATCAAGTGGATCAATACATTTAAGGAACATTCCAGAATAGTCCTTCCTATAAAGTATACCATCAATAAGAACATAGGGAATAGATTGTAACATTTAGTATCTCATCTTTTCCTTATGAAGATTGTTTGGGCATTGTCCAGTTTGTAAGAATCTGGTCATATCTGATAACCAAGTTGTAGGATCATTGAATAATACAACATCACCTTGTAAATTTTCAAATTCTTCAGTAGCTTCAACCTATTCTTCCTCTTCTTCCATTTGAGCACAAAGGCCTTTTCCTTTGATCAGATTAGTTACATGAATCTATACATCATACTCCATAACTCTTGTTATCCAACCAGCCCTCTTTTCATTAAGATCTTTGTTCAACAAAAACTCTTTAATACTAGGATGAGCAACTATCAGATGTACTCTATTTTTGGCAATTAAATGTTTAAAATTCTTCAAAGCTTTAATAATAGCTAGCACATGCTTTTCAACAAAATTGTACCTTTTTTCATAGTCAACCATACCTTTGCTGAAAAAAGCAACTGGCTACTCCTATTTTTCATCATTCTTTTGAACTAGCATTGCTGAAATTGTATCATAACCACCATAACCATATAGAATAAAATCTTTAGTAAAATTAGGATTAACATGAGTAGGGGCTGAAGATAAAGCCTACTTTAAAAACTCAAAATTCTTTTTTCCTTCATTAGTCCAACTGAAAGGAAGATCTCTCTTAAGCATAGTAGTTAGTGGTTTTAACAGGTTTGCAATATCAAGGATAAACCTTCTTACAAAATTTATTCTACCAATAAAACTCTACAATCCTTTCTTGTGTTTAGGCATTGAAAGCTCAAGAATTGCATGAATTCTCTCAGGATCTATTATTGTTCCTTCCTTATACACTTGGTATCCTAGGATTTTGCCTTCATAAACTGCAAATATAGGTTTCTTAGGATTTAAAGAAATCCCAAATTCTCTACATCTTTGTAAAATCTGTCTCAAATGATCAATGTACTGATTTGCAACCTTGCTATAAATTGTCACATCATTTAGGTACACTAGAACAAACTTATACATTAAGTTCTTGAAAGCCATGTCCATTGCTTTCTAAAAAGTGGCTCCAGCATTTGATAACCCAAATGGCATTCTTCTATAAGCCATGGTACCCCATTTAGTCATAAAGGCTATTTTAAAATGATTAGATTCTTTGACTAAAATTTGGTTGTAACCAGAATATTCATCTAGGAGTGAAAACATCTCAGAACTAGAAACATATTGTAAGATATTTTCCATGGAAGGAAGAGGGTGTCTATCCTTCAGAGATGCCCTATTAAGGTCTCTAAAGTCTACACAAAGTCTTATTTCTCCATTCTTCTTCCTTACTGGAACTAAGTTAGAAACCCAAGATGTGTGCTTAATAGGAAATATAATACCACCATCTAGGAGTTTTCTCAGCTTTTTAACATTAATGGCTCTAACTTGGGGTTTATAGGCCTTTGCCTTTGTCTAATTGGCCTAGCATTAAGCTCTAATTCTATAGTATGCTGGGTTAATTGGGGATCAAATCCCTTTAGATTAGAATAGTCCCATGCAAAAACATCATTATATTCTCTAAAAAGATCAATAAACAACTCTTTTTTTTTAGGAGAATTAATTTTACCAACCTTCAACCACTTGTCTCTGCAAATTTCCACTTCTTCATAATGATCTTCTTTAATTAGCAAGCTAGTTTTACCCTTCCTAAACTGATCATCAGAGTTGAAAGCTGATTCCAAGCTGACTAATCCCTTTGGAAGCTTGTTGGTTTTCAATTGAATAATTTGGTCTTCCATTTGCTGAATGTTTTTGTTACTTCTAGAAGGTGAAAAACCATCTGTTTCTGTCAAAAAACTTAAGATATGTTCATCAGTATTGAACACTTGCCAATAAGTGTCATTATCTGGAATGGATGACCTAACAATTATCTTAATATGTGACTAGTCTAAAATCAGTCCTTTATTTTCTATTATTGCAACATGAGCACCAATACCATCCAGCCTATCAACATGCATATTTTCCCTTCTAGGAATTGAAATCAAGTTGAAAGCATCAAATTCATCTAGAATTTCAGAAAATCTAGATTTACACATCTTAAGCAGATTATTTTTAACAGTATTGATACCTCTCACATTTATTTTTTTGATTGTATCAACAATATTGAATGGAACAACAAACTGTAACTTATGTGAAGACCTAGGAGAGCTTTGATCAACATTCCTTTGACTTTGATCTTTATTAGCGGAAACTGATGGATTCTTTAAAATAGAAACTGGTGGAGAAGAAACATTACCAGTAGATTGATCTGCTACAAGGGCTCTCTTTTTCACTCTAGTATTTGCTGTAATTGATGAATCTTCATTAAGACCACAAAACTCTTCTTCTTGCTAATTTAGGAATCTGGTATCTATAGCACTTTGATTTGGTTGATTTTGTACTTCTTCAACAGACACATTCTGCTGTGAATTCATTGCATTTTGTACCATAAGAGCTTGGTTAAGAATTCCATTAGAACATGTAGACTGATCATGTGGCTCATTGCATGGAAAACACCAGTCAGTAGCAATATTGTTCGAAGTAGGAACAATATCCCTAATAGTGTTACGAGGTCCTAGATTATACTGTCTATTTGGCCTCATATTCCAATTCTACCTATTTGCATTATTATTTCCTTGAAATTTTTGCCTATTGGCCTGGAAATTAGGTTGATTAGGATATTGAGAAGAAGAACCAGAAAATTGATTTTGAATAGTAGGGTTTGTCTGAGCTTGATTCCTCTTAAGGGCCACTAAATCATTACCAAAAGATTGTAGCAAACTTTCAATTTTTTGATGACTTCCTTAATAGTTTGTAATTCATTCAAAGGAGCTATAGGAGCTATTTCTGAGGGTTTATAAGATGGGACAATAGATAACGGTGGAACTACCAATGGCATATTAGACTAAATATTAGGAAAGAAAGGCATAGAAGGTCTAGGAGCTATCTTTCTTGCTTGGATAAGAATTTTTTCTTCCCTAATAGTAGTATCAAAAGCTTGGGGTAAAGTATTACCCCCATAGATTGAATCATAACAAAGATATCACTATTCAAGCTCTTCAAACAATATAAAAATTCATATTCAGCTGAAGGTCTTACCGTAATAGGAATTTGATTCCAAGTCTTATGAAAATGGAGATTAAAATTTCTCATCTCCTCTTGTGGGGCTCTCTTAATAGTAGTTAATTGCTCCACCAAAGACAGGTTATCAGATTTGTCCTCAAAAAATTTAGAAAACCTTTCTCCTAAGGTATCCCAAGTAGCAATAGAGTCCATCGGGAGAGTTGTAAACCAATCAAGGGCTTTACCCTTGAGTGATGCAGCCAATAACTTCAACGCTACATCTTCGTCTGTAACATGATGAACATTGCAAAGAGTTGCAACATCTCTGATGTGTTCAATAGCTATTATTGGTTCTTCTCCAGTGAATGTTGGCAAGCCTTTAAGAGCAGCCAATAGAACATTATTATGATTTGCAATCCTCAAAGGACTGCCTTGATTGAATGTAACAAATGGTAGATTCCTAGCCATTGCTTGATGTGGAGGAGCTTGCTGCTAAATAGCCAGTGTAATAAAAGGCTGGGCAGGCTGAACTACCTTCCTTTGATAAGTCTTTAGATTCTGGGGAGTTGCTGCAGTATGACTTGTAGAAGCTCCAATAATAGAATTATCTATAAATAAATTTTCAACACTTGGAAATTCTGATCTGGTATGATTAGGAACACTTAGATCTTCAGGAAGAATAATTTCTTTAATAATAACCTCAAGTTCTTCTAAATTTATAGCTTGATTTTCAAAAATGGGATTATCAAATGATGAGAAATCTAAATTCAAAGAAGTACCTCTTGGATCTTGTGATGTTCTTCCACCTTTGGATGATCTTCCTCCCCTTGTGCTTGACTATAATTCCTGATACACAAAACCCTTCTTGTTTGATCTCATTTGAGTTCTACTCATTAAAATCCACACTGAGAGCTGCAACTGAAATTAAAAACAACCATAGATCTAGCAGCTCAGAACTAAAAAGTAGTTTGTAGTCCCACCGGGCATGCCAAAAACTATTCAGGTTTAGAATTGTCACCCTAAGTCAGGCATTAGGGCTACACAACAATTCTATCCTGATAATGGAAACCTCCTCGAGCTATGGGTGGACTCTGAATAAGGAGGAATCTCTAGATTCTAGGTCGGTTCCTATTAAATATAGAATATCACTTCTTGATCTATAACTTGTTGGGAAAAGGGAAAAGAAAACTTCTAGCTAAAAATAGATTAGGCTGATACACTAAGAAATGTTTCAAACTTTGCAGAAAAGATAAATCATTAATCCTAACTCATAAATGAAGATCTTGACACTTCGAATCTTTGCTCAACATATAGGTTAACAAAACTTATTGTCAGGGTTAGACCACGAATAGATCGAATAGTCAACAGACATACATTTCTCATACAAGGCTTTTAAGCAATTTATTACCTTAAGAAGGAACATAAATCTACTCACTTCCTTTGGACAATAATGAATTTAGCACTTGTTAGAAAAGATGAAGACAAGATCCTATATCAAAACAACTCCACAAATATGAATAAAAAATATCTGGTCCATTCCCTCCAAAATATGACAAAAGTGATTACAAAAAATGGCTTACAAAACATGTAGGAACAATAGGTTCTCTATATGCTCTCTCTCCAAAATCTGCAACCCTTTAATTGATCATCCAAAATCAATTTTTATATCCTGCCCAAGCTTCAAATCCCAAAATCTAAATCCCACAAATTGCCCTAAAAATGGCCAAAAACATGCCAATAATTAAGCCTCTAAAAACTCAACTTTAAGTGCCTCTTAAATATTGGCTTATACTAAGGACTTAATCCTTTTACAATTCCTTACCAATATTTAAAATATACTTAATATTAGATGAAAGCTAATATCAAATAATCTAACTATTCAACTCCTAACCTAGATAAAAAACTCTAAGTGTGAAACATGCAAAGTGGAGAAAGTCGACATGACTATTCAATCCACTTGCAATCTAATACAAAATTTGAGGAGATGAAAGTCTGAGGTGGCACTATACAATTTTTGAAGCTCTGTAGGAATGTGACATCTACATTAATGGCATTGAATGCTACTCTTCTTGTGGACTCCAAATTTTTTATGTTCATTTTGTTCTTGGCACTTGTGCTTATTTCATTCTTCGTAGAGAAGAATTAGGGAAGATGAAACCCTAACTTTAAGAAAACTTTCGAAACTATTTGATGAAGCTCGGTTTGACTGTGAATGAAGCTCTCTATTGAACTCAAGCTTACTGCTACTCTAGAGATCACTGCTATTCCTCATTGATGTGCATTTCAAATAGAGAACTCGACATTTGGAAAACTTGGGTTTACTGAGCATAGACTATAACCTTCACCTGACTTTGAGAGGCAACTGTAAGTTATCTTTGAGCTCGGTTTATCTCTTGGAGATTTATTTTTTGGTAATGAATACAATGAAACTATATCATCACTTCTGCATAAGTTGCGGCCTCTCATCTTTTGAACTATTCCTTCACTGGTGTTATTTGAACTATGACTGTTGTTTGATATTACGGGGCTCAAGTTCACTTTGATGATCTGGTGAGTGGTTGTGTACCCATTTGAAAAGTGACTGATAAATGCTTGCTTTGAATTGTAACTTATCTTTGATTTTAGTTCTCCTTTTTAACTTGTCACATGTAAACTTATAGCTCTTAGCTTTGCTATTGTTTTTATTTCCATCAGTCATGACTTGTGACTGTCATAAGTCTCAGTATGGATATTTATATGCTTTTGTTTATCATTGTGATTGTGACTTCATTCTTTTGAAGCTCTTCTAAGTCACGTTTCATGTGACTATAGATTCTTTTGGTCTCCCCTTTTGTTTACAGCTTCGAATACACGTACCATGATCTACAACCCTGTTGTTTTATTCCCTTTTATTTTATTTATAGGTTCAAAGCCGTGAAATTCAAACCTTGTCTTACTAATAGTCATGACTTGTGACTGGTGTAGCTTTCTTTTAACTGAACATAAAGTCGTGACTGTAATTATGATATTCGGCTCTTGAGTATTTAACAAAGAAATCAAACCCTACATACCATTTGATGACTTGCAGTCTAGAGTCAAGTTGACTATTTTCTATTGCACTACAACTGATTTGGAATTTGATTGAAGAATCTGTGATTAAAGATCACTGAGGAGTTACTGATTAGATATGTAATATGATTAAATCAGTATTATGTTATCATTGATGTCAACTAGTTTGACAACACTTATCTTGTAAGTTACTACACCGAGACATCTGAAGAAAGGTGAAAAAGATGAAGAACAAAGAAATCTACATGAGGAAAGATGTACATGATAGATGAGGATAAGGAACACATTGAGTAACTTGTTGATGAGTCTATGACTTGATGATATTGACTTTATTATGTTGCATTCATCTATGATGAAGTATAGAGCTGAAAGACACAAAGCAGTGTTGTCGATAAATGAAGCATTTCTAGTATACACCAACGGAGTGTAGTGTATACCGATTGTAGTATTAACTGAGTAGTGTTCATTGACGCATTTCTTTGTTAACCAAGTAGAATAGAATGAATTAAATGATTAGTTTAGTTGATAAGATTGATGAGCTGGCAAGAGTATAACATCGAGGTAATAGATAATGTTTGTTAGACAGATCGACGACTGACAAAATTCATGAAAGATCTAAAGGATGAGAATCAAACATGTTATTGACACAAGTACCGAGAAAGTTTGAAGTGGCAAAATCTATGAATGTGGTTAAGTGGAAAAATTTGATGGTGGAGAAGAAAATGATTTACTCGTCTATATAAGAGAACATAATTTCTTTATGAAGGGATGCCGGAAGAAGTAGAAACTATAGGAATATCAGGTGGAGAAGGTTTTCATGAATTCTAATCATACTGGTTAGTAAGAACTGAGCTGTAGAACAATTACCAAGCTACAGAGAGCAATTACTGAGGGATAGTAAGTTGATACAGTATTGAATCTGAAGTGAAATATTGATCTATAATCTACAATTGAAGTTTTATTAAGGCATGCCATTTACTGTTACATATTTAACCATTATATACAGTCAAAATCTCTTAATTGAGTGGACTTTGAAAGTCTTATGATGTATCATTCATAGAATGAACATTGATATCCTGTCAACCCCATAGTGAATGCTAGTTGGATGATAACTTCTAGTCTAAAATCCTTTAACAAGGTCACATCTGACAGTGTGTTTGTAAACCTTTAATAGGGTTGGGTCTTAATCAACCTCACTTTAGAAGAGTGAACAATTTTGGATTGTCGGTCCTAGGTGGTTTTTCCCTTTACAGGGTTTCCACGTTAAATCTCTTGTGTTATGTGTTGATTGTGATATTTGTTTGTTATCATTCTTTACATGTTACATGTTAGATTTTATCGGTAACTTTTATATTATTAGACTGGTAATTGGTAAAAACATAGACAGTGAAAGTAGTTATTGTTTACCAATGAGCAGAAATTGAAGAAATAGTTTTGAATTATACATATTGTTTTGGGACACTAGATAACTAATTCACCCCC
Source organism: Chamaecyparis obtusa (assembly GCA_027943335.1). NCBI lineage: Eukaryota > Viridiplantae > Streptophyta > Pinopsida > Cupressales > Cupressaceae > Chamaecyparis > Chamaecyparis obtusa. The sequence goes on along the minus strand of BSBK01000325.1, from coordinate 1,172,465 downwards.
CCCTCTCAGTTATTCTAACAATTGGTATCAGAGATCTGGTTGCTTGCAACAGAGTTTTAAGGACTTAAGCATAAAGGTCTCAAGATGTATAAGAGGGAAGTATCAAAATTGAACAAAGAGAACTTCACAGTATGACAAAGCAGAATGAAGCTGCACATATTTGGAATTGGGAACTCTGCACTAGATCTGATGCAGAATGGCCACATACAACCACCCACTGGTTCCTTAACTCTTGATCAACTGAAGGACAAGCATGAACACAATGTTACTATGATGGAACTTGCTGCTACCTATACCGATGTTGAATTTGAAGATATCAAGACATGCACGACTGCCAAAGGAATGTGGGATAAATGAACACAAATATACAGTGGAGATCTGAATGTCAAAAGAGTCTGAGGTGAAATTTTGAGAGGCAGATTTGATGATATGAGAATGAAAGAAGGTGAGAGCATTGTCCAATATTCAAATAGACTCAAAGAGGTATCACATGCTATTAGAGCATCTGATGGAGTAATTGATAATTATTACTAAAAAATACATCATACAATACAATAAGCATTAATAGGAAAAGGTTGCATTTGTTTGTCTAATTAACACTACCTTGCAGGTTTTGTTAGTTTACATGTCCTTATTGCATTCATTCTAGATGTCATCATTGTACTCTAAGTATTGATCAAATATTACAAAATTCAAAATTCATGAATGATCATTACATTGTGCATTCAAATTGAATGTAGTATACAAATGTCCTTTCTTGTTTCATATTTCAATTCAATATTTAGAGTACAATTCAGAATTGAAAAGAAAGATTGAAGTATGGAATAGGGGTCCCATGCATTGCCTTGTCTTGTCTTTGAGTCATCTAGTTGTCTGCTAGGTCTCTGCATTTAGGTCTTCATCTTCCAGGTCTCCATCTGCATCTAGGTCTTTAGGGTTTCATATCTACATGAGAAAGGAAAATGAGATTAGATCCTGATGGATCTAAGCAATACATGAGAAACAAATAACATACTATAGCAATCAAGTTTTCAATATTGCATCAATCTGGAAAGTTAAATGAAATAAGGAAATTTACACTGACACTCACTGCAAGGTAGTGTTAAAGAGACTTGTTTCTGACATGAAACCTTTTACTACTAATGATCATTGTGGTGTATGTTGTCCTTTTTATTAACCAGGTGTCTAAATTAAAGGGACTTAGTATGTTTCAAACTGGGAAACCTTTTTTAGATAATATACTTCATAATAATGTTATTTGAAAGCTTAACAAATTATTTTTGCAGATAATAGCTGACTAGTTTTCACTTTCAGTCATTATCAAAGATGCAGATCAAGTTGGTTTCCCATGATAAGAATGTTACAGAAAATGCCAATGATTGCCAAATTTCCATTTCAAGATACAAATGGTGATGCATAAATACTGGTACAAATATGTCCTTATTGTTTCAAAGCACATTTTCAAATCATAAACATAGTTGTTGTTGAATACAAAAGAGTGCTATAAAATCATAAAGTGTTTATAGTTTGTTTTTATTGAGCGTCATGAACCCATGTTCAAACCTCATTATTTAACATTCTGATGTTTTTGAGTGTCACGAACCCATGCTCGAACTTCATTAACAACAAATAGACATTTTCATCTTGTTGTACTTATCATATTAAGTGCATATTCAACATCAATGTGAATTATTTATAGTGGACAAAGCTACAAGATGCAAGCTGAACATAAAATGGAAAATATGTATAAAATGGAACAAAGCATGTGTAACCAGTAGAAGAATATCATAAAGGACAGAGTACTTATTTGCTATTGAAATAAGAAAGTGTGTTGAGCATCTCTCAGTCGTAATCACCTTCTAAGGTTTGTGAAGGTTATGAGAGAAAGATGCAATGGTTTTATGCATAACAGACTATATATTTAACATTTTTCACTCATAACCTTGCAACTTTAGTAAGTCATCAAGAGGTGTTTTCATGGTTTCCTGAAGCAATTGTCCATCATGGCCAAGCTCATCATATTTGGTTTGCAAAGCAGAGAATTCACCAGTTCATCAAGTTTATATTTGTTGATTACACAAGGTTCTGTCTATGTTAGAAAAAGAGAGTAAAAAATTTGGATGTTCTATATTATCACAGAATATGATGAGGTAGATACTAAAATTGATAAAGTTGTAGTTGATAGTAATTCAAAGTTCCATCAATGTGAGAAGTGTGTTGTTATGCAATTTCAGGTAATGATCATAAGCTTCTTACTAGTATTCCAATTATCAAAGTGTGAAGGGATTAGTTTTTCCTTTAGTGGACTGAAGAATTCTTATGAACTAGTAACAGTCATGGCTTTAAGAATCAAATGGAATAGCAATGGTTAAAACAGTGACTGCTACTAGTTTATAAACAAGTTTATATCTATGCTAGTCATAAGTGCTTCAAATGTGTTCACAGTTGTCAGTGTAACTGTGGTGAACAAGTTTCAGGTTCACAAACTTTCGAACCCATATAGTAAAAGGAGATCAACAGTGTTTGACTGTTATTAAAACCAAGGTTGACATCATTAATAATAGTGGATGCCGAGACAGTGATTGTTGGATACAAATCAAAGCCATGGTTTATATTGACAGTGAGTTCAAAATATAACCAGAGAATATCAATGAAGGCAATGACACTTCAAACCCGCAACTGATGCTAAGTTATAAACCCAGCTCACGAGTGGTAAGCAAGTCACAACATGATGAACAGTCATAGTATAGTAAGCATTACACACAGTGGGTACCTCATATGGCATGTGAACTATGGTGAACAGGTTCAGGTTCATAAACCTTCGAACTCACATGTACAAAATAACAGATAAACAATAGTGAGTTCAACAAAATGCATGAAGCCGTATTGAATAAAGCCCATGTAAATATGGGGAATAATAGGTATAATGCATGAAGCCATGAAGCCGTGATTATAAGCCATAGCGGAAGAAGATGAAAGTTAAGGAACAGCTCAACAGAGATGCATAACAATAGATGCCATAGAGCATGATATGGGCTCATGGTCATAAAAGAGAACCTTTAGTATACCCATGACTAATGCAAAGTAAAGGAACAAAATAAAAAGTTTGACTGTTGAAAACAAAGATACAACTATAACTCATAAACTGTGAGTATATCAAATGCAATAGTGGAACAAATAGTTAACAAGGAGAAATGCATGCTTGAACTTTGTAGTTCATTGCAAAATCAACAAGGAGTTCAAAGAATAACTTATAGTTCACTGATGGAAAGACAAACACAAATGCCAAGTTCTAAAAAAGTTGCACACAAATGAAGTAATAGATGAAGGCTCAAGTCCAGCAACAGTCGAAGATTCTCATAGTCAAATCGAGCTCCTTCATAGTTATAGGAAGCTTAGGGTTTCATTTCCCTGAGATTCCTTCGAGAAGCTTCAAGGGAACACAAACACAAATGCCAAGGAAAATGGAATAACTATTTTGGAGTCCACCAAGTAAAGCAATGCATTCAATGGATGACAGTGCCAGCTTAGCCTTGAAAAATGAACATGCCACCTTTCATCCTTATCTCCATCGTTCTTTCAAATGCATTGCAAGTGGATTGAGGGTCATGTCAAATTCTCCACTTTGTAATAGTTCACACTTAGATTTTTATCTAAGTTAGGAAACATGAGTTAGGGTATAGGGGTGGTGTAATTAGTATTAAGTTTTTATTTAATATTAATCCCTTGTATAATTTTTGGCATATTTTATTTGTGTAAAAGGATTAATTCCTTATATTTTTAGGCCAAAAATTTAGGAAAAGAGGCATGTTTGAGGAACTTAATGTAGTGGCATATTTTTAGGCATGCTTTTAGGCTAAGATTGAGGAGCTTAGATTTTTGAATTTGAAGCTAGAACTGGTTATAAAATTGATTTTTGGTGATCATTTAGGGGTTGGAGATTTTGGAGAGAGGGCATATAGTGAACATATTGTTCCTAAGTGCTTATTAGGCCATTTTTGTAATCATTTTTGTCAGATTTTTGAAGGAATGAACCAAATTCTTTGATTCATATTTGTGTACTTGTTTTTCAATATCGAATCCTGTCTCATCTTTTCTAACAAGTGTCAAATAGTTTATTATCTAAAGGAAGTGAATGAAATTCTGTTCCTTCTCAAGATAATCAATTGCCTCTAGGCCTTGTATGAGAAATGTATGTTTGTTAATTGTCCAAGCTGTTTGTGGTAGAACCCTGATAGCATGAATTTATTAACCTATATGTTGAGCAGAGATTCAAAGTGTTAAGGTATTCATTTGTGAGTCAAAATTGAATTTCATCTCTTTTGTAAATTTTGAATTATTCATTGGTGTATCACCCTAATTTTTTTATGTTATAGTATTCTTTCCCTTTTTCCAACAATTGCAGATCTAGAAATTGATATTCCATATTTTATAGGAACTAGCCTAGAATCTCGAGATTCCTCTCCATTCATAGTCTACCCACAGCTAGGAGAGGTTTCCATTGTCAAGATAGAATTGTTGTTAGCCTTAATGCTTGATTTTAGGTAACAATTCTAAGCCTAAACAATTTTTGGCATGCCCGGTGGAACCACAAACTGTTATATCTATGGTAGTTTCAAATTTCAGTTGTAGCTCTAAGTGTGGATTTTAATGAGAAAAACTCGAACCAGAGCAAATAAGGAGGGATTCATCTATCAAGAATTACAACCAAGTAGAAGGGGAGGAAGGTCATTTAGAGGTGGAAGAACATTGCATGATCCAAGAGGTATTTCTTTGAATTCAAATTTTTTATCATTTGATAATCCTATTTTCGAACAAGCAGCTGTAAATTCAGAAGAACTTGAGGTTATCATTGAAGAGATCAATCTTCCCGAGGATCTAGACATTCCTAATCATACTAGATTAGAATTTGCAAGTATTGAAGATTTATCTATAAATAATTCTATTCTCAGAGCTTCTGTAAGTGGTACTGTAGTAACTCCCCAACATCTAAAGACTTATCAAAGGAAGGTAGTTTAGCCTGCTCAACCTTTTGTTACATTGACTATTCAATAGCAAGCTCCTCAACATCAAGCAATGGCTAGGAATTTTCCATTTGTTACATTCAATCAATGCAGTTCTTTGAGGATTACAAATCATAACAATGTTCCATTAGCTGCTCTTAAAGGCTTGCCATCATTTACTAGAGAAGGACCAGTGACAACCATTGAACACATCAGACATGTTGCAACTCTTTGCAATGTTCATCATGTTATAGAAGAAGATGTAGCTTTGAAGCTATTGGCTACATCACTCAAGGGTAAAGCCCTTGACTGGTTCAGAACCCTCCCAGTGAATTCTATTGCTACTTGGGATGCCCTAGGTGAAAGTCTATCTAAATTTTTTGAGGATAAATTGGATAACTTGTCTCTTGTGGAACAATTAACTACAATCAAGAGAGCCCCACAAGAGGAGATGAGTGATTTCAACCTCCATTTTTAGAAGACTTGGAATCAGATCCCTATTATGGTAAGACCTTCAGCTGAATATGCATTTCTATATTACTTGAAGAGTCTAAATAGTGATATCTCTATAATGATTCAATCTATGGGAGGTAATACTTTGCCTCAAGCTTTTTATACTGCTATTAGGGTAGAGAATAGTCTTATTCAGGTAGGAAAGATAGCTCCTAGGCCTCCTATGCCTTTCTTTCCCAATATACAGTCTAATATACCATTGGTAGTTCCACCATTATCCGCTATCCCATCTTATAAACCTTCAGAAATAGCTCCTACAACCCCTCTAAATGAATTACAGACTATTAAGGGTAGTCAGCAAAAAATTGAAAATCTGCTACAATCTTTTGGTAATGATTTAGTGGCCCTAAAGAGGAATCAAGCTCATGTAAACCCTGCTATTCAGAATCAGTTTGCTGGTTCTTCTACACAATATCCTAGTCAACCTAATTTTTAGGATAATAGGCAGCAATTTCAAGGAAATACTAATGCAAATAGGCAAAATTGGAATATGAGACCAAATAGACAGTATAATCTAACACCTCTTAATACTGTTAGGGATATTGTGCCTACTCAGAATAAAATTGCTACTGACTGGTGTTTTCCATGTAGTCAGCCACATGATCAATCTACATGTTCTAATGGAATTCTTAATCAAGCTCTCATGGTACAAAATTCAATGAATTTATAGTAGAATGTGTCTGTTGAAGAGGTCCAAAATTAATCAGACCAAAGTGCTACAGATACTAGATTATTAAACTGGCAAGAGGAAGAATTTTGTGGACTTAATGAAGATTCATCAATTGCAGCAAATACAAGAGCAAAAAAGAGAGCTCTTGAAGCTGATCAATCTGCTGGGAATGCTTCTCCTCCACCAGTTTCCATTTTGAAGAATCTGTCAGTTTCCACTAATAAAGATCAAACTCAAAGGAATGCTGATTAGAGTCCTCCTAAATCATCACATAAGGTACATTTTACTATTCCATTCAATATTGTTGATACAATGAAAAAAATGAATGTTACTTTGTTTGCATGGGAAACTCTGTCTATTCCAGGACATATTGAAATTTTGAAAGAAGAGTTGTCCAAGTTGGCAACTAATTCTCACCAAATAGTACAGTAGTCACCAAGGGTGGTCATGACTAACTCTGAGCCTCCTAAGGTTTAGGAAAAGCCATTTAAGGAAGATAAAAAACCTGCTAAGGTTCAATAGCCAGTAATACCAGAATTTAAGAAAACTACAAATATTGAGGAAAGAACAGTAACTAATGATAAGAAACTGTCAAGTGTACAAAGGACATTAGAAAAGGGAGGTAAGAAATCTGCAAATGAAAAGCCTCCTCCTTTCTATGTCTCCTTGATTATTGGAAATAAATTAGTTCATAATTGCATGGTTGATAGTGGTGCAACTAGTACTATCATGCCTAAAAAAGTGGCAGATTTTCTGAACTTAAAATATGGGCCTCTTGAGAAGGGTGTGGTCCAGCTAGATGGAACTTCTGTTAAGACTTTAGGAGTTATTAAAATGCAAGTTTGACCCTACATTCCTGCCCAAAATTTTCAATTCCACAGGACATCTATGTTATTGATTTACCATCATACTTTGCCATGTGTCTGTCTAGAGATTTCACAGCCAAAATAGATGGCTATTTTTCATCAGATTGGTCACATTTTTACTTTAGAGCTAGATATGGTACTAAGGTAACCATAAAATCAGAATTATTGGCAAAAAATCACATAGAGCCTTATAATCCAAGTCCTATTAATGCAAGCTGTGAGATAATGGATCAAGATGAAATTCCTAATTATTCAATGTATAATACTCAAACTGAAGCATATCTAGATATTGTTCTAGATGAATGGGCTACTAGGAATGAACAGAATGATGATATGTTTGACACTAGTTTTGGAAACTACATGATTTTAAAATCTGATTCAGTTGTTCCTAATTTGATTAAAGATCCAGAATCTAAATCTGATGTGTCTAACCAGCTTTGGGATTTGTATTTTGATGGGTCAAGGAATAATGATGGTATTGGTGCAGGGGTTATGCTGGTATCTCCTAATGGTGATAAATATTATGCTACTTATAAGTTGTCCTTTCCTTGTTCTAACAATGTGGCTGAATATGAAAGTTTGATCCAGGGATTAGAGTGGGCAAGATTGAGAGGTATTAAGTGTCTTAGAGCATTTGGTGATAGTGAGCTTATTGTTAATAGGTGAGGGGCATCAATACTATTAAAAATGATTTGCTTAAGATGTATAAATCTAGAGTTTCTAATATTCTAGATGAATTTGATGCTTTCAACTTGATTTCAATTCCTAGAAGGGAAAATATACATGCTAATAGGCTGGCTGGTATTGGTGCTCATATTGCAATAACATAAAATAAAGGACTGATTTCAGACTAGTCACATATTAAGATAGTTTTTAGGCCATCCATTCCGGATAATGACACTTATTGGCAAGTTTTCAATACTAATGAACATATATTGAGTTTTTTGACAGAAACAAATGGTTTTTCAGCTTCAAAAGATAACAAAAACATTCAGCAAATGGAAGACCATATTATTCAATTGAAAACTAATAAGCTACCAAAGGGGTTAGTTAGCTTGGAATAAACTTTTAATTCTAATGATAAGTTTAGTAAGGGTAAAACTAGCTTGCTGATTGTTAGTCCATTTTCCAGTCATAGCAGAATCCTATGAAAATAGCCTCTTCCCTACAAATGTTTTTGTAAAAGTGTCCTACCTTGTGTTCTTCATGTGTTCACCTTGCTCTAGTCCAAATCACATCTCTTGAATCACAAAACCCAAGGAGATATTCAAGTTTTAACGTCTGCAGGAAACAAATTTTAGAATCTACCACAGTGTCGAAAACCCACAGTGTTTTTGAAAACCCATGATGTTTTCAACCTTTTTGGCCTGCATGTAAACCCTCGATGTTTTTGCATCCTTGTTTACCTTTGTGTCAATGTCGAAAACCCTATGTGTTTTTGATCTTTCACCGAAAACCCTATGTGTTTTCAACCTCGCACTTCTTCCCTTTGGTCGACACTCTTTGTTCATCAATCCTAGGTGTGCAAGTGCAATCAGTTGGTGGGACCCAGTTCTTCTCATTGCCTGACATGGTTAAAGTTTGGATAGAATCAATGGGCTGTCACTTGTTCACATAGAAAAGTTGCATGAGGTTTATTTCTCACGAAGTTGCGACCGATTGCCACCTGTCCTATGGACCTGGGTTTTCAAAGGGTTTCAAATGATTGGTTGTCACATGATCACATGTCAAAATTTTTTGACATGTGACCATGCGACCGGTTGACACATGTCCCAGCAGGCCCATCTTAGGGGCTATAACAGATTGTTAATGGGTGTGCAGAATCAACGATCCTCACCATACAGCGAGGAAAAGATGCAAGATTTTTAATCTCCATGCTTTAATGAGAGTCATTGATGTGGTATGAAGGTAAATTTCTCAGTGGGGTTGTTTATCAAGTCTGGCCTCCGTGGCGGTGTTTCATTGGTTATGTCAGTGCATAGTGGAGGGATGTCAGAGCTGACTGTGTAGAAATTAGAAGTGGTCCCGTTGGCAGACTAGGAGGCTGAGGTGGTAGTCTTGTTGCCTTGTCACATGATCGCAAGGGCCATCTTTTGGCCATGTGATCATGCAACAAGGGTGCCATGTGTGCTTAGGCCTATTTGTAGTTGGCAAGTGGTGTTGTGGCAATCTCTGATTGGTCCGAGCTAGTAGGATAATAGATTTGAATGCGGGCCTAGGTTAGGGTATCTTGATAGTGGGAGGATTCCATGATCAACAATTGTCGTGTGATTGCATGGAATCTTGCCGGTCCATGCGATCATGTGACCAACCATTGATATCTCCCTGCTGACGTTAGATTTTTAAGCCCATGAGATGGAGAGGATCTATGGCAGGGACTTAATGTTGGTCTCAGTTTGACTTGTGGATCGCCAATGCACTATTAAATTTTAGGTGATGACATGCCAACTGACAGGATGCATGTTAGCAGCTTGTCGCATGTTCACATGAGCCAGTTTTTCAGCTATGTGAACATGCGAAAAACCCTTTTGTGGTAGCGGCAGCGGTGATGGTTATGAAGAAGGTAATGGGAAGTGGCATGTCGCATGTTTGCATAGCCCTTTTCTAGTTTATACGATCATGCAACAACCGTAGGGATGTCATCGTTGCAGAGTTGTAAGTGACCATTTGAATTCAAATTCGCAAGGGATTTTCCTGTGACAGGAGGTACCAAAATTTGAATGCTTGCATGGCTAGATTTGATTTGGTTGGTGGTGCCAGTGGTTGCAGAATGGTCCAGTGAGTTGGGTGATTGCTTGCAGATGTTTTGCCATGTGGGGGAGGACAGTTTTTGTTGGCTCGAGGTGTTTTGATGGTTTGATCAGTATGGTTTACATGGTAAATTTATGATCTTCCTGTCCTTCTCAGAGATTCTTCTCAAGTGTGAAGATCATCCTTGGTCTGACAGGCTAGTGCTGGTTTTCCCTCTAGTGGTTTTTTGAAATTTTACTGTGGTTAGCCGTTGTAACCCTGGCCCTAGTTACCCTAAGCTTATTGCAATCTCTTTGAGATTCCCAAGGTGGCTATTGGTATAAATTTTTGATTTTTTGACTGTGGAAGGGTTCTAAATTTTGTCAATTCTAGGGAAATAGAAAATTCTATCGCATTATAGGAAGCTGAATAGAACTTCTTTGCATCTTTTACAGGTTATTGAAGCGGTAGTCTCCTTTCTGGTATAGATATGTACATGCCTCATCATACTTAATATAACTATTCTCATGCTTTCATGTCTCTCCTTGGTGTCAGTCTTATGAGTTTTGGATTTTCTAGTCTATTGCATTGGGTAACCTTTGTATGTGTTCTATTCTTTAGTTCTTGATCTAGGGTCAAGTGAAATATACTTCAGATAGGGCATAGATTCAGTTTGGTTGTCTACAGAAGGATCTTATAAGTAGTGGATGGGCTGAAATAGTTATATTTATGGCTATGAGTCTTTGGACAATAGTTGGTTCATGTTTCTATACTTGCATTTGATGATTTGCCTAATGGATAATGGCACCAATCAAGGAATAGTACATTCAGTTGAGTTCAGTGTTTGATGGGTTTGGGCTATTTTCTACATCTTTGAATATCAATACCATTTCAAGTCTTTACCCTTCACAAGGCCAATTTACCCTTCATAGCAATAGAGATTCAATGAATGTCTAGTTAACTTTTAGTAGTCTCTTGCTCTCATCTATTTTGTTTAATCCAGTCCAAAGTCCTAAAATGCCATAGGTTATTGGATTAGGTACACCCACCATGGTTTTGCAGAGCCAGAAGTGAAGAGGGCAGTCTTGTCCCTATAGTTGGTCCAGTTGCCTTGCAAAGCTTTCACACTTGGATTTAACCAGTCCTAACATTAGTCTCAAGGCATATTGGCAGCCCTAAGTGGCATAAGAGTTTTCAAACACCAACACTGATTAAAGAAGATCATTATGAAGAAGTAGAAATTTTCAGAGATAAGCGGTTGAAGGTTGGTAGAATAAACTCTCTTGAAGAAAAGGAACTGTTTATTGATCTTTTTAGAGAATATAATGATGTTTTTGCATGGGATTACTCTGATGTAAAGGGTTTTGATCCCCAATTAGCCCAACATACTATAGAATTGGAGCCTAATGCTAGGTTAATTAGACAAAGGCAAAGGCCTATAAACCCCAAATTAGAGCCATTGATGTTAAAAGAGATGAGAAAACTTTTAGATGGTGGTATCATATTTCCTATTAAACACACATCTTGGGTTTCTAATTTAGTTCCAGTAAGGAAGAAGAATGGAGAAATAAGACTTTGTGTAGATTTTAGAGATCTTAATAGGGCATCTCTGAAAGATAGACACCCTCTTCTTTCCATGGAATAAATTTTACAATATGTTTCAGGTTCTGAGAGATTTTCACTCTTAGATGGATATTCTGGTTACAACTAGATTTTAGTCAAAGAATCTGATCAATTCAAAACAACCTTTACAACTAAATGGGGTACCATGGCTTACAGAAGAATGCCATTTGGCTTATCAAATGTTGGAGCTACTGTTTAGAAAGCAATGGACAAGGCTTTCAAGAATATAATGTATAAATTTGTTCTGGTTTATCTTGATGATGTGACAATTTACATCAAGATTGTGAATCAGCATATTGATCATTTGAGATAGATATTAAAAAGATGTAGAGAGTTTGGAATTTCTTTAAATCCTAAGAAATCTATGTTTGCAGTTCATGAGGGAAAATTTTTAGGGTATCAGGTGTCTAAGGAGGGAACCACAATAGATCTTGAAAGAATTCATGCAATTCTTGAGCTTTCATTGCCTAAACATAAGAAAGGATTATAGAGTTTTATTGGGAGAATTAACTTTGTAAGGAGGTTTATCCCTGATATTGCAAACTCACTAAAACCATTGACTACAATGCTTAAAAAGGATATTCCTTTCAGCTTGACTGATGAAGGAAAGAAGAATTTTGAATTGATAAAACAAGATTTGTCTTCAACCCCTACTCTTGTTAATCCTGATTTTACTAAAGATTTTATTTTGTATGCCTATGGTGGTTCTGATACAATTTCAGCTATGTTGGTCCAGAAGAATGATGAAAAATAGGAGCAACTAGTTGCTTTTTTCAGCAAAGGTATGGATGACTATGAGAGAAGGTACACTTTTATTGAAAAATATGTACTAGCTATTATTAAAGCTTTGAAGAAGTTTAAGCATTTAATTGCTAGAAATAAGGTGCATTTAATGGTTGCTCATCCTAGCATCAAAGAGTTTTTGTTGAACAAGGATGTTAATGAAAAGAGAGCTAGTTGGATAACAAGGGTTATGGAGTATGATGTGCAGATTCACATAACTAAGCTAGTTAGAGGCAAAGGCCTTTGTGCACAAATGGTAGAAGAAGAAGAATAGATTGAAGCATCTAAAGAATCTGAAAACTTACAAAGTGATTTTATTTTGTTTAATAATCTTGTGACTTGGTTGTCAGATATGACCAGATTCTTTCAAATTGGACAATGCCCAAATAATCTTGATAAGGAAAAAAGGAGGTACTACAGGTTACAATCTATTCCCTATGTTATTATTAATCATGTTCTATATAGAAAAGACTATTCTAGAATGTTTCTTAAATGTATTGATTCACTAGATCAAGGCAGAATTTTATCTAAATTTCATGATGGATCTTGTGGAGAACATTTCAGTCCTAAAACTACAGCCTGTAAAATACTAAGACAGGCTATTATTGGCCTAATTTATTTAAGGATGCTCATGTTTAGGCTAGAAAATGTCAGAAATGTGCACTTTTTGCAGGTAAACAAAGGCTGGTAGCATTGCCATTAAAACCAATTATGGCTGATCAACCATTTGCTAAGTGGGGAATGGACTTTATTGGTCCTATCAATCCTAATTCTAGTGCAGGTCATAAATAGATTTTAACTACTACAGATTATTTTACAAGATGGACTGAAGAAATTGCAATAAAGGAGGCTTCTGGACCTGCTGTGTTAAAATTCTATGAATATATTACAACCAGGTTTGGAGTTCCTCAATCAATTATTTTTGACAATGCTATGACTTTTATTGGTTTAGCTATTACAGAATGGGCTGTGAAGAATGAGATTTATTTAAACACTTCTTCTAACTATTATCCTCAGGGTAATGGACTTGTAGAATCTACAAACAAAAATCTAATTAGAATTATTAAAAAGACCCTTTAGGAAAATAAAAGGGATTGGCATTCTAAATTAAAGGCAGCCTTATGGCTGGATAGGATTACACCTAAATAGGTAATTAGGAATTCCCCTTATGTCCTGGCTTATGGTAAAGAGGCCAAATTGCTAGTTTCTACTGAATTTCCAGCCTTGCAGTTGGCTGATCAGATGTTGTTGTTTGGAGAAGAGGATCCCTTGAAATTGAGGTATTCTGATTTGTTGTAGCTGGAAGAGGAAAGGAGAAAAGCATTGGATACAATGGAACTTAAGCAAGCACAAACTAAAAGATCTTTTGATAAGAAAGCTAAGTTTAGAGAATTTAAGGAAGGAGATTTAGTACTCAAGTGGGATGTGCTAAAGAGCAGGCTAGGGTAGCATGATAAATTCGATAATTTTTGGTCAGGCCATTTTGTTATAATAGCCTATAAGGACAACAATTCTTTTCAATTGTCCACAATTGAAGGGGAAGAGTTACAGATTCTAGTTAATGGAATACACCTCAAGCTTTGCTTGGAGGGTTAGGTTTGTTTCAGTTTTTCAAAATTCAATAAGTGCTGTCCAAGCACTAGGTTCTTAGGTTGTATTGAGTCTAGTTTAGATGCATTTTTATTTTCAATAAAGGTTGCATTCATGGTTTAGTTTTCCTAAATTCTATTGCCCTAGGATAAGTCTATAGGTCATGTCTAGCAGGCAGACATCTAGAAGAAGTTGCCAAAATTGTTACTAAAAAATACAACATATAATACAATAAGCATTAATAGGAAAAAGTTGCATTTGTTTATCTAATTAACACTACCTTGCAGGTTTTGTTAGTTTACATGTCCTTATTGCATTCATTCTAGATGTCATCATTGTACTCTAAGTATTGATCAAATATTGCAAAATTCAAAATTCATGAATGATCATTACATTGTGCATTCAAACTGAATGTAGTATACAAATGTCCTTTCTTGTTTCATATTTCAATTCAATATTTAGAGTACATTGCAGAATTGAAAAGAAAGATTGAAGTATGGAATAGGGGTCCCATGCATTTTCTTGTCTTGTCTTTGAGTCAGCTTGTTGTCAGCTAGGTCTCTGCATTTAGGTCTTCATCTTCCGGGTCTCCATCTGCATCTAGGTCTTTAGGGTTTCATATTTGCATGAGAAAGGAAAATGTGATTAGATCTTGATGGATCTAAGCAATACATGAGAAACAAATAACATACTGTAGAAATCAAGTTTTCAATACTGCATCAATCTGGAAAGTTAAATGAAATAAGGAAATGTACACCGACACTCACTACAAGGTAGTGTTAAAGGGACTTGTTTCTGACATGAAACCTTTTACTACTTGTTACTCAAAAATATAGCATACAATACAATAAGCATAAGTAGGAAAAGGTTGTATTTGTTTGTCTAATTAACACTACCTTGCAGGTTTTGTTAGTTTACATGTTGTTATTGCATTCATTCTAGATGTCATTATTGTACTCTAAGTATTGATCAAGTATTACAAAATTCAAAATTTATCAATGATCATTACATTGTGCATTCAGACTGAATGTAGTATACAAATGTCCTTTCTTGTTTCATATTTCACTTCAATATTTATAGTACATTGTAGGATTGAAAAGAAAGATTGAAGTATGGAATAGGGGTCCCATGTATTGCCTTGTCTTGTCTTTGAGTCAGCTGGTTGTCTGCTAGGTCTCTACATTTAGGTCTTCATCTTTTAGGTCTTCATTTGCATTCAGGTCTCCATCTACATCTAAGTCTTCTAGGTTTTCATCTGCATTGAAAGGAAAGAGAAATGATTAGATCCCGATGGATCTAAGCAATACATGTGAATCAAATAACATATTGTAGCAATCAAGTTTTTAGTTCTGCATCAATCTGGAAAATTAAATGAAATAAGGAAATGTACACTGACACTCACTGCAAGGTAGTGTTAAAGGGACTTGTTTCATACATGAAACCTTTTACTACTAATGATCATTGTGGTGTATGTTGTCCTTTTTATTAACCAGGTATCTGAATTAAAGGGACTTAGTATGTTTCCAAACTAAGAAACCTTTTTCAGATAATGTATTTCATGCCATGATGTTATTTGAAAACTTAACAGATTATCTTGTAGATAGTAGCTAAGTGGTGCTCATATTCAGTTATTACCAAAGATACAAATCAAGCTGGTTTGGATACAAAAGAATGCTACAAGAAATGCCAACTTTCTAGTTTAAGATACAAATGATGCTGCATAAATACTGGTACAATTATGTCCTTACTATCATTTTTCAAATCATAAACATATTTGTTTCTGAATACAGAAGAGTGCTTCAAGTGTAAAATCATGAAATGTTTACAGTTTGTTTTTATTGAGTGTCACGAACCCATGTTCGAACCTCATTAGTTAAACATTTTGATGTTTTTGAATGTCATGAGCCCATGCTCGAACTTCATTAATAGTAAATACACATTTCATCTTGTTGTACTTGTCATATTAAGGTACAAATTCGGTATCAATGTGAATTATTTATAGTGGACAAAGCTGCAGAATGCAAAGCTGAACATAAATGAAAAACATGTATAGAATGGAATAGAAATATGTTGTGGTTGATGCTTAAAAATTGATATGGATGTAGTTGATAATGATTCAAGGTTTCATTAATATGAGAAGTAAGTTTCATGTCAATCTCAGAATTTGATCACAAAGCTGCTTACTAGTATTCCAGTTATCAAGATTTAAAGAGATTATTCTTTTTTAAGAAACTGTTGATCTTGTTACTGTTTATGATAGTCATAAACTTCATCAAATGCTTCAAATATGTTATAGTTACTACTATGGTGAACAAATTTGGGTTCATAATCTTCCAACCCACACATGAAAAAAAGTGATCGAATGATTGACTGTTACTAATAATGTAATTGACATTATTAGTAACAGTAAAAAATAAAATTGAGATGAACATCATTGATATCAAATACTAGCCACAGTGTGTACTAATAGTGACCTCAAAGAATGCTTAATAGAGAATGGAAAACAATGAAGTAACAGTGAAATATGGAGAATAATCAAAGTATGGTAAGCAAGCTTGTGGGTAGACACTAGTCATTATTCCCAACAGCGACTGGTGATAAATCAAAGCCTCAATCTATAGTGATAAAGAATGACACAAAAGAATGCTCAACAGTGAATATCAAACAATGAAATGACACTTCAAATCCATGGGTGGTGAAGTCTAAACCCAGCATGGTGAGCTCGCGGCATGATAAAAGTAACAGTCTCAGCATGATAACCTAGCTCGGGTGAAGGATAATCCCAGCATGGTGAACTCAACATGATAACAGTCATAAAACCCAACTCACAACAATAGTTACAGCTCAGCATGATAATAGTCAAAGAAGAAAAATGGAGCTTGTGACAAGAAGAACAATCACAACATGGCAAGAGATCAACAATAAAGCATAAAAATGACATGCGAACTTTAGCAAGTTTGAGTTCATGAACACTTCAAACCCGCATGCACAATATAACTGAAGTAACAGATAGAGAATAAGAAAAGAGAGCAACAGTATTGCATGGAGCCATGAACAAGATGACCCATATGCTACGCAAGAACAATAGAGAAGCTGCGACATCAACACAAGCAAATGATAGATAAGTAGCAAAGGAACAACCAAAAACAATGAAGCATGAGATGGGCTCGTGCTCAAATAGCAAGATAACCTTCAGTAAAGCAGAGAAGGCAAAAAATCAACTATAACTTGTCAACTATAACTATGAAAAGTACTGATGCAGGAGCATCCTGGGTGTAAGAGCAATCTTGCATCACCCAAAAATATTTCTATTTTTGTATTCAATAAGGGCTATTTTGTGCAGAGCTGCTATTTATGGAAAGTTACTATTTTTGGTAATTTTTGTATGTGCTCAGAATGATCTTATTTCTTTCTTGGAGGTTCATTTTGGTCATATAAGTCTGCCAGTAAAGTTTCATTGCCAGATCAAGTATATATTGGAAGATATTGAAGATTTTCGGTATTGGCAGCAGGGTACAGAAACTTTGAACTCAGTTTTGAAGGCTTTAGAGGCCCTGGATGAGGTCAAAAATTTGGGTGACACGAGCTTGCGCAGGTCAAGCCTGTAGAGCACTTCGTGGCATTTCTGAAATGGGGTTATAATAGCCGAGCCGGTCAATTGGTGATGACTTATGGTCTTCGGAAGTTGGGCCACCTAAAATGGCAAAAAATAATTTTCTTCAAAATTTCTGTTAGGGTTTCAAAGGTTATCTTGAGCCGACTATGATGTAATAAAATGTAAAATAAAATAATTCTAAGTTGGTCGGCCTTATTGGCTAAAATTCTGGAACCTTCCCAGGCGGTGGAAAATTGCCTATATAAGGAAGGCTGTATTATTGTCTTAGGCAGTTCAGAATAGTTTTGGGTAGTAGATCTGGGTATTGATTCAAGGCTTTGTCCTAAAGAATATTGTAAGGGAATGCCCATGTGGCTTTGCATATTGTAATTCTGAAAGTTTGTAATTCCACCTTTGTGGAGATAATAAGAAGCCAATTTTCTGTTCTTGCATATGATTGTTGTTGTTTCTCTATTTCTGTTATGTGTTTGTGGCATTAAGGGGAGCACCCTTCATCAGGTGGTATCAGAGCAGGAGTTCTTGAGTGTGTAAATAGATAGCCGACTGTGAGGCAGTTTGCACCAGGACCGTGGCTAGGGTTTCAGTGCGCATCGTGAAAATGCCTCCACGAAGGGAACATGGCGGAAGAGCTGGTGTTGTAACACCTGAGGTTAGAGAGCTACAGAGACAAGTGCGAGCATTACAAGAAGAGATTCGTAGAGGAATGAATCTTAATGTCAGAGATGAAAGCGAGGATGAAGCCGAAGAAGAATATCAAGAAGGAGAAGCTAAAATTGTGAACCAGGAGGAAGAAAGACTTTTTCGGGCGATTTCCAAGATTGGGAAAAGACCTAAGATTGAGGTTCCTACATTTTCTGGAAATCTTAACCCAAAGGAATTGATTGACTGGATCAATGAATGTGAGAAATATTTTGAGTATGAAGATGTTGAGGATCTTGATAGGGTCAAATTTGTGAAGGCCAGACTGAAAGGTCATGCGAAAATCTGGTGGCAAGAAATTCAATTGGAGTGAAATAGAAGAGGGAAAGATAAAATCACAAGATGGGATCGGATGGTGGATAAATTGAAGTGACAGTTCATTCCTGTTGATTATGAGCTTGATCTACTAAAGAAAATGCAAAGTTTGAAGCAAGCAGGAAGATCTGTTCAGGAGTATACAGAGGAGTTCTATCGACTCCTCATCAGAACAGGCCATGCAGAAGCTGATAAGGTGAAAGTTGCCCGATACCTTAATGGGTTAAGGCCAAGCATTCAGGAGGAGTTGAATCTGGTTTGAATGAGCAGTATTGAGGAGGCATACCAATTTGCCCTAAAAGTAGAGGAAAAGTTGAACAAGAAGTTCGAGAGCAGATAAAATGGAAGAGGTCGCGGTGGATGATCTGGTGGACGGTCATATGGTGGCCGAAATGAAGATTCGAAAAAGAAGGATGAGGCCAGTAGTAGTCAGAATCAGCGTGGAAATAATTATAATCACTTCCAGGATCAGAATAATAGAGATCAGAGAGGAAGAGGAAGAGGACAAGGATCTGGAAGTGGAGGCTTCTGTGGAATATGTTTTCACTGTGGAGAAGAAGGTCATAGGGCATTTGAATGTCCTCAGTGCCAAGGAAGAATAGATAGAAGAAATGAAGGCCAGGCCAGAGTTGCACATGTAGATGAAGATGCCAGATCATCAAATTCTAAAGATGCTGAAAGAGGAGAAATGTTGATTAACAGAAGAGTCCTGTTGAGTGGTGAGAATGAACCTGAGCAAAGGAGGAGCCTGTTTCGCACCAGGTGCAAGTGTGAAGGTAAATGTTGTGATGTGATCATTGATAGTGGAAGCACTGACAATTTGGTGTCAGAAGAGATGGTGACAAAGTTGAAGCTCAAGAGATAGAAACACCCACATCCATATCGGATTGCCTGGGTACAGGATGACCACAAGGTCATGGTCAATGAACAATGCCTAGTGAAGTTCAAGATTGGCAGATACCAAGATGAGTTATTGTGTGATATCATATCTATGGATGCATGTCATCTGTTGTTGGGTAGACCATGGCAGTTTGATAGATGTGCTGTACATGATGGTCATGCGAATACCTATTCCCTGACAAAGGATGGAGTGTGGCATAAGCTAAAACCATTGAAGGAGACCGAAGAAAAGGTATGTGGTAATGCAAGGATAACTTTTGTTGATGGAAGAAATTTCCTAGATGGTATGAGCCATGAGCATGTATGTTTTGCTTTAATTCCAAAAGCTGATAAAAAGGAAGTAGAAGATGTTCCTGTAGAAGTTGTAGATTTGTTGAATGAGTTTCAGGATATTGTATCCGATAACATGCCTGATGGATTACCATCGGTCAAGAAGATCAGTCATCAGATGGACTTGATTTCAGGAGCGAGTTTGCCGAATAAGGCAGCACACAGAATGACACCTGCAGAAAGTGAGGAGTTGAACAGACAAGTACATGAACTGTTACAGAAAGGATTGATCCATGAGAGTTTGAGTCCCTGTGCTGTACCAGTGGTATTAGCAGCAAAGAAGAATGGAGAATGGAGGATGTGTACAGATTCCAGAGCAATAAACAAGATCACAATCAAGTATAGGTTTCCATTACCACGAATGGATGATATTATGGACTGTTTGAGTGGAGCTGTGTATTTCTCAAAGATAGATCTGAAGAGTGGATATCACCAGATTCGGATTAGAGAAGGAGATGAATGGAAGACTGCCTTCAAGACAAAGGAAGGACTATATGAGTGGTTAGTCATGCCTTTTGGGCTAACCAATGCACCGAGCACTTTCATGCGGCTCATGAACGAGGTTCTGAAAGAATTTCTAGGTAAGTTTGTCATTGTTTACCTAGATGATATTTTGATCTTTAGTAAGACATTGGATGAGCATATGATGCATATTCGTATGGTATTTGAGAAGTTGAGAGAAGAGAAATTGTTGATTAATTTGAAGAAGTGCAGTTTTGTGAAGAAAGAGTTAGTGTATTTGGGATTTGTAGGTTTAGCAGAAGGTCTAAAAATGGACCCAGAGAAGGTACAGGCTATCCTTGAATGGCCTACTCCAAGGAGTGCTACTGAGGTAAGATCTTTTCATGGTCTAGCTAACTTTTACAGAAAGTTTATCAGAAATTTTAGCAGTATTTGTGGACCCTTGACTGAAACAATGAGAGGGGATAGAAAAGAGTTTAAGTGGACTAAAGGAGCAGAAAAGAGTTTTCAATTATTGAAATAAAAAGTTACAGAACAACCTGTTTTAGCACTTCCAAATTTCAATAAGGTGTTTCAAGTAGATTGTGATGCTAGTGGTACTGCAATAGGAGCTGTTATGAGCCAAGAAGGTAAACCTATTGCTTATTTCAGTGAGAAGTTAAATGATGCCAAGAGGAAATATTCTGTTTATGATAAAAAATTTTATGCTATAGTTCAGGCATTAAAGAAGTGGAGACATTATCTACTTCCTAAGGAGTTTGTTTTGTATACTGATCATCAAACTTTGCAATATTTGAATAGTCAAAGAAAATTGAATCAAAGGCATTTGAAATGGGTTGAGTTTTTGTAGAGTTATACATTTGTTTTGAAACACAGGAGTGGAAAGTCTAATAGGGTTGTAGATGCTCTTAGCAGAAGGCAACTATTGCTGACAGAAATGCAGATTGAAGTGGTTGGGTTCAAGGAACTCAAGAATTTGTATCCAGAGGATCCTGATTTTGGTGAAGCTTAGAAAGCTTGTACAGAACCTGTTACTCTAGACAGGACGAAATGGTTGGATTTCATCATCCAGGATGATATGCTATTCAAAGGGAGTCAGTTGTGCATTCCACAAAGTTCTATGAGGGAGAATCTCATCAAGGAGAAGCATAGCGGAGGATTGGCTGGACATTTTGGTTGTGACAAAACCCTTGGTTTGGTTAGTGAGAATTATTATTGGCCACAGTTGCAGCAAGATGTGAAGAAGTTTGTACAAAGTTGCAGAGTATGTCAGATGGCAAAAGGAGTGAAGCAGAATACAAGGTTGTATCAGCCATTATCTGTACCAGAGAAGCCTTGGGAGGATATCAGCATGGACTTTGTTCTTGGTTTACCGAGGACACAGTGGGGACACGATTCAATTTTTGTGGTAGTTGACAGATTTTCAAAGATGGCACATTTTATTCCCTGCAAGAAGACTAATGATGCTGTTCATGTAGCAGAATTGTTTTTCAGAGAAGTAGTGAGACTTCATGGTTTTCCAAAGACCATAGTTTCAGATTGGGACACTAAGTTTGTTGGATATTTCTGGCATACATTGTGGAAAAAGTTGAAGATAGATTTGAAGTTTAGTTCATCACATCATCCACAGACTGATGGACAGACAGAGGTGGTGAATAGGAGCTTGGGAAATTTGCTGAGATGTTTGGTTGGGGATAAGCCAACAGGATGGGATTTGATTTTATCATAGACAGAATTTGCATACAATAATTCTGTGAATAGAAGCATTGGTAAATCACCATTCTAGATTGTATATGGAAGTAGTCCAAGAAATGCATCTGAATTGAGGAAGATAGATAAAGGAGAAATAAGTAGTGCTGAAGCTGAGGATTTTGTAGAACACTTGAAGAACATCCATGAGGAGGTGAGGAAGCATATTACCAAGATGAATGCACAGTATAAGGCTAAGGCAGATGAAAAAAGGAGGTATAAGGAATTTCAGGTTGGTGATGAAGTCATGGTTCATTTGCGGAAGGAGCGGTTTCCAGTTGGTACATATAACAAGCTGAAAATGAAGAAGTTTGGACCATGTAGGATACTGAAGAAACATGATTCAGGAAATGCATATGAGGTAGAATTACCTACCGAGCTAAATATTTCACCAGTGTTTAACATTTCAGATCTGACAGAGTATCATGAAGGAGGTGTTGAAGATGAGATCACAGCAGCACAGTGGAGTATTCTAGCAACTAGTTTAGACACTAAGGAGATCGAAGATATACTGGATAGTCGTGTTGGCAGAAGCACAAGGAACATGACATATGAAGAATATCTGGTCAAATGGAAAGGACGGCCTATTGAAGATTCATCATGGCTGACAAAGGAGGAGGTTAGCCGTCTTGGTTTTCCTCTGCACACCTGAGTCGTGACAGGGTCACTTTTCAAATTACCCCGGGTGTCTGATGCAGGAGCATCCTAGGTGTAAGAGCAATCTTGCATCACCCAAAAATATTTCTATTTTTGTATTCAATAAGGGCTATTTTGTGCAGAGCTGCTATTTATGGAAAGTTACTATTTTTGGTAATTTTTGTATGTGCTCAGAATGATCTTATTTCTTTCTTGGAGGTTCATTTTGGTCATATAAGTCTGCCAGTAAAGTTTCATTGCCAGATCAAGTGTATATTGGAAGATATTGAAGATTTTCGGTATTGGCAGCAGGGTACAGAAACTTTGAACTTAGTTTTGAAGGCTTTAGAGGCCCCGGATGAGGTCAAAAATTTGGGTGATGGGCGCTTCCGTGAATCAAGCCTGTAGAGCGCTTTGTGGCGTTTCCAAAATGGGGTTATAATAGCTGAGTGGGTCAACTGGTGATGACTTATGGTCTTCAGAAGTTGGGCCACCTGAAATGGCAAAAAATAATTTTCTTCAAAATTTCTGTTCGGGTTTCAAAGGTTATCTTGAGCCGACTATGATGTAATAAAATGTAAAATAAAATAATTCTAAGTTGGTCGGCCTTATTGGCTAAAATTCTGGAACCTTCCCAGGTGGTGGAAAATTGCCTATATAAGGAAGGCTGTATTATTGTCTTAGGCAGTTCAGAATAGTTCTGGGTAGTAGATCTGGGTATTGATTCCAGGCTTTGTCCTAAAGAATATTGTAAGGGAATGCCCATGTGGCTTTGCATATTGTAATTCTGAAAGTTTGTAATTCCACCTTTGTGGAGATAATAAGAAGCCAATTTTCTGTTCTTGCATATGATTGTTGTTGTTTCTCTATTTCTGTTATGTGTTTGTGGCATTAAGGGGAGCACCCTTCATCAAGTAGTATAAGACAACAAGCAGTTAAACAAGCAGAAGGAGGTGCATGTGTATTTCAAAGAATCAAATAGAGAGTTCCAATAACTTACCATTCATTGATGAAAAGATGGAGAAATGCCGAGTATTGTCAAAGATGCAAGCCAAAGTGATTGCAGATCAAGTATTAACTCCAGCAGTAGTCGAAGACCATCAAAGAAAAGCCGAGTTCCTTCATAGATTTTTGGAGAGCTTAGGGTTTCATTTTGTGTTTTCTCTAAGAAGACAAACACAAATGCCAAGGAAAGAATAAACCAATTTTTGGAGTCCGCCAAGCAGAGAACCCATTCAATGCATGACAGTGCCAGTTATAGCCTCGAAAACATAAACAAGACACCTTGTGCTTATCCCATTTGATGCATTGTAAGTGGATTGAGGGTCATGTTGACCTCTTCACTTTGCAATAGTTACACTTAGATTTTTATCTAGGTTATTTAATAAAAGTTAGGGTATAGGGATTTGAATTTAATATTAAGTTTTGTATTTAATATTAAAATCTCTTGTTAAAATTTTGGCATGTTTTATTTGTAAAAGGATTAATTCCTTATATTTTTTAGGCCAAAATTTAGGAAGAGATGCATGTTTTGGAGAACTCATTGTAATAGCATATTCTTTGGCACATTTTTAGTCTAGGATAGAGGAGTTTGATTTTTGAATTGTAGGCTAGAGTTGATTATAAAATTGATTTTTTTTGAATCAATTAGAGGTTGTAGATTTTGGAGAGAGGGAATTTTAGTGAACATATCATTCCTAGATGCTTCAAAGGCCATTTTTGTAATCATCTTGTCAAATTTTTGAAGAAATGAACCAGATTCTTTGACTCTCATTGTGTGTACTCATTTTCAATATCGAATCCTATTTTATCTTTTCTAGCAAGTGTTAAAATTGGTTATTATCTGAAAGAAGTGAATGAAATTCTATTCCTTCTGAAGAAAATTAGCTATCCCTAGGCCTTGCATGAGAAATGTATGTTGTTAATTCTCCAAGCTGTTTGTGTTAGAATCCTGATAGCATGAGTTTATTAACCTATATGTTGAACAAAGAATCAGATTGTTAAAAGTATTCGTTTGTAAGTCAGGATTGAAATTCATCTTTTTGAGAAGTCTAAATTATTCATTGGTGTATCACCCTAATCTTTTTAGTTTAGTATTCTTTTCCCTTTTCCCAACAGTTTGTAGATCAGGAAAGTGATATTCCATATTTCATAGGAACCAACCTAGAATCTGGAGATTCCTCTTCATTCATAGTCTACCCATAGCTAGGAGAGGTTTCCATTGTCAGGATAGAATTGTTGTTAGCCTTAATGCCTGATGTAAGGTAACAATTCTAAGCCTGAACACTACTAATGATCATTGTGGTATATGTTGTCCTTTTTATTAACTAGGTGTCTGAATTAAAGGGACTTAGTATGTTTCAAACTGAGAAAACTTTTTTAGATAATGTACTTCATAATAATGTTATTTGAAAGCTTAACAAATTATTTTTGCAGATAATAGCTGACTGGTTTTCACTTTCAATCATTATCAAAGATGCAGATCAAGCTGGTTTCCCATGATAAGAATGTTACAGAAAATGCCAATGATTGCCAACTTTCCAGTTCAAGATAAAAATGGTGATGCATAAATACTGGTACAAATATGTCCTTATTATTTCAAAGTACATTTTCAAATCATAAACATAGTTGTTGCTGAATACAAAAGAGTGCTATAAAATCATAAAGTGTTTACAATTTGTTTTTATTGAGCGTCATGAACCTATGTTCGAACCTCATTATTTAACATTCTGATATTTTTGAGTGTCACAAGCCCGTGCTCGAACTTCATTAACAACAAATAGACATTTTCATCTTGTTGTACTTATCATATTAAGTGCAGATTCAAAATCAATGTGAATTATTTATAGTGGACAAAGCTACAGGATGCAAGCTGAACATAAAATGGAAAATATGTATAAACTGGAATAGAGCATGTGTAACCAGTAGAAGAATATCATAAAGGAAAGAGTACTTATCTACTATGGAAATAAGAAAGTGTGTTGAGCATCTCTCAGTCATAATCACCTTCTAAGGTTTTGCAAAGGTTATGAGAGAAAGATGCAATGGTTTTATGCATAATAGACTATATCTTTAAACTTTTTCACTCATAACCTTGCAACTTTAGTAAGTCATCAAGAGGTGTTTTCATGGTTTCCTGAAGCAATTGTCCATCATGGCCAAGCTCATCATATTTGGTTTGCAAAGTAGAGAATTCACTAGTTCATCAAGTTTATATCTGTTGATTACACAGGGTTCTGTCTATGTCAGCAAAAGAGAGTCAAAAATTTGGATGTTCTATATTATCATAGAATATGCTGAGGTAGATACTAAAATTGATAAAGTTGTAGTTGAAAGTAATTCAAAGTTCCATCAATGTGAGAAGTGTGTTGTTGTGCAATTTCAGGTAATGATCATAAGCTTCTTACTGGTATTCTAGTTATCAAAGTGTGAAGGGATTATTTTTTCCTTTAGTGGACTGAAGAATTCTTATGAACTAGTAACAGTCATGGCTTTAAGAATCAAATGGAATAGTAATGGTTAAAACAGTGACTATTACTGGTTTATAAACAAGTTTATATCTATGCCAGTCATAAGTGCTTCAAATGTGTTCACAGTTGTTAGTGTAACTGTGGTGAACAAGTTTCAGGTTCACAAAATTTTGAACCCATATAGTAAAAGGAGATCAACAGTGTTTGACTGTTATTAAAACCAAGGTTGACATCATTAATAATAGTGGATGCTGAGACAGTGATTGTTGGATACAAATCAAAGCCACGGTTTATACTGATAGTGAGTTCAAAATATAAACAGAGAATATCAATGAAGGCAACAACACTTCAAACCGGCAACTGATGCTAAGTTATAAACCCAGCTCATGGGTGGTAAGCAAGTCACAACATGATGAACAGTCATAGTATAATAAGCATTACACACAGTGAGTACCTCATATGGCATGTGAACTGTGGCGAACAAGTTCAGGTTCATAAACCTTCAAACCCGCATGTACAAAATAATAGATAAACAATAGTGAGTTCAACAAAACGCATGAAGCCATATTGAATAAAGCCCATGTAAAGATGGGGAATAATAGGTATAATGCATGAAGCCATGAAGCCGCGGTTATAAGCCAAAGCGGAAGAAGATGCAAGTTAAGGAATAGTTCAACAGAGATGCATAACAATAGATGTCGTAGAGCATGATATGGGTGTGTGTGTGTGAAAATTGTACCTGATCTATAGACATAACACTTTAGTAAAACATTAGAGGTTAGCTAAAATCAAAATCGTGCAAAATTGAAATCTAATTTAACCAAGCAATTTACTGCCTTCTAGTAGCTGCGAGATTAATGTTCTCAAATTGTAATCGAGATCAGTGACCTAGATGACACCTAAATGAAGGATTTGAATGCAATTGATCTAGATATGAAATATGAATGCAATTAATCTATTTTTTTTGGATTTTCTATGCAATAAGAATGAAAAACTGATATGAAACTGATCTATATGAAAAACTTGATATGAAACTATCTAAGAATGATATGCAAAAAAAAAAGATTGATCTCACAAAGATGTTGATTCGCAAGAGCTTTGATTCTCCCAATTCCAATTCTCCAGTGTGATTGTGCAAATTTGTGGATGCAAATTTGAGAGATTAATTATGAAGAGCTGAGCCTTATTTTTATAGAAATCCAAGGCTTTGGATGTGCATGAGAAAAAGCCATCAATCACTCAAATAACTCAGGTTGATTTTTGAGTTATTTTTAAATAAAGATAATTAAGTCACAAAAATCATGCAAAAGCACAGTTCAACTCGAATTAGAAGTTTAGATCAAATTTAAAACTCAAAAAGATGTTGAGTTTCAAAAAGCTAACAACTTGCATTGATTTTCCAATTTTGAGTTTAATTGGTCCTTGAATGTGCACATGGATAATTATGATTTAATAAATAAATAAAGTGATTTATGCTCAACTTAATTGCTTTTTGAAATAAAATAATTAATTTATGGGTTAATTAACTATTTTACCAAACTTTTATTAAAAATTATATTATTAAATAATGACAACATGCTTTAATTAATTAAATAAGAATTTAATCAATTATTCATAGGAATTTTGATTTATTATCAAAATTAAATAATACAATTAATAATAGATAGAATTAAATTTAATTAAACAATTAAGTGGCAAATATTAAATCTAATTAATTAAATATGCAAAATATTTAATTAATCAAATTTTAGGATAAATATGATTTATTGCCAAATAATTATAAAATTAAAGATAATTATGATAATTAGGAATATTGCTAGGAATATTCCCCAATGCAGAATTTAAGATAATCAATTAGGATTCGATGATGTTTAGATGTGCCTTAGATTAGGACTTCGATGTTGATTTCATTCGATTTGTAGATATAGAAGATTAATGAACTTATAGCCCATTTTTGGGGTATTACATTTTGCCCCTCTTTGAATTACTGTGCGAAGCGCAGTGGTTCAAAGATAGTCTGTGTTTGATAGAGATATGAAACTGATGTTTGAAATTGAGACAGAAGCTGATTGATATTGATTTGATATGGAGATAATAGGTCCTGAATGACCAAAGATAATGTTTACTATAACAACAAATGAACCTATGATTGCAAAAAAGTGTCAAAATGCCTGATTCCAAACCTTAGGATTGCAAAGAAGTGAGTGACCCGTTCTAGACTCGATTGTCTTAGCAGAACTAGCAGGTATCACATGCAAACCCTTCAGTTGTCGAAGAACCAAGGAAAGAACACTATGATCTGATGGTTGCAAAAATTGATACAGTTTACAAGATTAGGAGAATACCAGATTGATATGGATCTTGATGAATCTGATATGCCCCAAGTGATGATAGATTTGCCTCGAGCATTGAGGACTTTTGATGAATCAGCAACTAGACGTGATTTTTTGTCTTGATTACTGATGAAAGATATTGATAGATAAAAAAAGATATGATTTCAAATTTGATTACAGACTTTGAATGATATGCCATACCATGCCCCCTTCGGGATTAAAATTGAAATCTGACAAGAAAAGTCAGTGTTGAGAGTTTAGAAGCATGTTAATTGATTTGAGAAGTGGTTAAACACGTCCAGTGAATGCATTCTACATCGTTAGAAGGTCCCAAAAGACCAAGTTTAAATTTTGATTGTTTGATGTTAGATAATCAGTTAAGTTGAATACTAGATCTCTGTGATGATCGAAGGTCGAATATGCAAGTAGTTAATAATATGAATGATCTCAGATTTGAATTTTGATCCCGAAAAAGGTTTCTACTTGCTGCTTCATTGGAGGAACCTTCGTGTGGGATTTAGCTCTTGTTAGATTGGAAGAATTGATATGAAGAATTATTTAAGCATTGAAGTTCATTTAGCCATTGTGAGATCATGCAACATGCAAAATGCAATGAGACATGCAAAATGAAATGCAACCTAAGACCTAGGACCTAGTCACTGATCATATGTCAATTTGTTATCATCATTGAACTTTTAGGTAACCGGATAAATCAATACAATGCCCACTAGCTATGAAACCATAGACATATGAATATCAATTTGTATGTGCATGAATCAATACAACACCCTTTGGTCAAACAACCATGGACGTATGAATATTCATTTTGTTTTCAGAATGTCAGAGTAGATATAAGCACCAAGGCACAAATGCCAGGATGACCTGAATATCATGTCCATTTTGATATAGCAATTTGTATAAGCATCAAAACATAAACATCGTGATGACCTGAATATGCCTTGCATTGTAAACACATCAAATAGTCAAGAGATCATTCTAGATCCACTGTGAATTACCCGTAGTGACCCTTTATCATTCACATCCTTAGGCAAGATCGCGTTTCACAGTAGGAGAAAGAACTCACTCAAAAAAGACAACAGTTAGATCAAACTTCTTTGAATTTTTTGGGTATCAATGGTCGAGGTACGCATGGCCATCCAATTCGAGATAGAGGCTCTTATAGTCGGACACCATTTCAATCCGAAATTTCCAAAGTTGTTAGATTTTCACATACAAGCAAAAGACAAAGAAAAGATTATGCCCCTAGTCATCACTCTCTAAATCCTATAAAGGACATCATCGAAGAGCTTGAAGGGACATAATATGCAAAAATCTCAATGTGAATCAATAAGCATACAAGGAGATAAAAGCATGTAAAAAGTATAGATTGTTTTCAGTTTTCAGTTTGATGTTTGATTGCGTTGTTGTAGATGCAAAATCCTTTCTGGAGACAAGACAGACTTGACTGACTCAAATGAAGCTTCAAATGACTCTGAGTGGATATGATACATCTCAGATACATGGGAGACCATAGGATATGACATTGATTGCCCCCAAGTGTTAAACATTGATAGGATATAGATGCTTGAGCTGATTGGTGTACAGACCGACTTATTGAAAACTGGAAATGCAAAAACAAACTAGGAGATATGTACAAACTAAAGCAAGACTAAAAGCTAGGAAAGACCAAGATTGCACTGATAGATGGAGCATTTGGAACAAGTGGCACCCGTTTGCCAAGTTTTCACCATCTTGGCAGAGATTCTATTTTTGCTACCAAGGCACCTGTTTCCAGGTTTTCACCAATGCACTTTTTTTTTTTTTTTTTTTTTGTATTTTTCATTTTTCAATTTTTTGATATTTCTGATTTTTTTTGTACTATTGATTTTTTTTTAATTTTTTTTGTGAATCATCAAGGCACCTATTGCTAGGTTTTCACCAAGATGTTCATTTTTTCAGGACTTTTTCTAATTTTTAAGATTTTTTTTTAGGACATTTTACCATAGACGAAATGCCTTAGGCATAGAATTTCTTCAGATGGAGAACGTTGATTGGTTCTCAGAGCTGTTCTCCCTCAGTCATTGAGAGTTGATAGGCACCAGAGCCAAAAGTAGTAGTGATGACAAAGGGACCCAGCCAATTGGGTTTAAACTTCCCCTTGCGTTCTCGATGTGATTGATTTTTAGGATTTTCTCTCAAGACTAGATCACCAACTTGAAATTCTCTGTGTCTGACTTTCTTGTTGTAGCCTCTAGACATTCTCTTCTGATATACTCTAAGATGATCATACGCTTCTTGTCTGTGTTCATCTAGTAGTTCCAGTTCTTGTAATCTAGACACTCTGTAGTCATCATCAGTTACTAGACCATGCATTCTGATTCTGAGTGATGGGATTTCAACCTCAATAGGTAGTACTACTTCAGACCCATAAAATAAAGTGAATGGTGTAGCCCCAGTAGGCATTCTGATACTAGTTCTATAGGCCCAAAGAGTTGGATTGATCATCAGATGCCAGTCTCTTCCTATTTTATTAACTATTCTGTGCAAGCTCTTCAATAGATTTTTGTTAGAAGCCTCTGCTTGTCCATTCCCTTGTGGATAGTAGATAGAAGACCAATGTTGTGTAATCTTGAATTTAGCACATAAGTCATCTAGATCCTTGTTTTTGAATTGTCCCCCATTATATGTGATTATAGAGTGAGGGATCCCATATCTGCAAATGATGTAGTTCAGGATGAACATAGATATCTATTTCCCCATTGCTTGTGTTAGAGGAACTGCTTCTACCCATTTTGTAAAATAATCTGTAGCTGTGATTATATGGGTATGTCCATTGGAAGAGTGCGGATGGATAGCACCTATGAGATCAAATGCCCATTGTTGAAAAGGCCATTGTGTAGTAAAGGGAATCAGATCTCTCCCTGGAGCATGAATCAAGTTGCCATGTACTTGACACTGTTGACAATTTTTAGCAAATTTAATAGCCTCTTTCTCCATTTCAGACCAGTAGTACCCAGCCCTAATAAGTTTTCAAGCTAACATTAAACCATTCGAGTGTGACCCACATATACCCTCGTGGACTTCCTCTAATGCACGTTGAGACTCTTCCTGTTCTAAACATCTAAGTAGTGTACCATCTAGACCTCGTTTGTACAGGTCATTACCAATGATGACATATTAGGATGTGGAGCGGATAAGGTTTCATTTCTCAAAATGGTTAAAAGAATTAGGAATGATTTGGTCATGGAGATAGGAGAATAGATTTTTGTAGCGGGATGAATCATAACCTACAATGGTGCAGATCATGTGGGTTTTAGGGGAGTCATATGCAGGATAGGATAGGGCTTCCACCAGGAACTCATAGCGTAGTTCATGTTCGGGCTGCTGTAAGAGAGTAGATAATGTCTCCATTGCATCAGCAACCTTATTCTCCATTCTAGGTATTTGCTCAAATGTGATAGATATGAAATATTTCTTTAAATCATCTACCATTTTCTTGTAAGGAATGAGCTTTTGATCTTTGGTTTGGTACACATCATTGACTTGGTGGATAACCAGTTGTGAGTCTCCATGAATGTGTATCTCGGTAACTCTCCAATGTATTGCCATTTTCATACCATTGAGAAGTGCCTCATATTCTATAATATTGTTTGTGCAAGGAAACTTTAATCTGAATGCTTTTGGTATCGAGTATCCTTGAGGAGTGATGAACAATATGCCTACTCTAGATCCATTCTATGTGTAGGAGCTATCAAAGAATAACTGCCATTCTCTAGAAGAGAGGTGCATGATAAAGGAATCAGGAAATTCCATTTGCATGGGTGTATTATCAAATAGTGGTGCTTCAGCTAATTGATTAGCAATGACCTATCCTTTGATAGCTTTTCTTTCAACATATTCAATGTCAAATTTGCTCAAGAGCATGACCCATTTAGCTAATCTACTTGTGAGGGTAGCTTTGCTTAGTAGGTACTTCAGTGGATCAATCTTAGCTACCAAATGAGTGGTATGAGCTAACATGTAATGTCTTAGTTTTTGTGATGCAAAGATCACAGCTAGACATGCCTTCTCTATCATTGAGTAGTTCTTCTCATAGGTCACTAAGGTTCTGCTGATATAGTAGATGGCTCTTTCCTTCTTGTTCTCATCATGCTGTGCTAGTAATGCTCCTAGTGATGTATCTATTATGGAGACATATAATATTAATGGCTTCCTATGAATAGGAGGCATCAAGATAGGAGGATTCGAGAGATAATTCTTGATATGATCAAAATTTTTTACACAGTCTTCATTCCATGTAAAGGTCACACCTTTATGTAATGTCTTTGTGAAAGGTTGTGATATGTCAGCTAACTGTGATATGAATGTCCTGATAGATTGCACTCTCCCTTGCAAAGTTCACATTTGACTGATATTCTTGGGAGGTTGCATCTTGATGATAGCCTTGACTTTAGCCAGATCAACTTCAATACCTTTCTTTGAGACTATGTATCCCAGGAGTTTTCCAAAAGTGACACCAAAAGCACACTTCTTAGGATTTAGTCGGAGACTAAATTTTTCCATTCTCTCAAGGATCATGCTCAAGTCAATTAGATGTTTAGTTCTGATCATTGATTTTGCTAAGGTATCATCAACATGATCCTCCATTGTTCTATGCATCATATCATGAAAAATAGATGTCATTGCTCTTTGGTATGTAGCTCCCGCATTTTTGAGTCTGAATGACATAACATTCCAATAGAAGGTTCCCCACGCACATGTGAATGCAGTTTTCTCTTGGTCTTCTGGAGCAATTTTGATTTGGTTGTATCCAGAAAAACCATGCATAAGGGAATACATTTCATAGCCCGCAGTCATGTCCACTATCATATCAATGTTAGGTAGTGGAAAGTCATCCTTAGGGCATGCTCTGTTCATGTCTCTAAAGTCCGTGCACACTCTGATTGAACCATTTGGTTTTGAAATAGGTACAGTGTTGGAGATCCACTCAGCATAGTCTATGACACAGATGAATCCAGCTTTTAGGAGTTTTTCTAGTTCTTCTTTGACTAAGAGTGCAACATGAGGATGCATCTTTCTCAATTTTTGCTTGATTGGTTTTACTCCAGGAGTAATGGATAGATGGTGCATAATGAGATTGGGATCCAATCTTGGCATATCTGAATATTTCCATGCAAAATTGATTTTTTTTTCTGATAAGAATGTAGTGAATTTCTGTTTCTCTTCTTCTGATAGAGATTGTGGTACATGTACCAATTGTGGTTCCTCTGTTGTACCCAAATTGATGGATTGAGTGGGCTCAATCAGAATTGGAGATCTATCCTGTAAATGACTCGAAAGGACATCAAATATCTCATCCTTAGGCACCTCAGAGAGGTTTTCACCTTCAGATACGTCTTTTCTTTTTACTTTTTTAGGTTTTGAGACTGCCACAAAGTGGTTTTCACCCTCAGAACTCTTTTTCTTTTTCTTTTTATTTTTTTGACTAAGATATTTGATGTCCGACTCGGTCATGCTGATGCTCGGTTCACTGATGGAAGTCCTCATAGGCTCGACTGCATTGAGGTAACAAGCAAGGGCATAGTCACTGGAAAAGGTGTAAACACCATGGCTTGGGTTTGTGGAAGTTTGGTCGATAAGATCAGGGTGTTGGATAGTCAAAGCGGGAAAAGCTTGGGATATGGTGTTCATAGATGTGGATATGTCATCATTGGTCCTAACCTGACACTCAAGTTCAAAGGTGATATTACAGCTCAAAATGTTTAACTCGTGAATAGGCTCAATGTTATCATGGGAATCCTCTTCAACCATAGGTGGATCAGACACGTTAAGTTCATTATTTCTCTCTAGACCTAAGTTGGGTTGAGATACATATTGGTGAATAACATCAATATATTTCTCTGTGATAAGCTCATCTTCTGCTAGAATGGCTCCCCATTCATAGTCATTTGACTCAACTTCTGATTCAGGAGCTCTAGGAAATCTAAGAAAATGTGTGAAGTCAGGATGAATACCCCAAGAAGGATTACCCTCAGTCTCTGACTTGAATTCATATTCATGGGAATTAGTGTCAGAATAACTACTCTCTGCTTCTGGATTAGTTTGATCACCTTCGAGATTGGCTGGTTCTTGTGGTGCAACCATCTCTTGTGCTATAGTAGGTTCTTGTGTTTCTACTACATTAATTCTTTTGATAGGATCATCTTTATCATCAAGAAGATCTTTGATCTCTTTAGGCAATTTTTCATAGGGGATGAGTTCTGAACTATCTGAATCATCATCTGAGGGTTCTGTCTCTTCTTTCTTGAGAAGGGGTTCTCCTAGTGCAATTTGTTCTATGACATGAGAACAACCACCTTTGAGATGATAAGGTCTCTTTGTAAAGCCTAAGCCTGCAGTATCTTTGTTTGTTCTACCAGTATGTGGAATGGGTGTCACAAGACCCTTTCCTCTGATTCCTATAGGTCCTTGAACTAGATACCCCATCTTAGCTATCAATTTGTTCCCTGGACTGTATGAAGTAGAAGGGATTTTAGGTGCTACAGATTCGCTAGTTTGAACAATTTTGGATTCAGAATCATCTTTGTATAGCCATGCAAGCACAGCTTCATCCTCTTCAAATTCTTGTTTGGATACTTGCTCTACCACAAAATTTCTTTTGTATGCTTCCATAGGTTCCTTAGGTTCTGATTTAGATTGCTTCAAAGATTGTCCATATGACTTGGGCGAGATAGGGAGAGATGTCAGAGACAAGACTGGCTCTATAGTGTATTCTCCCATCCCATTTTCTTTGATATTGATCTATCATTGCATTTCACATTGCATACATATATACCAATAAAACATGTGCACATTCATTTACATAAATAAAGGAACCATGTACATCTCATACATATCCATGTGCATCTTGTATCTAATTCATACATTAATCATATATGAAACATCTCATAAAGCATAAACATCTAAAGAAATATGTAACATGTACAATGATACCAGAAGATGATATCTATATATATATATATATATATATATATATATATATATATATATATATATATATATCAATGGAATGTCAGTCTACACAAAAATGGTGCTACTTGAGCACAGTCTATCAAAAAATGGGCTACAATATATCATCAAATGCATCATCATCTAGCTCTATGTGTCACCACTTGGAGGAGGTGGAGGAGGTGGCATATCTCCCTATAGGGGAGGTCCCTATGGTGGAGGCCCCTTGCCCATGCCCTAGCATACTCTAAAAATGGTTGAACCCACTCCACTAAATTTGGAACTACATTGACATATGCTGCATAATAATAGGCCAATTGGGTGGCCTCATATCGGGTCTCTATCTGAGATCTAGCTAGTGCATTCCATAGCTCTCTGATCTCTTGGTCCCTCTCTATAATTTCGGTGTCCCGGATGGTGACCTGTATGTCCCTCTCTCTTTGCACCTACTAGACCCTATCTTAGCTCTTCCATAGAGCCTCCTATAGGCATGCAACCTAATCTCTTGGGATGGTCCCTGTGCAGCCTGATCCTGCATATCTGTATCCTTGACCTGTGCCTCCTTGTCAGGAGGGTGCTATTGTGATGTATCCCCAGTCCTCTTCCTAGTGGATCTATCATGACCACCACTGGGACCCACACCTAAATCTATACCCACCGGTGTAGGAGGAATGTTTGTTTGGCTAGTCCTCTGTTTGAGTACCCACTACTATTGTGCAACCTGCTCCTATACAACCTGCTACTATGCAACCTACTGTTGTGCAACCTACTACTACTGTGGTGGTAGCTGCACCACCTGTTGTGCCTATTGAACCATGCCAATAGGATCTATGAATTGGGTATAAGGATGTGCTAATATGTGATCCTTGTATGCTGGTGTCATCCCAGCATTGGTCACACCTACCAGATAATCCCACCGAGTTGGTGGTACTCGTGCCTCAATCATGCAACATCCTTGATCTAACCTCTATTGCGAGCCCTTCTTCACCTCATTGGTGAAGTGAGCATAGGTGCAGTACTCCTATGATATGTCCTGAGACCTACCAAACTACCTCAGAACCCATGATAGAGGGAATCTCTCAATAATACTAATGGTACACCCGATCAGAGGATGTGAGCAAAATATGTGTGGGAGCTCATGTCAAGCATCATCACATACCCCTGTGTCTACCCATGGCCGCCAGACCACTACAACCATGCCATCTATTTGTGCTTGCCATTGCTTGGTCTTACCCAACACTGGCTAGGTCATCAGTCTGGCATTCTAGTATATATATGGCTCCAATGGCTACTTGGTATCATGAAACACTAGCTTGGATACAGGGAGATGCTCCCAGGCCCATATCTGAAGAACAAAAAATCCTGCAGCCATGGTCTGAGAACCTCAATACATGATCTTGTGCATCTTGTGATACATTTGGGATAGCATACACTTTCCCCATCTGAATCTCAGGGCTAGTTTATCCAACATCCACTGCAGCATGTGCCCCTAGCTGCACTCTAGTCTATGCTGTCCTCAATCTGACATAAGATAATAGCCTAGAAATACTATCAATACAACTGCCAATCTATGTCCTGCTCCATACTGGATGACCAATTCATCCCATGCAATGGCCCAACCCAACACTAGCTTATCCTAAAATATGGTCCTCAGTGCCAAAGTTCCCGGCCTCAGCTGAACATCATACTCCATGCGTGCGTCATGGAAGGGTACTCTAAGAATCCTATATATGTCCTCTTGAGTGACTATCATCTCCCCCACAGGCAAGTGGAACATGTTTTTCTTCGAATGGAAATGATCAATGAGGGCCCCTAGTAATCCATGATTTACCCTAATGTCAGGTATATCACGTAGGTACGATAATCCCAATCCATCAAGATGTGCCCCCTCTGCATCATCTAGATGTTGCACTAAATCTCCTATGACGAGGTGATGAGATTGAAACATGATATTTGGGAAGTCAACCTGCAATGCAAGTGACAACACTCGATCAGTATCTCAATCATGATGTTTCTCAATGCAAAACACAACAATGGAAACTATGGACCTATCCTAAACTACCTATCAGATGCTCTACTTAGCTGAACTTACGTAATTTTGATGCAACTTGGACAAATGCTCTAAAACTTTGCAATAATTTTTTGCATGAGGAAGTAGGATCCTTGCGCGAGGTTTCACTGCCACGTGAGATGTTATCTCTGTTTGTGCGAGGAATCCTCACTGAGGGAGATTTCTCACGCGACATCGACGACCACCTTGTTGGCACTTGAAAATTCAGGCCAAAAATGTTAGGGAATTATAATACATATTGGTTATATTTTGTAAATTTCCTATGATAAAAAGGTTGAAATAGATAAAAATTGTATGCATTTATTGTTTCTCACTCCCATGTATTAGGTTGTAAATGTTTCATCTTATGCATTTTGGTTGTTTGATATTGATAGTTTTGAAAAAATAAATAAAAATATATAAAATGAGGCCAAAAAGGCAGCGAGAGGGAGTTGAATACTCAACCTCTCGAGCCGACCTAGCTAATCCTTCACCCCTTACCAACTAGTCTACATTATTCTTCGAAAGGATTAGGGGAGAAGTATTTACTTATTTTAATTATATGTGCAGGTGAGAGATCAAAGTCACTTTTCACACAGGGAGTTACCTCTTCCCTAATTATTTTTATAATTTAATAATATGATTATTATGATATTTTGTATTTATATATTGTCTATTTTTAATGTTAAAAGGAAAAAAGAATGGGGAGAGGGAGTTGAACACTCGACCTCTTGACCCATTCCTTCTTTCCTACCTAACTACCCAAACCTATTCCCTTTACCAACTACTCTACATTATTCTTCAAGAGTCTATGTGTAGAAATAAACATATAAATATAAGATAATTGTATTTCTTTTATAGTAAATTATTA
Organism: Chamaecyparis obtusa; assembly: GCA_027943335.1. NCBI lineage: Eukaryota > Viridiplantae > Streptophyta > Pinopsida > Cupressales > Cupressaceae > Chamaecyparis > Chamaecyparis obtusa. The sequence continues at coordinate 1,134,248 of BSBK01000325.1, read as the reverse complement.
AAATTAATATTATTTGTTGGGAGGAATTTTCAATATTGTAATTTTAAGTTATATGGCATGGTAAGTTTGTTATTTAATTAATTTATTTACCATGTAACTTAACTTCTTTTCATTTTCACATTTTCACCTATAGTTCATATGAAATACTTTTAGGGTGAAGTAATTTTATTATTATTAAGCTTTAATTGTGCATATTTTGTAGATTAAATTTTGTATTATTAGGGTTTGAATAATGATTAATCATTTCCCTAAATGTAACTTCTCACTTTTGTGTCAATTTAATTTTAGGGTTTTGATATGTTATTTCTTTGTTTTTTCTATTTTATTTTTTACTTAACCTTCTTAATGTTAATATTTCTACTATCTTAGTGAATAGATTTTATTAAAACAATGTAAGAAATTATATGTTTTTAGGGTTACTTTTATAAAATAATCTTTAGGGTATCCTAATCATATTATCATTCTATTTTTGAAATATTTTATTAGGGTGATTATTTTATAATCTTAATGTATTAGCCCTTAAGTGAATAGATTTCATTTTAGGGTTAAATCTATTTTTCATTAAGTGGGCTTTATTCTTAAATGAGTGCATTATGTTTTATTTATCACATTATATAAGTCCTTCATTAGGATTAAAGTATAATAGCATTTGCATTCTCTTTTATTTTGATCCTTATTTAAATTTTTAATTAATTTTTATACCATCAATACATTACATATCTTATGCTTTTATTTTTAGGTTAAGATGCACTAATGTTGATTGTTTTTGTGTGCAGGAAACTAATAGATAAACTATTATGCACAGGATATCAGAATGAAATTAATTCCAAGGAAGATTTTCCTGAACAATCATTGTAATAGTTTATTAGGCATATTCTAGGGTTAGTTGCCAGGATTAGGTCTTGTGAAAGGGTATGTCTTTTCACATGAAACCTTTGATAATATATTTATAGTGAAACATTTGTAACAAAGAGGGCATCATCATTTTTTTATCAACATTGAAATATTTGAAACTAGTGCATGCTTTTATTCCGAAACCTTATGGGATACTATGGATCAATACACGCAGATCGAGTGATTTTTCAAGCTTAATACAAAATCTTTGTTCAAAATTCATCGGTGATATCTATTCCTCTGTGTTATTTTGAATTGGTTCTTTGGATAAAGTATCTTTACTTTCTTTAAGATATTTGATTTATTATACCGCAAGATCAAATAGGAATTGTAGAACTATATTCACTTGGTTTCTCATTGTGTATGGCTAAGTGTGCCTTTTGAATATTGCAAGATTCAATTGGTCTATCCTTTGAGGATTAAATTCCTTTTGAATAGTTGTCTTCCTTTTTAGTTTGTTGTTGTTAATTAATCATTTTCTTGAAGTGATCGATTTATTTTAAATTTGTCTCCAAAGTTATACGTTTTGATTCAAAGTGTCACATTGTCGTTAATAGATTGAACTAGAGGAATTTTATCATTGATCATCAATTAAAGAAATCACACATAGTAATCATATTGAGGATAAGGAATAGGCACTAGTCTTTATTATAAATTTAGTTAAGATTCATTATCTTTTTGTATCAAAGCAAATCTGCTACTTTATTTACAAAACATTAGATTAGGTTTAGTGTTAGTTCATAGCTTTAGTTTAACTATCTGCCTATTAAGATACTCAGTTACATTATCTTCCGAGGATCAGTAACCTCTTTGGAAGAAATTTTATTGTTTACGCACATTGTTTTTGCAGTTAGACAGTATATTCAGTTTAGGCCTACTAGCCTTGGTTCGATTGAACCAGAATTGCAGAGGCATTTATTGTGCCTATCAGTTGGCCTCAAAACAACTAGCATTTTTGAGCCCCAACAAATTTGGCGACTCCGCTAGGGACACCTATTAGTGAAAGTCAGTTTCAAAATTTTTGGTTAGTGTTGTAAAGACTCTACTGGGAAGAAGGATTCAAAACAATTATATATTCCTCATAGGAAGTGAGGTGGTGACTCTAGAACTCAATTCGAGGCAAAGCCTATGTTAGGTATAATATCTCTAAAGAACAAGCGGTTCACTGAATTGGAACTAAACTATGAAGGGAGAATTACAAGAAGTGACAATGATCGTTTAAATTTTTTCCTAATCCAATGTATAATATGGATGATGAGCAAGGAGACAATAATGATCATTGTGACAAGGCTCAAGGGCTTGCAAAGAATAATGAATGTGATTTGAATGATGTGCAGAGACAATCTGTGCGTGATGGAAAAGCATATAGTCTATTTAATAATGCTGATTACCCCCAGTATGGTGAAGGTTCACAATATTGGAGGGAAAATAATGATCAATTTTATCATAATTTTAAAAATGTGCATAATAGAAGTGTCTGTGGTTTGTTAGATAATGACAGATATTTTCAAGACGTTAATAACATTCATCCTCTGCAAAGAGGTGGTGAGATAAGAAGGCAATTTGGTGATTATGTGCAAAATAATAATAATTTGCAACCAGAAGTATTCTCGCAGCAACTTCAAAGTGTGCATTATCAACAACAGCCAAATACAGGTAACATGTGTGACAGAAGTAATAAAACCCAGCAGGAAATATCTGCACAAATCTTGTACTCACATCAGCAAAGAAACAAAGTATGTTACCCTAATTCACATACGCAAGAGGATGAGGAATATGTGAAAAATGAAAAATGCAATAAATTTTTTTATGAACAGCCAGATAATGGCCAGCTTGTGCAAAGCTAGGAGAACGTATTAAATGTTCCTGGAAAACAACAAAATGATGATCTATATTATCAAGAGTTACGAAAGCAAATGCATAACCCTAAGTTTGCGCGGAGTGAGGATAAAATGAAACATTGTGTACATGCTTTGGAAGACCGAGGAGAAGATTGGAGATTTTCAAAACAGGTTACACAATTTGAAAATGCAGGCAAGCAGCCCAACAAGGGTCATAGACCTACACAAAAGGAATGTTATTATAAGGATGATGATAATATATGTGAGAAAAACTAAATACCATGAGATGCAAGTAATACTTACCCTTTTGCGCAAAAGAATGCCGGATATTATAAGGATTATCCTTATGTCAATGATTTGCAACACCAATGTACTGATTCATGTGAGGACCCAAATGGCAGTTGTGAACTTGTGCAAAAGCATGGAGAAGGAGGAAATAATTTGTTATTTCATTTCAAAGTCCAGCATAGATCTCAAAGACCAAGTACTCATCCGAGGCACCAACTTACGCAACAAGTAGATCAAGCTAGTCAAAAGAATAATAATAGGCGATAATGCCAGTACAACCAGTAGCCTGGTATGAAATTCACGCAGCCAAGAGGAGTTGCGAAAGATACACATGATGATGACACGCAGCAAATTGATTTGTGTAATGAATGGCAGAAAGCTACTGATAACATACCTTCATACAACGCCAGACATGACATTTACAATAAGCAATGTGAAAATGAACCTTATCTTCAATCTGGAAATTTTTCATGTGGTCAAAACATTTTGGCTAGAGATGTGTATGGAGGAGAGAATGAGAAGTTTCACATTTTACAAACCCATCATCAAAGTTATCATGCAACACAACATTATCCACATGAACAGCAAGAAGAATATGAAAGTAAACAATCTATAAATGTGTTAAAGGAAAGTGAGGATTATAAACATAGTAAAATTCAACAAGTTAATAAAAGGATTTGTGAACAGCACAATGTTTTTAAACCTACACAAAGGGAGTGTTACCAGTATTTCACACAACCTCAACACCAATTTGCGCAACAACATGCATATGCTTCGGGTGAGCAAATAGATTATATGGGGCAGGTAAACAAATATGATATACATTACCAACTTGAGTAGAAATGGAGTGTTAAAGAGCAAAGTGTTAACAATGATTATTATAATAGAAAGGTTACAGATTTTATTGCTCATAAAGACCAGTTTGCATGAGATCAAGACAACCATCATGGAGTTGGTATTCATCAGCATATGCAACAACACATGAATAGTGATTCACGCCAAAAGGGGCATTGCATAGAGCTAAGTAACTAGTGGAATGAAGGAGACACTTCAATTAAATATCACGTTGGTCATTACATTCAGGATGCTCGCATGTTTCCAGATAAAAGGTGTATACAAAGACAAATTCAAACATCATTTACTCGCCAGCCTATGCAGAAGAGTGACATGCATTTTGGGGATTATTCTCATCTTGCAGATCCACGTGGGAGCCCAAATAGTGGTCATGAAGTTGCGCAAAAGCTGGAGAGGGATAAACATTCAATAAATAATAGGTATTGGGAGGAAGAAGCCCACTACTGTGAAGACCGACACAAATATGCAGCTAAATCTATGCTAAATCAAGGAAATGAACAACAAAATTGTATATATGAATCTATGAAAAAATAGTGACACATGTTGAATTTGGGATATGAAAATATGCAAGGAAATGAGATAAACATGCAGCAGCTTTCTCAGCATGATGATGATGAGGATTATCAAATGCACGAGGGAAACACTCTCTAGATTTTGCAAGGCAGAAAGGATTACCTAAAAGACAATAATCATCAAAACTGTTACATACGAAAGCTAGACAAGGATTATATGCTTACATAGAGAAGGGAATATGCCCAAGACCATGATACTTATGCTGGGAACTATATGGCACATCAATATAATAATCCAATGCATTATGATATGCAACTCATGTAGCTAGCAAGTCATCACCAGCAAATGAATCATAAACATTACCTGGAGATGTGTGAGAAATCCAACATGATCACAAATAACCAGTATATTAGAAATGGTGGTAGATATGAAAACGTGCCAAAGATTGGAAGTGTAAACTAGCACGTCAGTATTGGAGCCGAATGTGGAAGAGAACAATCAAATAAATTTATTCATGCTTGGAGTGATGTAAATTATGATGGGAGGTGTCCGAATGAAATGCCCGACACAAGAAATACATATAATGTGAATTGTCTGAATGTGAATAATGAGGATTATCCAATTTTGGGTGAAAACTTGCAGCCAAAAAGAGATTACATACAGAGACAGGAACAAAATTATGTTAATCCGCAACATCGAAGAACTCAAACACAACAAATTCATGTGCAACAAATCAATTATGTTAACCTTTATGATCCATGTAAACAACAACGTGATCCACATGATATGCATGATGGACATAATACAATACATTGGGAGAGCCGAACGCAACACTTTGGAGACTTTCCTAAGCAGCCAAACGGTATGCATGAAGAAAAATATGGTATGAAACTTAACCGGGGTAATCAAGTAAGTATGAATCAACAGAATTGCACATTGCTGCAAGATAATATGAAACATCAAAATCACGATATGCAAGGTAAAAAATGGGTACAATCTTTCAATATATGCAATAAAGTACATATGCAAAATAAAATAAATGATGAAGTGCATGATTTACTTGGCAATACTAAACATGTTGATGCATATGATCAAAATAATTTAAATTATTATAATGTTCATGACCATAATGCTACAAATTATAAATTATCTGACAATATGAAAAGTTGTCATAATATGCAGAACAGGGATACCAACCTTAATCAAAATGGCGGAAATCTTATATACCAGCATCATGCACAAGGCCAATAGAGTATGAGGCATCAAAGTCAAGATCATGGACATTATAATCATCAAGCTCACATAGATCAATATAGTGATGAGGCAAATCAACACCAGGAGAATGAATCATGCATGTCTCCCTTGAATGCATTCATTACTTTAGAACGATATGATAACAAAAATATGGTGAATTTGTTTATGAGGATGATGGATGTCTTCCGCAAAATACCTTCTGATATCAGGCCAAGTTTTTCAAAAAAAATATGTAGTTTAGGAGTAACTCATGAACAGGTAGATCATTTTCTTAAAATTGTATATGAGGATCAGATTTGTGCGGAGACGAGTGAAACATGTGGTGAAGGAAATCTATTTATAAAGGGTTTAGAAAAGAATGAAGATTTTTCTGGGTATAGGGCATGTGTTAATCCATTCTATGAAACTAATGAAATCTCTCTGGAATGTGAAAAAGATATCTCACAGTTAGAAAATGCGTCACATAGTGAACAGGTTTATTACATTATGAATTGTGATGATGGGTACAAGAGTTATGTTCAATGCATTTCAAAAGGGCATAAAATGCTATATGACCAAAATAAGGTTTTCAACAGAGGTAAGGTTACCTTCTCAGGTAAGTATTTCTTTTAGAAATTAGTTCTTTTATTTATATTTTCTCTATAAGCTTTTTATTTCATATTTGATATTTTTATCATCATTTTTACTTATTTATCATTATTTTATATCATTAATACTTTATGTTTAGTGGTCTTCTTCTCTAGAGAAGTCTAGATTCTCACTGTGCCCAAGTATGGACACATGTCCCCAATTGGAGCCACTGTTGGCACCTAAAAATTCAGGCCAAAAATGTCAGGGAAGTATAATACATATTGGTTATATTTTGTAAATTTCCTATGATAAAAAGGTTGAAATAGATAAACAGTGTATGCATTTATTGTTTCTCACTCCCATGTATTAGGTTGTAAATGTTTCATCTTATGCATTTTGGTTGTTTGATATTGATAGTTTTGAAAAAATAAAAATATATATATAAAATGAGGCCAAAAAGGCGGCGAGAGGGAGTTGAACACTCAACCTCTCAAGCCGACCTTTTTGCCTACCTAGCTAATCCCTCACCCCTAACCAACTAGTCTACATTATTCTTTGAAAGGATTAGGGGAGAAGTATTTACTTATTTTAATTATATTCTAAAACCTTATGGGATACTATGGATCAATACACGCAGATCGAGTGATTTTTCAAGCTTAATACAAAATCTTTGTTCAAAATTCATCGGTGATATCTGTTCCTCTATGTTATTTTGAATTGGTTCTTTGGATAAAGTATCTTTACTTTCTTTAAGATATTTGATTTATTATACTACAAGATCAAATAGGAATTGTAGAACTATATTCACTTGGTTTCTCATTGTGTATGGCTAAGCGTGCCTTTTGAATACTACAAGATTCAATTGGTCTGTCCTTTGAGGATTAAATTCCTTTTGAATAGTTGTCTTCTTTTTTAGTTTTTTGTTGTTAATTAATCATTTTCTTGAAGTGATCGATTTATTTTAAATTTGTCTCCAAAGTTATACGTTTTGATTCAAAGTGTCACATTGTCGTTAATAGATTGAACTAGAGGAATTTTATCATTGATCATCAATTAAAGAAATCACACATAGTAATCATATTGAGGATAAGGAATAGGCACTGGTCTTTATTATAAATTTAGTTAAGATTCATTATCTTTTTGTATCAAAGAAAATCTGCTACTTTATTTACAAAACATTAGATTAGGTTTAGTGTTAGTTCATAGCATTAGTTTAACTATTTGCCTATTAAGATATTTAGTTACATTATCTTTCGAGGATCAGTAACCTCTTTGGAAGAAATTTTGTTGTTTACTCACATTGTTTGTGTAGTTAGACAGTATATTCAGTTTAGGTCTACCAGCCTTGGTTCGATTGAACTAGAATTGCAGAGACATTTATTGTGCCTGTCAGTTGGCCTCAAAATGACTAGCATTTTTGAGCCCCAACAAATTTGGCGACTCCGTTGGGGACACCTATTAGTGAAAGTCAGTTTCAAAATTTTTGGTTAGTGTTGTAAAGACTCTACTGGGAAGGAGGATTCAGAACAATTATATATTCCTCATAGGAAGTGAGGTGGTGACTCTAGAACTCAATTTGAGGCAAAGCCTATGTTAGGTATAATATCTCTAAAGAACAAGCAGTTCACTGAATTGGAACCAAACTATGAAGGGAGAATTACAAGAAGTGACAATGATTGTTTAAAATTTTTCCTAATCGAATGTATAATATGGATGATGAGCAAGGAGACAATAATGATCATTGCGACAAGGCTCAAGGGATTGCAAAGAATAATGAACGTGATTTGAATGATGTGCAAAGACAACCTGTGCGTGATGGAAAAGCATATAGTCTATTTAATAATGCTGATTACCCCCAGTATGGTGAAGGTTCACAATATTGGAGGGAAAATAATGATCAATTTTATCATAATTTTAAAAATGTGCATAATAGAAGTGTCCGTGGTTTGTTAGATAATGATAGATATTTTTAAGATGTTAATAACATTCATCCTCTGCAAAGAGGTGGTGAGAAAAGAAGGCAATTTGGTGATTATGTGCAAAATAGTAATAATTTGCAACCAGAAGTATTCTCGCAGCAACTTCAAAGTGTGCATTATCAACAATAGCCAAATACACATAACATGTGTCATAGAAGTAATAAAACCCAATAGGAAATATCTGCACAAATCTTGTGCTCACATCAGCAAAGAAATGAAGTATGTTACCCTAATTCACATACGGAAGAGGATGAGGAATATGTGAAAAATGAAAAATGCAATAATTTTTTTTATGAATAGCCAGATAATGGCCAGCTTGCGCAAAGCCAAGAGAACATATTAAATGTTCCTAGAAAACAACAAAATGATGATCTATATTATCAAGAGTTACGAAAGCAAATGCATAACCCTAAGTTTGCGTGGAGTGAGGATAAAATGCAACATTGTGCCTTGTGCGAGGAAGGCCTCTTTGGGTCTTTCCTTGCATGAGACACAAGCAGAGTTTTTGACTACTCACAGGTGGGTCATAGTCTGCCACCCGACTATGTCATCGGGAGTGCTCGAATTGATGTGATTTCACTGGCACACTCTCCATTTCTCTTAGAGCTCTCAAAATCGCTAAAGATAAAATTGAATAATGAATTGAAAATGACCCCTCCAGGCCTTATATAGGTTTTGACCTAATTTTCAAAAGTGCTTTATTTTGTGCAAAAACTTCACCCTTGGCTAAATTGACCACTTTGAATCCATTTTCAGGATTGAAATCAAAATATGACATCTCTAGATAGCTCAAAATCATGTTTTAAAAATTCTAGGATCAACATGATTGGATGCTTGTACAATCAACCTTCTGGTGATGTTTTCTTACCAAAATCTTATCTCGTCATCATTTTCTCAGATCCTTCATCTTTTTCATCAAAAGTCAACTCTATTCAAATCTAGTCAATCATGGTCAAACTTGGTTAACAGGACCTCCAAATCACTTCGGATCGCTAGTGCATCTTCTTAATCCTTCCGTAATATATTTTGAGTTCCTCTGGATCTCTGATTTTATCTCTATCTGCAACCTTTTGCTATTAATCATCTTTTTGACGTGTCATCTTTCAATTTCACTCCTGAGGGGGCAGGATGATTGCATCATTGAATCTTATTGAATCAATTCTCGAATCAGTCTGATCTGAATCAAAATTCCTCATTGCTCGGGGCATCTCATCACTAGGGGCATCTTTGGGCCTCACATTTTGTCATCTATCCTTTAGGTATTTGAGCAATCTAACTCAGATCCTTGAGGATCAACCTTCGTTCTAGAGAAGGTTCTCAAAATCTCATTAGGTATTGGGGCAATCTAACCATAATCCTTGAAAGTCAAGCTTCATTCTAGAGATGGCTCTTGAAACTCTTTCTGACCGCTATCTGGACAACCTAACCCAAGTCTTAGAGGACTAGGATTTATTCTGGAGATAGTTCTGAAATCTACATCAGTTATTATTTAATCACTGGGTATTGGGGCAATCTAACCCTGACTCCTAAAGATTGAGCCTCGTTCTGGGGACAGTCTTATCTACAGTGGTAATTTGACTAATGTCTTCACAATCTAACTTAGGCTTTAGAGAATCAAGCTTCATTCTGGAGATGGTTCTGCAACTCGATCTGATCAGTGTCTATGCAATCTAACCTCAACTTCTGAGGGTTAAGCTTCATCTTGGAGATAATCTTGAAAACGTCATCAATTGTCACAACAGACTATTCTTTGAATCAACACACTGCTCACACATCAATTCAAAGAAAGGCAAAATGTAATACCCCAAAATTGGCACCTTGCAATTCTAATCAATTTTGGTACATTTCTTCAAATTTCTACATCATCAAAGTCCTATTGTACTAGGCAATTCTGTCTTCTAATTGACTTTATTTGACTTGGTGTCAAATGCAATAAACCTCAAATTTGCATTAATAATTTAATACTATATTTAATTCCTAAATATCGACATTTATTGGCTAAATAAACCCTATAATTAATTAATTTAATTACAAAAGTCCTAGTGCTTTTATTAAATTAATTTCACCCCCTTTAGCTAATACACATCAAAAGGAATTAAATAATTATTTAGTTCTTTAAGTGAAATATCCTCCTTTGAATTTAATTATTCGAATAATTAAAAAAGCCACCCATGTTTCAATATTTCATTTAATTAATTACATAATTCTCTCCAAATTGTTTCACCTCCCACCAAGGAGATGAAGAGTCGACCGTTTCTTTGCAAGAAACTCTTCAGTCTCCACCTGGGCTCTTCTATATTAGAGACCTCTCTTTCCTTATTTGAGGAGGCAATTTTTGATTATTGAATCACTGTCAAATTATTGTCTCATCTTTTATATTCTCATGCTTTGATAATCTTGCATATTAGAGTAATCTCATTTTAGAATAATGATGCATCCTCATACTTTAATTTAGTTTTCTTATTATGTTATTAGATTAATTCTCACTTTCATTCCAAGTTTCTTAGCTTAATTTGCACTATCATCTTAGCTTAATTTCAATTGCATTCTTTCATTTTCTTAGCTTAATTTGCACTATCATCTTAGCTTAATTTCAATTGCATTCTTTCATTTTCTTAGCATTTAAATCCTCCATTTTAGAGCTTGGTCTATGGTCGTTGGGCTCTCAATTATGAGAGTGATTCAAAACCCCATCTAAATAGGAGGAAACCAGGTCGATGCATGTATGTTTGTGAAATGAATAATTCATATTCATTTTCATAATTAGCTTATGAGAAATGACCTTGTTGAAGTCTATGACTGAATTTGAGGTCCACATTCAGTTGGAAACAACAGTTACCTGATTTGATTCCATTCAAACATAAGCAACTCAATACTTCATATCAAAAGTCGTGGTTACAAACTTAGCATCACAACACATAACATGTTCTTCCTTTAAAATAGAAACTTAATAAATATACTGCAACTCATGATTTACTTAGACAATATCTGGTAGCATACTAAAAACACTAAGTCAATCAGTTAATATTAATGACAACCAAATAACCGATTCACATGACATTAAATCTATACCAATATTCATCAATGCAACACTTAGCATCACTACATCAGTTATGCTAACAATCTCCCCCTTTGGCATTGATGGCAACATTCTTAACTTCTCCTCTTCACTTCTGGGTTCTTCTTGGCAACACTCTATCTCTTTTCATGACAATCCTCTTTTGCAAAATGTTTGCACTTATGTATGTACCTCTGATCATAGTGCATATTCTTCACATATTCTCTTCCTTTATAATACATCTTCTCCCCCTTTGACATCAATTCCAAAGTTGTCTAATCATTTAGTCATCTTGGATTATACTTTACTATTCTTTGTTTGTGCATTCCTCATCACTGCATTACAACATCATACTAAGACTTCTCCCCTTATGGAGTAGTCCATGTCTACATCAATCCATACATATGATATTGTGATAAACACATATGAACTAATGCAATCAACATCATCTAATTAACTTCAGATAGGAGAATAACCCCTATTCTACCTTTGAGATACTCAAAGGTATCCTTTGGTAATTTCTTGGTGAATATATCAACAACTTGTTCTTTAGTAGACACATAGTCAAGCCTTACCTCCTTCTCTTGTACCCATTCCCTTAGAAAATGATATTTTATTGCAATGTGCTTTATCTTCGAGTGCAACACTAGATTCTTGGAAATGTTTTTTGTACTAGTGTTATCACAATAGATAACAACCAGTTATGTGACCTTCTCAAGAATTCCCTCAAGAATCTATTTTATCCATATCACTTGCTGAAAATTAATAGCACCAAAAATATACTCTACATCTGCAGTAGATTGTGAAATAGAATTCTACTTTTTACTTGTCTAGGAGACTAATCTTTCACCAAGAAAGAATGCTCCACCACTTGTGCTCTTTCTATCATCAACATTGCCTTCCCAGTCTACATCAATAAACACATTCAAAGAAAAATATCCTTCAACTTCCCTTGAGATATCTAAAGATCCTCTTCACTACAACCAAATGCAAGTCCTTTGGATTAGAAGAAAACCTTGCAACAATACCAACAACATGTGCAATTTATCTAGTGTACTATGAACAACATGTTGCAACTTACCAATCATGGATCTAAATAGAGTTTCATTTACCTCTTTCGATTCATCCTCCTTAGATAGTTTTCAACCTATGACCATAAGTGTTCCTACTCATTTTGTGTTTTCATTTCATAATCTCCTTCACATACATGGATTGACTGATGTATATCCCTTTCTTCATATGCTATACTTGAAGACCAATAAAGAATTTGATTTATCATATCATTGACATTTCAAATTCCTTCCTCATTGATTTTGCAAATGACCTGTTCAATGCTTCATTTCCACTAAATATTATGTCATCAACAAAAAATTCAACAATCAATATCTTGTCTTCACTTTCAGATTTTAGATATACATTGCTATGGTCACTAGTTTTTGTGAAACCAATCTGAATAAGATAAGCATGTAGCCTTTCATACCATGCTCTTGGAGCTTGTTTCAATCCATACAATGCTTTATGCAATTTACATACCATGTCTTTACCTTTTTCAATTGAAAAACCTTTAATTTGTTCAAAATATACTTCTTCTAACACACCATTCAGAAAATTAGATCTTACATCCATTTGATAGACTTTAAAACCTTTATAAGCAGCATAAGCTAAAATTAATCATACACCTTCAGGTCTAGAAATAGGTTCAAAGGTCTCACCATAGTCCATTCCTTCTTCTTGTGCATATTGTTAGAATAACAATGTCTCAAGCAACTGAGAGGGGGGTGATTTGTTGTTAACAAACTTATTACACTTAACACCAAATATGGTCTTATGCAAAATAGAATGCAAAACCATGTCACATCAATGAACACAAGTGACACCAAGATTTGTTCTCTAGGAAAACCATGTTAAGGGAAAAACCCTAGTGGGGATGACAACCACAAATATCTGCACTATATGAATGAAACCTTGTTAGGAGTTCTAGCCCTGTTAGGAGCTGATTAATACAATAGGTAGGTCTTTATTAAAGGATAGACCCTATTAGAAGTATCAAACCCTTTTAAGGGTATTACAACTTTCCATAGGCCCAAATACAATTAGAAGGTTATATCTACCTTGAATCCTTTACTCAATAAACTTTATCATACCTGAATTACCTATTAGGATAATCCAATCCTTGTGCCTGGATGCACAACCTTCTACTCTATTAGAAGTGGATTTCATAACCTTACATCTTGCATATTACTGTCACAATCCACACTGCATCTCAAGGAAGAAACCCTTCCTTATATACAAGTTACAAATAATAATTCATCTAAAGGTCACCATTATAGGACCTCATTACATAACAAACAATTACATTATCCAAAATGATGACACAAGAGCCATCCCTGATCATGTTACAATAATTATAATTCACCCAAAGTTGGCTCCATCAATAAATCAATCATAAATCAATCATAAATCAATCATATACATGCTACTCTTCTTGGTCAGCTCCCAAATACTTCCACACTAGAAAACATGCCATAGATGATGTCATCATTCACATGAACACATTGTGATCACAATGTATCTTCTTCATGATGTCTTCTAACATTTCCCAAGTGTGCATACTCAAATTCATTATTACACAATAGTTATGTTCCAGACATTGCAACTAGGTCTGTGGAAACTCTCAGTCTTTGTTACTACAACTAGTCTTTACTAAAACAAGAATATCTCTATCCAATGACCATATTGTTAGGAATGGGAACCACTAAGAGGGGGGGGGGGGGGGGGGTGAATCAGTGTTCACTGTATTTTAACTTTTCACTTTAATCTTTATACTGAAATTAAATGCTTAAGTACTGAAATAAACATTGACATAAACATGAAACATGAAATCAACACATGACACCAATATGGTTATGAGGAAACCCAAATAGGTAAAAACCCTAGTGGGAATTGACACCCACTAATATTCTGCACTAGTGTTTTGTGATCCTTGTTAGAAGATTCTTTACCTCGTTAGGAGTATCTTTACAATGCTTTAAGTATAGGATACCTTGTTAAGGGCCAAACCATGTTAGGAGTCTTTTAAAATCATCCCTGTTAAGGGAGAGAACATAGTGTCCAAGAGCTCACTACTCAAGTGGTGAAGGCTATAACCTTCTGATCTTAGATACACACTATATCTGCCAGGTGAACTATCACTATGACACTACTTGTCAGATTAGTTCCTTTGATGTGATGATGCTTTGACCTCTAGAAAAGCTCTAATACATCTTCTAGTGTCTTCACACACTTAAGCTTTGCTTATTAAAACTTTCTATTCACTTCCATATTGAATACAATGGGCACACTTTATATTTATATGCTCATACAAAATACACAATTAGGTCGGCCCTATAACTAATTAAAAACAATGCTTCCAAATGAATTGGCTTAAGCATGCGTACAATTATACATATAAACATGTTGGAAACCTAAATAAAATGGGTGCATAGCCTTTACAATTTTACATTATAATCGAAAACCAAAATACTAACTGTCGGCTCCATGCTCTGTTCTCTACTGGCACACACTGGCTGTGCAACTTCAACTGATTGTAACTTTCTCATACTTGCACATCTGATCATGTGCTCATATAATAAGAAAGAATATAGTCTAACCAACTTAACTTTTAGGGCGCATACCATAATTCATCCGTACACACGTGCGCTGATGCTCTGAGCTACAGGAACTCTGTACACTATCCAGTCTTCAACACTTGACTAATTTATGATCTTTTCTTCAAGTTCGCTGACTCCAAAATGCTATATGACTTTTTTGACATAATGAAAACACTATATCTATTCATATACCTCAATATAGACAACTTGCCAAAAATCTCCCCCTTTGTCGTTGATGGCAACAAAGGAATATGGCCAAGTTGCTAACTGTCCCTTAACATAACAAACTTTTGTCTTCTATACATTTCTTATACATAATCTTATATCTCCCTATACATATTATACTCCATATTCTATACACAACTCCCCATTTGAAATTAATGACAAAGGTGTACCAAAAAAAATTGTATCTGCACATACTTACTTAGGGAAAACATCCAGATATACTATCTTAATGTTTTGGATCTCCTTCTTCCAAAAAGTTATCAAAGAGTTAACTGTCTAGAGATGGGAACATAAAGCATATTGAAGCTTCTCCATCTTCTTAAAATTTGTGCTCGAACCTTGATCATAGGTTATCATGGTGGCATCAATCTCCTTGATATTCTGATTGAGAATGTCTAGTGAGGGCGCAAGAGCATTCCTCAACTGAGTTTGTCTAGATCTTATTTTTTCCATCTCTTTCTCTGCCTTCTCAATTGTGTCCAATTGACCTTGTTAGACATTGTTACACATGTTCACATCAGTGGATGTGTCTTTCAATGAACTCTTTACCCACTCAATCATATCTTCTACCTCTTTTATTTTCTTAAGATGGGCATCAGTAAGCTTATCCTGATCCATGCAGTTTGCAATGAATTTCCTTCCTTGATCAGCAAATTATTTTAAGGATGCTTGTCCTATCTTGAGTGAATTCAGATCTAGTGCAAAGTTTCTCATCAACTCATTCAATCTCTTCTTCAGGTACTTCTCTTCTACAACTTTGGACGCAAATTCTTCAAGGCTTGAAAAATTACTTTTGAACTGTGAGATAACTGTACTCACATCATCAACTGAGTGTACCTTAGACACTTTCTTATCTTTTGGCAACAACTTATTTAGTATGTTCATAGATTCCACAAGGAGAGGATTTCTCATTACTTGTTTCTCCTTTTCCTTCTCCATAGCTAGGATGCTAAACTTAATCAGGTCTTCTTCTCTCCATGAGTCCAAACTAGATGTGTCAGGTGTTAAACTTGACAACAATGCTAAGGAGGGAGTGATGGGAGTGCTATCCATCACTTCTAGTTTTACTTTGGCTAGTTCCACAGAAGTTTCATCTTTTTCTTGTTCTTTTTCTTCTTTCTTTTCTTCCTCTTCTATTTTCTCTTCTTCTTTCTTATTTGATATATTTTCAATGTGTACTTCTTCTTGATGAGTGGGAGGTGAGCTACTGCATAAAATATCAGCTTCTTGTGCCCTCACAAAAGCTTCCTCAAACTTGTCCAATTCCATGTCAGTGGCCGCCATGGCTATCTCCACATTATCAATGACAATGGTACTGTCCTTGAGTGATTCTGACATGGGCGTAGACTTATCTAACTCTATTTGTACTTCCACTACGGGTGCTAAATCCTGAGGACCTATAGATTGTTCCTTGATGGTCTCTGACCCTTTAGTGACCTTTGTGGGTACATTAGCTTTGGGTGCAATAAGTGGATACATGTTTCTATTCATGAATACCTTCTCAAAGGATTTTTCTATCTCTTTTGCAATTAATTCATAATTCTTATCCATTATGTTCAGAGTCCTTGTCTTTGTTCTGAGGTGAGGCTTCACTAGATCTAACAACAATTTCTTCTCTTCTAGCTCACATATAGGAAGGGTATCATCAAGAATATTTTCCCTTATTCGCAGATCTTCCTCAATAGCCTGTCTCTTTTGGAATTCAAGGATATTCCATACTTTGTCAGGAATAATTGTTTTAAGTTCCAAGACTATTTTCTTGAACTTTAGCATGTGCTTGACCAACATACCATGAATCTCAGATTTGTCTATTTCATTGTACTTGTCATAGAATTTCCCTACTTGGTCAATTCTTCCCTCATCAACTATTCTGGCACTTAGCACACTGAGAATGGGTTTGAAGCTTACTTCGAGAGGTTCTTGGGTGTTTCTTCTATTTCTTGTGACTCTCGAGGATGGATGACTAGTGCCAACCTCTTTCTTCCTCTTTGGCATTGCCTTATACTCAGGAGGAGTAGTAAGGTCAATGGTTTCCTTGGGTGTAGGAGTATCATCTTATTTACCCTTCTGACTATCATCTTTTTCAATTTTTATCTTCTTCATCTTGGGGTCATGTGATTCTGCCTTAGCTGCATCTGCGCTCTTCAGTTCCAAAGAAATCTTTTCATCCCTTGCTTTATCAAGGTCAGCTTGAGATACACCATGAATCCTTAAGATCTTTGATGTGACTTTAGTAACCTTTCTTTTTATTGCTGCGCTGTTTAGCTTTGCATCTACTTCTCTTGTTTTCTCCTGATATGTTCCCCACCTAGATTCATTAGGATCTATGGGGGCTGATAGTAATACCTATGCATATACTTTAGGGACTTGTTCCTCCACCTCATAGACAAGTGGATGAATCCACTTAGTTCTTGGTTCAACAACTTCCATACAAGTTGTATCTGTTTCTACCATAAAGCAAATAGTATCCTTATAATTTTCCACAATGCTTTCTGGAATCCTATACCTCATTTGCATCTTGACCCTAAAGGTCTTCAATTCCAATGTTATATAATCTCTTAATGTGCTTTCAATGGATTCTTTGTTGGATATCTGAGGCATGGTTGGAATGGACTTGTCCAAATACAAATCTGATATTCTTCCAACAATATGAAGGTACATGTAGATGATTAATGACCCAAACCTGAATATCTTTATCTTGTCATGTTTGATAGCTTTGATGTTATCAATCAACTATGCACACAAGATCTCACACAAGTTGAACTCACCATCTTCCTTTAATAGTCTGATGGCTGCTAGAATAGTGCCTACAGACACACTATTTACCCTACTAGTGTGATGAAACCTGTATCCCAGTATCATAGACATCAATTTGATGTCTGCTTGCTCAATAGGCTTGATTGTCATGCCACACCTATTGCTCCTTGACTTACATGTTTTCTCAAGCATCTTTCTGACATCCTTGCCCATGGGAAGGATGACACCTATTCTAGAAAGTCCTATCATCTCATGTATCACATCACTAGTGATTCTAACTGGTACATCACCAATCCAAAACAAATCTTCATGAATTCTACTCAATAAAATCTTTATCCATTCTATCTCATACAATACATATGCCATAGCATACTCAACAATAGGGTGATCATTCCATTTAGCATATTCATCCATGAATGTTTTGTCTAGTTTCAACATGGTATCCATGTGTGCTCTTAGCCTATCCAATCCAACTAGTTCCTTCTTACAGTAGATATATGCCCTAATATCTTCCACATGCATGATGCCCATAGGCATGTTGGAGAATGCTCCCTCTAAATCATCTAGGGTTGATTTAAATGGATGTTTCTTGAAAACATATCTCTTCTTCTCAGTGACATCATAAACAATGGTAGTGGCCATGACTTACTTGTAAATGTTTTCCAACTGAACTCTGAGATAATATGAAGGCTTTCGAATTGGTGCAACGAGCTCAGGGTTTCTACAACCAACCAAATGCACTGATGATTACTATAAATCATTGATAGATCAATCTCCAAGTATTCACAACAACTTCCAAGGCTCTTTCTACTCTCCTATTGCTCTGAATTTGAATGCAATGAGAAATCAAATAACTTTCCATGTACTTAAAGTGAGAATTCTGCCATTAATACAAGTCATGTAAACTAGACTGTCACTTCAAAATTTCCAACTTGAGTTCTATTCACAATCAGCATGTGCACTCTTGCACATAGGTACATTTATACTCCAAAAGCTTAAGTCCAAAGGCGCATACTCTGGGGATGAGTATACTAGCCACGCAGGGGTCTAGAGATAAATTAGCTCCCCCTATGACCTTGAGGGCCATTCATCTAGATGTAGAGGGTGTGTCCACTATGGATCCATCCAATACATTCTCATCAGTCTTGTCCTTCTTTTTCTTTGATCAAATCATGCTTGCATCATCTAAGGCTTTGAAAAAATTAAGTTCTCCTACAGGATCCAAAACTGGTTCTTTAACCTTTTTAGGGCTTCCCTGACCTTGTGTCCTTGATCTACAGATCCTTGAGATATGTCTAGCCTTGTTACAAGAGTGACAAATAATTAGAGGTATTATATTCTTCAGTGCATTGACATGAGTCACCATTCTGCATATTTTTGCTGTGTGACCATTATAGTTACATATCTGGCATGTAACATTTTGAGGACTTCTTGCATTTGTCTGATTCTAATTTCTCTGATCTTGCTGAATCCTATTCTTCTTACTAGTCTTTCAATTCATAGCTCTATGACCAAACTTGTTGCATGAATAACAATAGCCATTAAAAGGTCTTACCTCTCTATAGTTCCTTTCAATGTGTCCATGCTTGTTACAAGAAAAAAAAGTGTGTTCTACTTGCTTGCGCTCATTCTTGGGTGGTCCACTATTATCTTTGGTTTGATCTTCAGTCTTTTCAGCATCAATAGAGTCCTTTTGTGAATCCTTTCTTGCTCGCATGTTGTCAATCTAATTTTGTGCTTCATTGTATCCAATACAGCTAGTGTCTCCTTTGGGTCTTATTGCATATAACTGAGATTCTATCAAGTCAAAACTGGTGTGTAATTTGTCAATGTGATTCTTTGCTTCTTTCAATTTAGACTCCAAGCCTTTTTTTCTATTCCTTAGTTCCAAGATTTCCATGTTTTCTTGCCTTAGTTCTTCATTCAGTTGAAGGTTCTCTTTTATCTGTTCATCATAGACTTCTTGATTATTAGTTAGCTTATCATCAAACTCTTCAAGTTGTTCTTTTAAGGATTTGTTTTCTTCATTGAGCTTCTTGACCATTTTTCCTAAATCATTAGTAGAGCATTCTTTCAAATCTTTCCTTAGCCTTTTTATGACTAATTGAGCATCACCGATTTTATCCCTTAGTTCTTTAGATTCTCTTTCTGACTTGTCCAGGTCTTCAAGAGCAGCTTCAAGATTTCTTTTCAGATGTTTCATTTCTACTTTGTCCATGATCTCCTCAAGTGGTTAAACTTCTTTACTGAGGACTAGAGCTTTGATACCAATTGTTAGGAATGGGAACACTAAGAGGGGGGGGGGTGAATTAGTGTTCACTGTATTTTAACTTTTCAATTTAATCTTTATAATAAACTTAAATGCTTAAGTATTGAAATAAACATTCACATAAACATGAAACATGAAATCAACACATGACACCAATATGGTTATGGGGAAACCCAAATAGGTAAAAACCCTGGTGGGAATTGACACCCACTAATATTCTGCACTAGTGTTTTGTGATCCTTGTTAGAAGATCCTTTACCTTGTTAGGAGTAGCTTTACAATGCTTTAAGTATAGTAGACCTTGTTAAGGGTCAAACCCTATTATGAGTCTTTTAAAATCATCCCTATTAGGGGAGAGGACACACTATCCAAGAGCTCACTGCTCAAGTGGTGAAGGCTACAACCTTCTGATCTCAGATACACACTATATCTGTCAGGTGAACTGTCACTATGACACTGCTTGTTAGATAAGTTCCTTTGATGCGGTGATGCTTTCACCTCTAGCAAAGCTCTAATACATCTTCTAGTGTCTTCACACACTTCTGCTCTAATTATGACAACTTGCTATTCACTTCCATATTGAATACAATAGGCACACCTTATATTTATATGCTCATACAAAATACACAATTAGGTCGGCCCTATAACTAATTACAAACAACACTTCAAAATGAATTGGCTTAAGCGTGCTTAAAATTATACATATAAACATATCAACAACCTAAATACAATGGGCACATAGCCTTTAAAATTTTACATTATAACCAAAAACCAAAATACTAATTGTCGGCTCCATGCTCTGTTCTCTAGTGGCACACACTGGCTGTGCAACTTCAACTGACTATAACTTTCTCATACTTACATATCTGATCATGGGCTCATAGACTAAGAAAGAATATAGTCTAACCAACTTAACTTCTAGGGCACATACCATAATTCATTTTTACACACATGCACTGATGCTCTAAGCTGCAGGAACTCTATACATTGTCTAGTCTTCAACACTTGACTGATTTCTCATCTTTTCTTCAAGTGCACTGACTCCAAACTACTATATGACTTTGTTGCCATAATGAAAACACTATATCTAGTCATATATTTCAGTATAGACAACTTTCCAACACATATAAACATTTTTGGTCATAGAAGTAAGCTTTAAATATATCCTGGACCATATCTCTAAGCCTGTAAGAGCTAATGAATCATATGACATCTATACCACTCTCTATAATTTGTCTATTTCTACTATCTAGTAGTTCTTGGTCTCCATAACTGAATATATGTTGACATCAATGACAAAACTATTGAATGACAACAATTCCAACAATCTCCTACTTTGGCATTGATGGCAACATATTTGAAAAATCATCAATCCAAGAGTACCCTTCTTAATACAACCTTCTTAATATCCTCTTCAAAGCTCCCCCTAAACCAATAGGGTTTTTCACTAATATCTCTTCCCCTTTGACATCAATGACAAAGGGTGCGAAAACAATATCTTTCCTTCTTTCTATAAACCTTCAACTAGCAAGTGCAAAATCACTCTAATCTAATTGGTTATGCTCTGCCAGCTACTCCCCCTAAGGATTAGACTTTTGGAACAAGTCCATAAATGACAACGCTTTGATAGTTGATGGACTTGTGCACTTCAACACTTCCTTAGTTACCTGTTGGTGGGGATCTGACCCAAGCTTACCTCTAAGATATTCAAAGGTATCTTTACTCAATGGTTTGGTGAAGATATTTGTTATCTTCTCCTTTTTACTGATGTACTCAAGCTTCACCACTTTATCTCTCAGAAAATAATACTTAATTGCATTATGCTTACTCTTTGAATGCATCACTGGGTTTTTTGACATGTTTAATACACTTGAGTTATCATAATGTATGATAACAATTTCTCCTAAATTTACACCAATGTCCTTCAACATTTTCTTCATCCAAATGACTTGAGTAAAATTTATTGCTACTAAAACCTTTTATGATTATTTTGTTGACTGTGATATACAGTCCTACTTCTTTCTAAGCCAAGAAATCAACCTCTTCCCAATAAAAAAGGCTCCTCCACTAGTGCTTTTCCTTTCATATACACATCCTGCCCAATCTCCATCAGTGTAAACATTCAATGTGAAGCTATCTGACCTATCATACCATAATCCTAAGCCAATTGTTCGCTTGAGGTATCTGAATATCCTTTTTACTTCTGCAAAATGTGTCTCCTTTGGATCTTCCTAGAATCTAGCAACAATTCCAACTGCATTAGCAATAGAAGGCCTAGTATTTGTTAGATATTACAACCCTCTAATAATTGATTTGTATTGTGTCTTAAGTACATTCTTTGCCTTATTCTAAATGGATAACTTACTTGCTATCACCATAGGTGTTCCAATGGGTTTACTTTCATCCATGCCAAAATTTTTCAACAACTCTTTTAGATACTTTGTTTGTGATATAAAAATCCCAGCTTTTCTCTGATTTATTTGCAATCCTAGAAAGAATTTCATCTCCCTTATCATTGACATCTCAAACTCACCTTTCATTTATTTTGCAAACTTGTTACTCATAGAGTCATTACCCCCAAAGATAATGTCATCAGAAAATAATTCTATTATCAAAGTACCTTCATTATTGCATCTTAGATACAAATTACTATTTTCACTACCCTTCTTGAAACCAAAATGTAGTAAATATTTGTCCAACCTTTCATACCAAGCCCTTGGAGCTTGCTTCAATCCATACAATGTTTTCTTTAATCTACAAACCATATTCATATCACATGTCAAAAGAAAACCATTTGACTGCTCAATGTAAACTTCTTCCAAATCACCATTTAGGATTGCAGACTTGACATCCATTTGATACACCTTAAAAAATTTGTGTGTATCATAGGCCAAGAATAACATAATTGCATCTATCCTTGGAACTAGTGCAAAGATCTCCTCAAAATCAATTCCTTCTTTATGTGAGTATCCCTTACACACTAATCTGGCTTTATTCCTAATCACAACCCCATCTTCATTCATTTTGTTTCTAAAAACCTAGTTTGTGTCAATGACATTCTTGTCTTTAGGTCTTGGGACTAGTTCCCAATTATTATTTTTCTCAATTTGATCCAATTATTCTCTCATTGCATTAATCCAATACTCATCATTGCAAGCCTCATCAGGTGTCCTTGGCTCAACCTGTGAGATTAAATAGACTGCATATATAAACTATGACCTTGTCCTAGTACATGTACTCTTGTCTCTAATAACCTGATCCTGTGGATGATTCTTCACAACATACTTAGGTGTCTTGAACACTTTTGGTTCACTCAAATTTATATCTATGTCATTTCCTAGCAACAAACCCTCTTGTTGTTTTTCTCATACTTCTTCCTAACCTTGCCTTATTTGAAGCTAGTTTTGATTTCTCTAAAATATCTCCTTTTGAAACCTTTCCAAATCTAGATCATAAGGATTGAGTTCACATGTTCTTTCTTGTACCTGAAACCTTTCATCAACTCTTACATTCACACTCTCAATCATTTTCTTAGTTCTTGAATTGTAACTGTTAGTCAAAGGCCTTTTCAGCCATACAATCTAGCACCATTAAATGCTACAAATCTGGTTAGAGATATAGTACTTGATCAAAACAACTTGATATTAGAAGTAGATTGGTGTTAACCATGAAATCAAGCACATAATCAATCTACTTGTCATAATGGGGTGATTAATCAAGCTCTCATGGTCCAAAATGTTTCATGCTCACAACCGGATTCATCTCCTAGTGGGCTTGAATAGCTGCAGGATATACACACCATGGAGAGTGGGTTCCCTAACTAGCAAGGAAAAGAGTTCTATGGTCTGAATGGTGATTCATTAATTATTGCCAACACCTAAGCAAAGAAAAGAGCTCTTGAGTTAAAGCAAGGAACATACAAAAATAAAGGGCCTGCAATTGTAGATTCACCATCCATACAAATTGAAAGCATTTTAAAGAAAATTCCTATTGTACCAACTAAAGAACAACCTCAATAGGATACATATTCAACATCTATCAAGACACAACACAAGACATATTCAGTTGTACCTTTCAACATTGTAGACAACATGAAGAAAATGAATGTGTCCATGAGTATGTGGAATTATTTGGCTATTCCAGGTTAAGCGAATAGTTTGAAGAAGGCACTAAAAGAGGAGATCACTCCTAAGGTGATTTTTGCTGATGCTAACATGGTAGCTATCTTGGCTAATGTTGTCATTCAAAGTGATGAAAAGAAGACCAATAATAAGGAAACATCTGTAGTTCAAGGTAAGAATGTAAAACCTCCTCCATTTTACATTTCACTTATCATTGGTGACAATTTGGTGAATAATTATATGGTGGACAACAAAGCTACATGCTCCATTATGCCTAAGAAAATAGCTGACCAGTTAGGGTTGAAGTATGAACTATTAGAGAAGGGCATGGTACAACTTGATGGTTCAGCTATCAAAATAATAGGTCTTATCAAAGATGCCAATTTGACCTTACATGCTTGTCCCAATTTCTCTATATCCCAAGATATCTATGTTATTGATTTAACTCTATATTTTTCCTTGTGCTTATCAAGATAATTTACTACCAAAATAGTAGGATACCTTTCATTTGATTGGTCACATATGTTGTTTGGTACCAGATATGGTACTGATGCAGTGCAAGGTAGGAGAATCCTTGATGGAGATGTCCTAGCCCCCAGCAAATAATAACAATACAGAGATATAGATCCACACAATGCCAATACTCATAATAGAATCATCATATTTTCATCCAACATGCCCGGCTGTAAGGCCTTCCGGGTTACGGCCAAATACAATGCAATTACAATAGAAACTCCACAAGATCTCGCAAGATCCAAACCAAACCCTAGCTAGCCCAGATCCACCACTAGTAGGAACCCCAAGGAAGATCTAAACTTGTGCTCGCAAGCCCACCAAGCAATCTCCTTGTTTCCCAAGCCACAACCACTAGCTCCTCTCAAAACTCGCTCCTCTACCTCTTCCTCTTCTCCAAGATGGATCAATGAATGCCTAAAGACTTCCCCCACAACCTCTACTTATACCAATCTAAGCCACAGGTCAGCCCTGAACATAAATTAAATACAAATACCGAAATTAAATGCCACAAGTCAGCCAACAACAACAATTAAATTCCCAAAATAGATGTCTTAGTAAAATCATGATATCTCCTAGCTCCGGATGAATTAAAACTCATGCTTCGAACCGTAGGAAAAAATATAGGCCCTTTTTAATCCTTGAAATTTTCAGCTTCTAACTCTTTGTGGAAAATTACTTATAAGACCTGAAATAGGCACAAAATTCCTAAGCAAGGCCGAGCTCCCCTAGGCCATGCTGAGCAACCAAGACCATGCCAAGTTCCATTAAATACATCAAAACCAATTACCCAAGACCCAAGTAGGTTTATCCAACTCTACCAAACCCCTCACATATGAAAATAAGTCCACACAACTCCATCAAATCTCCCAAACATGCAAGATAGCCAACTACCCTGGGATGCTCCTGCATCAGACTCCCCAAGTGCGAAAAGAAGTATGCCTCATACTTTGATGCTAGATGAAATATCCGCAACCATCTTCATCTTCACAAAAGGCTTCCACTCCAATAGGGACAATAGAACCAACATGCAAATCACCCAAATCTGCATCCATCTATCAACCACTAGAATCTCAACCATCCAATCAACATGCTCACTCCCAGGAACACACTGAACATAGTGCCTCACCAACATTCTCTGTAGCTGATCACTACCAACAACAACAATATCCTCAAACATAAAATCCATGTCACCAACATGTAAGCTCAAATCCACAATAGGAGCAACATGTAAATCCTCAACCATGTCAACCACCAACAGGTCCACATCAGGAACATACAGATTCGTAGTCTCATGTAGATCCTCAACCACATCAACAACTAGTGAATCCACACCAGCAACATCCATATCAACAATATCCATATCACCAACATATGGATCACCACCCTTAGCAACCTGATTATCCACGACCAAGTGCTCCATAATTTCCATGTCAGACTCAACCAACTGATCATGAAAACCAATCTCAATCACAACATCAACAAGGTTAGGAAGCTCCATAGAAACATCCACAAGTTTCTCCACAGGTTCCGCATCAACCTCCACACACTGATCAACAAAACCAACTTCCATCTCAACCCTGCTATGCCCTCTTCTCTCTCGAACAAGTCTTCTAACCGGCCAGACAACTCGCTTCCTGGTTGGTAGACTCCAGCTCCATGGTTTCAAGATCTCTTGAACTCTCTTATGAAATTTATCCAGAGATGGATCACTCTCAACCATCCCTTCCTTAACTTGATTAGTCAATCTAGCTTCCAATCAAGCAAAAGTCTTTGAAATATTCTTCTCCACTACATCATGGAGTTTTGCAATCATCTCAGGGTCCAATCTTCTTAGAGCCATCTTCCAAGATCTTCACAAACCCTCTATAGAAAATCACCAACTAGATCCAACCTTCAACTAGGTCCTAGTGAAAATTTCCTCACATTCGGTGCTCTGTCCACACACTCAGGAACAACCTTCACTTTGAAAAACTCCACCCAAGGTCCTGGTGTAAACTGCCTCACATTCGGCGTTCTGTCCACACACTCAGGAACAACTGTGCTCTGATACCACTTGATGCAGTGCAAGGTAGGAGAATCCCTGATGGAGATGTCCTAGCCCCCAGCAAATAATAACAATACAGAGATATAGATCCACACAATGCCAATACTCATAATAGAATCATCATATTTTCATCCAACATGCCCAGCTGTAAGGCCTTCCGGGTTATGGCCAAATACAATGCAATTACAATAGAAACTCCACAAGATCTCGCAAGATCCAAACCAAACCCTAGCTAGCCCAGATCCACCACTGGTAGGAACCCCAAGGAAGATCTAAACTTGTGCTCGCAAGCCCACCAAGCAATCTCCTTGTTTCCCAAGCCGCAACCACTAGCTCCTCTCAAAACTTGCTCCTCTACCTCTTCCTCTTCTCCAAGATGGATCAATGAATGCCTAAAGACTTCCCCCACAACCTCTACTTATACCAATCTAAGCCACAGGTCAGCCCTGAACATAAATTAAATACAAATACCGAAATTAAATGCCACAAGTCAGCCAACAACAACAATTAAATTCCCAAAATAGATGTCTTAGTAAAATCATGATATCTCCTAACTCCGGATGAATTAAAACTCATGCTTCGAACCGTAGGAAAAAATATAGGCCCTCTTCAATCCCTAAAATTTTCAGCTTCTAACTCTTTGTGGAAAATTACTTATAAGACCTGAAATAGGCACAAAATTCCTAAGCAAGGCCGAGCTCCCCTAGGCCATGCTGAGCAACCAAGACCATGCCAAGTTCCATTAAATACATCAAAACCAATTACCCAAGACCCAAGTAGGTTTATCCAACTCTACCAAACCCCTCACATATGAAAATAAGTCCACACAACTCCATTAAATCTCCCAAACATGCAAGATAGCCAACTACCCTGGGATGCTCCTGCATCAGGTACCAAAGTAACCATTTAATCAGAATTGTTGTCCAAGGACCACATAGAACCATATACACCTAGTGTCATTAATGCCAATTATGTAATTTTTGATTTTGATGAATATGTTACTAATCATGAACCTATGACTCAAGTTAGTTTGATTCCAGACATTCTTTTGGATGGATAGGCAATAGAGAACATGACAAATGATGAGAATAGTCTTCTTGTAGATGCTGGATTAGGAAATTATATATTTCAGGAGGCTAGTTCGGTGATGCCAAATCTTGTCAAGGAGGTAGAAGGTGTTTCTAAACAACATAATGATGTTTGGGAGATGTATTTCAATGGTTCATGAAGAAAGAAAGGTGTAGGTGATAGTGAAATGCTTGTTTCACCTAAAGGTGAGAAATATTATTCAGCATTTCAATTTAGTTTTTCTTGTACCAATAATACAACAGAGTATGAAGGTATAATCCATGGCCTATAATGGGCTATAAATCATGGGATTAAGAATTTGAAGGTACATGTGAATAGTGAGCTAATAGTTAATCAGGTTAGAGGTCTGAATGTGATTAAAAATGATACAATGAAAGCATATAAAAATAGAGTGTGGGATGCTATAGAGTATTTTGATGCATTTAACCTTATTGCCATACCAAGGAGTAAAAATCAACATGCTGACCACTTAGCTACTGTTGGAGCTTAGTTTGACATACTAGACAACATTAAAAAAGGCTGTGAGGAGTAACATATCAAGGTTATTGTCAGACCTTCTGTACCTAATAGTAACGTAAATTGGTAGGTGTTCAAAAGTGATGAACAAATCCTATAATTTTTGCTAGAGGAAGATATGTTTGCTGCCTCAAATTAGAGCAAAATTGAACAACAATATGAGAACCAGATCATTCGGTTAAAGTCAAACAAGCTTCCAAAAGGACTAGTTACCTTGGAATCTATTTTCAACTCAGATGATCAAGCCAAAAAGGACAAAACAAGCTTGTTGGTTCCACAAGAACATTATGAGAATGTGGAGATTGCACCCAGAAAGAGCATACAATTTGGTAAGGTAAATACTCCTGAAAAAGAGTCTTATGTTTAGCTTTTCCAAGAATTTGTAGATATATTTTCTTGGGAGTGTAGTGATTTAAAAGGTTTTAATCCTAAATTAGCATATCATACCATAGAACTAGAGCCTAGTGCCTGATGAACTACAACTGATTGAATACCTGAATGACTTGAAGATCGATGATTAGAGATCAATGAGTTACTGAAATGATATGTAAGATAATTAAATCAGTCATTATGTTGTCATTGATGTCAACTAGTTTTGATAGTACTTATCATGTTAGTTACAAACATCTAAACATCTGTAAAAGAGAGAAAAGATGAAGAACTCAGATATCTACATGGAGAAAGATGGATATGACAGATGAGGATAAGGAGTACTTTGGGTAGCTTATTGATGATTCTATGATCTCATATTGTTGACTTGATTATGTTGCATTAATCTATTATGAAGAAGGAAGAAAAAAATTGTACAAGAAAATGTGGTCGGTAAATGAAGACTTTAGTATACACCGAGCCAGTGTTGTGTATACCGAGTGAAATTATTAACTAAGCTTATATTCACCGACGCATTTATTTTTTAATTGAGTATGGATGAAAGTAATAAATGCTTAGTTTAGCCAACATAAAATGATGAGCTGGAAATTGTTATGATTTCAAGATTGAGGATAAAAGTTTGTTATGAGATCCATGATTGGAAAAATTTAGAGAAGATCTAAAGGATGGAATTGAAACATGTTATTGACACAACTGTCGAGGAAGGTCTAAGAGGCAAAATCAACAAAGAAGAATAAGTGACAAAATATGATGGTTGATATGAAAATAGTTTATCTATCTATATAAGAGATATGGGTTTCTTTATTGAAACATGCCAGAAGAAAGAAGACTGCAGAGATTTTGCATGAATACAGTTTCATGCATGCCTAATCAGACTAGTTGAAGGAGAACTAAACTGCAAAAAATTATCGAGCATCAAAGAGCTATTACCAAGTGAAAGTAAGTTGAGGAAGTGAATTAAAATATTGACCAGAGGATTTGTATGGGCTTATAATAGATCTAAACATCTGAAAATTAAGTTTTATTGTAATTAGATCAACTACTGTTTCAGTTTAGCCATTGATACAAAAAATCTCCTAACCGAGTGGACTTAACTATCTTATTTTATGCCCCTATGTCATTCAAGGAATGTACATTGTTATCTTATTGACCCCATAGTGAATGCTGGTTGAAAGATAACTGTTAGTCTTAAATCCTCTAACAAGGTCACACCTAACAATGTGTTTGTATCCTTTAATAGGGTTGGCTCTTCATCGAGCTCACTTCAAAAGAGTGAAAATTATTTTGGGTTACCAATCCTAGGTGGTTTTTCCCTTAGCAGGGTTTCCATGTTAAATCATTGTGCTATGTGTTTCTATGATGATTATTTTATTGTCATAATTTACATATTGCATATTCAATTTGGTCGATAATCATAGTAAGTTAATTAACTGGTAATCAGTAAAAGGCACAGACAGTTTAATAGTTTATGTTATCAAGCTGCATAATTTATTGAAATTGTTTTGAGAGTTACATTTTTGTACTTGGGACTATGGGATAACTAATCTAACTAATTCACCCCTCCTCTTAGTTATTCTAATAATTGGTATCAGAGCTAACTAGTTGCTTTGATAGAAGTTTTAAGGACTTAAGCATAAAGATTACAAGATGTATAAGAGAGAAGTGCCGAAGCTGAACAAGGACAACTTTAGTACATGGAAAATTCTGATGAACCTTCATCTATCTAGAATTGGAGAATCTACTATACCTTTACTGGAAAATAGCTATTTACAACCACCTGGTCCTTTGACTCTTGATCAGTTAAGAGACCGACATGAACATAACATCATTATGATAGAGATAGTTGCTGCTCTTATTGATGCTGAATTTCAAGACATCAAGGACTGCACTACTTCAAAGGAAATGTGGTAGAAACTTGACCTAGTACATGGTGGTGATGCAAATGTGATGAGAGACAAAGCTGAAAGCTTGAGAGGTAGATTTGATGATATGAAAATGAAGGAAGGAGAAAACATAGTACATTACTCAAACTAAATTAAAGAGGTTGTCAATGCTATTCATGGAGCTGGTGGTATCATTAAGGAGGTGGTGCAAAAGCACCCTCATAAAACTAAGATTCTTTGACACTCTTTTGGATCCTTTGATGGTTTTAGTAGTCTATAGGACATATTAGAAATAAAGGTTTACAATTGGACCCTATTTGTAAGACCTAGTTCCAAGATTGGCATTGATAAGCCCTTGGTAAACTATTGGTCAACAGGTGTCCCAAACCTTAGCATAGGTTATTTTCTTAGGATTTGAAGTTTGAAATGTTTGGATCCATGTTGATTTAGGTCTGGACCAAGTTTGGTTACCTAGGATGGAAAAGATGCTTAAAAAGTTGTAAAAGTTGCTATGCAACTTTGACAACTTTTGCTAAAAGTTGTAATCAACCCCTCCAATAACTATATGGTTTAAAAATCAGTTTGTAACTATTGGGGGAGGCCTTCATCAGTCCTACCAAGTGGGTGAAAGGCATAATAATGTAATTTGGCATTAAGAATCAATAAAAATACAATCATTTCTCTACAAATCCTGAGGATAGTTGAATAGTACAGATTGGTACAGATAGAAGGGCATGAAATCCTGAGGCCAAAAGGTTTCCTAGTGAATATTCTTTCATTTTCACTTGGTCTCATGTGTTGATCAATCCTAGTTTGAAAGTTATTAAGCTTTTAGTCTCACTGCTTGGATTGTAGGCCTAGAATCTGGGTTTCAATTAAGATTGTGTGTTCCATTTGATTCCACCATGGGAATCTAATCCCTTTGGTGGAATTAAATATTTGTTTATGTACTTTGAGAATATGCAAGTTAGGAGTGGTAACTTTCAGGGAGATGGATTTTCCATGATGCCCTAGGTGTACATCTCTATGTGTGCACCTTCAAGCAACTGAGTACAGTCATCATAATTATTGATTGGGGATTCACCAAGACCTATAATTTAGGATATAAGGTCCTTATGTATTCCCTAACATGTTCCCATTATTGGTTTGGATAGTTGTTTAAAGGAAATAGAAGTTGTAGTGCAATTGCAGACCTAATTAGGCCTGATTGCCTTACTTAGATTAGGTACTTTCCTACTTTCCTTTCAGTTTCACATCTTGGGGCTTGGGTATGATCCCTTAGGCCCAAAAGGGTATTAGAATATATTATTTTTTTAGTATGTTTTGTGGGATATTTTTGATTTAGAATCAAAATTACCTCTAGGAAGGGCTACAAGCCTAAACTTGGGTTTGTGAAGCAACTATGTTGTATGGGTTGCTAGTGAGTGAAAGAAACATTAGAACTAATAAAAGAGGACCTAAATAGGCTAGATCCTTGAGTATAGGTCACCCTTTGTCCTCTGAGACATTTCATGGGGACTGTTCATAATTTGTGTTAGAGTGCTTCATAGCCAATCTTGGTTATTGGTGTTTGGGACTTGGTGAAACCTAGTGAGTAAGTTGACCTTGGGGTTTTGGGGTTGTGATGACCTTATTACTTGTCCTTTCTACACTTGTGATAGGTGTAGGGTAGTTTCCCCTATAATTTGGCTATATAAGGGTACATTCCCTTATCTTTGTTCATTGTTTGAAGCTTTCTGCTACCCACTTTGCATCAAGTGGTATCAGAGCTATGTCTACTCCTAAGGATGAAGAGATCCCTACAAGGGTCACAAAAAGTGAACTAGGAAAGATGGTGAGATAATAGAGGGCAGCAAATATAGCCCTAACCAAGAGGCTCCAAGAACTTGAGAAGAAGTTAGATAAGGATAAAGAGAATGAGTCTGGTGATGAAGAAGGGAGTGAAGAGGAGGAAGACACCCCTAAATAGAACATCCATGTAGAAAAAAGACCCTTCATAGATGCCTTAAAGTCTATGGGAAGAAGGACCATGGAGGAGAAGATTGACTTACCAATTTTCAGTGGTAAGATGAATGTAGATTTGGCCTTGGATTAGATAGAGGCCTTGACAACCTTTTTTGAGTGTGAGGACATCCCCAAGAATTAGAGGGTGAAGATGGAAAGATCCAAGTTGAAGGGAGCAGCCCTAACTTGGTGGAAATTCATCCAAACAAAGAGGGTGAAGAATGTAAGAAGTATGATTAATTCATGGAACAAAATGATAGCCCTAATCAAGGAGACATATATGCCTGAAGACTATGGGGTACAACTCCATAGGAGGAAGAAAAGCCTAAAGCAAAAAGACATGGATGTAGGTTCATACACCAAGGAATTCCTAAAGCTATGTATGCAGATAAATGTGGTAGAAGATGAAGAAGAAATGCTATCAAGGTATATGAATGGTCTTAAGGTATCCATTCAAGAAGAACTTAGCCTACATTTCCCTACCAAAGTAAACAAGTGCTATCAAATGGAACTCAAGGTAGAGGAGAAGTGGAAGAGAAAACAAGAGTTTGGCAAGGGAAAGTGTAATGACAGTGGGAAGAACTTTAGAGGGAGAGGAACCTCTTGGAATAGAGTATAGAGTAGTGGCAACAACAGCAGGACCCCTGACCAAGGAGAGAAATAAAACAATGATTCAAAATTTAGAGGAAACTGTAGAGGAAGGAGACCCTTCAATAGAGGGAGAAAAAACATAGGAAGAGGAAATGAACCCCTAAAGTGTTACTACTACAATCAGTTGGGACACCATGCAGGAAGGTTCCCTGAGAAGAGGAACAATAACAACCAAGGTGAAAGAAGAGCACAACTCATTCAAGAGGACAAACAAGAAGACAATGCAGAAGTAGGAGACTTAGAACTAGAGGAAGGAGTATGTTTGATAATGAGACAAGTCTTTCTTCAAGTACCACAAAGCCAAGAACCTCCATAATTAAAAAACCTCTTCAGGACAAAGATCAAATGCCATGGAAAGGTATGTAATTTTCTCATAGATCTTGGTTCAATTGAAAACTTGGTATCGAATGAAATGGTTCAAAAACTAAATCTTCCTAAGAAGCCACATCCTTTCCCCTACCATGTCTCTTGGCTAACAAAGGGTCAACAAACCTTAGTGACTGAACAAGCATGGATATAATTTTCAATTGCAGACTTTAAAGATAAAGTTATTTGTGATGTTGTTAAAATGGATGCCTCCCACATTCTCCTAGGCAAGCCTTGGCAATATGATGTAGGTTTCATACATCATTGTAGGAAGAAAACCTACTCCATCACCAAAGATGGAAAAACCTTCACCATGAAGCCCCTGCCTGATAACAAAATAGAGAAAGAGCCTACTATCATTACCTTGGTTAAAAAATAAATGCTGAAAGTGTTGAAGGAACCTAAAACTAAAGCCTTTGTCCTAATCTCCAAACCCAAGGATAGTATAAGGTTTGATAAGGAGGATCCCATACTAGATGAAGTCAAGAAATTACTTGGAAAATATAATGATGTCATTGCTAGTGACTTGCCCACAAGCCTCCCTCCCTTAAGAGATATCAGTCACCAAATTGACTTGATACCTAGTTCATCCCTGCCTAACAAGGCTCGATACAAGATAACCCCAGTTCAGCATGCAGAGATTGCAAGGCAAGTCAATGAATTTATAGAAAAGGGACTAATTCAGAAAAGTCTTAGTCCTTGTGCTATCCCATCAGTCTTAGCCCCTAAAAAGGATGGCAAATGGAGATTATGTACTGACAGTAGAGCCTTAAACAAAATTACAATAAGATACAAGTTCCCCATCCCAAGAATGGAAGATCTACTTGACCAATTAGACATTGCTGGTTACTTTATGAAAATTGATTTAAAATCAACCTATCATCAAATTAGGATAAAGGTAGGAGATAAATGGAAGAAAGCATTTAAGACAACTAAAGGTTTTTTTGAGTGGCTTGTTATGCCAATTGGCTTGAGCAATGTGCTAAGTACATTCATGAGACTCATGAATGAGATTTTCATTGATTTTATTGGCAAGTTTGTAGTTATATATTTGGATAACATTTTGATTTATATGCATAGCAAAGATGAACATATTGATCATATTGAGTAGGTCTTGAGGAGACTCCATCAACACAAGTTAGTGATTAACTTGGAAAAGTGTATGTTCATGAAGAAGGAAATTATCTTACTAGGATTTGTCATCTCCCAAGGCACTCTCAAAATGGATCTAGAGAAGGTTGCAACAATCATCGTCTAGCCTACACTAAAGAACCAAGGTGATGTTAGAAGCTTTCATGGTTTAGCAACTTTTTATAGGAAGTTTATTAAAATTTCATTCATGTGTGTGCTCCCATGTTGGAAACTATTAAAGGTGGTAAAAAGACTAAGTTTGTATGGACTAAAGAGGCTAATGATGCCTTCCAATACCTCAAGAATAGAGTTTATCAATATCCAATCCTAACTCTTCCTGACTTCAACAAAGTATTTGTGGTGGAGACAGATGCAAGCAACTTGGCCATAGGTGTTGTTTTAAGCCAAGAAGGTAAGGTTGTGGCATTTTTCTCAAAAAAGTTAAATGATGCTAAGAAAAGATATTCTACTTATGATCTAGAGTTGTATGCCATGGTCCAAGCACTTAAGAAATGGAGGCATTAATTGCTTCCCAAGGAGTTTATAGTCTTCACTGATAACCATGCATTGAGTTTTATTAATACTCAAGATAAATTAGGGGTGAAACACATAAAGTGGATGGAATAATTACAGGCTTACACCTTCAATATAAAACACAAAAAGGGAGTGACAAATAAAGTGGTTGATGCCCTAAGTAGAAGGGTTGGATTGATTGAAGAGATTTAGTTTCAAAGTGTGGGAATTGACTCACTAAAGCACTTTTATGCAGGAGAGCCAAATTTTGGAGAAGCCTTTGAGGTATGCACCAACTTAATAGGGAGATACCACACTAATTTTTGTGAATTTTTGATTCAAAATGGTCTTTTGTTTAAGGGGGCTTAGTTGTGCATCCCCAAGTGTTCCATGAGAACAAATATCATCAAAGAGAAGCACTATGGTTGCTTAGGTGGTCATTTTGGGATAGATAAAACCACTGATTTAATGAAAAGAAGCTATTTTTGGCCAAGAATGGGGAATGAAGTCAAGAATTTTGTATAATCTTGTACTCTTTTCCAACAACCAAAAGGGGTATCCAATAACCAAGGACTATACCAACCCTTACCAATTCCCTCTAGGCCATGGGAGTCAATCTCCATGGATTTTGTAATGGGTTTGCCAAGAACAGAATAGGGTCATGAAAACATTTTTGTCATTGTGGACATGTTTAGTAAGATGGTACATTTTGTACCTTGTAAAAGCACTAATGATACCTCTCATATTTCTCATCTCTTATTTAAAGAGGTAGTGAGAATACATGGTCTTCCTAAGACTATAGTTTTCGATAGAGATGTGAAGTTTCAGGGCCATTTTTGGAGAACTTTGCACAAGAAACTAGGCACAAACTTGACTTATAGTTCATCATACCACCCACAAAAAAAGGTGGTAAATAGGTCACTTGGAAACCTCTTAAGATGCCTAACAAAATAGTACAATCAAAGTTGGGACATGATACTTCCCCAAGCAGAATTTGCATTCAATGATTCATTGAATAGGTCCACTGGTAAGACCCCTTTTAAAATAGTGTATGGCCTTCATCCTAAAGGTCCATTGGATTTGGTAGACTTACCCCATGACTTTAGAGTTAGTGCACAAGGATAAGAGCTGGTAGAACTCATCACCAAGATACAAGTAGAGGTAAAACAATCATTACAACAGTCCACCATGAAGTACAAAGAGCAAGCTGACAAGAGAAGAAGAGAAGTTCACTTCAAGATAGGAGACAAAGTATGGGCATAT
Organism: Chamaecyparis obtusa; assembly: GCA_027943335.1. Classification (NCBI taxonomy): domain Eukaryota; kingdom Viridiplantae; phylum Streptophyta; class Pinopsida; order Cupressales; family Cupressaceae; genus Chamaecyparis; species Chamaecyparis obtusa. The sequence continues at coordinate 1,097,608 of BSBK01000325.1, read as the reverse complement.
CTTAGGAAGGAGAGATTGCCAAAGGGAAAGTACTCAAAGTTACATATGAATAAAGTTGGACCATGCACCATCCTCAACAAGATGGTTGAAAATGCTTATGAAATCTCTCTTCCCCCTACCTTACTAATTTCTCCTATATTTAATGTTGTAGATCTCACCCCTTACAAATGTGTTTCAAATGTCTCAAGTGTGCAAGGTCAACAAAGTGAGGAGGATGGAGACTATGTTACAAATCTTACACAAAGAAAACCAATGGAGTTAGAATAAATCCTTGAATCAAAAGTGATCAAGCAAACAAGGAAGCAAAAGTACATGCAGTACCTGGTTAATTGGAAAGGACTTCCAAACATTGATGCAACTTGGATGAGAGAGGAACAAATTAAGCAACATGGAACCACCATTGATTGGTTAACCTCAAGTAGGAAATTGAGTTTTGAACTTCAAGGGGAGTATGGTGTAGGAGCACCCTCATAAAACTAAGAGTCTTTGACACTCTTTTGGATCCTTTGATGGTCCTAGTAGTCTATAGGACATATTAGAAATAAAGGTTTACAATTAGATCCTATTTGTAAGACCTAGTTCCAAGATTGGCATTGATAAGCCCTTGGTCAACTATTGGTCAATAGGTGTCCCAAACCTTAGAATAGGCTATTTTCTTAGGATTTGACATTTGAAATGTTTGGATCCATGTTGATTTAGGTCTGGATCAAGTTTGGTCACCTAGGATGGAAAAGATGCTTAAAAAGTTGTAAAAGTTGCTATGCAACTTTGAAAATTTTTGCTAAATGTTGTAATCAACCCCTCCAATGACTATATAGTTTAAAAATCAGTTTGTAACCATTAGGGGAGGCCTTCATAAGCCCTACTAGGCAAGTGGAAGGCATAATGATGTAATTTGGCATTAAGACTCAATAAAAATACAACCATTTCTCTGCAAATCCTAAGGACAGTTGAATAGTATGGATTGGTACAGACAAAAGGGCATGAAATCCTAAGACCAAAAGGTTTCTTGGTGAATCTTATTTCATTTTCAGTTGGTCTCATGTGTTGATCAATCCTAGTTTGAAAGTTATTAAGCTTTTAGTCTCACTGCCTAGATTGTAGGCCTAGAAGCTGGGTTTCAATTAAGATTGTGTGTTCCACTCGATTCCACCATGGGAATCTAATGCCTTTTGGTGGAATTAAAGTTTTGTTTATGTACTTTGAGAATATGCAGGTTAGGAGTGGTAACTTGTAGGGAGATGGATTTTCCATGATGCCCTAGGTGTACATCTCTATGTGTGCACCTTCAAGCGACTGAGTATAATCATCATAATTATTGATTGGGGATTCACCAAGACCTCTAATTAAGGATATAAGGTCCTTATGTATGCCCTCACATGTTACCATTATTGTTTTAGGAAGTTGTTTAAAGAAAATAGCATTTGTAGTGCAATTGCAGACCTAATTAGGCCTAATTGCCTTGCCTAGATTAGGTACTTTCCTACTTTCCTTTCAGTTTCACATCTTGGTGCTTGGGTATGATTCATTATGCCAATAAGGGTATTAGAATCTCTAATTTTTTTTAGTATGTTTTGTGGGAGTTTTTTGATTTAGAATCAAAATTACCTCTAGGAAGGGCTACAAGCCTAAACTTGGGTTTGTGAAGCAACTATGTTGTATGGGTTGCTAGTGGGTGAAAGAACCATTAGAACTAATAAAAGAGGACCTAAATAGGCTAGATTCTTTAGTATAGGTCACCCCTAGTCCTATGAGACATTTCATGGGGATTTTTCATAATTTGGGTTAGAGTGCTTCATAGCCAATCTTGGTTATTGGTGTTTGGGACTTGGTGAAACCTAGTGAGTAGGTTGCCCTTGGGGTTTTGGGGTTGTGATAACCTTATTCCTTGTCCTTGCTACACTTTTGATAGGTGTAGGGAACTTTTCCCTATAATTTGGGTGTATAAGGGTACATTCCCTTATGTTTGTTCATTGTTTGAAGCTTCCTGCTGCCCACTTTGCATCAAGAGGATACTGTGGTAAGTAAAATTTTGAAAACACTTTTACCTATCTATGCAATCATAATATCTGCAATTCATGAAATGAGGCCTACACCTAATAGCACACTTACTCTTGATAGTCTGATTGGAAATTTAACCACTTTTGAGCTAAACAATTATGATAACAGTGTTATACCAACTGTTGAGTCTCCTTTTATGTCTTCTCTTAAGATTGGTAAATCTAGTAGTAAGCACAATATAAGGAATGAAAGTGATAGCAATACTGATGATGAGATTGATGAACTAGAGGCACTAATGGCTCAAAGACTACCTAAAGGTAAAGGTAGATATAAAGGTAAATTACCTTTAGCTTGTTTTAATTGCAAAGAAGTTGGTCATATTGCTGCTAGATGCTTGAACAAGAAAGAAGATGAGAATGATAGAGATAGATCCAGAGGTGGAAGCTATGGTAGAAGGAATAACAGAGATAACTGATAGTACAATAAAGATAACCAAGATCACAAAGATAAAGGTAAAAAGGTATGTTACTTTGCTGAAGAGAATGACACCGACACCGACACCGACACCGACACCGACACCGACATAGATGGTGATATTGAGGTGGTGTTTATTGCAATGAAAGATGATTCAGAGGAAGAGGAAAGGTATGTAGAAACAAGACCATTTCTAAAGTTAGTAAAAATGATACTTGGATCATTGATAGTGGTTGTACACATCACATGACTGGTGAAGAAGATAAGTTTGATCATCTTGAGCATTATAATGGAGGATCAGTAAAAATGGGTAATGACACACCTTGCATGGTTAAAGTAAAAGGATATTTATTCATAAACAATAAAATCAAATGTGATAATGCTTATTGGATAAAAGGACTGGATTAAAATTTTCTAAGTGTAACACAGCTTAACAAATTAGGTCATTGAGTGGAATTTGAAAGCAAGAAGGTGAGAATCTTTGATGAAAGTGGAAAGCTTGTTAGAAGAGGAGGACAATCAAAAGGTAACTTATTTTATCTTGACAATGCTGATACTTCTTGTTTATTGGTGAAAAATGAGGATGCATGGTTATGGCATAAAAGGTTATGTCATGTAAATTTTGATAACATGATTAAGATCATTAGAAAAAGAAAAGTTAGAGGACTCCCTAGCTTAACTAAACCTGATCATGTTACATGTCATTAATGTCAGAAAGGGAAGATGACAAAATATAGTTTTAAAAGTAAAGACTATTAAACAAAAAGAATCTTGGAGTTAGTTCACACTGACCTATTTGGTCACATGAGAACTCAGAGCTACTATGGAGATAGATACTTTATTCTGTTTGTTGATGATTATACTAGATTGATGACTATCATATTTTTATAAGAGAAATATGAGGCATTTAAAATGTTTAAATGGTACATGACCAAAGTAGAAAAAGAAATTGGAAAAGAACTAAAATGCTTGAGGTCTAATAGAGGTGGTGAGTTTATTTCTGATGAATTCACTAACTATTGTAATGAGCATGGCATCAAAAGATAGGCTTCTGCACCTATAACACTGCATTAGAATGGGATTGCTAAAAGGAGAAATAGATCAATTGTTGCTTGTGCTAGAACAATGATGATAGAAAAAAATGTTGCACAAGTATACTGGAGAGAGGCAATTAGCACAACTGTATATGTCCTGAACTGAGTTCAATTAAAGAAGGATACAAACAAGACACCCTATGAGTTATGGTTTGGATACACACCGAGTGTAAGTTACTTCAAAATTTTTGGTAGAAAATGTTTTTTCTGAAAGATGATAGGAATGGGAAATTTGACTCTAAAGGTGATGAGGAAATATTCCTTGGATATTCTACTAAAAGTAAAGCTCACAAGTGTTTGAATAAGGTTACTAATAAGATGATTGAAAGTGCTAATGTTAGAGTTGATGAATTTACTAATAAAAATGATGAAGAAAGAAATAAGGATCCGGAAGACTATGGTAGATTTTTTTATGTTGAACATCCAAAGTACCCACTGAAGCCATAGGCCAAGTCAACCGAGCATCATGAAAATAACACTGAGGAACAACAAAGGGAAATTGAGGATCAAGAACAAGTTGCCGAGCATGAAAATGAACTTGAACAAAATGAAGAATAAAGAAGATATCAAGTGATAGCAAGATTTGTCAGAAGACATCATCCTGAGAATCAAATCATTGGAGATAAGCAAGCAGGCATGATGACAAGAAGTAAGTTAAGACAAAATGTATGCTTAGCTTGTGAGTTTGAACCTAAGAATGTTAAGGTTGCACTTGATAATGATAAATGGATCAATTCTATGAATGAAGAGATTGAACAATTCGAGAAAAATAAGACATGAACTTTAGTACCTAGGCTAAAAGATAAAAATGTTATTGGTACTAAATAGATTTTTAGAAATAAAATGAATGAGAATGGTGGTGCAGGAGCACCCTTCTAAGGGCTCCCACCAACCAAATTTTTTTGTGAAGCACTTCTTAAATGAAGCATGTAATTAAAATAAGAGTCAACAAGGAGTTTGGCTCATTTTTTTTGTTGTGTCTAGGCATTGTCTAAGTCCTAGAAGTTTCTTGGTCTTTCTAATTTGTATTGCACATTGATTCAAGGATTGTGGTCAACTTGAAATCAATGCTTTGCTAGATGCTTTGAGGTCTTAGGTTGTGTGTTTGGTAGATTTAAGAGCACAAGAGTGCCTTGGAAAGATCTAGGAAGGTCTTTGTGATGTAAGAGCAAAATTGCTCAAGCAACAATAAAATTTGCTCAAAAGTTGCTTAGCAACTTTTCTTTTGAAGACTTAAACTTTGCTAAGTGATCAAGAAAGCCCTAACCAAACACTCATTGATGGAAAGGGACTATAAAGGACCTAAAAAACCCTAAAGTATGGTTGGAAGTCATTTTGTGCAAGGTACAGCTCGGAAAGATTAGATTGTAGGTGTTTTGAGAGTAACAATCACTCTTGAAGGACTGATTACCTGTGAATACAATAAAATTTTTGTGAAAACTTGTGTGCATATCATTTTGTGTGTTTATTTCTTCATTTTGTGTGTATTAGCTTCATTTCTTAGTGTGTTGTTGTAGCATTTCTTTATTTCTTTTATTTTAGACTGTTCTCTGCTAGTTTGGAGAGGCATGGAGTAATGGGGCTGTAACTTTGGTTTCCACTACGGGAACACCATGGAACTATGGAATCTCAGAGTAAAAACCCTAATGGGCTTGTACAATAATGTAGGGCCCTGGAGATTGAGGAAAAACATTTGTTTGTGAAAGCCCTAGGTGAACCAGACATAGTTCGGCTAGGAGCGGTCAGCACTCAAAGTGCTCCCAACAAAATAGGGATGAGTTTCATGATCAGTCCTTTGTGGAGGTGTAGAGTAGTGTTAGAAGGTGAGGTACTATGGAAGAGAGGGTCTGAAAAGCCCTAGAAAGGCACTGGTGAATTTTGGAATAGAGAAGACTTCCCAAACCCTTGAAACCCTCAAAATTTGCAAAGACACTGTACGACCTGCTAAGGACTTGAGACCTCAAAGATAATTGAGATTGGGTCATTGGGATAAAATGTCCTTAAGGATAGGAGTGGTGGTTCTTTGAAGAAAAGGCCTCAAAATCCCTAAGAAACTAGAAGGAGGGCTAATTAGGCCTCCTCCTTGTAGCCCTAAAATACAAAGAAACTCCTAAATCGGGTGATCCCAAAACCTTTCCTATGTGATGGAAAGATGTCATTAGCCCTAAAAAGATCTTGAAACTCATAATATTTACTGTTGGAGCTTGGGAAAGAAGTGGAAGACTAATAGACCCTTATGAGCCAATGTAAGGGATGGGAGCTTGAAGTGCAAAGCTTGTAATGTGCATAGATGTGACAATTGAACTTGGTGGGTTAGTTAGGTAGGTCAGGGGATCCTAGGAGAGATAAGGAATCCTATAGAACATCAGTGTTGTTAGTAACACACTTAGATCCTAGAGTGGATAAGGGCATAGGCTGAGCTAGTCTATCCTAGCCTCCCCATCAAATGGAGAGGTTACAAGGAATAAAGCTAGACTTGTTTGCAAGGGATATGCACAAGAAGAAGGTATTGATTATGGTGAAACTTTTGAACATTTTTCTATCCTATAAGGAGTCTACATGTTACTTGCATATGCTGCACATAATAAATTTAAGGTATATCAAATGGATGTTAAGTTAACTTTTCTGAATGGAATACTAGAAGTGGAGGTCTACATAGAACAACCAGAAGGATTTGTTGATCCGAATTAGATAGACATAGTATGTAGACTGCATAAAGCTTTATATGGATTGCAGAAGGCACAGAGAGTATGGTATGAAATGTTACATACTAATCTTTTAAGTATTGGTTTTGTAAGAACTAGTGAAAACAATAATTTGTACATGAAAGGAGGATCTGATGATACTATTTTGATTGCTGAAATATTTGTGGATGATATAATCTTTGGAGGATAGGATCATATTTGTAAATCTTTTGCTAATCAGATGAAAAAAGAATTTGAAATTTCAATGTTTGGAGAGATTAAATTCTTTCTAGGCTTGCAGGTTATTCAGTAGAATGATGGAATTTTCATCACACAATCAAAGTACATTACAAAGGTATTGAGAAAATTTGGCATGGAAGATGCTAAACTAGTAGGAACACTGATGGTTACATGCTAAAAATTAACAAAATATGATGAATCTATAGAGGTAAATCAAACATTGTACCGATCTATGATTGGTAAACTGATGTATGTAGTACACAGTAGGCCTGATATTGCACATGCAGTGGGGATTGTGGCTAGATTTTCTACCAATCCTAAGGATTCACATATGGTTGCAGTGAAAAGAATTTTGAGATAGCTAAAGAAAATAGAGGATTATGGTTTATGGTATTCTAAGGAAGGAAAATTTCAACTAAGAGTTTACACCGATGCAGATTGGGCTGGAAATATAGATGATAGAAAAAGCACAACTAGAGGAGCATTTTTCTTTGGTGAAATACTTGTAACTTGGACAAGTAAGAAACAAACTTGTATTTCTCAGTCTAATGTTGAAGTAGAGTATGTTGCTACTACTACAAACTATTCAAACATTTCTTATATCAAACAAGTGTTGGAAGGGATGAATGAGGTAATCACCAAGCCGGTGATTATATATTGTGACAACTCTAGTGCTATAAATATTTATAAGAATCCTATATTGCTTTCGAAGACAAAGCATATTTTAATTAAGTATCATTACTTAAGAGAAAAAGTACAAGAGAAGCAAGTCAAATTGGAATATGTTACATCAAAGGAGAAACTTGATGATATTTTTACCAAGCCTCTACCAAAGGACACTTTTGATTACTTGAGGACTAGAATTGGGGTCTGTCCCCTATCTACCGGTCACTAATGTGATCTGGAGGTTGCATCAGCCTATTCTTATGAGAAGATCATTCATGTTGATTCAACATAGCTCACACTTTGGATTATGTCTAAGGTTGTGAAAGATTTAAGGAGCTAGAACAGATAATTTGTATATCAGTATACATAGATACATTGTCTGCATCGAACATCAGAGAGTTACTTGGCTATTACAAAGCTATATGTTTTATGTTTTTCTTTGGAATTGTTGTCAAAGGGAGAGATAAACATTGGAGAGATAGTGGAAAGAATAGTGGAGAGATAAACAAAGAATGAATATGAAAAATTAGTTACTGAGAACACAAAGAAAGGGAGAGAATCCACAGGGAGAGCTTGCATGTAAATGTCTGTTATGTAACGTAGTGATTAAACATATTAAAAATCAAGCTAGGGATAGCTTACCAAGCTACAACATTTACCTACATAGTTGTGGAATACATGTTTGGTATGTGTATGGCATATTTCATATTGCTTGTGTTGCCACCAATGCCAAAGGGAGAGATTGATGAACTTCAATTGATTGAATACCTCAATAACTTGAAGATTAGTGATTAGAGATCACTGAGTTACTAACATGATATGTAAGATAATTAAATTAGTCATTATGTTGTCATTGATGTCAACTAGTTTTGATAGTACTTATCATGTTAGTTACAAACATCTAAACATCTATAAAAGAGAGAAAAGATGAAAAAATAAGATATCTACATGGAGAAAGATGGATATGACAAATGAGGATAAGGAATACTTTAGGTAACTTATTGATGAGTCTATGATCTCATATTGTTGACTTGATTATGTTGCATTAATCTATTATGAAGAAGGAAGCAAAAAATTATACAAGAAAATGTGGTCAGTAAATGAAGACTTTAGTATACACCGAGCTAGTGTTGTGTATACCGAGTGAAAGTATTAACCGAGCTTGTATTCATTGACACATTTCTTTGTTAACTGAGTATGGATGAAAGTAATAAATGCTTAGTTTAGCCGATAGAAAATGATGAGCTAGAAATTGTTATGATTTCAAGATTGAGGATAAAAGTTTGTTATCAGATCCATGACTGAAAAAATTTAGAGAATATCTAAAGGATGGAATTGAAACGTGTTGTTGACACAACTACCGAGGAAGGTTTAAGAGGCAAAATCAATGAAGAATAAGCAGAAAAATCTGATGGTTGATATGAAAATAATTTATCTGTCTATATAAGAGATGAGTTTCTTTATTGAAACATGCTGGAAGAAAGAAGAATGCAAAGATTTTGTGTGAATACAATTTCATGCATGCCTGATTAGACTGGTTGAAGGAGATCCAAACTGTAGAACATTATCGAGCATCAGAGAGCTATTACCAAGTGAAAGTAAGTTGAGGAAGTGAATTGAAATATTGAATAGAGGATTTGTATGGGCTTAGAATAGATCTAAACATCTGCAAATTAAGTTGTATTGTAATCAAATCAACTACTGTTTTAGTTTAACCATTGATACAAAAAATCTCCTAACCAAGTGGACTTAACCATCATGTTATGCCCCTATGTCATTCAAGGAATGTACATTGTTATCTTATTGACCTCATAGTGAATGTTGGTTGAAAGATAACTGTTAGTCTTAAATCCTCTAACAAGGTCACACCTAAAAGTGTTTTTGTAACCTTTAACAGGGTTGGCTCTTCATCGAGCTCACTTCAGAAGAGTGAAAATTATTTTGGGTTACCAGTCCCAAGTGGTTTTTCCCTTAGCAGGGTTTCCATGTTAAATCATTGTGTTATGTGTTTTTGTGATGATTATTTTATTGTCATACTTTACATACTGCATAGTTGATTTGGTTAGTAATCACAGTAAGTTAATTAACTGGTAATCGGTAAAAGGCATAGATAGTTTAATAGTTTATGTTACCGAGCTGCAAAATTTATTGAAATTGTTTTGAGAGTTACTTCTTTGTAGTTGGGATTGTGGGATAACTGATCTAACTGATTCACCCCCCCTCTCAGTTATTCTAATAGTACCAAGCCTGTGAGGCAAAGGAAAAGACTAGTCAACACAAAATTAGAGCCTTTGATGCAAAAGGAAATATTTAGGTTGATAGAAAGTGGCATTATCTTTCCTATCAAACACACCAGTTGGGTATCCAATCTAGTTCTTGTTAGAAATAAAAATGGGGAGCTTAGATTATGTGTTGACTTTAGGGATTTAAATAAGGAATATTTGAAAGATAGGCATCCCCTTCCCTCTATGGTACAAATACTTCAATGTGTAGCTAGTTCAAAATGTTTCTCATTGTAGGATGGGTATTCGGGGTATAATAAAATTCTGGTTAGAAATGAGGGCTAATATAAAACCGCTTTTACTACTAAGTGGGGTACCATGGCATACAAAAGAATGCCCTTTGGCTTGTCAAATGTAGGAGCAACATTCCAAAAAGCTATGGACATGGCCTTTAGCAATTTAATGTACAAGTTTGTCTTGGTTTACCTTGATGATATCATAGTTTACTCCTGTAAGATATAAAAATATATGAAGATATATTTTTATATCTATGTTTTGTGTGTTGGAAAATGTGAGGAGTGTGGAAAATTTAGTGGACATATAAAACTTAATAAAACATAAATACTTATCTTGAAAAGTGGCAGATTCAAAAATCATTATTTTTTGGTGTCTACACTCAGTTTTGGGAAATTCTACAATTGGAACTGGCTTAGAAACATAGAAACAGAGAAAACCCAGAAACCTTTTTCTATTCTAAGAAAGGTCAACCTTGACCCAAAATAGGGGTAAGATCTTACCCCGGGGCACAATCTTACCCCTTTATGTCGACCTTGACCTACACTATTTCAATGGAAATTCTATTCGCAGATCCCAGAAGTTTGTTAAAAAGGGTACTCAGATCTGATCTGTGATTCACTGTCCCACACTTGTACCTGCAAGAAAAAGGGTTTTGTTGTTTGGATGAGGAGTTTGCCTTGGTCAAACCTCAATTTGGAATCAACCTTTAAAATAGAATTGAAATAGAGAATGCTAGCAAGTATTAGAAGTAGATCTAACAATGAAGCTATGATATTCAATAGATATGCAATTATATTTGGAATGTAAACAAGTATGTTGATATGAAAGCTTTGAATCAACACTAACAAATGTAAATCAAAACCTCCATGATTGTATTTTTGGAATCCACCCTGAAGGGAGAATGAATATATCTTGAAGATGAACAAAGAATCTTGAAGGAAGATCACACCACCATGATGGATAGATCTAGGGTTTGAATGATGAATCTTGAATGCTTGAACTAAATCCCTCCAAAAGACTTGAATGCTTGAATCCTTGATCTTCAATGGAGAATTTGATTGCTTGAATGCTTCCTTAATTGAGAATGCTTTCTTGAAAGAGGGAGTGCTTGATTGAGAAAGAGAGATGAAAGATCACACACTTGATTGATACTTGATGGAGATGGATTGAAATGAGAGAGGAAGGCTACCTTTTATACAAGTCTAGGGAAAAAAATTCTAGAGAGGGCTACATGGGAGAATTAAATTCCCATTTAAATCTTAACCCCTAGAAATGGACCTAAATTAAATATAATTTAAGAGTTTACCATTCAAAAATCTGAAACAATTGACTGAGAAGAAGGAAATAAAACTTTCCAAAACCTGACATATGGAAACTTTTGGATTTTTAAATTTGGACCCAGGGTCAGGGTCGAGGTTGACCTTGACCCAGAAGATCAACCTTGACCCTGAGGTTTAGAATCTTAGGGTTTTAGGTTAGGATGCTAGAAACAAGCTGGAAACAGGTGGAAAGAGGAGTAGAACATGGGGAAAAACAAGATCCAAGCCAAAGATCCCATCAAAGCATCTGACATGACTCCAAACCATCTACTCAGAGGGCTAAACTAGTCCTAAATGGAAGTGCTTCCATTTTTTGATGATACATTTAGCCCCCAATTTAGCAAGAGTATGGATTCAATGCAAACTCTTGGTAAAGGAGAAGAAATATCCAAGTGGATTTGTAATGAGATAGAATAAAACTTAGTTAAGGACACGAGCCCCCAAGCTAAGGATTCTAACTCAACATACATGCACGAGGGTGCAAAAATAAAGAAAAATAAAGACAAAGATAAAAGACACAAAAAAGAGAGGATTAGTACAAAAACAAACCCAAATCAACTAGCAAAGGAAACCTTGCTAAGAAATGCTGTAATACCCCAAAAATGGGCTATAGGTTCATTAACCTCCTACATCTTCAAATCAAACGAAATCAACATCAACGTCCTAACCTAAGGCACATCTGTGCATTATCAAATCCTAATTGATTTTATCATAAATTCTGCACTGGGGGATATTCCTAGCAATATTCCTATTTATTCTAATTATCTTTAATTTAATTATTATTTGGCGATAAATCATATTTATCCTAAAGTTGATTAATTGAATATGATGAATATTTAATTAATTAATTCAATTCTGCCACTTAATTATTTAATTAGATTTAATTCTATTTATTCCTAATCATATTATTTTATTTTGACAATAAATCAAATCTCCTATGAATAATTGATTAAATATTTATTTAATTGATTAAATCCAAGTTGTCAAATTTAATAATATAGTTTTGGAATAAAGTTTGATTAAAATAATTGATTAACCCATAAATCAATTGTTTTAATTTTAAAATTAGTTAAGTTGAAGATAAATCACTTTATTTATTTAATTAATTCATGATTATTTGTGCACATTCAAAGAGGAGTTAAACTTTAAATCAGAAAATCAATTCAAGTTGTTATCTTTTAAAAAATCAACATCTATTTTGAGTTCAAAGTTGATCTAAACTTCTGATTTGAGTTAAAAAGTTGTTATTGCATGATTTTGCATTATTTTATGAGTTATATATTTCTAATTTCTTGTTAACTCAAAAATCAACCTGAGTTCATCAAGAGTGATTTATGAGTTTTTCCATGCACCCTCAAGCCCTGGATTTCTATAAAATCAAGGCTCAGCTCTTTACAAATCATCCATAGAATTTGCATACTTTGGTGAATTGATATCAGAGGAATCATCAAGCTTCTTGCGAATTAGCATTTTGTGAGATCAATCTTGTTTTCAATTCATTCTAGTTTCATATTTCATATAATTGTTAACTTAATTTGCATATCATTTCAATCCATTTAGATTAATTTATTATCCGTTTTTCTCATCTTATTGCATCAAAAAAAGAAGAAGAAAGATTAATTTGCATTCATATTTTATTGCTTTCATCATTTAAATCTTTCGTTTAGGTGTTGCATTGTCATTGATCTCGGTCTAATCTGAGAATACTATACTCGCACCTACTAGAAGGCAGTAAATCACCTGGTTAGCTATATTGTTCTTATTTGCATATTTTGATTTTTGCTAACCTCTAATGTTTTACTGAAGTGTTGTGTCTATAGCTAGGTACAAAATTCACACACACATTTCTGGCGCCCACATTGGAGTTCACCCTCTTGAGATCACAAAAGTTGTAGAGTCAGACCATTACTACAAACCCTAGTGAGGCCAATTTTTTTTTATTTTTCTAGGAATATGTATGTTATTGAATTTTTTTTTGGAACATACAAAATTAGCACTTCTAGGGATTAGCACAATAAGTCACTATTGCTTGTTCATGTGCAAGGTTGCTTTTGCCCTTGTTCATTTTTTTAAGATGATTTCTTGCTTCCCTTGTTTGCTATTTTGCGTGCTTGATATCTTCTTGGTTACTTGAGACAAACTTTTACACAAATCTTCAAAAATTGGATAGAAAAATTTGCAAACAATCTGATACTGAAAAATTGAAAAATTGCAAATTTGAAGCAAAAATCCTTTCTGGTGTCAAAAGTCATCCTAAAATTTCAAAACTTGTATCAAAGCCAAAGTCAAAGTTGTCAGAGATTGGTCAAATTTGTTAGAAATCTAGTTTTTACAACCTATTCCCAAATTCTATCAAAATAATGAACTGATTCTTGTCATTTCTAGTCATCCTTGGTTGGTCTGGGTCAAATCTTAGGTGTTATGACATGTTGCTCAACATCCAAATGAACTTAAATGGTATCACGTTGCACAAAATGACTTTTGGTCTTCTTTCTTCCATATCTCCCATGTCTTCCTAGTCCCCCATTTCCATCCTTTTTCTTCTTCCTAAACTCTTCACATCTTCTTGATTCTTTTCCTCTTATTATCTAGTCTTCTTTCTTCTATTCATCTCTTCTGTCACTTCTATGCTTGATTCCTCCTCTTCTAGAACCATGAATTTCAGCTATCCTATTATGGAACCTCTCTTGAAAATGGATGAACTCGAACTCATTGCTCAATTCGAAGAGTATTATTCCAAAAAGCCCATGAGTGATAAATTTATGCTAAAAATAAAGGAAAAATTGATTGAATTAGATGCCTTTTCTAGGATCATATGCATGGTCATGTCACAACCTTCTTCTTTCAAACATCATTCATATTCTAAGTCTTCTCATCATTCCTCATCATCCACATCTTCTTCCTCTACTAGGTCTTCACCTTCCTCTTCTCCACAATCTCGTTCCTGTTCTAATCCTCCCAAGAGTCTTACTCCTCGTCTCAAGACATACCATGTTGAGAAATGTGATAACCCTTATGATACCTCTTCAATGGAGAGTGACACACCCATCTTTGAAGACTATGATGACTATGATGATGGACAATATAATGATACCTATGACACCTCTATTCCTAAGAGTTCTCCTTGTCATGTGCTCGGGCTTACTGGAAATGGGACGTCACATTGGAAAGATTATGATGGTGATCCATATGATTCTAATTTTGAAAGAGACTTTGATGATTTCTGTGCACAATACCTAGATGATACATCTACTTCTATTGAGGAAAAGAAAGCTTACTGTGCTGATTATAAATGTGCATACTACAAGGATCTCTCCTCTAAGAACTCTCATGAGGAAAATAAAGATTATACTCTCAAGAAAGATCATGTTAATGTTGAACCTTTGTCTTGTGGTGGTTCCCTTCCATCCCCTACTTCCTCCAATACCCATACATTTTATAAAGCTTCCAAGTCTTTCAAATCTTTCACAAGTCCTTCATCCACCAAAGGTCCTAATACTTTTCATGTGGTTTCCTATAGTTATCCTCAAGGGCTACCTCTTAAAGAAATTCAAGCTAACCTTCACTTGGCTGCAAATAATTTCAATAATGCTAAACCTAAAGAGCCTGAGCCTTTATATGCTATAATTCCCTTTTCAGCTAGTCCTTCACCATCTCTGCTAAAGTCTTCCATACAATCCCAACATGCTTCCTTGTCCTTAGAAGTGGCTCCATGTCAAGAGGACTCTAAAAATGATAAACAAAAGAACATAAAGAAAGATCAAGATCAAGAAACCTCCATGTCATCTAATCCTTTTCATGATGTCTCTTATCCATTCCATGGTTCTTTTGATCCTGCACACCCTTTCTCATGCATTCCATCATGTCTTAAGTCTTCTCCTAAGAAAGATCATGATACATCTTACATTGTTGAGCTTATTGATAATCAAAATAACCTTACTACACTTGCACTTTCCAAAGATGATACTTCCATTAAGGTTATTAAAATTAATGTTGTTACTTCCAATGTTAAGCCTATTGAAAATCAAGAAAAAAATTGTACACTTGTGCTATCCAAAGATCCTTGTCAAGATCAAAGTCTTCCATTTTCTTATTCTGCCACTCCATGTTTGTTTCCACTTTCTACTCTTCCTAAGTCTTTGCAAGCTTTGAACAATCCTATCAAAGAAGGTGCTCCTATTTAAGATGTCCATGATTATATTGAAAATCCTAATGCTCACTCTAAAGATGTTGATGTCCTTGGTTGTCATATAAATGTTGATGAACTTATTGATTATCCTTTTGCATCTTCCACTTCCATTCTTGGACCTCTTCCACCACTACTAAGGGCTTCATGTATGACTTCCATCTTGGTTCCTTATGTCCCTTCACTTTCCCCTCCTAACTCTCCTAATTCACCATCCATCTTGGGTCCTTACATACCTCCATCTCCTATCTTTCCTTAAGATCAACATAGATGCACACCCTTGAATCCTTTTCATCCACCCACCCATCTAAACCAGTCATATCCTCCTTCTTCTTCCACAAGTCCCAAGTCTTTTGGAAGTAACTTGAATGATCAATACAAGAAAAAGAAATAATACAAGAATCCATCAAAAAGAGAAGATCACCGTGTCTCCTCTAATCAACATGGAGGCATAAAGTCAAGAGAGATATCTAAGAAAAAAATTACAAGACAAGTATGAGTTCCAAAATTCATCATTGAAGATATTATCTCTAAATCATCAAAAAGAAATGAAAAGCCTATGACTATATGGATTACAAAGTCTCTCTTGAAAGAGTTTGGTGTTGAGAAACAAGTGAAGTTGACATTCAAGCTTCCAAAGACTTCCACTCCATTTTCTTCCAAAAATATTCTTCCGTTCCATGGGCCTAAACCACAACCTCTGCTATCCATTCACCATATTCCTTCACGTATTCCTTCATTCATGTTTCCTCCATCCTCTCACTACCCTGCAAAGTGTGTGTTGATGTTGATCTTGTCTTCCTTTCCATCTAGCCTTTCACAATCCTTCCATTCATTATCCTCCTACCTTCTATCTTTTTTCCTCATTTGCCTATTCCTCCTATCTTCCAACCTCACTCACTTTACATAAAACCTTATCCTCCATTTTTATCTTCCATCTCCCTTTCCCTATTAGCATCTTTGAGCATATCATTTTGAATCCTTGGCATATCATGGTTTATCCTTTCAAGGAGAATTATCTAAAAAGCTTGCCTTCTTCCAAAAAAAAAAAAAAGAATTTTTTTTTTTTTTGAAAATGTGCCTTGGTGAAAACCTGGAAACAGACACCTTGGTAGCAAAAGTAAAGAGAAATAAATTCATCCTATGGTGAAAACCACTCCCTTGTGGCACCTTGGATAAGTACTGTGATGAAAACCTAGAAATTAGGCATCATACGTAGTTCTTCTACATACTTCATCTATCCCATCTTCTCTCTTTGATCTTGACAATGTTGATCTATACAAAAACATTTGGCTATCTTGTGAGCAATCTTATGATGATCTTTCTTTCATTCCCTTCCTATTTAGCTTTCATATTTATTTTCCTCCATTCATTCTAACCTTTCACTATCCTTTTCCCCTTTGGTCTTGATCTAATAAAAAAAAGAGTAGAACACGATGCTTTGAAACCTCTTTACATGTCTACTCCTTTGGGCTACATCCTTTCCTTCTTTGGCATTACACTTTTGTGACTTATCCTATGCTTGCCTTTCATTGCTTATCCAAATGTGCTTTACATGAAAATTTTTCCCTAGCTTGGGTACCCTAGAGGAGTTTTCCCTTGAGGATTTCTTCCCTTCATTCTCCTTCATTCTCTTGTCTTCCATCTCTTCCACTAGCTTGCTAATCCCTCTTGTTCTCCACCTTGCTAGACATTGGGACTACATGATGTGATCTTTCTTGGGAGTTCAATGCCCATTCTTTTTGGGGGCATCCTTTGTACATACTGATTAGTACTACCTATTGAGGTTGAAATCCCATCACTAAGAATTAGAATGCATGGTCTAGTAACTGATGATGACTACAGAGTGTCTAGGTTGCAAGAATTTGAACTACCAGATGAGCGTAGACATACGGTGTATGATCATCTCAGAGTATATCAGAAGAGAATGTCTAGAGGCTACAACAAGAAATTTAGACACAGAGAATTTCAGGTTGGTGATCTAGTCTTGAGAGAGAATCTTGAAAATCAATCACATAGAGAGCGTAAGGGGAAGTTTGAACCCAACTAGATGGGTCCCTTTGTTATCACTACTACTTTTGGCTCTAGTGCCTATCAACTCTCAATGAATGAAGGAGAACAACTTTGAGAACCAATCAACATTCTCCATCTGAAGAAATTGTATGCCTAAGGCATTCAGTCTATGGTAAAATGTCCTAAAAAAATCTTAAAAATTGGAAAAAGTCCTGAAAAAATGAACATCTTGGTGAAAATCTAGTAATAGGTGCCTTGATGATTCACAAAAAAAGTAAAAAATATTAAAAAAATATCAAAAAAATTGAAAAAATGAAAAATACAAAAAAAATGAGAAAAAGAAAAAGTGCCTTGGTGAAAACCTGGAAACAGGCACCTTGGTAGCAAAAATAGAATCTCTTCCAAGATGGTGAAAACCTGGCAAATAGGTGCCACTTGTTTCAAAATGCTCCATCTATCAGCACAATCTTGGTCTTTCCTAGCTTTTAGTCTTGCTTTAGTTTGTACATATCTCTTAGTTTGTTCCTGCATTCCTATTTTCAATAAGTCAGTCTGTACACCAATTAGCTAAAGCGTCTGTATCCTATCAATGTTCAAACTTGGGGGAAATCAAAGTCATATCCTATGGCCTCCAATGTATCTTAGATGTATCATATCTAGTCAGAGTCCTTTGAAGCTTCATTCAAGTCAGTCAGTTTGCTTTGTCTCCAGAAAGGATTTTGCATCTACAATAACACAATCAAACATCAAACACAAGCTGAAAACAATCTATGCTTTTTACATGCTTTTATCTCCTTGTATGCTTACTGATTCACATTGAGATTTTTGCATAATTTATTCCCACGAGCTCTTCGATGATGTCCTTTATAAGATTTAGAGAGTGATGACTGGGGGCATAATCTTTTCTTTTTTTTCTTCTTGTATGTGAAAATCTAACAACTTTGGAAATTCTGGATTGAAATGGTGTTCGACTGTAAGAGCCTCTATCTTGAATTGGATGGCCATGCATACCTCGACCATTGATACCTAGAAAATTCAAGGAATTTTGATCTAACTATTGTATTTTTTGAGTGAGTTCTTTCTCCTATTGTGAAATGCGATCTTACCTGAGGATGTGAATGATAAAGGGTCACTATGGGTAATTCACATTGGATTTAGAATAATCTCTTGACTATTTGATGTGTTTGTACACAAGACATATTCTAGTCATCATGACATCTATGTTTTGATGCTTATACAAATTGCTATATCAAAATGGACATGATATTCAGGTCATCCTGGTGTTTGTGCCTTGGTGCTTATATCTAATCTGACACTCGGAAAATAAAATCAATATTCATATGTACATGGTTGCCTAACTAGTGGGTGTTGTATTGATTCTTGTGCATACAAATTGATATTCATATGTCTATGGTTTCATAAATAGTGGGCATTGTATTGATTTATCCAGTTACCTAAAAAACTCAATGATGACAAATGACCGACACATGATCAGTGACTAGGTCCTAGGTCTTAGGTTTGCATTTCATTTTGCATCTCTCTTTGCATTCTGCATGTTTGCATGGTCTCACAGATTGCTTGAACACTTAAACAAATTTTTTTTCAATCACATCTTCGAATCTAAAAAGAGCTAAATCCTACAAGAAGGTTCATCCAACGAAACAACAAGTAAAATCTATTTTTGGGATCAAAATCAAAATTTGAGATCGTTTATATTATTCACTACTTGCATAATCAACCTTTAATCATCAAAGAAATTTAGAATTCAACTTAACTAATTATCTTACATCAAACTATCAAAATTTTAACTTGGTTAACCATGGTCAACTCATGGTCAAACCTAGTCAAACTTGGTCTCTAGGACCTCTAAATGATGTAGAACGCATTCTCGGACGTGTATAACCACTTCTCAAATTAGTTAACATGCTTCTAAACTATAACACTAACTTTTCTTGTCAGATTTCAATTCTAATCCCGAAGGGGGCATGGTATTGCACATCATTCAAAGTTTGTAACTCAATTCTACCAATCAATCTTTCCTCGGTAATCAAGACAACAACCACATCTAGTTGTTGATTCATCTAAAGTCCTCATCGCTTGGGAAAAATCTATCATCTCTTGGGGCATATCAGATTCATCTAGTATCCAAATCTATCTTGTAAACTGTATCAACTTTTTAACTATCGGTTCATTAGCGTTATTTCTTTGGTTCTTTGTAACTGATGGGTTCAAGATGTGATACCAATATGATTCATACAAGGACATTGAGGTCTGGAGTCAGTCACTCACTTCTTCGCAATCATAAGGTTTAGAATTAGGCATTTTGACACTTCTTCGTAATCACCAGTTCATTATTGATATAGCTAGCATCATCTCAATTCTTGGTCATTCTGGGCCTGGGTCAGTATCTCTTTTTCCAATCTTTCAATCAGTTTTTATCTCAGAATCAGTTAATCTTTCAAATCAAATCAGTTTCATACATATATATCAAACACAAACTATTCTTTGAACCACTCTACTTTGTACAGTGATTCAAAGAGGGGCAAAATATAATACCCCAAAAATGGGCTATAGGTTCATTAACCTCCTACATCTTCAAATCAAATGAAATCAACATCAAAGTCCTAACCTAAGGCAATCTGTGCATTATCAAATCCTAATTGATTTTATCATAAATTTTGCATCGGAGAATATTCCTAGCAATATTCCTATTTATTCTAATTATCTTTAATTTAATTATTACTTGGTGATAAATCATATTTATCCTAAAGTTGATTAATTGAATATGATGAATATTTAATTAACTAATTTAATTCTGCCACTTAATTATTTAATTAGATTTAATTCTATTTATTCCTAATTATATTATTTAATTTTGACAATAAATCAAATCTCCTATGAATAATTGATTAAATATTTATTTAATTGATTAAATCCAAGTTGTCAAATTTAATAATATAGTTTTGGAATAAAATTTGATTAAAATAATTGATTAACCCATAAATCAATTGTTTTAATTTTAAAATCAGTTAAGTTGAAGATAAATCACTTTATTTATTTAATTAATTCATGATTATTTGTGCACATTCAAAGAGCAGTTAAACTTTAAATCAGAAAATCAATTCAAGTTGTTATCTTTTTGAAACTCAACATCTATTTTGAGTTCAAAGTTGATCTAAACTTCTGATTTGAGTTAAAAGGTTGTTCTTGCATGATTTTGCATTATTTTACGAGTTATCTATTTCTAATTTCTTGTTAACTCAAAAATCAACCTGAGTTCATCAAGAGTGATTTATGAGTTTTTCCATGCACCCTCAAGCCCTGGATTTCTATAAAATCAAGGCTCAGCTCTTTACAAATCATCCATAGAATTTGCATACTTACTCTGGTGAATTGACATCAGAGGAATCATCAAGCTTCTTGCGAATCAACATTTTGTGAGATCAATCTTGTTTTCAATTCATTCTAGTTTCATATTTCATATCATTGTTAGCTTAATTTTTATATCATTTCAATCCATTTAGATTAATTTATTATCAATTTTTCTCATCTTATTGCATCAAAAATAAAAAAAAATAGATTAATTTGCATTCATATTTTATTATTTTCATCATTTAAATCCTTCGTTTAGGTGTTGCATTGTCACTGATCTCGGTCTAATCTGAGAATACCATACACACACCTACTAGAAGTCAATAAATTGCCTAGTTAGCTATATTGTTCTTATTTGCATATTTTGATTTTTGCTAACCTCTAATGGTTTACTGAAGTGTTGTGTCTACAGCTAGGTACAAAATTCACACACACAAATGCTTCCTATACTAATATCATATTTGGAAAGCTATCATATAAGCATAAATGATTACATAAGAAAAATAAGAGCAACAATATAAATAACATAGCTTCATGAGCTAATCCTACTAGCATGAAAGCAAAAAGAGAGAGTGATTACTTCACCTAGTAAGATGCCCACCTTACCATGAATCACCAAGGAGCGATGGCCCAACAGGTAGCAAAACCAAAAAGTTCACCAAAAAAAAATTTGTGCTTTGTAATTGTAATGCGTCTTCTGATAGCTTTTGGAATACCCATAGATCCACCTTATTGTATCACTATGGAATATAAAATGCATGTCTCTTTAGGATTTAACAACTTATGTGTGTTACCTTCGGAGGATTTAGCATATTAAAAATTGAAGATGCATGTCTCTTCAGGATTTAGTAACTGATGTGCAATACCTTCGGAGAATTTAGCATATTGAAAATTGAAAAATGTGTGTCTCTTCAAGATTTAGCAACTAATGTGCATTACCTTATGAGGATTTAGCATATTGAAAATTGAAAAATATAGCATAAGGGAGACCCTATATATGCCCCGCTCCTTATCATGGCTGTCTACTAGACATGATAAGGAAGAGAATGAGGATACCTACTTCACAAAGTAAGGAGATATCCTATTTAAGAACAATGTATACTATATTCTTGGTGAAGGGTATTGAACCTTACATCCAAGAGCATAGATAATCATGAAAATGATATGTCACTCATGGAAAAAGGATCCTCAAAGAAAGAGATCTTATCAACAAGACCACCACCATAGAGGAGTGCTTTAGATAAAATATCATCTTCCAAAGAGAAACAAAGATTTAATCATCTAGCCCCCTATAATCAAGAGGAAGAGGAATCTTTGAACAAAGGAATCAAACTCTAACCCTAGAGCCAAGGAAATAATTTATAAAGAACATAATTTATAGAATAAAGAAGAGGTGATGACCTAGGACAAAAACCTCTCACATAAAAGTATATCTTTAGCCAAAACCTTAGTCAGTATAATGAAATAATGTTGCAAGATAAAAAAATGCCACTAAGATAAGGAAAGAAGATCCCTAGACAAAGAGAAAGAAGGAAGAACCTTGCCCCCAATGATGAAAGAAAGGGATACCTTTGCAAAAAATTCTTTAGAAAAGATATCTTGAAAAGAGAATCTATGGATGATTATGGACATAATACAAAACCATATGGAGGAAAAATAGAAAGAATACCAATTAAGCTCAAGAAAAAATATATGCTAAGAGCATAATGGATTCTAGAAGATTGGATGAAATACCTCTTGCCCCCCATTCATGAGACAAGAGGATATAGGATCTACATTATGGAAGAGTCAAGGGGATGCTATTGGCAATTTGGCTGAAGTGAGTACATAGATGTTGTCATTATGGCAACATATGATCCACATTAAGAGCGCATAGGTCAGAGAGCAAGTATGGCAGATCACAATGCAAATTTGTCTAAGTGTGAGACAGTGTACCAAGATACAGTTTTGGTTTGTGATGTTGACTGGAGCAATTTCAATGCTTGGGCACTTGAACATTGATGCTATGATGGCTACTGATTACCTATCTCAAAGTGCAAGTCAGTACAGAATGTAAAAAATTTGTTATGGCAGTTTTATCGAAGACAGTGTTAAGCCAATAGGTCAAAATAAGAAGACATAATTGGTAAAGAGTTAAGGGATTATTTTGTTTACCAAAATAATGACTTAACAATATAAAGGGATGAAATCCTAGATGTTTACCCTTAGATAAAAATGTATGGAAGCTGACCATGTAAAGTTATTAACCTTAATAACTTGTATATATGTAATTGTAATTGTAAGAAGAAAAAAAGTGTATATGGTGATGATATGATATGATGCGAATGTAAGAGCAGCAAAGAAGACATTGATGCAAGTAGTATAAGGTTATGTACCTTAATCCATTTTTGTAATTAGTATACATTGTATATTACTTTTTTGGGCAGTGGGCTCATCTTGTAATCAGATTTTGTATCTACAACTCCTAACAGGGTTGAGGCTTCTAACAAGGCCTATAGTCCCTTAACCAGGACTGATACACTATACATATGTAATAGAATCCTAATAGGGTCAACATCCTTAATAGGATACTTTTGATTAGTGAATCTTTGTGGGTACCATCCTCACTAGGGTTTTCCCTTTGCTAGGGTTTCCTCGAGAACATATCATGTGTTATGAGTTCTTTATTGTTATGCATATTGTTTAGTTTCTTATGTTATGTATGTATAAAGATAATTTGTTATATCCATAATTGGGAAAAAGATAAAGTTTGTAGAATAATGATTCACCCCCCCCTCTCAGTATTTCCTATTTCTAACAATTGGTATCATAGCTTAGTTACTCAGAAAATAATCATTCAAGGAAAGCCTAGCAACTTGAGTAAGATCTCTATGGATATGGATCAACTATAGAAGAATCTTGATGAAGCTCTTGAGCAGATTGATATGCTTACTAATGAAAGAAACACTTTGAAAAGGAAATATGATGATGCAAAGAACCTTATTGAGAAATTGAAAAACAAGATAGAAGATCTGAGATCTAAAAAGGAATCCGAAATTCTTATTGAAGATTGTGATAGCAACTTGGAAAAAGAAAATGAGATCCTTAAGCATGAATTGAAGTTAGTAAATTTGAAGCTTAGTTTGAAAGATGGAAATAGCAAAAATGAAGTAAATTTGAAATCTAAGAATGAAAGTCTAAAGACTGAAAATGAAGAACTGAAATCTAAACTTGAAAAAGTGACATCCGAATTTGAGAAAGTAAATGTACAGTATGCAGAACTTGAGAAGTACAATAAGATTGTGAAAAGTGAACTGACTCAATCCAAACAACAACTTGAAAGGCTATATTCAAATAGTGAGAAGATTGATGAACAAGTTTCCTTTGGGAAACCATCCTATGATAAGACTAGACTTGAATTTAATATATTTAGAACAAATGATGAAAGCAAGAAACTAGATCTGAAGACATTTGAAAGCATATATGAGAAGAAGCCTGATGAGATCAACAAATATGAAGATGCACCTAAAGAAGAAGAATCAACAAAGCAAGAGGAATCACCCAAAGGTATGCAAAGAGAATTCAAAGGTAGATGTTTTTCTTGTAATACTATTGGTCATATGAAAAGAGATTGCACAGGTAAATAGTTTAAACCTCTTAATGGTTATTTTTATAATTGTCATGGTTTTGGACATAGAGCTATTGAATGTAGAAGACCTAAAGTTATTGAGAATAATTATGGTAATAGAATGTTTAGGAATACTAACAATGCATATAAGAAACCTACTGAAGACATGAACAGAAGAAATGAAGTAGTGTGTTATAGATGCAACAAAGTTGGACACATTGCTAGAAATTACAGGTCATAGATTAATCAGCAAGGACAAAGATATGGGAAAAATGGAATTGTTTGTTAGATATGCAACAAGATTGGACATACAACAAGGTTTTGCAAAATGAACAATGGAACTTATCATCCGAACCCTAACCCTAGAAACAATGTAAGAAGGAATGAAGATACAAGTAATAGACAAAAAGATTACTGTAGCAATATAGATGAAGTGAATTATGTTAAAGGAATAGATCAAGAAGGCATAATCAACATGGAAGGTAATCAGACAGGTGAAGTATTAAGTGGTAAGAATAAATCCTTACTTGACCTATCTTTAAGCACTTAATTTATGTAAATTACAGTAGATTAGGAACTTAGATTTAGTGTAGAAGTAGATTTATGATGAACTAAGTCTTGCATAATTAATAGAAGGTATATTATGATGTACTAATGCTATGGTTAAGAGCACAAAAGAAAATGTTATGTTTTACAAGATCACAAGAAGTTTTAAGCTTTGAAGGTTATCAGAAACAACTTTTTGGAATGAAGCAGCAAAAGAATTGAATGCGATGTCAGACCTAAGTAAGATTCAAGTGATAAAAGGTTATGATCAAAGTTATTTGTCTGTCAAAGTGAATTGAAGTGTTCAGAAGAGAAAAAAGTAGAGATTGGAAGTGTTTTGCAGAGATTTTGTGAAGGATTTAAGTGCCAAATCTTCATAAACCCTAGAATCATGAATTTGAGGTATTTATCTTGACAAATCTTTGAATCAGTATAAAGAACTAGAAGGAAACATGGATACATCTTTGATTCACAACATTAGAGACAAGAACAAACCTAAATTGAAGAAAGATCCAATAGAAGCTTTAGAAGTAGACCCTGAGTTTGCTTTATCATCCATACCAGATGGAGTTTTGCATTTGGAAAATGTAAAGAGTTATCTTGGATGTAAATTGGAAACAGTAAATGATAGTGATTTTTTAAGTGAGTATCAGAATATATATAACCAGGATATGTCATTGAAGCAAGGTTATGAACATTTGAAAAATAATGAAATTGTCATGTATGGTTTACAGTATGAATTTGATAATGAAGAGTGCACAAAGATCATTTTAAGTAGAATTCACAATGGGAAATTTTGGTTAGAAGACAGAGTGATTGACATCATAGCTAACCTAATTCATGAAGTCACCAGTTTATCCAAACTTGGAGCTATCCCTTTAAATGAGAAAAACATGAGGAATATTGTCATTGACAACACTGGATCATCCTATAATGGAAGAGGTATTGTTATCAGCAAGATTAGACAACATGATGTAAGATATCTATGTAAGATTTTGACTACAAAGTTTTGTGCTAATTCCAGAGAAGATGACATGGCAGTTGGCATGGTTCACATTGCCTATTTGATGTGTGTAGACAAAGTTTCTGTTGATATATGTGAGATTTTGAGAATTCAATTGTTTGAGAATTTGGAGAAGATTAAGAAGTCTAAATATGCACAATTTAGATTCTCATCTTTGATTACATATATGTTTTTCCACCTTTTGAGAAGATTTCCTTACACAATTGGAAATGATTGGAATGATGGATAGTCTACGATGGAAAGAATAAACAAATTTTATAGAAATCATGTTATTGATAAAGTTAATGAGAGTGCTGTGTTAGTTTTGAAGACATTTCAGAATTTGGTAACTAGCAGATCAAGGATTCCACAATCACTTGTGGAGAAATATAAGAATGATATTTGTTTCATGATTGACATTGACTTTACTTACATTGAAGCAGTAGAACCCAGAGTTGAATTCATAGACCCTCTTGGCTATGAGATTTCTAAGATTGAGATAGAAGAGTATGTTGGAAGGTTGTTGTAAAGTAAATTGGACACCCAATGTAGTAGGTTTGGAACTTATGAAGAAAAATTTAATTTTGTTAAAGCTAAAATTGAAGAGAAATAGTCCAAGAAAAGAGTTGACAGTACCATAAAGAGAATATTGAAAGACACAGGGATAATAGAAAGAGAATTTTTGGTAGCTAAACAGATAGTAGTAGCATTGAGAGATGTTGGATAGGGAGAAGTCTTGAGTATACCACCTTTATCCAGTGCAGTACAGAGAGAGCCTACACCAGTTAAAGTGAAAGTAGAAGAACCAAAAAAGGAACAAGTAACACTGAGCAAGAGAAAGAAAGAAATTGCTACTGGACCAGGAAAGAGACAGAAGACTATAGTTCAACCAGTACCAAGAAAGTTTGTAGAAGTTAAATATGATACTAAGAAGAAAGCTTGGAAACCAAAAGTTGAAAAGCTAAATGAGCATATTATTGAGAATGGAGATTTTGCAAGAATGAATAAATATTATAATCTTTATGATTATACTGATAAACTTAATTTGGAGAATGCTATTGTGAAACATATGATTTTGAAAGATAAGAAATTTGACTCTATTCAAGGTCAAATACCTGATGAATTTTTTACTAAACTTATTAATAGAAAACAAAGAGCATTTGAGGAAGACAAAACTATAACAAAGAATCTTGTGAGAAAGCTTTGTGAAGTGAAAGATGATGATCATTTGAAGTAGATTTTGAAGCCCCTTGACACTCTTTTGAGGACTAAGAGGAGAACCATTCAGATCATGGCAGGATAGTATGAGCAAGTGAGAATAGAAACTAAGCAAGCAATAATTAAAGTAATGACAAAAATTGTTGGAGAAACTTCAGTTGCAGTAGGACATGCAGTTGATGTTGAACAAGAGGATATTCCCTCTCTTTCAGCTATTAACATTGAAGATGATATAATGGACATTGAAGGTACTAAGGTGACCTTGGACATTGAAGATAATGTATTTAAGAATCTAGATAACATTGTTGACAATTCAGCTCTTGATGAACCAGATAGAATTAAAGTAGTGTAGACTGAATTGGTGAGTGATGAACCTAAAGAGAGAAAAATTCATGCACCCACTCTTGAGGCTAAGAAGAAAGAAATTGGAACTTTGTTTGAAGACTTAGGTAAAGAAGTTGATGATGATGATCAGCTAGAGCTGATTAGTTCTTTGAATAAGATTATTGGAAAGAATAAGAAAGTAAAGAATCTAGAAGCAAGTCTGAAGGAACTGATAGAGAAGTTGCAAAGTATTGTGACTACACATATTTCAGAAGTAGATCCTTTGGAGAGAGCCAAAAAGGTACTAAGTACTTTTGATGATGAGTTTACCAACTTATTAGACATTGCTAAAGTAAGAGCTCAAGTAGCTTATGAAGCTGAAATGCTTTTAAGTATGAGTCATAATATCAGAAATGATATTATTAGTCTTGATTTTTGTATCAAGAACTTGAGGAAACATTTGGAGACTAGAAAAGCTTTGTACATACAGTGTGCAAAACCTGAGATTTTGACAACAACAGAGGAGCAAAAAATCAAGGTGAAGGAAGCTGAGATTCAGAATGAATCTAATCTTCTTTTTGGACCCAATGTAAAAGTAAGTAATGTTGAGAAGAAAGTTAGGTAGTGTTATGATGAAATACGATCATTGCAAGATGAAAAGAATAGGAAATTGAGAAGATTTTAACTTCTGAGAGAGCACACATCTATGAAGTTGAGCATTATTGAGGAACAGTTAGAAGAATGTCTTACTACTAAGACATCATTTCAGAAATTTAATTTTGAGAACCTTCAAGCTTGTCAAATAGCAACTTATGGATTAAGCACACTTCTGAATGTGGCAGATTCTATCGTAAAGTCATGGGAGAAAGAGTTTGAAGCCATGAAAGTAAATTTTGTAGATTGTGTTGCAAACCTACTGGCTTTGCAATAAGTAAATGGAGGTATAATATTTTTGGGTTACAATTTTGTAATCCTCCCTACTTTATTTTGTCATTATTGTCAAAGGGGGAGTGATTGTAGTAGAGCAAAAAATTGTTATGTATATGAGGATTGATACTCTTAGGGGGTGTATTGTATGAAGTTTTGTATCAGAAAGTATATTTTGAGGATTTATAAGGATAGTATACATATTCTATACTATGGCCAGAATTTTGTTATACATTTTGAGATTTTGACTTGTACACTTAGCGAATTTTCTCATATGTTGCCACCAATGACAAAGGGGGAGATTGTTGGCAATTTGGCTGAAGTGAGTACATAGATGTTGTCATTATGGAAGCATATGATCCACATTAAGAGTGCATAGGTTAGAGAGCAAGTATGGTAGATCGCAATGCAAATTTGTCTAAGTGTGAGACAATGTTTTCACAGTGTACCAGGATACAGTTTTGGTTTGTGACGTTGACTGGAGGAAGTTCAATGCTTGTGCACTTGAACATAGATGATGTGATGGCTATTGATGACCTATCTCAGAGTGAAAGTTAGTACAGAATGTACAAAATTAGTTATGGTAGTTTTATCGAAGACAGTGTTAAGCCGATAGGTTAGAATAAGAAGACATAATTGGTAAAGAGTTAAGGGATTATTTTGTTTACCAAAATAATGACTTAAAAATATAAAGGGACAACATCCTAGATGTTTACCCTTAGATAAAAATATATGGAAGCTGACCATGTAAAGTTATTAACCTTAATAACTTGTATATATGTAATTGTAATTGTAAGAAGAAAAAAAGTGTATATGGTGATGATATGATATGATGCGAATGTAAGAGCAACAAAGAAGACATTGATGCAAGCAGTATAAGTTTATGTACCTTAATCCATTTTTTTAATTAGTATACATTTTATATTACTTTTTTGGGCAGTGGGCTCATCTTGTAATCAGATTTTGTATCTACAACTCCTAACAGGGTTGAGGCTTCTAACAAGGCCTATAGTCCCTTAACCAGGACTGATACACTATACATATGTAATATACTCCTAATAGGGTCAACATCCTTAATAGGATACTTTTGATTAGTGAATCTTTGTGGGTACCATCCCCACCGGGGTTTTCCCTTGGCCAGGGTTTCCTCGAGAACATATCATGTGTTATGAGTTCTTTATTGTTATGCATATTGTTTAGTTTCTTATGTTATGCATGTATATTGATAATTTGTTATATCCATAATTGGGAAAAAGATAAATTTTGTAGAATACTAATTCACCCCCCACTCTTAGTATTCCCTATTTCTAATAGATGCCCCTTATCAAAGTTATGAAGGAATTGTAAAACCACACAAGAGTGGGATATAATTCCTAAAGCATCTCTTTCTCTAACATATAACTTGAAATGCACACAATCAACAAGTAAATGTGTATTACTGTAATGAAAAGGACACTTGTACTTAGATAGAGAATATTTTGGCATAGGTTTAAAGATTTCTTTCTTGGAATTAATTAACTGAACATACACCTTCTTAGCCACATCTTGAGGAGTATCAAGATAATCTAAGGTAGGCATTCGAAGAAGAAGATGAAGAGGAGGATGACGATCAAAATCAACCACCTTAAATTGAGATTGCAAACAACCAAGACCATGCATATCTTGTTTAGGGGATATATGAGCTGGATACTTAATACCATGCTCATTAACACCAAGCTCTAAACCCTTATAACCTTGTTTAGCCATCATATTATATCCTGTAGTGTACATATCATGTAAAGCTTTTACAGGAGGTGATTGTTTATTATGTTCATGAGTAAAGGTTGTATAAGGTGGAGTAATAGGTCTAGAATAAGTTGCTTTTCTCTTCCCTTTAATATCATCTTGGATTAGATAAGAAGGGGAAGGTAAATCCAAGAATTCTTGCACATTTGCATCATGAACCATAGTTTGAACCTCATCATAAGTATAGGAAGAACTAGGAATAGCAGATGGAGAATTAGGCATATTACGAATGTTAGGAATTGGATTAGGAAGGATCAGATTAGGATTAGGAAGATTAGGAGATGGTGTATCATCTACCAAATTCTTCACATAATCCAAAAGAGTAATAAGTTCACCACATAAATCTTTAATGAAAGTTTTAAAAGTAGGAAGATTAGTATCAGTCAGTCTCACAATAGCATAGGCAAGTGAAACATGAAGAGTGGTAAACATAATGAAGTGGATGATACTCTTATAAACATCATAAGTATGATAAAGAGATGCTAAGAGGAGAATAATAAAGAAAATAACCATACACCAAAGCATCTTAAAAATCTTCATAGTGAATTGAAATGCAAGAACTATTTTTGTATTTTGTAGAATATATAGATTTTTTTTTGAGTTTTAAAATGCAAGAGCATAAAAGAAAGCTAATCTTAAGAAAAAGAAGCAAAGCATCTAACATCAAAAAGAAATATTTGTCTATCGCGTGTTCACTAAAATGTGAGATATAAAAATATATAAAGATATATTTTTATATCTATGTTTCATGTGTTGGAAAATGTGAGGTGTGTGGAAAATTTTGTGGGTATATAAAACTTAATAAAACATTAATATTTATCTTGAAAAGTTGCAGATTCAGAAATCACTATTTTTTGGTGTCTACACTCAATTTTGGGAAATTCTGCAACCGTATCGAGCTTGGAAACAAAGGGACATAGAAAACCCAAAAACCTTCTATTATTCTGAGAAAGGTTGACCTTGACCCAAAATAGGGGTAAGATCTTACCCTGAGGCACAATCTTGCTCCTTTATGTTGACCTTGACCTGCACTATTCTGACATAAATTCTGTTCATGAATCCCAAAAGTTTGCTGAAAAAGGTACTTAGATCTGATCTGTGATTCATTGTCCCACACCTGTACCTACAAGAAAAAGGGTTTTGTTGTTTGGATGAGGGGTTTTCCTTGTTTAAACCCCAGGTTGGAATCAACCTTTAAAATAGAATTGAAATAGAGAATGATAACAAGTAGTAGAAGTAGATCTAACAACGAATCTATGATATTCAATAGATATGCAATTGTATTTGGAATATAAACAAGTATGTTGATATGAAAGCTTTGACTCAACACTAACAAATGTAAATCAAAACCTCCATGATTGTATTCTTGGAATCCACCTTGAAGGGAGAATGAATAGATCTTGAAGATGAAAACAGGATCTTGAAGGAAGATCACACCACCATGATGGATAGATCTCAGGTTTGAATGATGAATCTTGAATGCTTGAACTAAATCCTTCCAGAAGACTTGAATGCTTGAATCCTTGATCTTCAATGGAGAACTTGAATTCTTGAATGTAGATGATTGCTTAAATTCTTCCTTGATTGAGAATGCTTTCTTGAAAGATGGAGTGCTTGATTGCAAAAGAGAGATGAAAGATTGCACACTTGATTGATACTTGATGGAGATGGATTGAAATGAGAGAGGGCTACCTTTTATACAAGTATAGGGCACAAAATTCTAGAGAGGCCTACATAGGAGAATTAAATTCCCATTTAAACCTTAACCCTTAGAAATGGACCTAAATTAAATATAATTTAAGAGTTTACCATTTTGAAATCCGAAACAGCCAACCTGAAAGTGAAAAATAAAACTTTCCAAAACCCGACATCTGGAAACTTCTAGATTTTAAAATTTAGACCCAGGGTCAGGGTCAAGGTTGACACTGACCTAGGTTAGGGTCAAGGTTTACCTTGACTCTGAGGTCAAGAATCTTAGGGTTTCAGGCCAGGATGCTAGAAATAGGCTGGAAAGAGGTGGAAAGAGGAGTAGAATAGGGGGAAAAACAAGATCCAAGAC
The DNA here is from genome assembly GCA_027943335.1 of Chamaecyparis obtusa. NCBI lineage: Eukaryota > Viridiplantae > Streptophyta > Pinopsida > Cupressales > Cupressaceae > Chamaecyparis > Chamaecyparis obtusa. The sequence goes on along the minus strand of BSBK01000325.1, from coordinate 1,065,571 downwards.
ATAGATCCCATCAAAGCATCTGGCATGACTCCAAACCACCTACTTGGAGGGCTAACCTAGTCCTAAATGGAAGTGTTTCCATTTTTTGATGATACAACTCCAAGGAGGCAACAGACCACATTGGTCATCTCAAGCAGATTTTTGAGCATTGTAGAGAGTTTGGTGTTTTCCTAAACCCCCAAAAATGTGTCTTTGTTGTTCATGAAGGTGTGTTATTGGGTTATGTTGTTTCCAAGAAAGGAGTCACAGTGGATCCGGAAAGGATAGCAATAATTTTAGAGTTACCATTACCACACCATAAGAAGGGTTTACAATCCTTCATTGGAAGGATTAACTTTGTTAGATGTTTCTTGCCTAACATTGTTGATTTATTGAAGCCGCTGACAACTTTTCTCAAGAAGAATGTTGTTTTCAGTTGGAAAAAAGAAGCCAAGGATAGTTTTCAAATTATTAAAGAGTCCTTAGCAACAACTCCTACTCTAGTGAATCCAGATTTCAGCAAGGACTTTATTATGTATGCATATGATAGTTATGAGAGTATTTCTGCAATGTTGATACAACAAAATACAGAATGATTGGAGCAGCCAATTGCATTTTTTAGCAAAGGCTTAGAATATTATGAACAAAGATATAGTTTTGTGGAAAAACATGTCCTTGCTATTATTAAAAGTCTCAAGAAATTTTGACATTTACTATCTCATAACATGTTTCATTTAAGAGTTGCACACCCTAGCGTCAATGATTTTTTACTCAATATGGACTTGATAAAAAAGAGAGCTGGTTGGATAACATGGGTCATGGAGTATGACATGGATATCCAGGTGACCAAGTTGGTTAGAGGCAAAGGCCTATGTGAGAAGATTGCTGATAATGATGTTTCAGAGCTTCAGGGACAAGCAAATCCAATTTTAGTGCTTGGTATGGCTGCTGATGATGATAGGGTAGTGAGATGGTTGCATGATATGGCTCATTTTTTGAAGACCAGTGAGTGTCCAACAAATTTTTTCAAGGAAAAAAGAAGGTATTATCGGTTACAATCAATTTCTTTTGTCTTGATTAATGATGTATTATATAGAAAGGATCAAAATGGTGTCCTTCTTAGATGTATTGATTCAAATCAGATTGTAGATATTTTTCATGAGTTCCATGATGGTCATTCAAGAGGCTATTTTTCCCCCAGGACTACTGCATACAAAATCCAGAGGGCTGGTTATTATTGGCCACATATTGTTAAGGACAACCATGCATATGCAAGGAAATGTGTGAAATGCACCATGTTTGTAAGGAAAGAAAGGCTGCTAGCATTGCCTTTGCAGCCATTTAAGATAGAAAAACCTTTTCAAAAGTGGGGTGTTGAATTCTTAGAGCCTATCAATCCTTCGTCAAGTGAGGGGTACAAGTGGATAATCACTGCCACTGATTACTTCACATGCTGGATAGAGGCAACAACACTAAAAGATACAAATGCGATAGCTGTCCTAAGTTTTTATGATGATATTTGTGTGTGTGAATTTTGTACCTGATCTATAGACATAGCACTTTAGTAAAACATTAGAGGTTAGCTAAAATTGAAATCGTGCAATAAATGAAAACTAAACTAACCAGGCAATTTACTGCCTTGTAGTAGATGCGAGTATGTATTCTCAGATTATACTGAGATCAGTGACCTTGACAACACCTAAACAAAGGATTTGAATGCAAAATCTAGATATGGAATGGATGCAATTAATCTATTTTTTTGGATTTTCATGCAATTATGACGAAAAATGGATATGAATCTATGATATGTAAAAATTGATATGATATGCTAATCTAGAAATGAAATTCTAATATGATATGCAATCCTATGTAAAATAATGATGATATCCCAAACTTGAATTCCCAAGATGATTCTTCAAGCTCCAATTATGCAAATTCTTCAAATTTGATATGTTATGATTCCTGCAGAGTAAGTTTGCAAATTCATGAGATATGATATGAAGAGCTGAAGCCTTAATTTATAGAAATCTAGGGCTTTGAGGATGCATGGAAGAAAGCCATAAATCACTCAAATAACTCAGGTTGATTTTTGATTTATTTTTAAATAAAGGATATTTAACTCACAAAAACATGCAAAAGAAGAGATCAACTCAAAATAGAGTTTAGCTTTAATTGATAATTGATAGTTGTCTTCTTTTTTGATTGTGCATGTTTTATTATGAATTAATTTAATAATAAAGTGATTTATTTCCAACTTAATTGATTTTGAAAAATAAAACAATTGATTTATGGGTTAATCAACTATTTTTCAAACTTTTATTCAAAAACAATATTATTAAAAATTGACAACTTTCTTTAATTAATTAAATAAGAATTTAATCAATTTTTCATAGGATTTTGGATTTATTATCAAAATTAAATAATACAATTTATGAATAATTAGAATTAACTTCAATTAAACAATTAAGTGGCAGAATTAAATCTAATTAATTAAATATTGAGAATATTCAATTAATCAAACTTTAGGATAAATTTGATTTATCACCAAATAATCATTAAATCAAAGATAATTAGGATAATTAGGAATATTGCTAGGAATATTTCCTGATACAAAATTTATGATAATCAATTAGGATTCAATGATGTTCAGATGTGCCTTAGGTTAGGACTTCGATGTCAATTTCATTCGATATGTCGATATAGGAGGTTAATGAACCTATAGCCCATTTTTGGGGTATTACATTTTGCCCCTCTTTGAATTGTTGTGTGAAGCACATTGGTTCAAAGATAGACTGTGTATGATATTGAAACTGATGTTTGAAATTGAAATTGAGATGAGACAGAAGCTGATTGAAAGATTTGATATGAAGATAATAGGTCCTGAATGACCAAAGATAATGTTAACTATAACATCAAATGAACCGATGATTGCGAAAAAGTGTCACAACACCTGATTCTGAACCTTATGATTGTGAAGAAGTGAGTGACTGATTCAAGACCTGATTGTCCTTATATTGAATCACATTGGTATCACATCTGAACCCTTCAGTTTTTGAAGAACCAAGGAAATAACACAATTGAACTGATAGTTGCAAAAATTGATATAATTTACAAGATTAGGAGAGAATACCAGATTGATATGGATCTTGATGAATCTGATATGCCCCCAGTGATGATTGATTTTCCCTGAGCGATGAGGTCTTTTGATGAATCAACAACTGGATGTGGTTGTTGTCTCGATTACTGAGGAAAGATATGATTCAAGTTTAGATATGATTACAGACTTTGAATGATGTGCAATACCATGCCCCCTTTGGGATAAAAATTGAAATCTAACAAGGAAAGTCAGTGTTGATAGTTCAGAGGCATGTTAATTAATTTGAGAAGTGGTTAAACATGTTCAAAAACACATTCTGCATCATTTGGAGGTCTTGGAGACCAAGTTTGACTAGGTTTGACCATGAGTTGACCATAGTTGACCAAGTTGAAATTTTGATAGTTTGGTGTAAGATAATCAGTTAAGTTGAATTATAGATTTCTATGATGATAGAAGGTTGATTATGCAAGCAGTTGACCATCCTAGGTCCAAAAAATTTTAAATCATGATTTTGACATAGTAAATGATCTCAGATTTTGATTTTGATCCTGAAAATGGATTCAGAATGTCGAAATTAGCTAGGGTTACAATTTTTGTGAAAAATAGAGCACTTTTGAAAATTAGGTCAAAAAGCTATATAAAGGCCCGAAGGGTCATTTTCAATTCATTTCAACCTTTTGACTTTGGAGATTCTATGGAGCCCTCTGAGTGAGTAAATGGCAGGACCAAAGGTACCTATGAGTTTTCATCGATTTGAGCGTAGTTGGAGACACCAGAGACCTTGGACCTATGGACATCCGGTAGGTGGACCTCTGTACCTCATTGAAAATTCCATTTTTGCATGTTTTTATAGCTTTTTAGAGTCTTTTTGTATGTTTTTCCATTTTTGAATTTTGTGTGCATGGAAAGTCATACGACTCTCCAGTGAGACTCGTACAATTTTTCAATTGTAGATATGTTTTCATTTCATGACCCCCCAAGAGTCATATCAGAGGGACCCATGTGTTGTACGACATTCCATCAGGTCCCTCATAACTTGTACGAGGGTCATTCCAGTGTTGTTTGAATATCCTCTATCGTTTGGTTATATACCAAAATTCGTATGACTTTTAATGCCAGTCTGTACTGTCATACAAAAAAATGAGCTAAAAACTCAACTTTAGGACCAAATTTTGAACTTTCTGATGCTGTAACCTGATTCTAGATTTGTTAATGCACCTTCTGATATATCAAACTGCCCCTTGTCTATACTTGTGATCTAGTCTATGATTGAATTACTGATAGGATTCCCCTCCTTCTTTTTTTGTTGGTCTGTGTAGGTTACATACCCTGATGTTCATGTTCGACACTCATATCATGCTACTTAGAGGCTATGCATATCACTTCCTGACCCCATGAGAGTACACCTTGTTGCATGAGGTTTTGAGTTCCTAATTCAGTTACTCGATATTTAGTTACCTGATATTAGGGTAAATCATGGTTTATTGATAGCTCTGATTGAGAGGTTTCATTTAGAGACCCAAACATTTCACTTGCCTATAGGGGAGATGACCATGACCCCTGAGGATGTGTATAGGATTTTGCATATTCCATTTCATGCTAATAGGAGACCCAAGTACGTGAGTTCTGGGAACTCGGGATTAGTTGCTTTTAGATGTATCTTCGGGGATGACACCCAGATGACTTCTTTGATTTCCTGGGAGTTACTTGTATAGAGATATGGTGAGACACACTAATTGGAGTGTATTATAGCTGGTATGATCGGTGGTATCATCATGTCCGACCATTAGGAGAATGGTCTCTTGATGGGTTGGGCACCCATGATAGCACATTTGATGGCCACTCCCTCTGAGTTGGCTTCGGGTCAGTGCCTCTTGGCACACATGTTCTTGGAGATGCATGAGATTGTATACCATGAGAATAGATCCTTTGTAGTGGGAGCCCTTGTATTACAGATATGGGCATGGGAGCACATCCCAGTAGTGAGACCAGTGTATCAGACATAGCGGAAGCCTCAGGAGCCGATTATATATACATATGTAAGATATGTGACATAGGTACAGATGGGACACCCCGAGTACTAGAGGTGGTGTCTAGATGATATGACTTTTGTGCATTGGAGACCATATGTAGGCATTGAGCCTTGGCCTACCACTTGGGAGCAATTCAGTTATATCTTTCAGAGTAGGATACTGATAGGCTGAACCTCTACTATCCTTGAGAGATTCCTTATCACTAGAGTATGGTGGCAGTATGGCCAGATTCAGGATGCCCCATAGGACTACACCGCTTATGCTCAAATTGTGTAGGAGCTTGGTTTAGGTTGGTCTATTAGATTATCTTACACTTTATGCTCACAGGAGTATAGTGCCATAGTTGGTAGAGATTGGGACTACCATCCTTAGGTACTAGATGTAGGGGTCATAGATAGATTTGTATCATGGTTAGTCGACCACCCCATTCATAGGTTTTTAGATCCTACTAAGTTGATTCCCTCCATGGAGGAGGTGATGGACATGATAGGTGCTCCTATGCCATAGGGTCCCAGACCAGCATAGGCTCCGATGATACATCCTACACCCCTGAGACCTAGAGCGATGGCTCCACCATAGAGACCATCCAGATAGATAAGGCCCCCTCGTCCCACTACTTCTTCAGTAGGGAGATCGACCAATACATAGAGATGAAGTAGAGGGGAGAGAGGTACATTGGGTGGTATTGGTGTAGTCGATGATGTTTTAGTAGCTGAGCAGGTACTAGGTGGTGTGGATACTGATGCGGTATAGGATGATGCTAGTTTTGATTTAGGTGTAGAGGTCAGATGCCACAAGGTGCAGAGAGTAGAGATAGGAGAGAGACCTGTAAAGGAAATAGAGATGCCAATAGCTATTGTTGATCCAGTTGTTCCTCCTACCCCACAGGAGACCATCAGATGTCTCAAAGTTCAGGTCAGGGACCTGAAGATATGCAGTGCTAGGTGGGAGGAGAGATTCATAGAGGTTGATAGGTAGCGCATTGCACTCATGAGGAGGTACAATGGTTACAGGAAGAGGTGATTCATTAGACCTTGAGGTCATCATATTATGTATCAGCTTATTATTCTACCATTCTTGTAACATAGAGAGTTCCTACCTACTCATAGTTTATGATGGCATAAGAGGGAGCGAGGGCACCCAGAACAGGGCAATACTAGAGGCACCACTTCCGCCTCCACCAGATGTAGAGGATCATGTTGATAGTTGATTGATCTGTGATATGTTCTAACATTTTTGATCTATTGATTCTGATATACTATACTCTTTTTTATCATTGATATACTGTACTGATTCTGATAGCTTAGCTAAGCTCATTCTTTTGTACACTGTGCTAGTAGTGCAACCCTGACTATTTTGAGATTTTTTGATATATATGAGATCGATATGTTGGTTGTGACTTCATATGTACTTGTCATGTTTCAATTTATGATGATATCATGTGATGTTTATGCTATGGGTAGTGTAGAATGTATGTATGGATCAATGCAATGCAATGATTTCTTTCATATGTATGGATGTTATGCAAATGTATTTGATTATGGAAAGATGTATGTATGATTTATGCTTATGCACATGGATGAATTGTAATGCAAAAAATGATTATGATATGTAAATGCAATGATACACATGATATGTCTTACAGGTATGATGAAGACAAGTACTCAGTCTTATGTCAAAAAGGATATTTAACCCAGGAGGATAAGTGCTTGCGATTCAGTGAAGAGACCTTCAAGTTTGGTTTCAGCTCTTGTTAGATTTTAAGAGACATTTGAAGAATCGTTTAAGCATTGACGTTCATTTAGCCATTGTGAGATCATGCAAACATGCAAAATGCAAAATGACATGCAGAATGAAATGCAAACCTAGGACCTAGGACCTAGTCATTGATCATGTGTCGGTTATTCTCATCATTGAATTTTTAGGTAATCGAATAAATCAATACAATGCCCACTAGTTATGAAACCATAGACATATGAATATTGATTTGTATGTGCAGGAATCAATACAACATCCACTAGTCAATCAACCATAGATATATGAATATTGATTTTATTTTTGGAATGTCAGATTAGATATAAGCATCAAGGCACAAATGCCAGGATGACCTGAATATCATGTCCATTTTGATATTGCAATTTGTATAAGCATCAAAACATAGATGTCATGATGACCAGAATACACCTTGTGGTATAAACACATGAAATAGTCAAGAGATCATTCTAAATCCAATGTGAATTACCCATAGTGACCCTTTATCATCCACATCCTTAGGAAAGATCATGTTTCACAGTAGGAGAACTCACTCACTAAAAAAGATAATAGTTAGATCAAACTTCCTTGAATTTTTTGGGTATCAATGGTCGAGGTACGCATGGCCATCTAATTTGAGATAGAGGCTCTTACAGTCGAACACCATTTCAATCCAGAATTTTTGAAGTTGTTAGATTTTCACATACAAGCAGAAGACAAAGAAAAGATTATGCCCCCAGTCATCACTCTCTAAATCCCGTAAAGGACATCATCGAAGAGCTCGAAGGGACACAATATGCAAAAATCTCAATGTGAATCAATAAGCATACAAGGAGATAAAAGCATGAAAAAACATAGATTGTTTTCAGTTTGTGTTTGATATTTGATTGTGTTGTTGTAGATGCAAAATCTTTTCTAGAGATGAGACTGATTGACTAACTCGGATGAAGCTTCAAAGGACTCTGACTGGATATGACATGTCTAAAGTATACTAGAGACCATAGGATATGACATTGATTGTCCCCAAGTTTTGAACATTGATAGGATACAGACGCTTGAGCTGATTGGTGTACAAACTGACTTATTGAAAACAAACTGGGAGATATGTACAAACTAAAGCAAGACTAAAAGCTAGGAAAGACCAAGATTGCACTGATAGATGGAGTGTTTTGAGACAAGTGGCACCCATTTTCCAGGTTTTCACCGTCTTGGCAGAGATTCTATTTTTGCTACCAGGGCACCTATTTCCAGGTTTTCACCAAGGCACTTTTTTCTTTTTCTCATTTTTTTGTATTTTTCATTTTTTCAATTTTTTTGATATTTTTGATATTTTTTTATTTTTTTGTGAATCATCAAGGCACCCATTTCTAGGTTTTCACCAAGATGTTGATTTTTTAGGACTTTTTCAAATTTTTAAGATTTTTTTAGGACATTTTACCATAGACTGAATGCCTTAGGCATATAATTTCTTCAGATGGAGAATGTTGATTGGTTCTTGGAGCTGTTCTCCTTTAGTCATTAAGAGTTGATAGGTACCAAAGCCAAAAGTAGCAATGATTACAAAGGGACCCAGCCATTTGGGTTCAAACTTTCCCTTGCATTCTCGATGTGATTGATTTTTAGGATTTTCTCTCAAGAGTAGATCACCAACCTAAAATTCTTTGTGTTTGACTTTCTTGTTGTAACCTCTAGACATTCTCTTCTAATATACTCTGAGATGATCATATGCTACTTGTCTGCGCTCATCTAGTAGTTCAAGTTCTTGCAACCTAGACACTCTGTAGTCATCATCAGTTACTAGACCATGCATTTTGATTCTTAGTGATGGGATTTCAACCTCAATAGGTAGTACTACTTCAGACCCATAAACTAAAGTGAAAGGTGTAGCCCCAATAGGTGTTTTGATACTTGTTCTGTAGGCCCAGAGAGCTGGATTGATCATGAGATGCCAGTCTCTTCCTATTTTATTAACTACATGGTGTAAGATTTTCAATAGATTTTTGTTAGAAGCCTCTACTTGTCCATTCCCTTGAGGATAGTAGATAGAAGACCAATGTTGTGTGATATTGAATTTGGCACATAGATCATCTAGGTCTTTGTTCTTGAATTGTCCATTGTTATCTATGATTATGGAATGACGTATCCCATATCTACATATGATATAGTTCAATATGAACATATATATTTTCTTTCTTGTTGCTTGTGTCAAAGGGATTCCTTCTACCCATTTTGTAAAATAATATGTAGCTGTGATTATATGGGTATTTCCATTAGAAGAATGAGGATGTATAGCTCCTATAAGATCAAATGCCCATTGGTGAAAAGGCCATTGTGTAGTAAAGGGAATTAGATCTCTCCCTGGAGCATGAATGAAGTTGCCATGCACTTGGCATTTTTGACAGTTCTTAGCAAACTTGATAGACTCTTTCTCCATTTCAGGCCAATAGTACCCAGCCCTAATAAGTTTTTGAGCTAGTGTTAAACCGTTTGAGTGTGACCCACAAATATCATCATGGAATTCCTCTAATGCACATTGAGACTCTTCCCATTCTAAACATCTAAGTAGCATACCATCTAGACCTCATTTGTATAGATCATGAACAATGATGAGATATCGGGAGGCATTATGGATAAGGTATCTCTTTTCATGGCGGTTGAAGGTATCGTGAATGATTTGGTCTTGGAGATAGGAAAATAGGTTTTTATATCGAGATGAATCATGACCAACAATAGTGCAGATCATGCAGGTTTCAAGGGAATCATATGCAAGATAAGATAGTGCTTCCACGAGGAACTCGTAGCGTAGGTCATGTTTAGGCTGCTATAATAAAGTAGATAGTGTTGCCATTGCATTAGTAGCCTTGTTCTCCATTCTAGGAATTTGCTCAAATGTGATAGATATGAAATATTTCTTAAGATCATCTACCATTCTCTTGTAAGAAATAATCTTTTCATCTTTAGTTTGGTACACATCATTGACTTGATGAATAACAAGTTGAGAGTCCCCATGAATGTGTAGCTCTATCACTCTCCACTCAATTGCTAGTTTCATGCCATTCAAAAGGGCTTCATATTCTGCAATATTGTTTGTTCAAGGAAACTTTAACCTGAATGCTTTTGGAATTGAGTATCCTTGAGGAGTTATGAACAATATGCCTGCTCCCAATCCATTTTGTGTATAGGAGCCGTCAAAGAATAACTGCCATTCTCTAGAAGAAAGAGTCATGATAGAGGAATCTAGAAATTCCATTTGCATTGGTGTATTATCAATCATAGGTGCATCTGCTAATTGATCAGCAATAACCTATCCTTTGATATCTTTTCTTTCCACATATTCAATGTCAAATTCACTTAAGAGCATAACCCATTTAGCTAATATACCTGTGAGGGAAGCTTTGCTTAGTAGGTACTTGAGTAGATCAATCTTAGCTACCAATTGTGTGGTATGAGCTAACATGTAGTGTCTTAGTTTCTATGATGCAAAGATCATAGCTAGACAAGCTTTCTCAATCATTGAATAGTTCTTCTCATATGCAACCAATGTTCTACTGATATAGTATATAGCTCTTTCCTTTTTGTTCTCATCATGTTGTGCTAGCAATGCCCCCAATGATGTATCTGTAGCGGAGACATATAAGATCAAAGGCTTCCCATGAATAGGAGGCATAAAGATAGGAGGATTTGATAGATACTTCTTGATATGGTTAAAGTTGTTCTCACATTCTTCATTCCATGCAAAGGTCACACCTTTATGTAATGTTTTTGTAAAAGGTTGTGATATATCTGCTAGCTATGATATGAATCTTCTGATAGATTGAACTCTTCCTTGCAATGTCCTCATTTGATTGATATTCTTGGAGGTTGCATTTCCATTATAGCCTTTACTTTAGCTGGATCAACCTCAATGCCCTTCTTTGAAACTATGTATCCTAAGAGCTTTCCAGAAGTGACACCAAAAGCACACTTCTTAGGATTTAGTCTGAGACTAAATTTCTCCATTCTATCTAGTATCTTGCTCAAGTCATCTAGATGTGCAGCCCTAAGCATAGATTTTTCCAAAGTATCATCAACATAATCCTCCATAGTCCTATGCATCATGTCATGAAAAATAGATGTCATGGCTCTTTGATATGTAGCACCAGCATTTTTAAGCCAAATGGCATGACATTCCAACAGAAGGTACCCCATGCACATGTGAACGTAGTTTTCTCTTGATCCTCTAGAGCAATTTTTATTTGATTATATCCAGAAAAACCATCCATTAAAGAATACATCTCAAAGCTCGCAGTCATGTCCACTATCATATCAATGTTAGGTAATGGAAAATCATCCTTAGGGCATGCTCTGTTTACATCTCGAAAGTCTGTGCATACTTTGATTGATTTATCTGGTTTTGAAATAGGTACAATATTAGAGATCCACTCTGCATAGTCAATAACTCAGATGAATTTGGCTTTCAGGAGCTTCTCTAATTTAGCTTTTACCAAGAGTGCAACATGAGGATGCATCTTTCTCAACTTTTGTTTAACAGGTTTGACATTTGGAACTATAGATAAATGATGCATTATAAGATTAGGATCCAATCCTAGCATATCTGAATATTTCCATGCAAAGTTGATCTTCTTCTTTGTTAGGAATGTTGTAAATTTTTTCTTCTCTTCTTCTGATAAAGATTGTGCTACATGAATCAACTATGGTTCCTCTATTGTTCCCAAATTGATAGATTGAGTGGGCTCAATTAGAATTGGAGATCTATCCTATAAATGACTCAGAAGGACATCAAATATCTCATCCTTAGGCACCTCAAAGAGGTTTTAACCTTTGGATACATCTTTTGTTTTTACTTTTGTAGGTTCTAAGACTGCCACAAAGTGGTTTTCACCCTCAGAACTCCTTTTCTTTTTCTTTTTATTCTTATTTTTTTGACTAAGATATTTGATGTTTGACTCCGTCATGCTAATGCTCAGTTCACTGATGGAAGTACTCATAGGCTCAACTACATTGAGGTAGCAAGAAAGGGCATAGTCATTTGGGAAGGTATAAATACCATGGCTTGGATTTGTGGAGGTTTGATCAATAAAATCTGGATATTGGATAGTCAAAGTGGGGAAAGATTGGGAGATAGTGTTTATGGATATGGATCTATCATCATTGGTCCTAACCTGATGCTCAAGTTCAAAGGTGATATTACAACTTAAGACATTCAATTCATGAATAGGCTCAATGTCATTTTGGGAGTCCAATTCAGCCATAGAAGAATCAGACTCGATAGGTTCCTCATTTCGCTCTAGACTTATGTTGGGTTCAGGTGCATATTGGTGAATGACATCAACACATTTCTCTATAATAAGCTCATCTTCTTCTGGAATGGCTCCCCATTCATAGTCATTATATTCTTCATCTATGCCTTTAGGAAATCTAAGAACATGAGTAAAGCCAGTGTGAGTACCCCAAGAAGGGTTACCCTCAAATTTTGATTTGAATTCATACTCATGAGAATCTATCTCGGAATGACTACCACCTTCCTCTTCTTGATTGTTTTCGAGATTAGCTGGTTCTTGTGTTGCAACTATCTCTTGATTGATAGTAGGTTCTTGTGTTTCTAATACATTAATTCTTCTGATTGGATCATCTTTATCATCAAGAAGGTCTTTGATGTCCTTAGGAAATTTTTCATAGGGGATGAGTTCTAAGTTGTTTGAATCACTATCTGATGGTTATGTTTCTTCTTTCTTAAGAAGGGATTCTCTTGGTGCAATCTACTCTATGACATGGGAATAATTACCTTTGAGGTGAAAGGGTTTCTTTTTAAATCCTAAGCTGACTTTATCTTTATTTTCTCTACTAGTATGTGGAAGCGGTGCCTCAAGACCTTTTCCTCTGACTCCTAGAGGTCCTTTACCTGAATATCCCATCTTAGCTATTAATTTATATCCTGGGTCATATGACTTAGAAAGATCTTTGGATACTGTAGAATCATGAGTTTGGATGACTTGGGATTCAGGTTCATCTTTGTAAAGCCATGCGAGCACAACTTCATCCTCTTCAAATTCTTTCTTGGAGACTTGTTCTACTACAAAATTCTTTTTATATGCCTTAAGAGGTTCTTTAGATTCTGGTTTGGATTGTTTCAAAGATTGTCCATAAGACTTAGGTGAGATAGGGAGAGATTTCAAAGATAAGACTGACTCCATAGTATATTCTCCCATACTATTTTCTTTGATATTAACCTCTTTTGCAAGATCTTCCATTTTAGATGTGGATGCTTCTTTAGTTGGTTCAATGGAAGATTCTCTATTATTAGGCACAAGCTTACCTACACTTTCCTTCAATGTATTACAAGTGGTGGATATGTCTACTAGAATAGTGACCTCTACTCCTTCATAAGGAAATTTCAAGCATTGGTGAAATGTAGAAGGAATAGATTTCATCTCATGTATCCATGGTCTCCCTAGAAGAATGTTGTAAGCCAAAGGTAGATCAAGAACTTGACATATAGTATCTCTGATAATTGGACTTGCTCTGATAGGTAAGAAAATCATGCCTTTAGAAGATCTTTCTTGTTCATCATAGGCTTTGATAGTTATTTTCTTTCTAGGATCAATAGCCAATTTTGAAAATCCCAATTGTGTGATCAAGCTATAAGAACAAATGTTTAGGCCAGCACCCCGATCTATCAACACACGTTTGACTCTACAGTTCTGGATCAAGACTTCTATATGCAAAGGCTGATTATGTGGGTGACTCAAGGAGTTTTCATCTTCCTTTGAAAAGGAGATATATTGCGGAGATGTAAGATGTCCAACCATAGTCTGGAACCTGTCTAAATCAAGGTCATCAGGAACATTGGATCCGAGAAAAGCTTTGTCTAGAATAGCTCTATGAGTTGGAGATATCCGAAGCAACTCAAACATGGAGATTTTTGCATTAGTGTGTTGGAGTTGTTGGACAATGCTATAAGATTTTGGCCTTGTATCTTTAGAATTGGAAGATTTAGAAATAGCCTTCTGTTTGGAAGCAGAAGAAAGATTGAAGGGCATCTTAGGGACGTTTGATGAATCTGGGATTTGTCTGTTCAGATGTGCCTGAGCTTGTGATCTAGTAATTGTATTAGCTGAAGAATGATCTCTATCTCTTTGCACAATTGTGATGACATTGCAATTTTTAGAGAGACAAGGTTCAACCATATTGATAACAACATTATTTCTCGGGTAAGCATAATTGACCTTTGCCCCCATATTAGGTTGAGAAGATGAAACTTCTTGACAATGTTTCAGAAATGGTTCTGTGAATTCCGTATGATCATTATTGCTCTTATGATTGTCAATGGTGATATCTCCCTTATCAATTAGATCTTGAATAGTATGTTTCAAGCGTAAGTAGTTATTCATTTTGTGACCTTTACCTCAATGGAAATCATAGAATTCATTCTCTCTCCACCATTTTGGTTTAGGCTTAGAATTAGGTGGTCAGATCTCAGGCAAGGAGATGATGTTATTAGTCAGTAGAGTTCTCATAGATGATTCCAAAGATTCTCCAAGAGGAGTGAATGTTTGTTTATTATCAGTGGACCACTTTTTATACTCTGGCTTCTTTTGAGATGATTCAGGCACCTTTTGTTCTGAAGCTTTTATGGCTTGGGGTACCAATAGTTAGATTGAAAGTTGGTGCCTTAGATGGGGCATGGATGGTATCAACAACACCATCTATGATGATGCCTTTATTCTTGTTCCAATTTTTGTTCTTGTCTTTATAACTGGATCCTGATTCATACTTGTCTTTTTGAAGTGTGATTTCTCCTTTTTTCACAAGCACTTTTTTGATTTTGATAGCATTGTCCACCATCTTATCAAAAGATGTATGATCTTGCATTTTTAGAGGATAATTGATTTCTGGAACAAGGTTATTGATGAAGATTTCCAATTTTTCTATTTCTAGAATAGGTCTGGCATATAGAGAGAACTTCTTCCTCCATCTCTTGAGAAATGTTAGGAATGGTTCCCTTGGATATTGCTTGAGATTAAAGATATTAGTCATGGTGACTGGATGTTGAATATTGTAGGAGTATTGCTAATAAAACAATTTGATCAACTCCTCAAAAGTTTTTATAGTAGAAGGCAATCTAGAGAACTAGTGGATGGCTGCTCCCCCTAGAGATCAAGGGAAGAGACGCATTAGATAGGTTGGTTCATGCATGAACTCCATAGATTGTGTACATAATTCTCTGACATGATCTTGGGGATTTGAGTGTCCATCATACTTATCATACTTAGGCATCTCCACTCTTTTTGGGAATGGTGGCATGTACAAGTGTTTGTCGAATGGAAAAGGACATAGGGCCTCCATGGAGAACTCCTTGGGTTCCTTTTCTTTCTCAAGATTATTAAGCTTGACTTGCATGACATGCATCTGTTTCATCATAGCTATGAGTGGGGTTTCTTCCTCATGTGTAATGATATCTTCAACATTAAAGTTGGGAGGAAGTTTAGCTCTTTGATGAGCCAATTGTAAAAAGTATGCCTCTCTATCTTCTTTTAAGAAATGCTTCATCATTCATTTGAAGTTATCATCATTTTGATATTGAGCAATTTCTTTAGGTGTGGGTTCTTGATCTGCACCATGTTGAGATTGAGCTCTTTGAGAGCCAAAGTTTGTCCCTGCATGAGACATGGTAGGAGTTTTTGGACTCCCTAGAATAGATTGATGAGAAGTTTGTTGATTGCCTCCATGAGTTGATGGAGGAGGTACATAACCAGTTTTTAATTGAAAGTTGCCAAGACCGTCATCTTCGTAAAGACCTAAATTGTAGAGTTGTTCAAGAGTTGGACCCTTGTTAGTGGTAATAGGTAAGGTCTTGGATGTTTCTCCAAATTTCTTGTGAGAGGAAGCTCTAGTTTCCACCATTAACCTTGGGTGAAGAAAAAGAATAAGATGAAGACAACTAAAGAATGAATTGAATCAAGATGATCAGATCACACAACCTTGTCAAGGTTTGATTGATTGAAGTATATATATGACTTAGATGAGGGATATTATGCCCTGGATGTATGGGTAGATACCCAAAAGATAGCGGACAAGATATCACAACACTTAGTAATTTTGATGATTGATTGAAGATTGATAGTTATGACAAGGTTTTGACACAAGATGATAAAGACTCAAATCGATTAAATAGAAGGCTAGATCAGATTCAAAAGACCACTTTGGGATAATGATTGGATTCTCAATAGCTTACTGCTCTGTTCCTAACATAGTGATTTGTTTGATAGATTTTGGAAATAGGCTGAAAAAGCTGGATATCTAGCAATTTTGACAACTTTCTGGCAATTTTTCAAAACTTCTCAAACAACTTTCTACAAACTCATACGACAGAGGCTACGACATGAATTGATAATTGCTAAACTCATATGAAAATTGATTTTTGAAAATGACTGGCAGAAACACTCATACGACAATGTACTTGGTATCATTCGACACTCAAGGGTAACTGAAATGACTCTTTCCAAAACTTGTATGACTCTCTGACTGACTAAGATGACAGTGGACTCTAGAAAAGAATTTTACTTTAGATTTTGCAAATTTTGAGATTTTAGATTCGGTTTCTTTGCAAATTTCAATGTCCAGATTTTGAGGATGGTAACAGATTTGTTTATTTTCAATAATCAGATAGATAAGTAAGCACACAAAATAGAAGGCAAGTGATTTCAAGCATGTCTAAAAACAATGAACAAGGGCAAAAGCAACCTTGCACATGAACAATCAAGTGATTTTATTTGTTCTAATCCTCCGAAGCGCTAATTGTGTATGTTCCAAAAAGTTTTACAATAACGCACATATACCCTAGAAAAATGAAAGTTTGGCCTCTCTAAGGTTTTTAGTAATGGTTTGACTCTACAACTTTTATGATCCAAAGGGGTGAACTCCAATCCCAGCGCACTAGGGTTTTGACACAATCTAAGAATTTAATCAATTAGGAGCTGCTAGGGAGATCTGACAACCCAACAATGAACCACACTTGTGAAGATTTCTTCCACAAGGACATTTATATAGCGGCTATCACTACCATGGTGAAAATGGCTATTACCGCTTGAGGTTCCATCAATGTAGTTGACCCAATTAAGGGAATGTCCACTATGGTTAACCCTCTCTAAAGGTGACTCATAAAATACACCACATGGAGACTGGTTTCAGATTCAAGGATTTGGGTTTTTGGTACTATCCAAAAAGGAAGTAGAGCATAATCCCCTAGCCTTTTCACTTTTAACCCAAACAAAGTAGACAGATTAATCTAACATGCTAAGACCAAGATTATATGACAAAGATCTATGACGTCAACACCTTATGATCTATCAACCTCTTTGGAGAGAGAATGCATCGATCAAAAGTTGAAGACACATGAATCTAGTGGAACGTGAGACTCCCTCAGTATCCTCCCTACCTACAAGGGTTCCTTCATTGAGAGGAGCTTGGCTGGAAACTCACTCTCTCAAGAGCCATGAATAGTGTTCATAGGGCCTATTTACTATGTGGAACAAAGATGTTGAAAGTAAATCTATGTTCATTTTTATAGCCCAAATGAAATCTGTGATGTGGAAGCAATAAAAAGTCACTCAAGCTAGATGCATGAGATGTTCATTTTAAGTCCAAAATTGAAGTCTTATCAACTGAGAAGATTACCTGAATTCCTCACAACGTGCTTAGTAGATTTTTACCTATTTTCAACAATTCTTGCACTTTTCCTAGTCAAAATCAGCAAGAGTCAATAAAAAATAGAGAATTTCAATTATTAGGATTAGCTGTTAGTCCAAATTTGGAAATCAAATATGACAAACTACCCTAAAAAATAAAATGAAAATTAAAACCTGGTGCCAAAACTTGTACGACAGTGGGTGTGCTTCTAGATGACAGTCCAGAAACTTGTACGACATTGGGTGTCAAATCATATGACTTTCTACCTTTCAAATGATAGTGTGTATAGCTTGACAAGATCCTCAATAAAATAAACTATCGTACGATAGTGGGTATAGTTTGGTACAACTTTTGTCAGAAACTTATACAAAAATTATACAGATAGAATATAAAAATCACAACTTTGGCTTAGAAAATGACAAGAAAAGACAGAAATTGATAGAATTGAATTGGAAACCTATATTAGGGCCCCACAGTGGGTGCTAGAAATGTGTGTGTGAATTTTGTACCTGATCTGTAGACACAACACTTCAGTAAAACATTAGAGGTTAGCTAAAATTGAAATCGTGCAATAAATGAAAACTAAACTAACTAGGTGATTTACTGCCTTCTAGTAGATGTGAGTATGTATTCTCAAATTATACCAAGATCAGTGACCTTGATGACACCTAAATGAAGGATTTGAATGCAGAATCTAGATATGGAATGGATGCAATTAATCTATTTTTTTGGATTTTCTATGCAATTATGATGAAAAATGGATATGAATCTATGATATGTAAAAACTGATATGATATGCTAATCTAGAAATGAAATTCTAATATGATATCCAATGCTATGTAAAACAATGATGATCTCCCAAACATGAATTCCCAAGATGATTCTTCAAGCTCCAATTATGCAAATTCTTCAAATTTGATATGTTATGATTCCTGCAGAGTAAGTTTGCAAATTCATGAGATATGATATGAAGAGCTGAAGCTTTAATTTATAGAAATCTAGGGCTTTGAGGATCAAGGAAAACTTTAAGAAACCCCCTCCCTAGAAAAAGTATAAAATCCTGGTGAATCCTACATTATTTTGGGTCAAAAGAAATAATATTGTTGGCGAATTTTTTTAATTTAAAAGGAAAAAATATTATTTGTACTGGCGATTTTTTTTCAATTATATGAAAATTTTATAAAATATTGGCAAATCCTTCATTATTGAAGAAAATCACGATGACAGGAACCTATACCTAGAAATGACCATTATTTGACGGGGGTGCTCCCTGTCGCAGTACAATGCGAGGTCGAGGGGCAGCGCCCCCACGGGGGTTTTCAGAGGCAGCACCTCCGGAAGCAAAAATGACTTATTATTTTATTAAGGTACTCTGAGTTAATTTTACATCTCCTGAAAGATAACCCTACTTTTTGTAACCATTTGATGATCCGAGATCAATCGCAGGAATTCTATTTCGGGCCAAGCTTTTAAAGGACACAAACATTCCCTCAAAAGTCTCCAGAATAAAGACATGTGTCAAATATGTTTCGGGCCAAAGTTTTAAAAGCCATAAAGTTTCATTGAAAGCCTCTGAAATAGAGACACATGTCAAATCTTTGTACTTAACCTGTACTCTAACTTAAATTTTCATTTCATATTGGCGAATATGATAATCGATTAAGATAAGCTTAGGAAATTGTAGGCAAAAATATTCAATTTATTGTGTGGAAAAATTAAGTCGATTGGCGAAGTCATCGTTGCAATAAAAATAATTCCATGTCACTATTGGCGATTTGCATATGCATGGGACCCAATTTTTATAAAGTGTAGGCGACATGGCCACCCCGAAAGTCTAATTTTTTTCACCAAATTTTGGGTCCCCGATGAGTAAAATTCGCCAATTGGTGAATATTTGCCACTAAAGTTATCCCTATTGAGGATGCATGGAAGAAAGCCATAAATCACTCAAATAACTCAGGTTGATTTTTGAGTTATTTTTAAATAAAGGATATTTAACTCACAAAAACATGCAAAAGCAGAGATAAACTCAAAATAGAGTTTAGCTTTAATTGATAATTGATTGTTGTCTGCTTTTCTGATTGTGCATGTTTTATTATGAATTAATTTAATAAAGTGATTTATTTCCAACTTAACTGATTTTGAAAAATAAAACAATTGATTTATGGGTTAATCAACTATTTTTCAAACTTTTATTCAAAAACAATATTATTAAAAATTGACAACTTGCTTTAATTAATTAAATAAGAATTTAATCAATTATTCATAGGATTTTGGATTTATTGTCAAAATTAAATAATACAATTTATGAATAATTGGAATTAACTTCAATTAAACAATTAAGTGGCAAAATTAAATCTAATTAATTAAATATTGAGAATATTCAATTAATCAAACTTTAGGATAAATTGGATTTATCACCAAATAATCATTAAATCAAAAATAATTAGGATAATTAGGAATATTGCTAGGAATATTCCCTGATGCAGAATTTATGATAATCAATTAGGATTCGATGATGTTTAGATGTGCCTTAGGTTAGGACTTCAATGTCAATTTCATTTGATATGTCGATATAGGAGGTTAATGAACCTATAGCCCATTTTTGGGGTATTATAATATTATGAGTACATTTGGAGTTCCTGACTCTATAATCTCAGATAATGCACTTGCTTTTATTGGTTTAAGAGTGACTGATTGGGTAGTTAGGCATGGTATTTACCTTGGTACCAGTTCTAATTATTATCCTTAGGGCAATGGACTAGCAGAGTCCATGAACAAGAACCTAATCAGAATTATCAAGAGAACTCTACAAGAGAATCAATGTGATTGGCACTCCAAGTTGAAGGTTTCCCTATGGGTGGACAAAATTACTCCAAAGTGAATTATTGGAAACTCACCTTATCGGTTAGTATATGGAAAGGAAGCTCGGTTGTCTATTGAAATGGAGTTGCTAGCACTTGATCTTTCCACTTAGCTGGTTATTTTTGAAGAAGATCCTATGTAGGTGCGTTACGCACAACTGATGGAATTGGAGGAAAGTAGGAGAAAAGAAATGGAAACTATAGAGTTTCAACATATGCAAGTTAAGAAAATCTTTGATAGAAAAGTGAGATCCAGAGATTTCAATGTGGGAGACATTGTTCTCAAGTGGGATGAACTAAATAGAAAATTAGGTAAGCACACTAAATTTGATTCATTTTGGGGAGGCCTGTTTGTGATTATAGAATGTAAGGAGCACAATGTGTATCTATTGTCAACTATGGAGGAAGATGTGTTGCCTATACTAGTTAATGATATTCACCTCAAATGCTATTTTGAGGTATGTCCTACTTTGTAAATCCTAGTAGATTTTTTGAATAAGGTGTTGCTGCACCATTTGCTTTGTGGTTTTTCTTTTCTAGGTGTTAGTTGTTAGTCTTTAGTGGAAGACACTCTTAACATCACATTCATACATATTAGGGTGCCTACATATCAAAATTCTATACCACACATGTAGGAGTTTTTTCTCAACTATCACATGTGTTATACAACATTCATACATAGGCACCATGATATATACCAACATGCTTTTAAAAATGTTTTTGCTGTTGGTTTTAGTTAGTCATCCAATTTTCCCTAAGTGTTTTCAGAGCACAAGCTTCTATGTATTTATTTAGAACTGACAGATGGCTGGTAAATATCAATATTTTACAACATTTTGAGTGCACACCTATTACTTGGGGTAGGGGAGATGTTCTATCACAAGCCATAAATCTGTAATCAAAATCCTATCCAATATCGATATTTATCAGTCACCTATCCTCCAATTTGAGTGTTGTATCTTTTTGATCCACTACCCAATGGATGTGTTAAGACTACCGGTTTCATGTATAGCAGGCATACATACAACAGAGGTTGCCAAAATGTTATCAAAATTTCATTACCCTAGCATTTTTCTACAAAAGATACTTTTGAATAAATTGACCTTATTTATTGATATGTAGACAACAAGGATAAAATACATTGTGAAATCTTGAAAAGAATCATTTCATTTGTATTGAAAAATGATAAATTACATTTTTCAAGTTCACTCATTTGAAAACATAAGTACATGTATTTAAGATCAATTCAAATTAAATGCCTCACACAAGCTGAGTATAGCCTATAACTTCTCCTACAAACTTAAAACATAACTAAAAGATAGAATAGGAGAGAGAGAGAGGTCAAGGATAACTAGTCGTTGCCTGTTGCTTTGAATGGTCATGAGTGGTTGATGTTGGTCCCAAGTCTGTTCTGTGTCTATGAGTCTCCTAGCAAGCTCCTGAATCCTATAAGATAGAAAAAAATGAGGTAAGATCCCAATACAGATCTAAGCAATGGCTAGTTGTCTAAAATCTACTCTATGCCTATGCTTCCTTTTAAGGCTATCCTAAATCTAAAGAAGGAAAAATCAAAATACCCTCAGTGCTTGTGAGAAATAAATATTTATGCTAATGAGTTTGTTTCTTGTGCAGAAAAATGATCAATGTCACATGGATGTAATGTGTGGCTCCCACAAGGGTTTGAGCCCAGCGTATAATTGATCAGCAAATATCAGATCAAGAAAGAAGTATAAATATAGTATTAAAGGGGCATGTAATTCTTTCATGGAGCCTTTTATTGTATTCTGAATGCAAACAATACATTTAAGGGACAAGTTTTTTATGAACGATTTGAAAGCTTGTGTATTATTTAAACATGACAGGGGTGTATTAAGAGAAAGTTCAAGTAGTATCATGCTATAATATTAATGTGCTTTTACAAGTTCAGGAAGTTAGGACATCATCATAAAGTATCAAAGGTAGGTATTCAGATGTTAATGGAATCTACAAATGTTGATGAAAATGGTTGTATCTGTAGTGTGTCCTATAATTCTATGAGTTGTAGAGTAACTATGGAACTAACACTCTCATGTGGCCAGCTAGGTCCACATATTTTCCAAGGTTTCACTATTGGATTTCATCCAAGTGCATGGGAAGTGGTCTGCAATGGCATTACACAATGAGGTTATGAAAAGACTTGAGATGGCTTCAGATTACTGATGTTACTGCAGCTTTGGAATAAAAGAAACAAAAGTATCCCTCTATTTTATGATAATTACTACTCTCTCCAAACTCTTGAGGAAGCCGACTGATGTGGTCATTCCAATTCAGATGTTCATTGGTGATGTGAGAAAGCTCAAGATACTCCATATGCTGTGAACATCACTATTCTAATAGAAGGCTATCCTCCAGTTCATTTCTTCTTGGGAAAACTATGTGAATATAGGCAAGCAATAATACTAAGGGAAGGGCAAGATGCAATTCTTGAATGCTTTCAAAGTAGTAGGTTTTTCTTTTAAAACCATAGTTCATACCTAGAATCAGGGTTTCATGTAATAGAAAATGAAGCCACAATTTTTGAAAGTATTAAAAGGAGGCAGAAAATACAACCACATGTTCATAGGAAAAATGTAGACTTCCAAAATTTTCTAGCAGATACAGCCATGTTTTCTCCTTTCATGGCAGTTAAAGAAGGTATATAGTTTCTTTTTGGAATAACAAAAGTATCAACTATAGAAAATGCAAGAAAAGAAAGATATGGTAAAAGCTCAAGATTCTTTCATGGCGGCCAACATTTTTTCTCACAAAATGAACAACACAGGTCATACTTGCACTCACCTTTGAAGTTTCGCAAAGATTAGTGGATGAAATAGTAGACCAAAGCAATATGTTTTTGTATTATGTTTCAATTCTGATATGCCACGACAATATTTCCTTTGTTGTTGTAAGATATAAAAATATATCTTTATATCTATGTTTAATGGGAGTGTGTGATGGAAAATGTTGTGGACATATAAACTTAATAAGACATAAGTACTTACCTTGATAAGGAGAAGAGTTGGAAATCACTATTTTTCTGGTGTCTCTATTCAGTTTTTGGAAATTCTGCAACCAAGTCTGGCCTGGAAATGCAAAAACAAAGAAAACCTAGAAACCTTATGTCTTTTTGAGCAAGGTCATCCTTGACTTGAAATAGGGGTAAGATCTTACCCCAGGGTAAAATCTTACCCCAAAAGGTCATCCTTAACCTGCACTATTCTAACATAAATTCTATTTTAGGATCCCAGAAGTTTGTTGAAAAGGGTACTCAGATCTGAAGTGCAATTCATTGTCCTGCACATGTACCTATAAGAAAAAGAGGGTTTTTGTTGTTTGGATGAGGGGTTTGCCTTGGTCAAACCCCGGTTTGGAATCAACCTTTAAAATAGAATTGAAATAGAGAATGATAGCAAGTAGTAGAAATAGATCTAACAACGAAGCTATGATACTCAATAGATATGAAATTGTATTTGAAATGTAAACAAGTATGTTAATATGAAAGCTTGGACTCAACACTAACAAATGTAAATCAAAACCTCCATGATTGTATGTGTTGGAGCTCTAAATTTTGGGCAAAATTTGGAGTCCTATATAGTGATAAAACTCTAAAAGATGGCCTCTTAAACTCCATGCCCAATAATTACTGATGGAGTACATGAAATGGGATGAAAAAATTATATTAATTTTCAATTAAAAAGTTGAGAGATTAAGGAAGGAATCTTTGTGACAAGAACAATAAAAATTCTATGATCAAAGCCTTCAGAAAATGTTGGAATTTTGACCTGCTGCAAAGATGATGCCGATAGAGGCTGAAGATGGTCAAATTTTAAAAATCTAAAAAAGACCCATTTTGAGAAATCAAATTTCTTATTTCTAGTAAAAATCTTTGCTTTCCACAAGGTGTTTTGGTTTTTTGACCAGACCCAAATCCAAAAGTTACGTAGTTATTTTTTAGTTAGTTTATTATTTTTTCAAAATGATTTGTAATAAGGGTTGTGTCTTTTCACCCTAAAGAGGTGTGAAAGCCACTCAAACACACATATATATACATAATGTAAAATATAAAGAGAGAAGACAATACAATATATATTTTCATAGAATAGAATTTCATAAACAACTACAACTATGAACTCTTATGTACCAGTTTTTCAACATCAATAAAGATAAGTGCTCTACTTTTTATTTGTGGTTATAAGTTATATGTTTTTAGTTAGTCTTTCAGATATTCTATTAAATAGAGTGTTTCACTGTGTTGAATTCACTGAGTATCATAATTCAAAATTAATATATACAAATCAAATATCAATTGTATGGTCTGTGAACCTACCATTGTTCTTATCAGTCTCTTAATTTGAGTTAAAATCGATAGGATTAGTTATGTAAATTGATTTGAATTGTGAATCAAGCGGAAGCCTTTGAAATGATGGTCTTGTCTTATTAAAGAAAGTTTTTTAAAACCATCTCTGATCGTATGTAGGGTTGAAAGTTTTTTGACTCTATAGCCCAAGTATTTAGAAGGCACTGACCCAATCATTATTTGGAAATTGTCATTTGGTTCATACTTTGTAGTTTATAGATCATCAAATGATTATTTCAAAAGCATTACTTTTAATTGTTTAGTATAATCCATTTAGTCAAGTATTATAGAATAGAGATTTTTAGGAGATTAGTTTCTTTCCTCAAAGGATCATTCACCACCATTGGAGGAACTTTGTTTGTTTATGTACGTAGTTGTGCGGCATAGAGAATTAAATAGTTCAAAGTAAAATTAGGCCTACTAGCCTTGGCTTGATTAAGCCAAAATTGCAAAGGTATCAATTTGTACCTGTTAGTTGGCCAAATCCAAACCATCATTTTTGGGCACCAACAAATTGGTGACTCTACTGGGGAGAGTTGATCACAATATATATTGTGAAGTTACCTAGAATTTTAGATTTCGTAGATCAAAATCAGAAAGTAGTTATATTAGTTTGTTTGGAAGCACACTCTACTAGAAGAAAGAACCCAGAAGCAAGACATTCCTCGAATGAGGTGGTGACTCTATTTAATAAAGCACTTCAATCAGTGACTCTACTGAGGAAGAAGACCAAGGAGATAAGTAAAGTTTTCCTCTTTGAAAGAGGTGGCGACTCTATTATCAAGAACCTAATGTATAAAGAAACAACTTACTACCAATTTAGAGATTCAGAATGTATCAAAATAAACAACCATTTTAGAGAAAACCATTTGTTCTAGTGGACATCAGGCCTTTGGATCTTAGAAGGTTTCAATGTAGTAATGATGAAGTATTTACAAATCTTTCACATAGGGTGCCTAAATTTTATGGAGATTATGATGAATCAACTCTTGATCATTTAGATACTTTTCATATGTTCCTTGATGATTATGAGGTTAATACAGAAGATGATGCCATGAAGTTGTTTGCATGGTCATTAAAAAATAATGTAAGAGATGCATATGAATCATTACCTACACAAAGTATTTCATCTTGGAAATAATTTGAACAATGGTTTCTATATGAATTCCATTATGCAAGTGAAGGAAATAACATGTGTTATGAACAGAAAGAGGATCAACAATACATCTGGGAAGCAGAGCCTTGTATGTCTCCCTTGGATGAATTTTTAAATATTGAAAGATAAGAAGGTGATAGATGTAGTGTGAAATATACAGGAGTACAAAGCTCTAATGAAGTTCCAGATCCAGATGAAGAAAATAATAAATCCAACCATGGACTTATATCTTGAATAATCAAACATGTCTTTCATAATTATATAATAAAGGATAACATCAGAGAAAAGAACATAACAAGTCTAATTATTGATTTATGTGTGGTTGACTCTTGTGACAATAAGACCTATGAAATAGAAGTAGATAATATAAATAAAATGAATGAGGAAGAATATTTTCTTGGTACAAAAAAAATTTCAAATTTGTTGGATAAGGAATATCAAATGCATATACAAAAAAATAACTCAAAATTTTTTCCAATTCACAAGGATAAATTTTTTGATGAAACACCAGAAGATAAACCTGCTGAGAGAGACACCTATCTTGTTGATGAAGTATATGATTCTAAAAAGGATGAATTTAGTAGAGAGGAAGAAGAAGATGTGTCTAAATTCTCTATGTTCCTGAATCCATTGTTTGAAGAGGAAGAAGATGAATATATGTTTGAGTTCTCTATGTTCTTGAATCCATTATTTGAAGAGAATCTTCTATGCAATCAAATCCATTGACATCATGATGAAGATAATAGACCTAATGATAATTTTGAGGATGATGAAACTCAAAATATTTCTGGAGAAGTGTATTCAAGAGGTGAGATATCTTTCAGTTCATCCTATGAACATAAGTTGTATCAAACATGTGAAGATAAGATGGTATCAACCGGGCATAATGAGGAGAATGTGTTGAGGAATAGTGCTAAAACTTTTACAAATATCCTATCTAATCAGATTCTTGATAAAAGTATAGTAATGTCTCCTAAATATGAGTTATCTTCAAAAATATTTTATGATGAGAAACAACATATGAAGTATAAAGACAAAGCAAATTATGAGCAAGAATTTGTCCAAGTAAAGAAATTTCATTTTGATATAACTGGTCTAATGCATAAAGATCCTCCATTCAAAAAAAATCATGATGCACTTAATGATTCCTCAAAGATGAAACAAATGTCAAATACCAAGGACCACATCTATGGAACAATGTGAATTGTCCATAAGGAAGATGCACCCAATGCAGCAAGGAGGGAGTTATTGCATGATCAAAATCAAGTGTTCGATAGAGGAAAATATCAATATTCAATTTTGGGGGGCCTAGGGCCACCCAATTTTACTTCGCATCAGATTAAGTATGGATACTTGGTCTACTTCTCTAGAGATAGTTGGAATCTTGATATGTTCACATAGAGCATACATCCCCAGAAAGAGCCTGTTGGAGCTCTAAATTTTGGGCAAAATTTGGAGTCCTCTATAGTGATAAAACCCTAAAAGATGGCCTCTTAAACTCCATGTGTAATAATTAATGATAGAGTACATGAAATGGGATAAAAATATTATATTAATTTTCAATTAAAAAGTTGAGAGATTAAGGAAGGAATCTCTGTGACAAGAACAATCAAAATTCTATGATCAAAGTCTTCAGAAAATGCTGAAATTTTGACCTGCAGCAAAGATTATGCCACCAGAGGCTGAAGATTGTCTAATTTTAAAAATCTAAAAAAGACCCATTTTGGAAAATCAAATTTCCTATTTCCAATAAAAATCTTAGCTTTCCATGAGGTGTTTTGGTTTTTAGACCAGACCCAAATCCGAAAGTTAGGTAGTTATTTTTTAGTTAGTTTATTATTTTTTTCAAAATGATTTGTAATAAGGGTTGTGTCTTTTCACCCTAAAGAGGTGTGAAAGCCACTCAAACACATATATATACATAATGTAAAATGTAAAGAGAGAAGACAATAAAAGATATATTTTCATAGAATAGAATTTCATAAACAATTGCAACTATGAACTCTTATGTACCCATTTTTTAACATCAATAAAGATAAGTGCTCTTCTTTTTATTTGTGGTTATAAGTTATATGTTTTTAGTTAGTCTTTCAGATATTCTATTAAATAGAGTGTTTCACTGTGTCAAATTCCCTGAGTATCATAATTCAAAATTAATATATACAACTTGAATATCAATTGTATGGTCTGTGAACCTACCATTGTTCATATCAGTCTCTTAATTTGAGTTAAACTCAATAGGATTAGTTGTGTAAATTGATTTGAATTGTGAATCAAGCTAAAGCCTCTGAAATGTTGGTCTTGTCTTATTAAAGCAAGTTTTTAGAACCGTCTCTAATCATATGTAGGATTGAAAGTTTTTTGACTCTATAGCCCAAGTATTTAGAAGGCACTGATCTAATCATTATTTGGAAATTGTCATTTGATTCATACTTTGTAGTTTATAGATCATTAAATCATTATTTCAAAAGCATTACTTTTAATTCTTTAGTATAATCCATTTAGTCAAGTATTATGGAATAGAGATTTTTAGGAGATTAGTTTCTTTCCTCAAAGGATCATTCACCACCTTTGGAGGAACTTTGTTTGTTTATGTACATAGTTGTGTGACATAGAGAATTAAATAGTTCAAAATAAAATTAGGCCTTCTAGCCTTGGCTTGATTAAGCCAAAATTGTAGAGGTATCAATTTGTACCTATTAGTTAGCCAAATCCAAACCATCATTTTTGGGCACCAACAATATGCTTGCAATCCACTTTGAAGGGAGAATGAATGGATCTTGAAGATGAACAAAAGGATCTTGAGGGAAGACCACACCACCATGATGGATAGATCTAGGGTTTGAATGATGAATCTTGAATGCTTGAACCAAATTCCTCCAAAGGATTGAATGCTTGAATCCTTGATCTTCAATGAAGAACTTGAATACTTGAATGTAGATGATGGCTTGAATTCTTGATTGATTGAGAATGCTCTATGAA
Source organism: Chamaecyparis obtusa (assembly GCA_027943335.1). Taxonomy (NCBI): domain Eukaryota; kingdom Viridiplantae; phylum Streptophyta; class Pinopsida; order Cupressales; family Cupressaceae; genus Chamaecyparis; species Chamaecyparis obtusa. The sequence goes on along the minus strand of BSBK01000325.1, from coordinate 1,036,644 downwards.
AAGTGGATGTTTCATAAAGAGTGGATCATCAAAATGAGAGAGGAAGGCTTACTTTTATACTAGTCTAGGACACAAACTTCTAGAGAGGCCGACATAAGAGAATTAAATTCCAATTAAGACTTAACCCCTAGAAATGGACCTAGATTAAATATAATTTAAGAGTTTACCATTCCAAAACCTGAAACAGCTGACCCAAAAGATGGAAAATAAACTTTTGAGTTTCCCCCTACATCCGAAAAACTTTTCGATGAAAAGGGGGACCTAGGTCAAGGACAAGGTCAACTTTGACCTAGGTCAAAGTCAATTTTTACTTTGACCTAGGTCAAGGTTGAGGTTGACCTTGACCCAGGGGTTTAGGACCACTGGAAAATGAGTCAGAATAGGAAAATAGTGCTTGGGGAGGCCCAAATAGAGCCCTAAACAAACACAGAAGTTGGGAAGGAGGCAAAAAATAGAGGAAAACATAATGATGGCCCCAAAACACCCCCTAAGGAGGGATAAAAATTCTTAACATGTAAGTGCTTCCACTTTAGGATGATACATTAAGCCCCCACTTTAGCGAGAGTATGGAAATTGAACATGCTCACGGTAAAGGAGAAGAAAGATCCAAGTGGATTCACAACGAGATAGAATAACACTTAGTTAAGGAAACAAGCCCCAAAAATAAGGATTCTAACTCCACATACATGCATGAGGGTGTGAAAACAAACACAAAACCTAAATCAACTAGTAAAGGAAACCTTGCTAAGAAATGCCTCCTATACTAATATCATATTTGGAAAGCTATCATAAAAGCACAAATGATTACATAAGAAAGATAAGAGAAAAACTATAAATAACGTAGCTTCATGAGCCAGTACTAAAAAAATCAAAGCAAAAAGAGAGAAAAGAGAACGTGATTAGCTTGTCGAGTAAGATGTCCACCTTACCGTGAATCACCAAGGAGGGAGAGCCCAACAGGTAACCAAACTCGATAGTTCACCCAACAAACCATTCTTTGCAATTGTAATACATCTTCTGATAGCTTTTGGAATACCCATAGATCCACCTTCTTGTATCACTATGAATATAAAATGTGTGTACCTTCAGGATTTAGCAACTTATGTGTGTTACCTTCCGCATATTTAGCATACTGAAAAATAAAAAATATGTATCTCTTCAGGATTTAGCAACTTATGTGCGTTACCTTCGGATGATTTATCATATTGAAAATTGAAAAAAGTGTCTCTTTAGGATTTATCAACTTATGTGTGTTACCTTCAGAGGATTTAGCATATAAATGAAAAACTATAGTACAAAGGAGACCCTATATATGCCCCCTCCTTATTGTGGTTGTCTACTAGACATGATAAGGAAGAGAAAGAGGATGCCTACTGTTAGTGCTCAAATTTGTAGATGATTTATGATCTGACAAAACTATAACTCCAATTATCCCAATAGATTCATCTAAAAAAATGCAAGCACTAAGGTATTAAGGTTATCAAACCTTCTTCACTTTGAGTATGAAACTCAGGCGGGTTTACCTATAAGAATTCACTATTTTCAAATGAGGTTTGAATTGTGAATCAAATCTTTCACTGTTATGTTATCCCTTTTAGAATTGACTCAATAAGACATCACAACTCTTAGTATCACCCAAATTATCCTGATACAGATCACTATGATGAAGATTATGAAAGCAATAACATGGAATAGTGGCATAAGGATATTCATCCTTCTTCTTTTTGAGAGTTAAACTCAAGGAAGGATAACCTCTTTCCAGTGCTTCTTTAAAGCATTAAAATATACATCCATGAACTTTTCATGATTGATTCAGATAGTGACTAAGCAATAAAAGTAAAATTAATCAATTATTTGTATATTCTTGGTGGTAAAAATGTAAATATAGTTTAGACCAATGCCTTATCTACTTGGGCATTAGGGTCAAACCCTACCTCCACAAGATTCTATCAAGATGGATATACTAAAACCCAAATGAAATGCCTAATATCCCATTCCTTTAATTCATACACTTTTTATCAAATTTATACATGGACAATTAATTCACAAAGACCCTCCCCTTAAGATTTACTCTTTCATTGAAAGAACTTAAGTTCAAGCCCTATATTCACCTTGTGAACAATGCATTTAAAAGCCTTACAATTTAATGCATAAGAGAACTAAACATCCATACACAAAGACAACAAGTAGAAACAATAGAGTTTCAATATCTTTGTATTAATATTCAAAATGTATCAGTACAGTATGACCATGACTTTAGAGAAAATAAAGTTCTATATCTTGGAAATTTCTTTACAAAATGTATTAACCACCATTGAAAAGAGTAAAAACTTGCTATATATACCCACAACCATCTTGGAATCCTTAAAAGGATGCAACAAGCTTCAGATGGCTGTATAAACAACTTTCACAAGAGACAAAAAGTACAAATCCAAAGATTGTGACTATAACAACAGTAAGTAGTTCTCAACTACTTAACAATTTAACAAGTGGCACCTTTGTCTAAAGATATTTCAGAGTAGTTACATAATTTTTTGCATGAATGATGACTACCATCTAGCTAACCTACATCATCCCTTGTTTGAAACATTCTCTCCCTCAAATTCTGGATCAGGTGCCATTTGTACTCTATTCTTCTTCCTCTTTTGTCACTTAGGCAGCTGGATTCTTCTTCTTCTTTGTCAATTTGTCCCATGCTGCCACATCATCATCAGATGGCCAATTGTAAGCTTGCAACTCCTATAGTGATTTGATCTATTGATCCCACATGGAATCAGTTACATTTTTACCATCTACTACAAACCATATGTAATCACTTTCATTTTAAAATAAGTTGTCAATTATACTATTACATCTTCCTAAATCCAAAGCACTGTCACTGTTTAGGAAAGCATCCTGCTTAATTATCATTTGATCCATTGACACTTTCCAATCATCTATACTGAAAATACCCTCACCATCATCATATATTAGAGGAAAGTACTTATTGCTACTCCCATCAAACATAGCCAGCTTGGCTGCTATCTAGTTAGACTTACCTTTAAAGAACTTTGACACAACACTTACTAGACCAATCTTTTCAAAAACCCCAGTCACTACCTTAGGAATATCAGACCTATATTCCTGCAAACCATCAAGCTTATCAAATAGTGAGCTCCTCCTTGACCATGTACTAAAAAGTGGCTCCAAGGTAGTTAAAAACTCATTCACTTTTCCACTGGCCTGGTGTAATAGACTGATTAATTGATGGACTGATTCCATCCTATCCTTTATCTTGTCCTAACTGTATTGTACAATCCTTGCTACAGTATCCAAGGATGCATCTAGTCTTATTTTTTCTAGGTCCTCAGCAGGCTTATCAAGAACCTTTGTATCTATATGAACAGGGACCTCAATCTACAAAGGATGGGGAAGAACTACCTTTGAGGCTTCTTCAAGTCTAACCTTCAATTCAACCAACTCCTCTTCCAATGGATTGATCTTTACCATTTTCAAATCCCTATCTTTGGCCACTACACTTGCATTCTCAAACAATTTTTCATACCTTTCAAACAACTAAGCTGTCTTTGCTTCATTTAGGTTAGCAAAATGGGTCACTACCTTGGAAACCTCAAGATCAGTTGTATTTTGTATAGTCCATATGATTTTATTCCCTTCCATCTGATCCTCTATACTTAGTAGAGATGGCTTTTGAGTCTTTGGGGCAATAGACCACATTGCACCAGCCTGGGATCTTGGGTCACATCCACTTCCTCTTATCATTTCACCAATATGAACCTCATAGGATAAACTGCCCTTTGGTTTCTTTCTTATCTGATCAATGATAAAAGAAGAGGTCAAATCCCATCCTGGAGTTAGCATCATTCCACTTGATCTAACCATTTCTTTGGCTTCATCTATAGTTATAGCATCAAGGCTAGGATCATAAGAGGCTAATGCTCTCATGGTTTCTTCACTTGTCTCTACTCCCTCAAGCATAGCCTTAGCCACATCTTGTTGCTTTTTCTAGATAAGAAAATTCTTAAATTAATCACTCTTGATGAATTGGTCATCACTTAAGAACTACTGATATACCTATCTAATATCTTGTCCTGACCACAAGGAGTGTTCTTCATCTCCTTCATTAGTGGCCACAATCTTGCTAGCCCTTATTGTTTTCCTCAATTGGTGATGGTAAGCCCTATCACCTGGTACAAGAGTAGATGCGCTATCAATCCTTCCTTTTTGTTTTCTCTGCTTAGAAGGCTCTCTCTCTTCAAACCTCCACTTCTTCAATAGTGGCTCTAGAAGGTCCTTTGCCTCTGATTGGTCTTTAGTAAGATCAATAACTGGTAAGTCTCCAACTTGTGGTGGGCTATCTCCTTCTTGGGATCCATCAGAGAAATCCTCATGATCAAAAGATGAGTAATCCTTCTTTTTCTTTGTTTTCTTCTGATCAATCAACCTTTCCAATTGATTTGACAGAGTGTCACACATCTCTATCATCTTGTTAATTCTTTTTAAATAGGGAAGGTCAGGGAAGAAACTGTCAAAAGGAATTTGGGCTACCTTCAACTGAGCTTGCAAATCCTTTACGTCAAAAAACCTATTCCATCTAGTAGTGACCTCATCCTCTCCATAATATTCCTAATCACATCTTCCTCATCAAGGCCCTCATGTTCTCTATTGACACCAATACCAGGTATCAGTGTCAATCTTGTAGTTTTAATGAAGCCCTCAGGGTCCACATGTTTACAAAAACTAGATACCATCTTAAATTGATTTAGCTAGGTGGTAATTTGTGGGAAAGCCCTCTTACCAATCAAGAAATCACTGATTATGAACTGCCTAGGTGTGAAAGTACCTTTCTTATGAGGGGGCCAAAGTTTGGTTGGAAATGTAAATGGGAAAGTAGTACTGAGAGGGGGGGTGAATCAGGAATTACTGACTTCTATCTTTTAATCTATTAGAACTTTATGTATCATTTGAGAAAAACTTGAACAATCTAAGTAACATTCTTTGTTAAGCAACATACATGAAATCACACATAACACAATAGATTTTGGTAATCCAGAAACCCTTGAAAGGTAAAACTGGGGTGGGGATGACACCCACAAATCTTCACTATTGTAGATAATAAAGTTTTCCTATTAGGGCTACAAATTGTGATCAAAACATGATCTACCCTATGAGAGCTCTGCTCTATTAAAAGATAAGAGACTTATACAGTCTACCTTGTTAAAGGATTTACAAACTTATAATAAAGTAAGCACTCAATAAAGAGATTTACAAAAGTTTTCTAAGACTACTTAGTTAAGAGATTTACCTTTATACACTGGTCAAAATATCCCAGTATCTGATCTTTTGGTTTGCACTGATATGTTGATTACAGATCATCTCTTTTCTGTATGATTATGATCTCTTATATCTGATCTTTCTTGATTCTGTCCTTTCACTGCTTTGCTCAGTCATTGAACTTTGTCTGAATACTTCTCCTAATCATTTCCTCATACTAATAGTATTCATTTGATCTCAATGTCTCCTTTTTCTCTTTTATTCACACACATCTTTGATCTAGATCTTTCCCTTATATAGTAATAAAAACATTTTACCGTTACAAGATCTACGGTTTAGATATTTTTCTATTGCCACCTAAACTATACAATTTTTTGATTGGCTCTAGGGTTTATATAGGGATCAATGATAAAAATATGGATGCATAATCACCTTCGTAATTACCTCAATACAAAACATTATTATCACCAAAAATGGTTTACCTCGATCATTGTGCCATTCTAGACTTGTATGCCAATTCTGGCAAACTTAGCAAAAGTTAATCCTGGCACTCGGCATCAGCTGTACTTGGCATTGGTTGAACTTCTCTGTCACTTGATAATCATTGATATATGTAACTCAGCATTGGTTATACACTTGGTATATTGCAAACATATTGTGACCATAACTTTACTCGACAGTACTACTACTCAGTAAGTATACAATACAAAACTCGGCCTTTACAAAATGACTCAGTCACAGTGATGACCGACCATTATTGCCTAGATATATGACTAAGTGTAAGACACTAATAGTCAACAAAATTATAGAGATCTACAATCTCCCCCTTTGACATTAGTGGCAAAAACACTTTTTCATGAAATTCGTATATACGATTACAAAAATATGTTTGTATTAGCCTAATACTCCCCTTGAGATATATATACATATTCAAAATTATGTTACTTGTCCTTGTTCACACTCATGTCATGTTAATTCCCCCTTGTTTTTGACACAAATAATTTCTTCATCAGTAGGTAAGTTACAAATTTTCTCTAGAAAAGGTCTGTGTAGCACCATGATCATGTATAATGCATCTATCCATGCAGTTGAAGTGACATTTAACACTTTAGTTTGTACTTCTAAATCAACAGCTAGACTGATGAGACCTTCGACTGTAGACAAATGTGAATCACTCTGGATCAATGTGTTGGCCTTAGCTAATTTTCTCTGTATAGCCTCTAGATGTGGTGTAAGAATAGTTTGAATAGAGAGTAGGTGAGAATGAATCTTGCCATCATTTTCCATTAGCTCGGCTAACTTACCCTTTGTCTACATTACTTTAACATAATGTCCAGCACTAGTGCTGGCATCCAAAGTTAGGGACTAACTTGTAGCTTGGATCTCTTACTTGAGAGTCTCAGGCAAGCATTGGTTCTCTTTTATGAACAGTTCAACATAGCATAACTTGGCCAGTAAAGACTATCCATCCACAACTAATCGCTCGGTCTCTTTTACCAAAGTTGGCAACTCAACTTGTTTAACTGTGATCTCGGTAGATATCTTATCTAGCATTTTTGTCTCAAATCTACATTCAGACCATTCAAATAGCTTATCACTGGCACAAGTAACTTCATTATTGACTTTCTAAACAATGTGCACAAGTTGTTCTAATATAGGAGTATAACTATTTACATCCGACAGATCATATACTTCATTAAATATGTCCTTAATTTCATGAAGAACCTATTTTTGCTAATGCTCCCTTCGGAGTTCTGCTTGTCTACTTTTCCTTGTCATCAAATCTTTCATTATCTGTAGCTGCTTGAAAGTAAGGTTATCAGTATCCCATTTAGGAATAACAATTTCTTCATCAATTGTTACCTCATCTTTTTCCTTTGGTGCTCTCGGTGGGGTGCTTCCACTTGGTAGCTGTACAAGAGCTTTGATTTCCTCTTGTTCCTTCGGTGCTTGTTCTTCAATGAATTTTACTCTATTATTTCCTTCTTCTTTCTCCTTTTCCTTAGCATGAGGTTGAATAGCTTGTTCATCTAATTTTATTGCATGTGCATTTATGTTGTGTTCTTCCTTAGAAAGACTCTAAATTTTATCTTCTGCTTTAACTTATTCTTTGACAGAGTGAGTTAATGGTACTGACTTGATTGATTCCTTGGTAAGACTTGTACTGACTAACTCATCAATAGTAGCAATTTTAGGTATAGGAGGATTATCAATGGTAGATTGTGTGCTTGTGATGGTGGGATAATCCTTGACTTGCAATAGTACTATGTTACTACCTAGCAGGGGTGTTCCAGTTGCTGTTGTGTTCTTTAAATCATCCTCAGTTAAGAATGAGTTCTTAATGGGGCTCTCCTCCAGTATATCAACAATATGAACCTCAAAAGTATCTTGTGATTTCACTTCCTTAGGAGTATCAGTCTCCATTGTAATTTTCTTGTTGTCAAGTTCAACAACTGTTGAAGTGGTTGCAACTGAACTTTCATTCTTTCCTTCATCCTTGTCTTCTACCAGGGTGGGTAACAAACCAAACACTACCTTCTAAATTTTCAAACTTTCTTGAACATCTTCAATCTTGTGTTGAAGGATAAGATAGGCTCTAAGTTTAGGATCAAACTTGCCTCTGTATTCATTAATTATCTTTTTGATATTTGCAAGAGTGAGAGTGGATTCAACTTGTGCTAATGTACTCTCTCTTATTTGCTTCTCAGTTTGTAAAGCATACTCCCACTTTTGTGTGACTCTGTTGCACAATTCCTTTGGAATCCTATTTTCAATTTCAATCAACAGCATCTTGAAAGTGCATAACATTTCAAGAAAAGCATCCTCAACCTTTTCTTTATCTCCAATACTCAGCGGTCCAAGCTTTAATCTCTTCACTTCATCAACTATAGTTGTGCTAGTAAGCTTACTACATAATTCATCAACATTGAGTTGATGTGAACCTTTTTGTGTTGCCTTCCCCTTTTTTGCTTCATCACTTTCTATTTCTTCATCATCTTTTGTTAGAACAAGTTTCCTTCTCAGCTTCTTCATAACCTTGGTCGACACTATCTTGGGTTGAGAAGATTTTCGCTTTGAAGATGTAGGAGGCATCTTAGCAGTCTTGGTAGTAGTCCTTCTTAGCTGAGGTCTAAGTGATGGTGTCTCAAACACTTTGCATTTCAACACCCTTATTTTAGGTGGGGACTCGACAATTATTGGTTTCATCTCTTCTTCTTCTTCTATCTCACTACCACTAGTTGCACTCTTCTCATCTTCTCCTAACCCTTGGGTTAACTCTAGTGGTGCATCTTTTCCAAATTCTTTAACATATTCTTCCAGATTCTTTACTATTTTCTTTCTTCTTCTCTCAGTGGTGGCAGCCAATAATCTCAAAGAGATCTTGGATTTGGCCTCTTCAAATGTACCAAAGTAAGGAGCCTTGGTATCAACTTCCTCAGCTAGGAGGGTTGTGATTGCAGCAATAGCTTCATTAATATTGAGTTCATAGGGTAGTGGCATCAACCATGAAACCCTAGGTAGGACTGCCTGTGCATAGGTAAAGTCTGTGTCTACTAGAAAACATATGGCTTTACTATATTTCTCAATCAGAGACATAGGGACTCTAGTCCTATTCCTCATCTTCTTCTTAAACTCAATAAAATAATTGTCCATTATCCCTTCAAAATCATCACCAATCTTATTTATGAAATCATTTATCTGAAGATTAATGGGTTTCTTCTTATCCCATTTCACATCACCATGTGTAGGAAAACACTTTTTGACATAAAAGAATATACAGATCAGTAAAGAACTGAACTTACACATAGAGTTCTTTGCCATCCTGATGGAGTTCAAGTTCTTGGCAAGTTGAGTCAGTTGGAGCTTGGCAAGACCATATGTATGCCCTTTCTTTATTATCTTCCAAGCTTGGTCCACTACCATACAGGGGACGCTGTCCAACCGACTGGATTGGTAAAACTTATGGGAGATAACTCTTATAGCGAAGTCAATTTTTGGATCAGTGATGATGGAAATTATCATTCCCTGTTTGTTCCAGACTATCTACGTGTTCACTTGAATATCCTCTTTTCCTATACATTTCATCATTCTCTTTCCATCAATGGTAGGGTAACTAGTGACATCATGTATCATTTCCTTTGTAATCTTCACCGGTCCATCTTCCAGCCATAATTGCATGTCGTGCACTCAACCCAACATGATCTTTATCCATTCTACCTTGAAATTTTGTAGGAAACTTAGGGCATGTACTAACCCTTAGTTGGCAACATTGTTATGCTCCAGCTTCAGCACTCTGTTGACACATAATTTATCATATACTTCCCTGATCTCATAGTCACCGATTTCTCCAATTTTGCAAATATAGCAAGACCTAATGTCGTTCATCATTAACACATTTTTCAGAATCAAAGATAGGGCTCCATTCAAATCTCCTTTGATCACACTTTTAGATATTGCCTTGAATACCCTCAGTTTGCAAACTTCATTCCTTACAAGTTATACATTGAAAACTTCCATTCCCTATTTCCTGACTAGTGCAGATGAAGATGATGCCATTTCAAACTATAATTTTTGAAAAGAAAATAATTGCTCGGTAAGGTACCTTTTTGTCAATTAACCCTGTAGATGAATTTTGCTGATGGCACGCTAAGAGGATTCGGAATCGCTTTTCTTGATCTAGTTGCACAAATTTTGAATTGCTCTAAAATCTTGAATAGCCTGGTGAAATGAAATTAACAACTTTCCACTTTATAGAATCCAAAAAAATAGGATTAGGTCCTCATAAATGTTTTGTATAGATTTTAAGTGAAATACAGCTGTCTCAACAATACTCATGTTAAACTCAGTTAAACACAAGCTCGGTCAATTTAACCATTGCGATATAGCTTGACATAGCATTTTGGCAATAACAGGTGCTTGGAAACCATTGTTAGCTTGGTCATGAAACTGATGCTCGACATCAAAATGAAATTTTCTATTTTGCTCAGATATGTCCTAATGCATCTTAATCTATGTAGATATGGACTTTTTCTCGATTCTATGTTAGGAACTGATGTAAAGTAAGGCTTTGCAAGAATCAGTTCCAGACATACCTTTCATGCTTAGTTGGAAGAAGTGTGATCACCTGATCCATCGAATTAGGTGACCATAGTTGTGCTTGCTTCACTTGTTGTTCCTTCTTTCTTCCTCCATGTCTTTTCCATCTGGTCCCTCAATTTTTCATAGATATCCTCATTCTGGTTGTTGACGTTGCTCAGCATAGGTGATCTGCAATCTCTCTTTAAGTGACCAACCTTATTACATTTATAATAGACCATGCTTCCATTCATCCAACTTTTAGATTTGCCTCTAAAATGAGTCCTCATGCAATTTTCTCTGATATGTCCATACTTACCACAATAATGGTAATTGTACCATGTGTTGTAATCCCAATTGTAACTGTTGTGCTTGGTGACTGGTTTTGTTTGCTCATTAAGTGACCACCTTGGTCTAGATCTACATTCAAATGCTTTGTGTCCATATTTCTAACAATTGAAACAACTTCCTTGAAACTTGGGTGAGGTGGATGAATTGCTAGATTTAGATCTACATTCATGTGCTTGATGTCCATGCTTCTTGTAGTTAAAACACTGTCCATTAAACTTAGGTTTAGAATTAGACTTACCATGTTTACTTTTGCACATGTTGATTGTATGTCCTGGCTTCCCACAGTGATGACATGTGGGCTTTTTGTTCTTTGGTTTAGCAATCTTCTATTCTCCATTCTTTGATGACTCTCCTTCTTTAGTAGATGAGTGTTCATTCAGTCCAAGTCCAGATCTATCACTAGATCTCCTAGGTGACCTTAACAATTCTTCAAAATATTTTGCAGCTTCATTAGGTTTTTTCATCCTTTCATTGATTTCTTTCTCAGTTCTCAACTCATGTTTCAGCTGATCAATTTCATATTTTAGTTGATTGTTCTCCAAGTCTTTCCTACCCAATTCTTGGCTGGCTAGCAGTAGTTGATTTACCATATCTAGTTGATTATTAGTCAACCTTTGCATGTCACTAGTTCTTTCATCTAGCCTTATTGCCATTTGTCTTTTGTCTTCTTCAACCATTGCCTTATCATTTTCAACTTTCTTTTTCTGCTCCACTACTTCATAGAGTCTGACAGATTGAATTTCATGTTCTCTCTTTAGAGTCCTGATTTCATCTTTTAGTGTGGTATTTTTCTCCAATAGTTCTTTCATGGCTTTGTCATTTTCTGTAGAACTACCAGTATCAAATAGCCCAGTGATGTCTTCTTCCTTGTACTGTGTCTCACTTTGTTGAATAGCAATTTCTCTTCTTTTGCTCAAAGATTTCTTCAGTTCCCCTTTGGCTGCTTCCAGCTATTGTAATGCTAGTTGAACTTCAATCTTTTGATTCTCTATGACTTTTCCTAGTTTATAAAATTCCATCTTTAAGATCTTTTCCTCAAGTGGTTAGACTTCCCTATGAGAAACCTTTAGCTCTGATACCAATTATTGGAAATGTAAATGGGAAAGTAGTAATGAGAGGGGGGGGGTGAATAAGAAATTACTAACTTCTATCTTTTAATCTGTTAGAACTTTATGTATCATTTGAGAAAAACTTGAACAATCTAAGTAACATACTTTGTTAAGAAGCATACATGAAATCACACATAACACAATAGATTTTGGTAACCCAAAAACCCTTGATAGGTAAAACTAGGGTGGGGATGACACCCAAAAATATTCACTACTATAGATAATAAAGTTATCCTATTAGGGCTAAAAATTATGATCAAAACATGATCTACCCTATGAGAGGTCTGCTTTGTTAAAAGCTAAGAGACTTATACAGTCTACCTCATTAAAGGATTTACAAACTTACAATAAAGTAAGCACTTGGTAAAGAGATTTACAAAAGTCTGCTAAGACTACTCGGTTAAGAGATTTATCCTAATACAATGGTCAAAATGTCTTAGTATCTGATCTTTTAGTTTGTACTAATATGCTGATTACATATCTTCTCTTTTCTGTATGATTGTGATCTCTTCTATCTAATCTTTCTTGATTCTATCCTTTCACTGCTTTGCTCGATCACTGAACTTTGTCTGAATACTTCTCTTAATAATTTCCTCATACTCATAGTATTAATTCAATCTCAATGTCTCCTTTTTCTCTTTTATTCACACATAGCTCTGATCTAGATCTTTCCCTTATATAGTAATTAAAACATTTTAACGTTACAAGATCTACGGTTCAAATATTTTGCTATTGCCACCTAAACTATACAATTTTTTGATTAGCTCTAGCGTTTACATAGGGATTAATGATAACAATATGGATGTGTAATCACCTCCATAATTATCTCAATACAAAACATTATTATCAACAAAAATGGTTTACCTCAATCATTGTGCCATTCCAGACTTGTATGCCAATTCTGGCGAACTCGGTAAAAGTTAATCCTGGCACTCGGCATCAACTGTACTTGGCATCGGTTGAACTTCTCTATCACTTATTAATCATTGATATATGTAACTCAACATTGTTTATACACTCGGTATATTAGAAACATAATGTGACCATAACTTTACTCGGTAATACTACTGCTTGGTAAGTATACAATACAAAACTCAGCCTTTACAGAATGACTCGGTCGCAGTGATGACCGACCATTATTGCCTAGATATATGAATAAGTGTAAGACACTAATAGTCAACAAAATTATAGAGATCTACAAGTTCTTTGTCTATCCACATCAACTACCAAACAAATTCTAAAGAAGCAACTCTTGGTGGCACAAATTTTGGTAACAAATGTGGGGGTTGGGGCAACCGTAAACTCTTATAATTGTAGAATTTTCCCCTAAATAAAAATCACCACAATTATGGTTTCCCTCCCAATTGTCCTCCCATTGCATAGGTCTTAGTAGCCTTAGGACCTTAGGTGGTAACCTTGTAACATTTATGCCCAACCATCTCAGAATAGGAAAAATAATGAAGTTCTCGAAAACAAAAAAGTCACACCTATTTGTAGTACTATTCCATACCTTTACCCATAATTGTACTAGATTATGTTGATCTTGGAAAGTGAATTCTGGTTTCAACATATTCAAATCAAAATTATTGATATTAAAAAATAGAATTAAGTGCATCAACATAGAGTAATGCAAGAACTTGATGGGCTTCTTACTTTCTTTGATAGACATTAATGCTTCATGCATCCTATCGATTACATACTAGCTGTAATCATAATCTGTGTTTATGAGAGAATTCTAGATATCTAAAATCATCATCAAAAGATCAGTTGGCAATAATTCTTCATCCCCATCTATTCCCAATACTCTACATAACCCATAACAAGTCTCCTTCATATAGTAATGGAGGGATTTAAACTGGTAGGGGGCATTCATGTTATCAAGGAGGGGAGCTATATATGTGCCTTGCTTTGGGATATGCTTTACCATCTGGTCTTTCAGTAATCCTATATTTTTTATATACCTCTCTCTCTCTTGGCTTAGATTAATTTTAGTAGAGGAAGACGTGAAAAAACTAAAAGCTTTCATGAAAGAACCCCTGTCAAGAGTAACTGCTTTCCTAATTGTTTTGGAGATAGGATCATACAACCTAGCCAATGCAATAATTAAGTCTACGTCTAGAAACACATCAGGGACAATCAATTTCCCTAAACCCAAAGCCCAAACATTACAAATAGGAACTGGCCCACCCCTATTTTGATAAAAATAACTGAACACAGTATAACCTGAGCAGGATGGTGTAACAAGATCTCTGCAATGCCCTAGAACATCTTCAAAGACATCATCATGAGCTCTTTTGTTCTGACTAGAACCAGGGAACAATTTAAGAAACTCGTCTGAATAATTTGGCTTGTTTTTATCTACCTCACCTTTCACTTTGGCTTCACCACTAGAAGAAGTCATGCTTAGCTTTGGTTGACTCATTCTTTCTACATAATTACTCGAAATTCTGCAAACTTGATTTTCTTGACACTCAAAGGTTACTCCAGAAAACACAATTCACTTCAAATGACTTTGAATACAGAAAATAATGAGTTTAGCCCATTTATTGATGCAAATTGAAATGTTTAAAATTGCCAAAATCATTTCAAATCTACCTCCAATTACTTCCGCATTCAATTCACATATCACCAGTTTTCAAATCAGTGCTAGCCGATGCAGGGATGTTGACAGATAGATTTCAAAATTTGAAAACAAGGCAAAAAGGCAATGATTATGGTTTGGTACTCTATCACCCCCATTATGTGATAAATTTCTCCTTTAAAATTGATTGGATGGCCAATTTATTTTTCTCCAGATCGATGGTGTACTTTATCCACATGGCAATGACTTTTAACTTTTCTTTATTACTTTCTTTGAATAAGCCCGTTTCAGCGAACCAGCGACTAAAGGTTCTGCTTATTCACTGAGTGAAAAGATAACCCTAGCTCTCATTCAGAGAATTAGCAACTGAAGATTCCGCTTATTCATTGAGTCAAATTCCCAATTCTCCCTCCATTCAGTGAACTAGTGAACAAAGGAAACCTTGCCCGAGCAACTAACCATGGTCACAATTTGGAGAACTAACAGCCAACGGCTTCTCTTTTTCACTGAATGTTTCAATTGACTACTAATTTATTCTGAGAATTGGTGACCAAAGGCTTCTCTTGTTCACTGAATGAAAACCTCAACCACATGTTTAATAAGAGAACTAGCGAACAAGCTTACTTGCTAAGTCGCTGAGACTAGAAGACAATCATCTTTTGATTACGAGACTTAGCGAACAAAGGGTTAGAACGTACTTGACTGCCCAATTTGCCCATTCGATGAGAAGTTTTCATCATCACCAATCTTTTAAGAGAATGCATGACTACCTCATTCACCAGATAGTTTAGAACATTGCCAACATATTATGAGATCACGCAAATAATAGGGAAAACCACATTTGTCCAATCCGTTAAAGCCAAACAGTCAGAATCGCCAAACTTAGAGCACACAAAACCTATAACAAAGTTGCTGAATCACCAAATCAAATTATTTAGGACCCAAATACTTTGAAATTAAAACATAACCGTCGATCATAAGGATAATAAATGGTCCTCACTGTGTGTGTGAAAATTGTACCTGATCTATAGACACAACACTTCAGTAAAACATTAGAGGTTAGCTATAATCAAAATCATGCAAAATTGAAAACTATCTAACCAAGCAATTTACTACCTTCTAGTAGGTGTGAGATTAATGTTCTCAGATTGTTATCGAGATCAGTGACCTAGACGACACCTAAATGAAGGATTTGAATGCAAAATTGATATGAAATATGAATGCAATTAATCTTTTTTTTTAATATTCTCTATGCAATGATATGAAAACTTGATATGGAATCTATGCTAATATGGAAATTGATATGCTAAAATGATCTAACAATGATATGAAAAAGAATCTAAATGAATGTAAAAAAAAAACAAATTGATCTCACAATAGCCTTGATTTGCAATAAGCTTTGATTCTCCAAATTCCAATTCTTCAAAATAGTTGTGCAATTCGTAGATGACTTTGGAAAAGTAAGCTTGCAAAATTATGAGATGCTTGGATGCAAATTTGAGAGATCTGATGCAAATTCGAGAGATCTGATGCAAATTCGAGAGATGAATTATGAAGAGATGAGCCTTGTTTTTATAGAAATCCAAAGCTTTGGAGGTGCATGGATAAAAGCCATAAATCACTCAAATAACTCAAGTTGATTTTTGAGTTATTTTTAAATAACAGATAATTAAGTCACAAAAATCATGCAAAAGCACAGTTCAACTCGAATTAGAAGTTTAGATCAACTTTAAAACTCAAAAAGATGTTGAGTTTCAAAAAGCTAACAACTTGCATTGATTTTCCAATTTGAGTTTAATTGGTCCTTGAATGTGCACATGGATAATTATGATTTAATAAATAAATAAAGTGATTTATGCTCAACTTAATTGATTTTTGAAATAAAATAATTAATTTATGGGTTAATTAACTATTTTATCAAACTTTTATTAAAAATTATATTATTAAATAATGGCAACATGCTTTAATTAATTAAATAAGAATTTAATCAATTATTCATATGATATTAGATTTATTGTCAAAATTAAATAATACAATTAATAATAGATAGAATTAAATTTAATTACATAATTAAGTGGCAAATATTAAATCTAATTAATTAAATATGAAAATATTCAATTAATCAAACTTTAGGATAAATGTGATTTGTTGCCAAATAATTATAAAATTAAAGATAATTAAGATAATTAGGAATATTGCTAGTAATATTCCCCGATGTAGAATTTAAGATAATCAATTATGATTCGATGATGTTTAGATGTGCCTTAGGTTAGGACTTTGATGTTGATTTCATTCGATTTGTAGATATAGAAGATTAATGGACTTATAGCCCATTTTTGGGGTATTACATTTTTCCCCTCTTTGAATTACTGTGTGAAGCGCAGTGGTTCAAAGATAGTCTGTGTTTGATAAAGATATAAAACTGATGTTTGAAATTGATAATTGATATGAGACAGAAGCTAATTGATATTGATTTGATATGAAGATAGTAGGCCCTGAATGACCAAAGATAATGTTCACTATAACAGCAAATGAACCTATGATTGCGAAAAAGTGTCAAAACGCCTGATTCCAAACCTTAGGATTGCAAAGAAGTGAGTGACCCGTTCTAGACTCGATTGTCTTAGCAGAACTAGCAGGTATCACATCTGAATCCTTCAGTTGCCGAAGAACCAAGGAAAGAACACTATGATCTGATGGTTGCAAAAAATGATATAGTTTACAAGATTAGGAGAATACCAGATTGATATGGATCTTGATGAATCTGATATGCCCCAAGTGATGATAGATTTGCCCCGAGCGATGAGGACTTTTTTGATGAATCAGTAACTAGACGTGATTGTTATCTTGTTTACTGATGAAAGATATTGATTTCCATAAAGATATGATTTCAAATTTGATTACAGACTTTGAATGATATTCAATACCATGCCCCCTTCGGGATTAAAATTGAAATCTGACAAGAAAAGTCAGCGTTGAGAGTTCAGAAGCATGTTGATTGATTGGAAAAGTGGTTGTACATGTTCAAGAATGCATTTTGCATCATTGGAAGGTCCTAAAAGACTAAGTTTGACTAGGTTAAACCATGAGTTGACCATAGTTGACCAAGTTGAAATTTTGATAGTTTGATGTTAGATAATCAGTTAAGTTGAATAATGGATTTTTGTGATGATTGAAGGTTGATTATGCAAGTAGTTAATAATATAAATGATCTCAGATTTTGATTTTGATCCCGAAAAAGGATTCTACTTGCTATTTCGTTGGAGGAACCTTTGTGTGAGATTCGACTCTTATTAGATTTGAAGATGCGAGTGGAGAAATGTTTAAGCTTTGAAGTTCGTTTAGTCATTGTGAGATTATGCAAAGATAAAAAATGCAAAGAAGCATGCAATATGAAATGCAACCTAAGACCTAGGACCTAGTCACTGATCATATGTCAATTTGTTATCATCATTGAATTTTTAGGTAACTGGATAAATCAATACAATGCCCACTAGCTAAAAAAAAACCATAGACATATGAATATTGATTTGTATGTGCAAGAATCAATACAACCCCCACTGGTCAAACAACCATGGACATATGAATATTGATTTTATTTTTGGAATGTCAGATTAGATATAAGTACCAAGGCATAAACGCTAGGATGACCTGAATATCATGTCCATTTTGATATAGCAATTTGTATAAGCATCAAAACATAAATGTCGT
The DNA here is from genome assembly GCA_027943335.1 of Chamaecyparis obtusa. Lineage (NCBI taxonomy): Eukaryota > Viridiplantae > Streptophyta > Pinopsida > Cupressales > Cupressaceae > Chamaecyparis > Chamaecyparis obtusa. The sequence goes on along the minus strand of BSBK01000325.1, from coordinate 1,018,542 downwards.
GATGACTTGAATACGCCTTGCATGGTAAACACATCAAATAGTCAAGAGATCATTCTAGATCCATTGTGAATTACTCATAGTGACCCTTTATCATTCACATCCTTAGGCAAGATCGTGTTTCACAGTAGGAGAAAGAACTCACTCAAAAAAAAAACAATAGTTAGATCAAACTTCCTTGAATTTTTTGGGTATCAATGGTCGAGGTACGCATGACCATCCAATTTGAGATAGAGGCTCTTACAGTTGGACACCATTTCAATCCAAAATTTTCAAAGTTGTTAGATTTTCACATACAAGCAGAAGACAAAGAAAAGATTATGCCCCTAGTCATCACTCTCTAAATCCTATAAAGGACATCATCGAAGGGCTTGAAGGGACAAAATATGAAAAAATCTCAATGCAAATTAGTAAGCATACAAGGAGATAAAAGCATGTAAAAGCATAGATTATTTTTAGTTTGAGTTTTGATGTTTGATTGCGTTGTTGTAGATGCAAAATCCTTTCTGGAGACAAGACAGACAGACTGACTCACATGAAGCTTCAAAGGACTCTGAATAGATTCTAAGATACATGGGAGACCATAGGATATGACATTGATTGCCCCCAAGTGTTAAACATTGATAGGATATAGACGCTTGAGCTGGTTGGTGTACAGACCGACTTATTGAAAACTGAAAATGTTGAAACAAATCGGGAGATATGTACAAACTAAAGCAAAACTGAAAGCTGGGAAAGACCAAGATTGTGCTGATAGATGGAGCATTTTGAAACAAGTGGTGCCCGTTTGCTGGGTTTTCACCATCTTGGCAGAGATTCTATTTTTTCTACCAAGGTGCTTGTTTCCAGGTTTTCACCAAGGCACTTTTTCTTTTCTTTTCCTTTTTTTGTATTTTTCATTTTTTCAATTTTTTTTTTGTACTTTTGATATTTTTTGATTTTTTTGTGAATCATCAAGGCACCTATTGCTAGGTTTTCACCAAGATGTTCATTTTTTTTTAGGACTTTTCTGATTTTTAGGATTTTTTCAGGATATTTAACCATAGACTGAATGCCTTAGGCATAGAATTTCTTCAGATGGAGAACATTGATTGGTTCTCAGAGCTGTTCTCCTTCAGTCATTGAAAGTTGTAGGCACCAGAGCTAAAAGTAGCAGTGATGACAAAGGGACCCAGCCAGTTGGGTTCAAACTTCCCCTTGCATTCTTGATGGGATTGATTTTTAGGATTTTCTCTCAAGAATAGATCGCCAACTTGAAATTCTCTGTGTCTGACTTTTTTGTTGTAGCCTCTAGACATTCTCTTCTAATACACTCCGAGATGATCATACACTGCTTGTCTGCACTCATTTAGTAGTTTTAGTTCTTGTAACCTAGACACTCTGTAGTCATCGTCGGTGACAAGTCCATGCATTCTAATTCTGAGTGATGGGATTTCAACCTTAATAGGTAGTACCGCTTTAGACCCATAAACTAAAGTGAAAGGTGTAGCCCTAGTAGGTGTTCTGATACTTGTTCTGACACTCATTCTGATACTGGTTCTGATACTAGTTCTGATACTTGTTCTGATACTTATTTTGATATTGGTTCTGATACTTGTTCTGATACTTGTTCTGATACTTGGTATACTTGATAGCATCTTTTTCCATTGCAAACTCCCAAGAAAGATTATATCATGCAGTCCCAATGTCTAGCAAGGTGGAGAACAAGAGGGATTGGCAAGCCGGTGGAAGAGATGGAAGACAAGAGAATGAAAGCTAATGAAGGGAAGAAATCCTCAAGGGAAAACTCCTCAAGAATACTCAAGCTAGGGAAAAATTGTCATGTAAAGCATATTTGGATAAGTAGTGAAAGAATAGTATAGGATAAGTCACAAAAGTGTAGTGCAAGAGTAGGAAAGAATGCAATCCAAAGGAGTAAACATGTCAAGAGGCGTCATAGCATTGTGTTTTACTCTTTCTTTCTTTTTTTATTAGATCAAGACCAAAGGGGAAAAGGATAGTGATAGGCAAAAATGAATGAAGGAAGATGGATATGAAGGCTAAACATGGAAGGAATGAAAGCAAGATCACTATAAAATAGCTCACAAGATAGCCAAATGTTCATGTATAGATCAACATTGTCAAGATCAAAGAGAGAAGATGGAATGGATGAAATATGTAGAAGAACTACGTATGATGCCTGATTGCCAGGTTTTCATCATGGTACTTATCCAAGGCACCACAAGGGAGTGGTTTTCACCATAGGATGAATTTATTTATCTTTACTTTTGCTACCAAGGTGCCTGTTTCCAGGTTTTCACCAAGGTACATTTTCAATTTTTTTTTATTTTTTTTATTTTTTATTTTTTGAATTTTATAATTTTTGGAAGAAGGAAAGCTTTTAGATAATGCTCCTTGAAAGGATAAACCCTGATATGCCAAGGATTCAAAATTATATGCTCAAAGATGTTGATAGGGAAAGGAAGATGGAAGAGAAAAATGGAGGATACGGTTTTATGTAAAGTGAGTGAGGTTGGAAGATAAGAGGAATAGGCAAATGAGAAAAAATGATAGAAGGTAGAAGGATAATGCATGGAAGGATTGTGAAAGGGTAGATGGAAAGGAAGGAAAGCTCAACATCAACACATACCTTGAAGGGTGGTGAGAGGATGGAGGAATCGTGAATGAAGGAATACGTGAAGGAATATGGCAAATGGATAGCAGAGGTTGTGGTTTAGGTGCATGGAATGGAAGAATATTTTTGGAGGGAAATGAAGTGGAAGCCTTTGGAAGCTTGAATGTCAATTTCACTTTTTGCTCAACACCAGACTCTTTTAAGAGAGACTTTGGAATACATATAGCCGTAGGCTTTTTATTTTCTTTTGATGATCTAGAGAGAATATCTTCAATGATGGATTTTGGAACCCATACTTGTCTTGTAGTTTTTTTCTTAGATATCTCTTTTGACTTTATGTTTCCATGTTTATTAGAGGAGACATGGTGATCCTTTTTTGATGAATTCTTGTATTGCTTCTTTTTCTTGTATTGAACATTCAAGTTTCTTCCAAAAGACTTGGGACTTTTGGAAGAAGAAGTAGGATATGACTGGTTTAAATGGGTGGGTGGATGGAAAGGATTCACAGGTATGCATGTATGTTGATCTTGAGGAAAGGTAGGAGATGGAGGGATGTAAGGACCCAAGATGGATGGCAAATGAGGAGAGTTAGGAGGGGAAAGTGAAGGGACATAAGGACCCAAGATGGAAGGAAGATGTGAAGCCCTTTGTAATGGTGGAAGAGGCCCTAGGATGGAAGTGGAAGATACAAAAGGATAATCAATAAGTTCATCAGCATCTATATGACAACCAAGGATATCAGCATCTTTAGAGTGAGCATTAGAATTTTTAATAGAATCATGGACATCTTGAATATGAGCACCATCTTTGATAGGATTGCTCAAAGCTTGCAAAGACTTAGGAAGAGTAGAAAGTAGAAGTGAACATGGAATGGTAGAACAAGAAGATGGAAGACTTTGATCTTGACAAGGATCTTTGGATAGCACAAGTGCAGAATTTGTCTCTTGAATAGGCTTAACATCAGAAGTAACAACACCATTTTTAATAACCTTAATGGAAGTATCATCTTTGGAAAGTGCAAGCATGGTAAGGTTATTTTGATTATCAATAAGCTCAGTGGTGTGGGTAGTAGCTTGATCTTGCTTAGGAGAAGACTTAAGACATGGTGGAATGCATGAAAAAGGGTGTGCAGGATCAAAAGAACCATGAAGCGGATAAGAGACATCATGAAAGGGATTGGATGACATGGAGGGTTCTTGATCTTGATATTTCTTTATGTTCTTTTCTTCATCATTTTTAGAGTCCTCTTGACATGAAGCCACTTCTAAGGACAAGGAAGCATGTTGGGATTGTATGGATGACTTTGGAAGAGATGGTGGAGGACTAGCTGAAGTAGGCATTATAGCATATGAAGGCTTAGGCTCTTTAGGTTTATCAGTATTGAAAGTATTTGCAGCCAAGTGAAGGTTAGCTTGAGTTTCTTTAAAAGGTAGCCCTAGAGGATAACTATAGGGAACCGCATGAAAAGTATCAGGGCTTGTGTTAGATGAAGGTTTTGTGAAAGATTTGAAAGAATCAAAAGCTTTAGGAAATGTACAGGTATTGGAGGAAGTAGGGGATGGAAGGGAACCATCACTAGACAAAGGTTCAACATTAACATGACCTTGCTTGAGAAGATAATCTTTATTTTTAGCAGGAGAGTTCTTAGAGGAGAGATCCTTATAGTATTGACGTTTCAAGCTAGCACGATGTATTTTATAGTCCTCAGCAGTAGTAGATGGATCATAGTCAAGGTATTGTCCACAAAAGCCATCAAAGTCTCTTTCAAAATTAGAATCATATGGATCACCATCATGATTTATCCAATGTGACAGCCCATTTGTAGTAAGTAGGAACACACAATGAGGAGGACTCTTAGGAACAGAGGTGTCATAGGTATCATTACATTGTCTATCATCATAGTCATCATAGTCTCCAAAGCTAGATGTTTCACTCTCCATGGAAGAGGTATCATAAGGGTTATCACATTGCTCAAATTCTATCTGGGGGCATGGTGACATGTACAAGTCTTTATCAAAAGGAAAAGAGGATAGGGATTCCATGGAGAACTCTTTAGATTCCTTTTCTTTCTTAAGATTGTTAAGTTCAACTTGCATAGCTTGCAGTTGCTTCATCATAGCTATGATTAGAATGTCTTCCTCATGTGTACTGATTCTTTGAGACATGTGTACTGATTTTTAATAGCTACTACTCTGTTCTTGACACAGTGATTTGTATGTCAGATTCTGGAAATAGGCTGTAAAAGCTAAGTATCTAGCAATTCTGACAATTAATTTGACAACTTTCAAAAATTTCCCAAATGACACTTTGAAAAACTTGTATGATAGTGGGTGAGCTATGAAATGATAGTTGCACAACTCATACGACAGTTGTGAAAGCTTGTACGATAGTGGGTATGTAATGAAACGACAGTGGAAAATATCATACGACAGTTGCAAGATTTTGACTTTGAGAATTTGCTGGCATGAAAACTCGTACGACACTAGATTCTTTACCATACGACAGTTGGGTTATAATGAAATGACACTTGATGGAAACTCGTATGACTTTCTAACCTCTTGAGATGACTTTTGACTCCAGAAAAGAATTTGACTTCAGATTTTGCAAATTTTGAGTTTTCAGATTTGAATTGTTTGCAAATTTCAATGTCTAGATTTGAAGATTGTAATAGATTTGTCTGTTTTCAATAACCAGATAGATAAACAAGCACGCAAAATAGCAAGCAAGTGATTTCAAGCATGTTTGAAAATAATGAACAAGGGCAAAAACAACCTTGTGCATGAACAATCAAGTGACTTATTCATTCTAATCCTCAGAAGTGCTAATTGTGTATGGTCCAAAAATGTTTTGCAATAATGCACATATACCCTATAAAATGAAAATTTGGCCTCTCTAGGATTTTTAGTAATGGTTTGACTCTGAAACTTTTATGATCCAAAGGGGTGAACTCAAATCCCGGTGCACCAGGGTTTTGACACAGTCCGAGAACTTAATCTTCAGGAGCTGCTAGGGAGATCTGACAACACAACAATGAACCATATCCGTGGAGATTTCTTCCACAAGGACATTTATATAGTGGCTGTCACTACCACGGTGAAAATGGCTATGACCGCTTGAGGTTCTATCAATGCAATTTGCTTTGTGAAGGGATTGTCTGCTACGGTTAACCCTCTCTAAAGATGACTCACAATAGTATACCACAAGGGGACTTGGCTCCAGATCCAAGGTTTTTGACACGTCTTCACTTTTAACCCAAACAAAGCAAGCAGATTAATCTGACACGCTAAGACAAAGTTTTGCTTCACCAAGGTCTATGATGCCAACTCCACATGATCTATCAACCTCTTCAAGGAGAGAATGTATCAATCAATAAGAGAAGGTGTACTAACCAATTTTGATTCATCAAAGCTCATGATGTCAACCCAACATGATCTATCAACCTTTCTTGGGAGAGAATGTATCGATCAATAAGAGAAGACACACTAACCAAGTTGAATGTGAAACACACTAGGTATCCTCCCTACCTACAAGGATTCTGTCATCAAGAAATATTTTGCTAGGAATCCAATCTCTCAAGAATCATGAATAGTGTTCATAGGGCCTAATTACTATGTGAGCACAAATATATTCCCGAAAGCAAATCTACCAAAAGTACCTAAAAAGAAGAAAGATGAACACTTAACGCTTAAAGAGAATATGAGATGAGTCCATAAGGTGGAACACTTAACACCTCACACAAGCTAAAAATGAGTCCCCAACTTAGAAAACAAGTGAGTTCCTAAAAGCACAAAAGGGTTGCCAAGTGGAACACTTAACGCTTCTGTCCTATTGACCCCTCCCCTTTATGGCGTTGAGATTGCAACCACGGGGTGGAAATGAGGGGCTGATAGATTAGCGAGTCCAATAACCCAAGATAGAAATCAAGATTAATCATGAGATTCTAAGACTACTTAATGAATCCTTAAGGGGTCACAACCTAGTATCAATTATGCAAGTGTGTAGAAATAGATCAAAAGCATGAAAAGATGCACACAAGCTTGACACATAAGAGATTTATTTTAAGTCCCAAATCAGAATATTATTAGATGAAGGAGAATACTTGGGATCCTTGCAATGTGCTTAGTAGATTTTACCTAATTTTTAGCAAATCTTGTTGAGCTTTTCCATGTAAGCAAGTGACGAACTCTCCAACAAGCAAACAAGCAAACAAGATATGCAAAATATATTCAACTTATTAAAACCATAGGGTTAGCTCTAAAAATCAATTATTATCAGTAATAATAACCAGGAATTAGCCCAAATGAAAACTCATATCATTCATTGAACCATGTAATAAAAATAAGTGCATACCCATCACAAATTTTTTTTTTTTTTTACTGCATTTGACCTAGTCAACAAGATCTAATTTTTTTGATATGATTTTGGCCACAAAAATAGAAATTCAGAATAAAGACCCCTACTTAAAATCAGAGAGCTTTCCAAAAATGTAAAATTTTTAGAAAAATCTCTTCATTTGTGCCCTAGAGACCCATTTTATCAAAATAGACTAGTTTTTATAAATTGACTATTTGAGCTATTATATCATGTCCAAATTTAAAATACAAAGAATGGATCCCCTGTAGAATTTAAGGAGATTTTCAAAAATATAATTTTTTTTGAAAAATATGCTGATTTACGTCAGATATTAATTTTTTCCGTAATTTCAAGAAAAAATTATTAAAAATTCAAAACATATCAGAAAATTCTAAATTTTTTAATGTAGCTTTCCTAATATGTCACCAACTTGAAAAATAAATTTCAGACCAAAAATCTAAGTGGTTTGGGAGATAAAATTAAATCTTTGAAACTTTGGGGTTTTAGCTCCCAAAAAAAAATCAAAACCAGTATGCAAAGGTGGGTTGCCCCACGATGGGTGCCAAAAATGTGTGTGTGAAAATTGTACCTGATCTATATACACAACACTTTAGTAAAACATTAGAGGTTAGCTATAATCGAAATCGTGGAAAATTGAAAACTATCTAACCAAGCGATTTACTGCCTTCTAGTAGGTGCGAGATTAATGTTCTCAGATTGTTATCGAGATCAGTGACCTAGACGACACCTAAATGAAGGATTTGAATGCAAAATTGATATGAAATATGAATGCAATTAATCTTTTTTTTTATATATTTTCTATGCAATGATATGAAAACTTGATATGGAATCTATGCTAATATGGAAATTGATATGCTAAAATGATCTAACAATGATATGAAAAAGAATCTAAATGAATGTAAAAAAAAACAAATTGATCTCACAATAGCCTTGATTTGCAATAAGCTTTGATTCTCCAAATTCCAATTCTTCAAAATAGTTGTGCAATTCGTAGATGACTTTGGCAAAGTAAGCTTGCAAAATTATGAGATGCTTGGATGCAAATTTGAGAGATCTGATGCAAATTCGAGAGATCTGATGCAAATTCAAGAGATGAATTATGAAGAGATGAGCCTTGTTTTTATAGAAATCCAAGGCTTTGGAGGTGCATGGATAAAAGCCATAAATCACTCAAATAACTCAGGTTGATTTTTGAGTTATTTTTAAATAACAGATAATTAAGTCACAAAAATCATGCAAAAGCACAGTTCAACTCGAATTAGAAGTTTAGATCAACTTTAAAACTCAAAAAGATGTTGAGTTTCAAAAAGATAACAACTTGCATTGATTTTCCAATTTGAGTTTAACTGGTCCTTGAATGTGCACATGGATAATTATGATTTAATAAATAAATAAAGTGATTTATGCTCAACTTAATTGATTTTTGAAATAAAATAATTAATTTATGGGCTAATTAACTATTTTATCAAACTTTTATTAAAAATTATATTATTAAATAATGACAACATGCTTTAATTAATTAAATAAGAATTTAATCAATTATTCATATGATATTAGATTTATTGTCAAAATTAAATAATACAATTAATAATAGATAGAATTAAATTTAATTACATAATTAAGTGGCAAATATTAAATCTAATTAATTAAATATGAAAATATTCAATTAATCAAACTTTAGGATAAATGTGATTTATTGCCAAATAATTATAAAATTAAAGATAATTAAGATAATTAGGAATATTGCTAGGAATATTCCCCGATGCAAAATTTAAGATAATCAATTATGATTCGATGATGTTTAGATGTGCCTTAGGTTAGGACTTTGATGTTGATTTCGTTTGATTTGTAGATATAGAAGATTAATGAACTTATAGCCCATTTTTGGGGTATTACACTCGCCAGATCACTAGATAACACAAATCTTAACCACCCGATTCTGAGAATGAAAGAACACCGTCATGCCAAGTCGCTAGAAATTAATAGGAAACCGCCAGGAAAAAAATGAACAGGTGACTACATACTCATTGATTTGCACAAAGGTTGAGGTAACCATTGAACAACTTGGAGACTTAGTGACTAAAGAAACATACAACATGGGTTTTATTCATTCGCCAGTTCATTGAATAACTTAAAGACATAAAACAATACTATGTGATTCAGCAAACACTAGACAAAAATAATCACGTGCAAAATCAAAACACTTAAGTGGCCAAAAAGTAACAATGAAACATAAGGATTAGGGAAACTTAAGGGTTTACTCAGAGAAATAAGACTTCTTTAAAAAGAGAAAAACCCAGGGTAAGGGTTTTTAGGCTCGGTTATAACAAAATTGATGGATTTTTGAAAACCTAAACCCCAGAAAACAAACTTGCAGAAGAATAAACCACTTTGTAATTGAAAAATTCACAAAACCTGAAAAAGGCCCAATAGTGGCTCTATCTGAGGATGCTTGAGTGCAAGGTCAAAGAAATAACTTATGAATCTCTAGGAGGTAGACCACAAAACCCTAACCAAAAATAGGAATCAAACATGCCACAAAACCAACACATATATACATACCTACTGTGCATGTAAAAAGAGAAAAACTAAAGGAACTATCCATGCACTAGAAATTCATGTTCTCCACCATCCAAATTTTGTAAAAAATATGAATCCTTGCCATGAGTTTGATGAACAATAAAAGGTCCCATCCACAAAGACTCAAATTTTTTGTGTGTCCCTTTGTCTTTAGCCCTGGCATTCCATTGAAGAACCATGTCACCCAACTAGAATTTTCTCAAAGTTGCTCTTTTATCAAAAAGATATTTCATTTTTTGTTGCAACTTCACATTTTCCTTTTATCCTTCCCTTCTGATCTCATCCAGTTCAACCAACTGAACCATTCTATCTTGCAATGGATCTCTGATTTCCATACCTTCTTCCTGTATGAATTTGTATATTGGTAAGAAGTTGTTTACTGGTAATCTTGATTTCACACCATATACCATCTCAAAAGGAGACTTCCCTGTAGCTCTTTTCTCAGCAATCCTATCAGCCCACAATGCTAGTTTCAACTTTACATGCCAACTCCATTTGTTCTTTTCTAGAGTCTTCTTCAAAATTTGCAGGATACTCTTATTACTAGATTTTGCCTGCCCATTTGCTTGTGGGTGGTAAGGGGATGAATAAGACAAAATTATTCCCATTTTTGAACAAAAATCAATAATCTCCCGAGATCTGAAACTCATGGCATTGTCTACAACCAATTTAACAGGAACACCAAATCTAGTGATTAGATTATTCATTAAGAACTCAATTACGACAACACTAGTTTCCTTTTTAGTTGGAATTGCTTCAATCTATTTAGTGAAGTAATCTGTAGCAACCAAAATCCAACTATGCCCCCCACTAGATTTCTCAAAAAATTCCCCAATAAAGTCCACACCCCACATAGCAAAAGGGGCTTTTGCAACCATAGGGTTTAACAACAGAGCACTTGAAAATTTTAGTTTATTGGAAAATCTTTGACATGGCTCACACTTTCTAACAAAAGTGTGAGTATCTTTAAATAATACAGGCCAATAGTATCCTGCCCTTAAAATCTTATGAGCTATGGACTGAGCAGAATTATGTCCTCCACACAACCCGGAGTGCATTTCTTTCAATACCTTTTCTAATTGGTGTTTTTCCAAACAAAATAATAGAATCCCACCATTATCTTTCCAGTATAAATCACCCTGTATCATTACATACCTCTGGCCCTGCAATCTCAAACTTCTCCTCTGATTATCATTCAACTCCTATGGAAATTTAGCATATTTGATAAAATAAACAATATCTTTGTACCATGGTTGCATTTCAATGCTAGTGATTGTATCTTCATTAACAACAACACTATTCATTTGTACGAGATCCATGTTTTCCTCAGTCATTAGTTTTGCAAGTCCCAAACCTCTCACCAATTTGGTAATGTGGAGCTCAAGATCAAACTCTTGAATCCTATTGATCCAATTGAATCTTTTCCCTATGACCTCACTTTGGACCAAAATATCTTTCACTACTGCATGAGGTACATATGCATTAACCTTGGGACAAACAATATAAGGTCTAAAAGCTTTAACTACCTTGACTAGCATGTATGCTTGTTTTTCCATTAACTCATAATTCAATTTAGCAGACTGCAATGACTTGCTAAAAAAGGCTATAAGATGTTCAAATCCTTCTTTATCCTTTTGTAATAGGACATCTGCAATAGTGTGAAAAGAGGCAAAGGAGAACAAAGTAAATGGTTTTGAATAATTAGGTGAGATTAAGACAGGGGCTTCCTGGATTGCTTGCTTAATTTTCTCAAAAGCTTGCTAAGTCTCACTATCCCATTTAAACTTTACATATTTCTTAAGGAGTTTGACTATAGGCTTAACCATTTTTGTAAAATTAGCAATGAATGTCCTAACAAAATTAATTTTCCCTAAGAAAGATTGCACACCCTTTATATTCTTAAGTGAAGGTACCTTCCTAATTGCCTCTACTCTTTTAGGGTCAATCATGACTCCTTCTTTTGACACTATATGTCCAAGTAACTTCCCCTCTATCACAACAAATTGACATTTTTTTGGGTTTAAAGGGACACCAAATTCTAGAGCTTTAACAATGACCTTTTCCAAATGACTGGAATGATCCTCAACCCTTTTTGAATAAGCAGTTAGATCATCTTGGTACACCACCATAAGAACATCAATCAATTCCTTGAAAGTAACATCCATTGCCCTTTGAAAAGTAGCTCCAATATTTTTTAAACCAAAAGGCATGAGCACATACGCATAGGTTCCCCATGGAGTTGTAAATGCTATTTTAAACTGCTCTGATTCCTTGACCAGCACTTGATTATAACCTGAGAAACCATCCATCCTTGATAAAAGTTCACAACTGGTTACCCTATGTAGCATGGCTTCCATATTTGGTAGTCCATAATTATCTTTTAATGAAGCTACATTCAAATTCTTGAAATCAACACAAATTCTTATGTCACCATTCTTTTTCCTCATTGGCACAAGATTTGAGACCCACGTGGAATGCCTAATAGGTTCAATGATACTAGCATCTCTCAATTTTGTCAATTTAGTCTACATCTTTGTGGATAACAGGGGATTGATAGGTCTTTGTTTTTGTCTAAAAGGCTTAGTATCTTCCTTGAGTGGAATTTCATGTTGAAAGAGGTCTATATCATCATATGACCAAGAAAAAACATGCTTGTACTTTTTTAATAATCTTATCAAATTACCTCTATCCTCCCTACTCAACCTTTTCCCAATATAGACTATTTGAGGGGATGTTTCTTAACCTAAATTTATTTCCTCTAAGTCCTCCATTTTAGTGTTAGACTTTTGAGACAAGTACCCATCATTTATTTTAAACATCCCTTCTAACTCCACTAACCCCTTTGGTATATGGTTTGAAGGTAGTTGCACTATCTCATTTCCCATAATACATTCTTTTCCTTCAACATAATGCTAGGCTTCATTAAAATCTATTTTTTGCCCATCATATTGATCTAGACCTTGAAGAAACCTTAAGATATCAAAATCATCCTCAAATACTTGCCAATTATACACATTGTCAGGCACTACAGGCCTACTTTTGACTTCCAATATAGACACACTAGCAAGGGTAATATCATCATTTTTGAGAGAAACATTAGCAAGAAAATCTACCATGATATTATTAGACCTCTCTACCCAAAGTAGATTGAAAGCATCAAAAAACTCTAGTCTATCCCAGACAACATGTTTGTACAATTTGAATCTCTCATCCTTGGCAGCATATTTAGATCTTACTTGAGCTATAACCAATTGGGAATCACCATGGACCTTTAGACATTTGATACCATTCTTTATAGCAATGTCTAATCCCAATATCAATGCCTCATACTCAACAGTATTATTAGTCCATTCAAAAGTCAACAGGAAAGAGTACTTGAAAGTAATACCTGATGGGGAAATAAAAACAACACCAGCTCCTGATCCTTCCTTGGAGCATCCACCATCAAAAAACATTCTCCAAAGTCCATTTTTCTGCAATACTAACTCATCAACTATTGGGTCTATGTTTTTCATTTGAGGTACTACCTCTTCAATCATGAAATTATTCATGTCAATATCTACAAAGCAGTTCAAATCTTCTTGTGCAACTTTTTCAACCATGACTGAGGAATGGGGCTCCCTATACAATTTTACCTCAGTCCCATTGACTGGGATAATAGCATATGACAAATCCAATTTCAATTTTCCATGTACTGTTGCAACCCATTGCCTTGATAGTAGCATTCCATAATGGGGTTTCATATCAACAACAACTACATCCATCTTGTACATGGCCTCTAAGAATACATCAATCTTTACTTCAATTCCAATTAGGGTGCCTACACTAGGTACTACCCTATTATCCATAGCATAACATCATCCATTAGATGTGTCAACTTGCACTCCTAATTCTTTCATTACATGATAGGGAATTACAGTTGTAGCAGCACCAGAGTCAATCATACAATTCTTTAACATAAAATTATTTACAATTAGTGTCACATAGAAAGGGTGAACAGAGGAAGGCTCTTGTGTCACAATAGTTCCAATAGACACATCGAAGATGTTATCAATTAAAATAGGCCCTTCTACTAAATTCTCCTTCTCTTGCATGGGGGGAACTATCCCTTGTTCACTTATGAGAGCCAAAGCTGTTGTCTTATGTTCCTTAATTTTCAACATTTCCAATAAAGGGATAAAAACCTTCATTTGGGACAAGGCATGTCTCATATCAAAGATAGGTGGATCAGTGGAAATATCAGGATAATCCTTTTGCCTACCAACTTTCCTTCTAACCCTATCAATAAGAACATCCTCACTCCTTTTTTCAATTACAAGCCCTTTATTCTTGTTATTTACATCATTGGGCTTTGGGGAATGATTATTCTGAAGGTTATCCTTAACAAATACTGACCTAGGGAATCCTTGATCAGTATCCACCTATCTATTTCTTAAGTTGTAAGAAGACTTGGCTTGAGTTATGGCAGCCACAGTTAGGGTTCTAATTTCCTCATCACTGGGTTTCCTCCATTGTTTCTCATCTGACCCTAATTCTACCATATGAGCTTTGCAATTATCATTATCAGACTCATCATGATCTAAGTGAGTAAATATTTTTTGTTCATAGTCTGAGAGAAACCTCCTTTTATGATCAATATCAGGACAAATCTCTTCATCCTCTGAAGACAAAAAATCCCCCATTACTTTAGTAGTAAACATGTTAATAGAAAGCTTTTCAAATTCTTCATAATCTCCTACATATGAATTACTGGCTTGTTCTCCCAAGGCCTGAGCCATAGCACACTAAAATGGTGAATGGGGCATGTTACAAGCCACACACCAAGGGGTATTCTCCACATTATGTGCTGTATTTTTCTTCAAAGGATCTGGCGTATCTCTTCCCTTTTGGGGTTCATTATTTTTAGGGATAGGGCTCCCATCTTTCCAATTATTCTTGTAAGGCATATCTCGTAAGTTAGGGGCTCTATCCTGCCTCTGATAAGGTGGTCTTGTGTCTTGAAAATTCCTACCACCCTTATCAAACTTTTTTGGGAAATCTTTGGCAACACCAAATCCTTTATCCACTTTATCATCCTCCTTGGATGGCCTTGTAGGCTGTGACCTAGTTTCCTTCGACAACCTACCCTCATCCCTCTTATACATCTGACTAGATGCCTTTTGGTTTCTTTCAATATTGATGGCCAACTTAAATGCATCCCTAAGGGTATGGGTGTTCTTATCTCTCGGGAGATAAGAAATTCTACCATCCATAGAATTGAAATAAGTGGTCAGGGAGACTGCATCATCCAACCTTAATACTTGAAACAATTTGTACATAGCCTTTTGGAATCTGCTATTAAATTTTGACATGCTCTCATTGTAATGATTTTTGATATTGTTGAACTCATTAAGCATGTAGCTTGAATTAACATGTTCTGCATATTGCTCCTTGAAGCATCTGACAAACTCATCCCATGATGCAATATTGTTCTTAGGCAAACCCTGGTACCAATCTCTAGCATCTTTAACCAATGATTGACCAAAAAGATTCATTATTACATCTTTGTGCTCAATCTCATAATCATTAACTTTATCTGTGAAAAAATTTAGGTGCTCTTCATAGGTAACCACATTATTTCCAGTAAATAATGGGATTTTCTTTCTAATCTCATTAGGCACAACATTGGGTTGACCAAGAATACCATAAAAAAATAAAGGTCTATATCTATCCAAATGAACTGGTCTCCTTTGGATATTTGGTTGGATCAGAGGGGTTGTTGCAACATTTTGACAAGGTATAGTCCCCATTGTACCACTAACTACAAGGGGAACTTGACTAGTATTCAAATTTGGTCCAAGTATACTTTGTCCAAGATGAGGGGCTTGAGGATTTGGAAAAGAATTGCTAAGCTGATTGGGTGGGATCATTCCTGATATAATAGGGATAGAGCTACTAGCAGATGTGTTCATATTAGCATGCAAGAAAGCAATCTTTCTTTTCATCTCATCTGTAGCAGCCTCCAATTCTAGTTTCTCTAACTGAAGAGCCAAATCCTCTTTAGTTTTTCTAGCCCTTTCCAAATCTTGGCTTGCTTGGGAAGGTATCCCAGGAACAATAACTTTCTTGGGCTCACTAATATTTACACCAACCATTTTTTGCTTTCCCTTATCAGGGATCTCTTTTGTAGCATTTCTAATGTCCTCGTTCCTCAGGACTTCAGATGGGTGCAATTGCCAGAGAACATGTCCTGTTCCCTCAAACTCATCATGTTTAAGCTTAGCATTTTTAACCTAATTTCTTAAAACCTCCATGTCACCAAAAAAATTCTTATCTAAATCCTAAACATCTTGGTTTAGATCTTTAGCCTGAATCTCATTATTCCTAGTTTTTCTCATCAAATCTTGCCTTTCCATGAGCAATTCATATATTTGTTGTTCCCTTATCTTCCTTCTATTAGAAATTTCTAGTAATTGTTCACGCTCCTTTTTCCTTAAAGCAACCACTTCTTCCCTTAATTTTTTAGAATCATATGAGGTAGTTTCAGTAGTGGAAGTTTCTCTCAGTTGCTCTAGGGTTTCTCTTGCAAGGAAATAACCTACTTCTATGATTTCTTCTTAATGAGAGGGAAAGTGTACACTAGGCATGACTTTCTTAACATGTTCAAGGTCATCAAAAGAGGAAGAGGCTTCATGGGGAAGTGGTGTAGGGATTCTATCTCTCGAAGGTCTTGGGGAATTAGCTATAATCTAATTTCTCCTAGACCATTTCTTTCTACCAGTTGCACAAAGCTCACCACCCATATTATTTTCAGGGTGGTCCTTGAAATAAGATCTCATAAACCTTGGTTGAATCATGGTGTGTTGCAACAAGATATATCAAAAATTTATAAATACAAGTGACTTTTAAACATAGATTATCAGAGTCACCACCCACTAACAAGCAGGAATCAAATTATTATGCTGGCTTGCAAACATACAATGGACAATATTACACACATCTATTGTACATTCTTATTCAATCTTCCCCAGCAGAGTCGCCAATTTTTTTAGTGCTCAAATTTGCAGATGATTTATGATCTGACAAAAATATAACTCCAATAATCCCAATAGATTCATCTAACAAAATGCAAGCACTAAGGTATTAAGGTTATCAAACCTTCTTCACTTCGAGTATGAAACTCAAGCGGGTTTACCTATAATAATTCACTATTTTCAAATGAGGTTTGAATTGTGAATTAGCTCCTTCACTGTTATGTTATCCCTTTCAGAATTGACTCAATAAGACATCACAACTCTTAGTATAGCCCAAATTATCCTAATACAAAACACTATGATGAAGATTATGAAAGTAATAACATGGAACAGTGGCATAAGGATATTCATCCTTCTTCTTTTTGAGAGTTAAACTCAAGGAAGGATAACCTCTTTCCGGTGCTTCTTTAAAGCATTACAATACACATCCATGAACTTGTCATGATTGATTCAGATAGTGACTAAGCAATAAAAGTAAAATTAATCAATTATTTGTATCTTCTTGGTGGTACAAATGTAAATATAGTTTAGACCAATGCCTTATCTACTTGGGCATTAGGGTCAAACCCTACCTCCACAAGATTCTATAAAGATGGATATACTAAAAACCAAATGAAATGCCTGACATCCCATTCCTTTAATTCCTACACTTGCCATCAAATTTATACATGGACAATTAATTCACAGAGACCCTCCCCTTAAGATTTACTCTTTCATTGAAAGAACTTAAGTTCAAGCCCTATATTCACCTTGTGAACAATGCATTTAAAAGCCTTACAATTTAATGCATAAGAGAACTAAACATCCATACACAAAGACAACAAGTAGCAACAATAGAGTTTCAATATCTTTGTATTAATATTCAAAATGTATTAGTATAGTATCACCATGACTTCAGAGAAATAAAGTTCTATATCTTGGAACTTTCTTTACAAAATGTATTAACCACCATTGAAAAGAGTAAAAACTTGCTATATAGACCCACAACCATCATGGAATCCTCAAAAGGATGCAACAAGCTTTGGATGGCTGTGTAAACAACTTGCACAAGAGACAAAAAGTACAAATCCAAAGATTGTGACTATAACAACAGTAAGCAGTTCTCAACTACTTAACAATTTTACAAGTGGCACCTTTGTCTAAAGATATTTCAGAGTAGTTACATAATTTGTTTTATGAATGATGACCACGCTCTGGCTAACCTACATCATCCCTTGTTTGAAACATGCTCTCCCTCAAATTTTGGATCAGGTGCCATTTGTACTCTATTCTTCTTCCTCTTCTCTCACTTGGGCAACTGGCTTCTTCTTCTTCTTCTTTGTCAGTTTGTCCCATGCTACCACATCATCATTAGATGGTGAATTGTAAGCTTGCAAATCCTGTAGTGATTTGATTTGCTGATCCCACATGGAATTAGTTACACTTTTAGCATTTGATACAAATTGTATCCAATCACTTTCAACTTTAAATAAGTTGTCAATTATACTATTGCATCTTCCTAAATCCAAAGCACTATCACTATTTAGGAAAGCATCTTGCTTAATTATCATTTGATCCATTGACACTTTCCAATCATCTATACTGACAATACCCCCACCATCATCATATGTTGGAGGCAAGTACTTATTGCTACTACCATCAAACATAGCTAGCTTGGCTGCTATCTGGTTTGACTTACCTTTAAAGAACTTTGACACAACACTTACTAAACCAATCTTTTCAAAAACCTCAGTCACTACCTTAGGAATATTAGACCTATATTCCTACAAATCATCAAGCTTATCAAACAGTGAGCTCCTCCCTGACCATGTACTAAAAAGTGGCTCCAAGGTAGTCAAAAATTCATTCACTTTTCCACTGACATGGTGTAATAGCTTGACTGATTGATGGACTAATTACATCTTGTCCTTTATCTTATCTTGCCTATATTGTACAATCCTTGCTACAGTATCCAAGGATGCATCTAGTCTTATTTTTTCTAGGTCCTCAGCAGGCTTATCAAGAACCTATCTATCTGTTTGAACAGGGACCTCAATCTACAAAGGAGGGGGAAGAACTACCCTTGAAGCTTCTTCAAGCCTAACCTTCAATTCAACCAACTCATCTTCCAATTGCTTGATCTTTACCATTTTCAAATCCCTATCTTTGGCCACTACACTTGCATTCTCAAACAATTTTGCATACCTTTTAGACAACTGAGCTGTCTTTTCTTCATTCAGGTTAGCAAAATGGGTCACTACCTTGGAAACCTCAAGATTAGTTGTATTTTGTATAGTCCATATGATTTTATTCCCTTCCATCTGATCCTCTATACTTAGTACAGATGGCATTTGAGTCTTTGCAGCAATATACCACATTACAACAGCCTGGGATCTTAGGTCATATCCACTTCCTCTTATCATTTCACCAATATGAACCTCATAGGATAAACTACCCTCTAGTTGCTTTCTTATTTGATCAATGATAAAAGTAGAGGTCAAATCCCATCTTGGAGTTAGCAGCATTCCACTTGATCTAACCATTTCTCTGGCTTCATCTACAGTTATAGCATCAAGTCTAGGATCATAAGAGGCTAATGCTCTCATGGTTTCTTCACTTGGCTCTACTCCCTCAAGCGTAGCCTTAGCAACATCTTGTTGCTTTTTCTAGATAAGAAAATTCTTAAATTCATCAGTCTTGATGAATTGGTCATAACTTAAGAACTCTTGATATACCTCTCTAATATCTTGTCCTAACCACAAGGACTATTCTTCATCTCCTTCATTACTAGCCACAATATTGCTGGCCCTTATTGTTTTCCTCAATTGCTGATGGTAAGCCCTATCACTTGGTACAAGAGCAGATGTGCTATCAATCCTTCCTTTCTATTTTCTCTTCTTAGGAGGCTCTCCCTCTTCAAACCTCTACTTCTTCAATGGTGGCTTTGGAAGGTCCTTTGCCTTTGATTGGTCTTTAGTAAGATCAATAATTGGTAAGTCTCCAACTTGTGGTGGGCTATCTCCTTCTTGGGATCCATCAGAGAAATCCTCATGATCAGAAGATGAGTAATCCTTCTTTTTCTTTGTTTGCTTCTGATCAATCAACCTTTCCAATTGATTTGACAGAGTGTCATGCATCTCTATCATCTTGTTAATTCTTTCTAAATAGGGAAGGTCAGGGAAGAAACTATCAAAAGGAATTTGGGCTGCCTTCAACTGAGCTTGCAAATCGTTTAGGTCAAAAAACCTGTTCCATCTAGTAGTGACCTCATCCTTCTCCACAATAGTCCTAATCACATCCTCCTCATCAAGGCCCTCATGTTCTTTGTTGACACCAATACTAGGTATCAGTGTCAATCTTGTAGTTTTAATGAAGCCCTCAGGGTCCACATGTCTATAAAAAATAGATACCATCTTAAATTGATTTAGCTAGGTGGTAATTTGTGGGAAAGCCATCTTACCAATCAAGAAATCACTGATTCTAAACTGCCTAGGTGTGAAAGTACCTTTCTTATGAGGGGCCAAAAGTGCTTTGTCTATCCACATCAACTACCAAACAAATTCTAAAGAAGCAACTCTTGGTGGCACAAATTTTGGTAACAAATGTGGGGGTTGGGGGCAACCATAAACTCTTATAATTGTAGAATTTTCCCCTAAATAGAAATCACCCCAATTATGGTTTCCCTCCCATTTGTCCTCCCATTGCATAGGTCTTAGCATCCTTAGGACCTTAGGTGGTAACCTTGTAACATTTATGCCCAACCATCTTAGAATAGATAAAATAATGAAGTTCTCAAAAACACAAAATTCACACCTATTTGCAGTACTATTCCATACCTTTACCCATAATTGTATTGGATTATGTTGATCTTGGAAAGTGAATTTTGGTTTCAACATATTCAAATCAAAACTGTTGATATTAAAAAATAGAATTAAGTGCATCAACATAGAGTAATGCAAGAACTTGATGGGCTTCTTACTTTCTTTGATAGACATTAACCCTTCGTGCATCCTATCAACTACATACTAGATGTAATCATAATTTGTGTTTACTAGAGAATTCTAGATATCTAAAATCATCATCAAAAGATCAACTAGCAAGAATTATTCATCCCCATCTATTACCAATACTCTACACAACCCATAACAAGTCTGCTTCATATAGTAATGGAGGGATTTAAACTGGTAGGGGGCATTCATGTTATCAGGGAGGGGAGCTATATATGTGCCCAACTTTGGGATATGATTGTTGGATATAATTATCTGAAGGAGATTGTTGGATTAATTGCATGTTTTCTTTGATGTCACACAAATGTCATATCAATTATCAAGCTCATCCGGTTAGCAGGCGATTTTCAGTGTCTACTGAGATCTTTCGGGTGTCAAAGGAAAGTATGGCAGAAAATAGTGTTAACCGAGCTTCCATGGTTATCAAAGGAAAGTTAGTGTTTACTGAGTTCACTTGGTCTCCAAAGGATGTTGTAGAATTTGGAGTGCTTACCGAGTTCTCTCAGTCACCAAAGGAAATATTTTTGGATTAGTGTTTACTGAGCAAGGTCAGCCCAGTAAAGGATTTTGTTAATTTGAGAAATAAAGTTTGTTTATTCCAGCCAATTGTTGTAATGATTAGTAATGTTTGTAATGATTATTAGTGCCAACTTGAAAATCTAAATGGACAATCCAAATGATATATATAGAAGGTCAAGTTGTGAATTAAAAGTGTGAAAGTGGAAAAGAAGGAAAGTGTGAGTGAATTTTGAAGGATGGTTAGATATCCTTGAGGAGCAGTAGAGATATATTTGATCAGGAAGGATCTAGTGAAGTAGAACATAGATCTGTAATCAACAATTCAATTGCATCATTATTTAGGTCACTTCATTGTTACTTTCTTACCATTGTAGCAGTGATTTCAAAATCTCTTAACAAAGTTGGTTTAACAGCCATTTTGTAAATCCTCTAACAAGGTGACAGTTCTATTGAATTGTTTCAAAGACCTCTTACAAGGCCACTCCTA
The DNA here is from genome assembly GCA_027943335.1 of Chamaecyparis obtusa. NCBI lineage: Eukaryota > Viridiplantae > Streptophyta > Pinopsida > Cupressales > Cupressaceae > Chamaecyparis > Chamaecyparis obtusa. The sequence continues at coordinate 996,972 of BSBK01000325.1, read as the reverse complement.
GCAGGGTGATTAAATCCTCTAACAAGGTCACACCTAACAGTGTGTTTTGTAACGTTTAACCGGGTTGGCTCCTAATAGGGCTCACTTCAGAAGAGTGAAAAATAGTAACTAGTTACGTTGGTGGTTTTTCCCATATTGGGTTTTCACATTAAATCTAGTGTCTCTTATGTTCATGTTATTTTCTTTATGCATGCATGTTAATCACTGATGAATACTTAAGAATAGTTATAATTAATACTCACTGCAATAAGTAAGTTTCAACATTTCTCTGTATGTTTACCGAGTAACAACAACAAATGATTTATTAAGAAATCTAAGGGATCTATGGTAATATTTTTGTGGTTAACTGATTCACCCCCCCTCTCAATTACTCCATCTATATTTCCAACAATTGGTATCAGAGCTTTTGGTGCTTACAGGAAGGGTTTCAAGGACCTAAGCTAAAGATTAGGATGTCTTACAAGAGAGAAATTCCAAGGCTTAATAGAGATAACTTTTTAGCATGGAAAGGTCTCATGAGACTTCATCTGGCTTCCATTGGTGATTCAAGATGCAAATATCTTGATCAAGAATATACAGCTCCTACTGGCACATTAACTGTTGAAGACATTGCAGAGAAAAAGAACCATAACACCATGATGATAGACATTACATCAACTCTCAGCTATGAAGAATTTGATGAGATCAAAGACTACACAATTGCTTATGCAATGTGGACTAAGCTAAAGAAAATTTATGGTGGTGATGAAAATGTGAAGAGAGCCAAAGTAGAAAGCCTAAGAGGACAGTTTGATCATATGAAAATGAGAGAAGATGAAAACATTGCAAAATATGTTGAAATGATCAAGGTAAGTGTTAGTGCAATCAAAGCTTCTGGAGGAACAATTGATGATGAAATTTTTATAAGTAAGGTTCTCAGAACATTACTTCCTATCTATGCAATAAGAGTATCTGCTATTCAAGAAAGAAGATGTGAACAAAATAACAATATAACTTTGGATGCCTTAGTGGGAAGATTGACAACTTTTGAATTGGATAACTATGGAAACTATGTTCCAACTTCCAAAAATATTGAATCAGCATTTGAGGCCAAACTTTCACTTAAGAAGGGCAAGAAAATAAAGGACATCTAGTCAAAGAGTGAAGAAGAATCAGAGGAAAGTTCTGATAGTGATCTTGAAGTTATTGAAGCATTACTTGCAAAGAAATATACTAGAGGTAGAGGTAAATACAAAGGTAAAACTCCCTTAATCTATTTTTCATGTGAAGAAATTGGTCATATTGTAGTTAGGTGCCCAAACAAGCAAAGCAAGGATGAGAAGAAAGGTCACAAGTACAATGGCAAGAAGAATTTCAAATCATTCAAGGATAAAGGTAAGAAAACATGCTTTTTGGCTAAGGATTCTGATGGTAGTGAAGAAGAAATTGTCTTCATTGTTGTAGAAGATGAATTTGATGATGATGAAGATGAGATGGCACTTATCTCTCATATAAGAAAAAATGATACATGGATCATAGATAGTGGATGTTCACATCATATGATTGGTGACAGAACAAAGTTTGAACACCTTGAAGACTATGATGGTGGTAATGTAAGGTTTGGAAACAATGAACCTTGTTGCATAAAAAGAAGAGGATGAATCTCATTAACCAAAGAACTTATATGTGATAATGCATATTGGGTTGAAGGACTAAAGCATAATCTTCTAAGTGTAGCACATCTAATCAGCATTGGATTCAAAGTTGAATTCATGAATGGCAAAGCAAGACTACTGGATGACAAGGGAAAACTGATTGGATTAGGCAAAAAAACCAAAGTTAACCTATTTTATCTTGATCTTGGTGAATGCTCATGTTTTATTGCTCAAATTGAAGAAATTTGGTTATGGCACAAAAGGTTATGTCATGTAAATTTTGATAACATGGTGAAAATAAGCAAATTCAAGAAAGTAAGAGGCATTCCTACTTTGAAGAAACCTGATGTTGGTCTATGCAAGAATTGCTAGATTGGTAAAATGGGAAAGACTAGCTTTAAAATTAAAAACTATCAGTCTGAAGATATTTTGGAAATTGTGCATACTGATTTATGTGGACCTATTGGAATTGAGAGCTATACTGGAGAAAAATTCTTTATTCTCTTTGTTGATGACTACTCTAGAATGATGACTGTTATGTATCTAAGAGAAAAGTTAGAAGCATTTGAGAAATTCAAATGGTATTTGGAAAGAGTAGAAAAGGAAACAGGGAAAAGAATGAAGTGCTTAAGATCAAACAGAGGTGGTGAATTCATCTCCCATGAATTCAATAATTTTTGCATTGAAAGAGGAATCAAAAGACAGGTATCAACCCCAAGAACTCCTAAGCAGAATGGAATAGCTAAAAGGAGGAACAAATCTATCATGGATTGTGCAAGGACTCTAATGATTGAAAAGAGCATTCCTATGAAATATTCAAAGGAAGCTATCAGCACTACAGTTCATACCTTAAATTGAGTACAGTTGAAGAAAGACACATTCAAAACTCCTTATGAGTTATGGTATGGCTATAAACCCAATGTAAGTTACTTGAAAGTATTTGGTAGTAAGTGTTACATCTTAAAAGAATCTAGAAAAGGAAAATTTGATGTAAAAAGTGATGAAGGAATATTCTTGGGATATTCTTACAAAAGTAAGGCATATAGATGTTTGAATTTGTCTACTCACAAAATCATAGAAAGTGCACATGTGAAAGTTGATGAGTTTGCAGAAAAGACTGAAGAAGAAAGCAAAAGGGAACCAGAGGATTACAGGAGATTTGTTTACATTGAACCTGATACATTACCATACACATCTATCAATAAGGAGACTATATCTACCGAGCCCAATACAATAACTGAGTCACATGAAGAAGTTCAAACTGAGTCACAAGAAGAAGTTCAAACCGAGTCACAAGAAGTTCAAACTGAGTCACAACAACCTGAGTCTCAGTCTAAAGCTACCGAGAAAATATCTACCAAGCTCGAGCAACCAAAACCTAAAGATGAAATTCAAGAAGATGACAATGTAACACATTCAAGAGGCAAGGAACCTGTATTGGCCAAATATGTCAAGAGGCATCATACACCAGATCAGATTATTGGAGATAAATCAGAAGGTACTATGACAAGAATTAAACTAAAAGGTACATATTTACTTGCTGATTTTGAACCTAGAAATGTCAAAGATGCATTGGAAAATGAAATTTGGATTGAGGCTATGAATGAAGAAATAAAACAAACAAAGAAGAATAAAACATGGACTTTTGTACCTAGGTCTAAAGAAAAAAATGTAATTGGAACAAAATGGGTATTCAGGAATAAGTTGAATGAAGATGGTCAAGTATCAAGAAACAAAGCTAGATTGGTGTGTAAAGGATATTCTCAAGAAGAAGGTATAGATTATGGTGAGGCTTTTGCTCCTGTTGCAAGATTAGAAGGTGTAAGAACTCTACTTGCATATGTAGCACATAAAGGATTTAGGGTATATCAGATGGATGTAAAATCTGCATTTCTCAATGGTATTCTTGATGAAGAAGTCTACATTGAGCAACCTGAAGGTTTTGTTGATCCAGACAAAAGGAATATGGTCTGCAAGTTACACAAAGCATTGTATGGTCTGAAACAAGCCCCTAGAGCATGGTATGAAAGATTACATAACTATCTTATTCAGATTGGTTTCAAAAGAGCTAATGATAACAGTAGTTTGTACATCAAGGAAGGACCAGATAACATAATTGTTTTGGTAGAAATATTTGTGGATGATACTATGTTTACAGGTAATGATGATCAGTGAAACAAATTTTTAGAGAAAATGAACAAAGAATTTGAAATGTCTATGTTTGGTCAAATAAAGTTCTTTGTTGGTCTTCAAATTCAGTAGAGCAAGAATGGTATCTACATTACTCAGTCTAAATACATCAAGGAAATACTTAAGAAGTTTGGTATGGAAGATGTAAAACCAGTTGGTACCCCCATGTGTACTGGACTGAAGCTTACCAAAGATGATGATTCAAAAGAAGTAGATCAGACCTTATACAGATCAATGATTGGAAAATTATAGTATGTAGTTCATACAAGGCCTGATATTGCCTTAGCAGTTGGTATAGTAGCAAGATTCTTAGCAAAACCCAAAGAAAATTAGATGATGGCAATCAAAAGAATCTTGAGATACTTGAAAGGAACTAAAGATTATGGCTTGTGGTATAAATTTGGAGGCACTCTAGACTTAAAAGTGTTTACTGATGCTGATTGGGTAGGAAACATTGATGATAGAAAGAGTACAAGTGGTGGAGCATTCTTTCTTGGCAAGAGGTTGGTATCTTGGATGAGTAAAAAGAAAAATTGCACATCCCAATCCACAATAGAAGCAGAATATGTTGCTATAGTAGTAAACTACTCTAATATTGTTTGGTTTAAATAGTTATTGGAAGGCATGAAGGTTGAAATCAAAGAACCAGTTGTTATATTTTGTGATAATACAAGTGCAATAAATATTTCAAAGAATCTAGTTATGCATTCCAAAACCAAGCACATTGCTATAAAATATTAGTTTCTTAGAGAATTGGTGCAAGACAAGAAAATTAGATTGGAATATATTCATACAAAAGAATAGATTGTAGATATATTCACCAAGCCACTACCTAAGGATGCATTCTTGTATCTAAGAGGTAAGTTAGGGGTCATTCCCCTATTCGAAGCTCACTAAATAAATTTTTAGTGATGCATCAACTAGAGCATATTGAAGATCAGTCAGTTGATGCATCTTAGTCAAGGAATCATTGCATATCAATTAGTACTCAAGGTACATTGCTATTCACTTGGTATGTGTTGTCTTTGGCATGTGTTGTCAAAGAGGGAGAGTTTGCTGTCACATTTCAAGAAATTTCTTAAGATTTCTAAGAGGGAGATTTTTCAGTCAGAAAGAGAAGTTTGTTGACAGAGGGAGTTCTCATAGATGAGAATCAGAATGAAGCTAAGGATATGTTCCTTACTCTATGTTTTCTATGAAATTTCATTGTGCTATGACATGTTGTGTTGCCATCAATGCCAAAGAGGGAGATTGTTGGATACAATTGTTTGAAGGAGATTGTTGGATTAATTGTGTGTTGTCTTTGATGTCACACAAATGTCATATCAATTATCAAGCTCAGTCGATCAACAGGCAGTTTTCAGTGTCTACCAAGATCTTTCAAGCGTCAAAGGAAAGTATGGGAGAAAATAGTGTTAACCGAGCTTCCATGGTTATCGAAGGAAAGTTAGTGTTTACCGAGTTCACTCAGTCTCCAAAGGATGTTGCAGAATTTGTAGTGCTTAGCGAGTTCTCTTGGTCACCAAAGGAAATCTTTTTGGATTAGTGTTTACCGAGCAAGGTCGGCCTAGTAAAAGATTTTGTTAATTTGAGAAATAAAGTTTGTTTATTCCAGTCGACTGTTGTAATGATTAGTAATGTTTGTAATGATTATTAGTGCCAACTTAACAATTTGAATGGACAATCTGAATGATATATATAGAAGGTCAAGTTGTGAATTAAAAGTGTGAAAGTGGAAAAGAAGGAAAGTGTGAGTGAATTTTGAAGGATGGTTAGATATCCTTGAGGAGTAGTAGAGATATATTTGATCAGGAAGGATCTAGTGAAGTAGAACATAGATCTTTAATTAGCAATTTAGTTGCATCATTATTCAGGTCACTTCATTGTTACTTTCTTACTATTGTAGCAGTGATTTCAAAATCTCTTAACAGAGTTGGTTTAACAGCTATTTTGTAAATCCTCTAACAAGGTGACAATTCTATTGAATTATTTTAAAGACCTCTTACAAGGCCACTCCTAACAGGGTGATTAAATCCTCTAACAAGGTCACACCTAACAGTGTGTTTTGTAACCTTTAACCGGGTTGGCTCCTAACAGGGCTCACTTTAGAAGAGTGAAAAATAGTAACTAGTTACATTGGTGGTTTTTCCCATATTGGGTTTCCATGTTAAATCTGGTGTCTCTTGTGTTCATGTTATTTTCTTTATGCATGCATGTTAATCACTAATGAATACTTATGAAAAGTTATAATTAATACTCACTACAATAACCGAGTTTCAACATTTCTCTGTATGTTTACCGAGTAACAATAGCAAATGATTTATTAAGACATCTAAGGGATATGTGGTAATATTTTTGCTGTTAACTGATTCACCCCCCCTCTCAGTTACTCCATCTATATTTACAACAATGATTTACCATCTAGTCCTTAACTAACCCTATATTTTTTGTATACCTCTCTCTCTCTTGGCTCAGATTAATTTCAGTAGAGGAAGACATGAAAAAACTAAAAGCTTTCATGAAAGAACCCCTGTCAAGAGTAACTACTTTCCTAATTGTTTTGGAGATAGGATCATATAACCTAGCCAATGCAATAATTAAGTCTACATCTAGAAACACATCAAGGACAATCAATTTCCCTAAACCCAAAGCCCAAACATTACAAACAGGAACTGGCACACCCCTATTTCAATAAAAATAACTAAACATAGTATAACCTGAGTAGGATGGTGTAACAGGATCTTTGCAATTCCCTAGAACATCTTCAAAGACATCATCAGGAGCTCTTTTCTTCTGACTGGAATGAGGAAACAATTTGAGAAACTCGTCTGAATAATTTAGCTTGTTTTTATCATCCCCACCTTTCACTTTGGCTTCACCACTGGAAGAAGTCATGCTCAACTCTAGTTGACTCATTCTTTCTACACAATTGCTTGGAATTCTGCAAACTTGATTTTCTTGACATTCAAAGGTTACTCCAGAAAACACAATTCTCTTCAAATGACTTCAAACATAGAAAACAATGAGTTTAGCCCATTTATTGATGCAAATTGAAATGTGTACAATTGCAAAAATCATTACAAATCTACCTCCAATTACTTCCGCTTTCAATTCACATATCACCAATTTTCAAATTAGTTCTAGCCGATGCAGGGATGTTGATAGATAGATTTCAAAATTTGAAAACAAGGCAAAAAGGCAATGATTACAGTTTGGTACTCTATCACCTGGCTTACGTGATAAAATTCTCCTTTAAAATTGATTGGATGGCCAACTACTTTTTCTCCAGCTCAATGGTGACATGGCAATGGCCTTTAACTTTTCTTTATTACTTTCTTTGAATAAGCCTATTTCAGTGAACCAGCGACTGAAGATTCCACTTATTCACTGAGTGAAAAGATAACCTTGGCTCTCATTCAAAGAATTAGCAACTGAAGGTTTCACTTATTCATTGAGTCAAATTCCCAATTCTCCCTCCATTTAGTGAACTAGCAAACAAAGGAAACCTTGCCCGAGCAACTAACCATGGTCACAATTTGGAGAACTAACGGCCAACGGCTTCGCTTATTCACTGAATGTTTCAATTGAGTACTAATTTATTCTAAGAATTGGTGAACAAAGGATTCTCTTGTTCACTGAATGAAAACCTTAACCACATGTTTAATAAGAGAACTAGTGAACAAGCTTACTCACTAAGTCACTGAGACTAGAAGACAATCATCTTTTGATTATGAAACTTAGCGAACAAAGGGTTAGAACTTACTTGACTGCCTGATTCACCCATTCGCTGAGAATTTTTCATCATCACCAATCTTTTAAGAGAATGTGTGACTACCTCATTTGCTAGATAGTTTAGAACTTTTCCAACATATTACGAGATCACGTGAATAACAGGGAAAACCACATTTGTCCAATCCGTTAAAGCCAAAAAGTCAGAACCACCAAACTTAGAGCACATAGAACTTATAACACAGTCTTTGAATCACCAAATCAAATTATGTAGGACCCAAATACTTTGAAATTAAAACATAACCATCGATCATTAGGATAATCAATGGTCCTCGCTAGATCGCTAGATAACACAAATCTTAACCACCTGATTTTGAGAATGAAAGAACACCGCCACGCCAGGTCGCTAGAAATTAATAGGAAACCACCAGGAAACAAATGAACAGGCAACTACATACTCACTAATTCACGCAAAGGTTGAGGTAACCGCTAAACAACTTGGAGACTTAGTGACTAAAGAAACATACAACGTAGGTTTTATTCATTCACCAGTTCATTGAATAACTCAAAGACATAAAAAAATACTATGCGATTCAACGAACACTGAACGTAAATAATCACGTGCAAAATCAAAACACTTAAGTGGCCAAAAAGTAACAATGAAACATAAGACTTAGGGAAACTTAAGGGTTTACTCAAAGAAACAAGACTTCTTTAAAAAGGTCAAAACCTAGGGTAAGGGTTTTCAGGCTTGGTTATAACAAAATTGATGGATTTTTGAAAACCTAAACCCCAGAAAACAAACTTGTAGAAGAATAAACTACTTTGTAACTCAAAACTTCACAAAACCTAAAAAAGGCCCAATAGTGGCTCTATCTGAGGATGCTTGAGTGCAAGGTCAAAGCAAGAAATTATGAATCTCTAGGAGGCAAACCAAAAAACCCTAACCTAAAATAGGAAACAAACATGCCACAAAACCAACACATATATACATACCTACTGTGCATGGAAAAAGAGAAAAACTAACTGAAGAAAAACTTTAGGAACTGTCCATGCATTGGCAATTCCTGTTCTCCACCATCCAAATTTTGCAAAAAATATGAATCCTTGCCATGAGTTTGATGAACAACAAAAGGTCCCATCCACAAAGACTCAAATTTTTTGTGTGTCCCTTTGTCTTCAGCCCTGACATTCCATTGAAGAACCATGTCACCCGACTGGAATTTTCTCAAAGTTGCTCTTTTATCAAAAAGACATTTCATTTTTTGTTGCAACTTCACATTTTCCTTTTGTCCTTCCCTTCTGGTCTCATCCAATTCAACCAACTGAACCATTCTATCTTGCAATGGATCACTGATTTCCATACCTTCTTCCTGCATGAATTTGTATATTGGTAAGAAGTTGTTTACTGGTAATCTTGATTTCACACCATATACCTCTAATACCCCAAAAATGGGCTATATGTTCATTAACCTTCTATATCAACAATTCGAATGAAATCGACATCAAAGTCCTAACCTAAGGCACATCTAAACATCATCGAATCCTAATTGATTATCTTAAATTCCGCATCGGGGAATATTCCTAGTAATATTCCTAATCATCATAATTATCTTTAATTTAATGATTATTTGGCGATAAATCACATTTATCCTAAAGTTTGATTAATTGAATATTATCATATTTAATTAATTAGATTTAATATCTTTCCACTTAATTGTGTAATTAAATTTAATTCTATCTATTATTAATTGTATTATTTAATTTTGACAATAAATCCAATATCCTATGAATAATTGATTAAATTCTTATTTAATTAATTAAAGCAAGTTGTCATTATTTAATAATATAGTTTTTAATAAAAGTTTGATAAAATAGTTAATTAAGCCATAAATTAATTATTTTATTTCAAAAAGCAGTTAAGTTGAGAATAAATCACTTTATTTATTTATTTATTAAATCATAATTATTCATGTGCACATTCAAGGACCAATTAAACTCAAATTGGAAAATCAATGCAAGTTGTTAGCTTTTTGAAACTCAACATCTTTTTGAGTTTTAAAGTTGATCTAAACTTCTAATTCGAGTTGAACTATGCATTTGCATGATTTTTGTGACTTAATTATCTTTATTTAAAAATAACTCAAAAATCAACTTGAGTTATTTTGAGTGATTTATGGCTTTTTCTCATGCACCTCCAAAGCCCTGGATTTCTATAAAACCAAGGCTCAGCTCTTCATAATTCATCTCTCAAATTTGCATCCACAGAATCTCATATTTTTGCACAATCACGTTGGAGAATTGGAATTTGGAGAATCAAAGCTTATTGCAAATCAAGGCTATTGTGAGATCAATTTTTTTTTTTTTACATTCATTTAGATTTTTTTCATATCATTGTTAGATCATTTTAGCAGATCAATTTCATATAGATTAGATTTCATATCAAGTTTTTATCATTCTTATTGCATAGAAAATCCAAAAAAATAGCTTAATTGCATTCAATTCATATCTAGATCAATTGCATTCAAATCCTTCATTTAGGTGTCATCTAGGTCACTGATCTCGATAGCAATTTGAGAATATTAATCTTGCACCTACTAGAAGGCAGTAAATCACTTGGTTAAATTAGATTTCAATTTTGCACGATTTTGATTATAGCTAACCTCTAATGTTTTACTAAAGTGTTGTGTCTACTGATCAGGTACAATTTTCACACACACAATACCATCTCAAAAGGGGACTTCCCTATAGCTCTTTTCTCAGCAATCCTATCAGCCCACAATGCTAGTTTCAACTTTACATGCCAACTCCTTTTGTTCTTTTCTAGAGTCTTCTTCAAAATTTGTAGGATACTCTTATTACTAGATTTTGCCTGCCCATTTGCTTGTGGGTAGTAAGGGGATGAATAAGACAAAAATATTCCCATTTCTGAACAAAAATCAATGATCTCCTGAGATCTAAAACTCATGGCATTATCTACAACCAATTTAATAGGAACACCAAATCTAGTGATTAGATTATTCATTAAGAACTCAATTACAACAACACTGGTTTCCTTTTTAGTTGGAATTGCTTCAATCCATTTAGTAAAGTAATTTGTAGTAACTAGAATCCAACTATGCCCCCCACTAGATTTCTCAAAAAATTCTCCAATAAAGTCCATACCCCAGATAGCAAAAGGGGCTTTTGCAACCACAGAGCACCTAAAAATTTTAGTTTATTGGAAAATCTTCGACATGGCTCACACTTTCTAACAAAAGATCGAGTATCTTTAAACAATATAGGACAATAGTATCCTTCCCTTAAAATCTTATGAGTTGTGGACCGAGTACAATGATGTCCTCTACACAACCCGGAGTGCATTTCTTTCAATACCTTTTCTAATTGATGTTTTTCCAAACAAAATAATAGAATACTATCATTATCTTTCTAGTACAAATCACCCTGTATCATTACATACCTCTGGGCCTGCAATCTCAAACTTCTCCTCTGATTATCATTCAACTCCTATGGACATTTAGCATATTTGATAAAATAAACAATATCTTTGTACCATGGTTGCATTTCAATGCTAGTGACTGTATCTTCATTAACAGCAACACTATTCATTTATATGAGATCCATGTTTTCCTTAGTCATTAGTTTTGCAAGTCCCAAACCTCTCACCAATTTGGTAATGTGGAGCTCAACATCAAACTCTTGAATCCTATTGATCCACTTGCATCTTTTCCCTGTGACCTCACTTTGCACCAAAATACATTTCACTGCTACATGAGGTACATATGCATTAACCTTGGCACAAACAAGATAAGGTCTAAAAGCTTTAACTACCTTGACTAGTGCATATGCTTGTTTTTCCATTAACTCATAATTCAATTCAGCAGACTACAATGACTTGCTAAAAAAAGCTATGGGATGTCCAAATCCTTCTTTATCCTTTTGTAATAGGACAACTGCAATAGTGTGAAAAGGGCCACAAGAGAACAAAGAAAATGGTTTTGAATAATCAGGTGAGATTAAGACAAGGGCTTCCTGGATTGCTTGCTTAATTTTCTCAAAAGCTTGCTGAGTCTCACTATTCCATTTAAACTTTACATCTTTCTTTAGGAGTTTGACTATAGGCTTAACCATTTCTACAAAATTAGCAATGAATCTCCTAACAAAATTAATTTTCCCTAAGAAAGATTGCACACCCTTTATATTCTTATGTGAAGGTACCTTCCTAATTGCCTCTACTCTTTTAGGGTCAATCTTGACACTATATGTCCAAGTAACTTCCCCTTTGTCACAGCAAATTGACATTTTTTTGGGTTTAAAGGGACACCAAATTCTAGAGCTTTAACAATGACCTTTTCCAAATGACTGGAATGATCCTCAGCCCTTTTTGAATAAGCAGTTAGATCATCTTGGTACACCACCATAAGAACATCAATCAATTCCTTGAAAGTAACATCCATTTTCCTTTGAAAAGTAGCTCTAGCATTTTTTAAACCAAAAGGCATGTGCACATACACATAGGTTCCCCATGGGGTTGTAAATGCTATTTAAACTGCTCTGATTCCTTGACCAGCACTTGATTATAACTTGAGAAACCATCCATCATTAATAAAAGTTCACAACCGGTTACCCTATGTAGGATGACTTCCATATTTGGTAGTCCATAATTATCTTTTAATGAAGCTACATTCAAATTCTTGAAATCAATAGAAAGTCTTATCTCACCATTCTTTTTCCTCATTGGCACAAGATTTGAGACCTACGTGGAATGCCTAATAGGTTCAATGATACTAAAATCTCTCAATTTTGTCAATTCAGCCTACATCTTTGTGGATAACAGGGGATTGATAGGTATTTGTTTTTGTCTAAAACTCTTAGTATCTTCCTTGAGTGGAATTTCATGTTGAAAGAGGTTTTCTTTATAAGCCTTGAGATCATCATATGACCAAGCAAAAATGTGCTTGTACTTTTTTAATAATCTTATCAAATTACCTCTAACCTCCCTACTCAACCTTTTCCCAATATAGACTATTTGAGGGGATGTTTCTGAACCTGAATTTATTTCCTCTAAGTCCTCCATTTTAGTGTTAAACTTTTGAGACAAGTACCCATCATTTATTTTAAACATCCCTTCTAACTCCACTAACCCCTTTGGTATATGGTTTGAAGGTAGTTGCACTATCTCATTTCCCATAATACATTCTTTTCCTTCAACATAATGCTGGGCTTCGTTAAAATCTATTTGTTGCCCATCATATTGATCTAGACCTTGAAGAAACCTTAAGATATCAAAATCATCCTCAAATAATTTCCAATTATACACATTGTCAGGCACTACATGCCTACTTTTGACTTCCAACATAGACACACCAGAAAGGGTAATATCATCATTTTTGAGAGCAACATTAGCAAGAAAATCTGCCATGATATTATTAGACCTCTCTACCCAAAGTAGATTGAAAGCATCAAAAAACTCTAGTCTATCCTAGATAGCATGTTTGTACAATTTCAATATCTCATTGTTGGCAGCATATTTAGATCTTACTTGAGCTATAACCAATTGGGAATCACCATGGACCTTTAGACATTTGATACCATGCTCTATAGCAATGTCTAATCCCAATATCAATGCCTCATACTCAGCACTATTATTAGTGCATTCAAAAGTCAATAGGAAAGAGTACTTGAAAGTAATACCTGATGGGGAAATAAAAACAACACTAGCTCCTGATCCTTCCTTGGAGCATCCACCATCAGAAAACATTTTCCAAAGTCCATTTTTCTACAATACTAACTCATCAGCTATTGGGTCTATGTTTTTCATCTGAGGTACTACCTCTTCAATCATGAAATTATTCATGTCAATATCTACAAAGCAGTTCAAATCTTCTGGTGCAACTTTTTCAAACATGATTGAGGAACGAGGCTCCCTATACAATTTTACCTCAGTCCCATTGACTGGGATAATAGCATATGACAAATCCAATTGCAATTTTCCACCTACTGCTACAACCCATTGTCTTGATAGTAGCATGCCATAGTGGGGTTTTGTATCAATGAAAACTACATCCATCTTGTATGTGGCCTCTAAGAATACATCAATCTTTACTTCAATTCCAATTAGGGTGCCTACAATAGGTATTGCCCTATTATGCATAGCATAACACCTTCCATTAGATGTGTCAACTTGAAATCCTAATTCTTTCATTACATGATAGGGAATTACAGTTGTAGCAGCACTAGAGTCAATCATACAATTCTTTAACAAAAAATTATTTACAATTAGTGTCACATAGAAAGGGTCAATAGAGGAAGGCTCTTGTGTCTCAATAGTTCAAACACACACATCAGAGATGTTATCAATTGAAATAGGCCCTTCTACTGAATTCCCCTTCTCTTGCATGGCGGGAACTATCCCTTGTTCAATTATGAGAGCCAAAGTTGCTGTCTTATATTCCTCAATTTTCAACATTTCCAATAAAGGGATAGAAACCTTCATTTGGGACAAGGCATGTCTCATATCAAAGGTAGGGGTATCAGTAGAAATATCAAGATAATCCTTTTGCCTACCAACTTTCCTTCTAACCCTGTCAACAAGAACATCCTCAACAAGAACAAATGCCACTAAGCTAAAGAAAATAGATCCCTAGACAAAGAGAAAGAAAGAAGAACCTTGCCCCCCAGGTATGAAAGCAAGGGATACCTTTTTAAAACAAATTTCTTTAAAAAGATATCTCAAATAGAATCTATGAATGATTATAAACATAATACAAAATCATAGAAAGAGAGGATAGGAAGAATACCCATTAAGCTCAATAAAAATTTGAATGGATCCTAGGAGACTAGATGGAAATACACATCTTGCCCCCCAATCTAGTGACAAGAGGAGAAGAAATCTATATTATATTAGAATAAGGGGTATCCCCTATATCAAAATTATGAAGGAATTGTAAAACTGCATGAGAGTAAGATATAATTCCTAAAGAAACTCTTTCTCTAACATATAACTTAAAATGCACATAATCAGCAAGTAAATGTGTATTACTGTAATGAAAAGGACATTTATACTTATATAGAGAATCTATCAGTATAGGTTTAAATATTTCTTTCTTGGAATTCATTAACTAAACATACACCTTTTTAGCCACCTCTTAACGGATATCAGGGTTATCTAAGGTAGGTGTAGGGAGAAGAGGAGGATGAAGATCAACATCAACCACCTTCAATTGAGATTGTGAAAAACCAACACAACGCATATCTTGTATAGGGGGTATATGAACTGGATATTTAATACCATGCTCATTAACACCAATCCCTAAATCTCTATAACCTTGTTTAGTCATCATATTATATCCCATAGTGTACATATCATGTAAAACTTCTACAGGAGGTGATTGTTTATTATGTTCATGAGTAAAGGTTGTATAAGGTGGAATAATAGGTTTAGAAGAAGTTTCTTTTCTCTTCCCTTTAATATCTTTTTGGATCGGATAAGAAGGGGAGGTAAATCCAAGAATTATTGCACATCTGCATCATGAACCATAGTTTGAATCTCATCATAAGTATGAGAACTAGGGATAGCAGATGGAGAATTAAGCATATTAGGAATGTTAGGAATTGGATTAGGATTAGGAAGATTAAGAACTATATTAGGAAGTATAGGATTAGGATTAGGAATATTAGGAGATGGTGTATCATCTACCAAATTCTTCACATAATCCAAAAGAGTAATACGTCCTCCACATAAATCTTTAATTAAAGTTTTGAAAGTAGGAAGAATAGCATCTGTCAATCTCACAATAGCATAGGCAAGTGAAAGATGAAGAGTAACCAACATAATGAAGTGGATGATACTCTCGTAAACATCATAGGTATGGTAAAGAGATGCCAAGAGAAGGATAATAAATAAAATAATCACACACCAAAGCATCTTAAAGATATTCATAGCAAATGAAATGCAAGAAATATTTTTGTATTTTGTTGAATATATGGATTTTTTTTGTATTTTTGAATTTAAAATGCAAGAGAATAAAAGAAATCTAATCTTAAGGAAAGAAAGAAAAGCATATAACACCAAAAAGAAAGAGTTGTCTATTGGGGGTTCACCAAAATGTAAGATATAAAAATGTATCTTTTTGGGATATATCTTTATATCTATGTTTGATGGGAGTGTGTGATGGAAAATGTTGTGGACATATAAAATTAATAAGACATACGTGCTTATCTTGATAAGGAGAAGAATCAAAAATCACTATTTTCTAGTGTTTGTGTTTAGTTTTGGGAAATTCTACAACCGGATCTGGCCTGGAAATGCAGAAACAAAGAAAACCCAGAAACCTTCTGTCTTTCTGAGAAAGGTCATCCTTGACCTAAAACAGAGGTAAGATCTTACCCCAGGGTACAATATTACCCCAAAAGGTCATCCTTGACCTGCACTATTCTGACATAAATTCTTTTTGTGGATCTCAGAAGTTCACCAAAAAGGGTACTCAGATCCAAACCACAATTTTCTATCCCACATAGATTTGAAAAGAGGATTTTTTTTGTTTGGATGAGGGGTTTGCCTTGGTCAAACCCCAGTTTGGAATCAACCTTTAAAATAGAATTAAAATAGAGAATGCTAGCAAGTAGTAGAAATAGATTTAACAGCAAAGCTATGATACTCAATAGATATGCAATTGTATTTGAAATGTAAACAAGTATGTTAATATGAAAGCTTGGACTCAACACTAAAAAATGTAAATCAAAACCTCCATGATCGTATGCTTGGAATCCACTTTGAAGGGAGAATGAATGGATCTTGAAGATGAACAAAAGGATCTTGAAGGAAGATCACACCACCATGATGGATAGATCTAGAGTTTGAATGATGAATATTGAATGATTGAATCAAATTCCTTCAAAGGCTTGAATGCTTGAATCCTTGATCTTCAATGAAGAAATTGAATACTTGAATGTATATGATGGCTTGAATACTTTCTTGATTGAGAAAGCTCTATGAAAAGTGGACGTTTCATAAAGAGTGGATCATCAAAATGAGAGAGGAATGCTTCCTTTAATACTAGTCTAGGGCACAAACTTCTAGAGAGGTTGACATAGGAGAATTAAATTTTGATTAAGCCTTAACCCCTAGAAATGGACCTAGGTTAAATATAATTTAAGATTTTACCATTCTAAAACCTGAAATAGCCAAACCAGAAGTGGGAAAATAAACTTTTGAGTTTCCCCCCCAGTCCGACAAACTTTCTGATGAAAAGGGGGACCTAGGTCAAGGACGAGGTTGACTTTGACCTAGGTCAAAGTCTGACCTAGGTCAAGGTCGAGGTCAACCTTGAGCCAAGGGTTTAGGACCCCTGAAAAATGAGCCAGAAGAGGAAAACAATGCTTGGGGAGGCCCAAACAGAGCCCTAAACAGGCACAGAAGATGGGAAGGGGGCAAAAAATAGAGGACAACATGATGATGGCCCCAAAACAACCCCTAAGGAGGGATAAACATTCTTAACATGGAAGTGCTTCCATTTTAAGATGATACAGTTGTTTGCAAATATTTTGCTAGGGTATTTTGAAATTAATAATAATATCCATTGATTTAATTCAAAACGTATCCTATATACTTATCAATGTTAAAACATAATTAAAATTCATCTAACAAATATAAGTTTTAATTTATATTTGTTAAATAATTTTTTATTTTTATTTTTAATACAGGTAAGTATGTAGGGTAAATTTTAAATTTAATTATGATAATATTTTTAATTTTTGACATCTTGTGTTTTGAATTTAATAATTGGTGCCTTATAAACCAATTATTGAATATTTAAACAAGATGTAAATGGAATGTGTGGAAATGGCCAAGTCTTCATGACTTATTCATAGTTTTTAATGAATGTGAGTGTGTTTAGGGAGATGGATAAAGTCTCTAGACATTTGGAGGCAGTCTAGGAGTGTTGGAGTCTTTTTAGGAGAGTTAGAGGTCTTAGGGTCGAATTTTACTCTCCCCTAGGATTTGGAAGGTAACTATGACTAGTTGGAGCATTTTTGGGGTTGTTTGGATGCGTCATTGGGTGGTTAATGACTTGAGAAGACTTTTTCATGCATTGGCTTTATTTTGGAGAGAGTGGAATAATGATTTTTGGGGCTATCTTTCTGATTTCGACCCCTTGGGGTTTTGGAGATGTGTTAAGTGAGTTTGGGACTCATTTTCAGAGAGAGTTTTGATTATGCAAAGGAGGGCTTTTGTGACATTCTTTTGTCCTTAGCAATTTTTATGTAGAAGTTTGTAACTCATTTTGGAAGATCAAATACAAGTAACAACATCTGAGTTACTTTTGGAGCCTTCTTTTCTTTCTGCATTTCTATGTGTAGTTTCAAGTGATTTGATAAAGATAACTAGTGAGTTTCTATTATTCCATGTTATTTTGTCTCACCTAAATACCTAGTTGCAGAAAAGTATGTTTGGTTGTAGGTTTTAGTTTATGTCTTAGAGTGTGAAACTGATAAGTGAGGTATTTGTCTTCCTCCTTGGTTCGGTTCATGTTTCAAACTTTATTACAAAATATTTATGCAAGCCTATACAAAAATTATGTGTTTTGTGTTTATTCAGATAGTATAAAAACCCTTTTCAGTTATTTGTAGCTGTACTTTCATGTCATTTTGGTGTATCACCTGGTTCACAGTAATTGTAATTTTAATTTTAAGTTCATTTTAGTAATTTGTTTCCCTTTTCCTTATCAAAGTTTAAGTTAGTTTTGAAGAGTTATAGGTGATTTTCCAATAGGAATTGACCTAGAATCTGGAGGTTTCATTTCAAGTTATGCATTTCCCACATGCAAAAATGAATCTCATGTTAGGCAAAATTGTTAAACTTGTATAGTTTAATAGGGTGCAAATTTTAAGCCTTAACAGTAACATCTATATGATTTTCTTTTAGTGGAATACCCAAGGAAGATTCCTTCATCACTTCTAACATCCAAATTCTCTATGCCATCATCTCTTATGATAAAAAACTTCCTACCAAATTTTTTTAAATAGCTAATAACAAGAGTTTCACCATACCATAATTCATAGGGTGTCTTTATTGTTCCTTCTCTAACCTATACTCTATTCATTGTGTATACTATAATGTTCACTGCTTCTCTCAAATGCATGTGTGCTACTATCCCTTCAATCAACATTTTCCTTGCATCATTGAGGACTGATCTATTTATTCTTTTAACAACACCATTCTGTTGTGGTGTTTTAGGTGCAAATGTTTGTCTTAGAATTCCATGTTCATAATAGAAAGTATTGAATTCACCTGATGTGAACTCACCACCTTTGTCTAATCTCAAGAAATTTATCTTCAATCCAGACTCATTCTCAACTTTTTCCTTAGAGTATCTAAATTTCTCAAAAGCTTCTAATTTTTCTCTAAGAAAACCAACTCACATTATTTTAGAGTAATCATCAATGAAAATTATAAAGTACATGCCTCCAAAGTAAGACCTGGTCTGAGTAGGTCCACAAAGATATGTATGAATAAGATCAAACTTGTTCCTTGCTAAAAATGCTCTTCTTGAAAAGCTCCTCATTGTTTTCTTTCCCATCACACATTCTTTGCATGTAGTGTTAGCAGGCTTCACAATTATAGGTAGGTCTTTGATGACATTAGTATTACTTACCCTTACAATGTTATCAAATTTGATATGACAAAATCTCCTATTCTAGAACCAACTATCATCAACCTTTGAAACAGAAAAACTTACTTCACTTGAGTTTAGATGAAACACATTACCTCCTGTTTGAATTCTAGTAGCAACCAGGTCTCCTTTAGCACTTCTGATTGAGAAATTTTCATCCTTGAATTCCAACTGATAACCCTTTTTCACAAACTGACCAGCACTCAACAAATTATGTCTTAAACTATCAACAAGGCATACATCATTAGTATTAGTTTTACCATCCAAAGTAATGGATCCAATCCCAACAATAGCTCTAGGAGTATTGTCACCTAGTCTAACAACTCCACCATTATACATATTCAACTTTGTAAATATATTATTATCTCCTGTCATGTGTTGTGAACAACCACTATCTATGATCCAATCAACTTTTTTGTTAACATGAGACACTAATGCTTTTTCTTCTCTTATAGTTTTATCTTCTTTGATTGCTAAAAATCCAAGTAACTCATTTATCTCATCATCACCATCAGATGCACCATCATTAGAATAATAAAATTATTTATCCTTGATGTATTTCCCATTTTAGGCTTATGCTTAGGAACTCTAGTTGGACATCTAGAAGTGAAATGACCAACCTTACTACATTTAAACCATTTTATGGGTAAATTTCCTTCAAACTTACCTTGGCCCTTTCTTTCTCTTCTTATGATCAGGGCTAAGATCTTCTCATCCACACTATTTTCAAGCCTTACAATCTCTTCCCATTCATCAACATAATCTCCTAACTCTTCGCTATATTTTCTTGATTTGCTAGTACCTACAAGATTTGGTCTTGCATCTATTTTTTTGTGCACAGTTGCCTTGAAAGTTGTCTCCACCTTAGGTAAGGCATCTTTAAGCTCCATGGTATAAAATGTAGTTATTTTGGATACTAACATTTCCCTTGTGAAACCTTTGGTCAATGGTATGATCTACTCTATGGCATGCACTTTAGTTTTGTACCCTGGTGTCAAAGATCTTAGAATCTTTGCAATGAACTCATCCTCAGTGTAGGTTCCTCCATTGTTCCTGATTCCTGTTACACATTATGTAACCCTTTGAACAAAAATCCTTACTATTTAATCTCCTTTCATCTAAAGTGTCTCCATCCTCACTCTCCAATTCTAAAGTTTGGCTCCTTTAGAGTATGTATCTCCTTCATACAGTGCTAAAAACCTTTCCCATATATCATGGGACTTGAACAGATATCTAATCTCATAGAATTCCCCATCAAATAATTCACTTATTAATGTTTCTCTTGGTATCATGTTGTATTGAAACATCTTCTTTTCTTCATCACTTGTGGCAGGGTCTTCCAACTCATCTTCAATCTTGAGTGCAACATCTTTCTTAGTCACCATCCAATAATCTAAGACCAAAAAGAACAAATGAGTCTTCATCTTGTCCTTCCATGCATCAAACTTGGGAATTTTTTTCTTGAAGTAAGACATCCTGGATCTTTTCCTCAAGTGGTCAAGCTTTCTCTTTGAGGACCAATAGCTTTGATACCGATTGTTAGAATAACAATGTCTCAAGCAACTGAGGGGGGGGGTGTTTAATCAGTTTCTAACAAACTTATTGCACTTAACACTCAATATAATCTTATGCAAAATAGAATGCAAAACCACATCACATCAATTAACACAAGTGACACCAAGATTTGTTCTCGAGGAAAACCTTGTTAAGGGAAAAACCCTAGTGGGGTTGACACCCAAAAATATCTACACTATATGAATGAAACCCTATTAGGAGTTATAGCACTATTAGGAGCTGATTAATACAATAGGTATGTCCCTCTTAAAGGAAATACCCTTTTAGGAGTCTCAACCCATGTTAGGGGTATTACAATTGGTCATAGGCCCAAATACAATCAGAAGGTTACATCCACATTCAATCCTTTACTGAATAAACTTTATTTTACCTAAATTGCCTATTAGGATAATCCAATCATTATGACCAGATGCACTACCTTCTACTTTGTTAGAAGAAAATTTTATAGCCTTCTAGCTCGCATATTACCATCACAATCCATACTAAATCTCAAGGAAGAAACCCCTCCTTATATACAAGTTACACATAATAATTCATCTAGAGTGTTGGTACCCAAAATGCAGTTTTGAGGTACCATGTAAAATTTTGATTAGGTGCTCATTTTGGCTTTGTATTGCATGCTAGTATGGGTGTATTTGAGGTCATATCTTGAGGTCTATGTGTTCATTGCTTTGAATTCATCTTATCAATTTGTTTTGAGTCCTTAGATGGCATGTTAAAATGGGTTTGCATCAGTTTGTTTCTAAGAGGTCTCTAAGTCAGAAAATGCTTGTGTAAAATTCACTGGGAAGGGTCTTTTTGAGGTTGAATAAAATGCACCCTGGAGAGTGTCATGAAAATATGAGCCTAGAGTCTTTTTGTACACTTTGAATGCTCTTTATGTGTCAGGTTTTAGGCCTTTGTGATAAGTTTTGACCCTGTTTATTCATCCCCTTCCGGAGGTGTTTTCTAGTTTCTACACTTGGCCCTTTTCCCAGTTTTGTCGGGAACCCTGTTTGACATGTTATAACTTGTACCTGGTGGATTGGTAGAAAGGTTTTAATCATTTCCCTACATTATAGATAAGTTTTACTCTACCCCTGTCAGTTTGTATCTCATGATGAATCCATCTGATGAGAAATTGAAGCTGGTTCCATTTGCAGCTTTCGTGTTTTGCACTGTTTGGTTATTCACCAGTTTTCCAGAGCCCTATTTCAACTATGAATAACTCATGCCCTATTTATCGGGTCATTAGTATGTTTGTCTCAATGTATAGTAGACATAAAATACTTCCATGCTGTAAGATTGTGGTTCTTGATGTATTCATTTGGTCAATTTGCTAGACCTTTTCTGTTTGCAAAAAGTGCAAATTGCCCAGTTATGTTTTCTACAAGTTTGTCAGAGGCCTTCTTTTCCTGCTAATAACTTTTCACAGGATGATCCTATTGTAAAAATTCTTGTTGTCCTGTATTGCTGACAAGTTGTAGTGTATCTCATTCTGATTCGAGCATCCTGCCAATCCATTCGTACACTTTTCAAGGCTAATTCCAGATGCAGTTTATTAGGTTCTGACAGTGTGTTTGCAGGAGCAGAATGAAAAGGGAAACTTCAGAGGTTAATAACTTTCACCTCGGGTATATTTAAGGGATGCCATTTTGCAGGGTGATTCTATGTATCTCAAGGTTTATGTCAGTCACGCGGTGAGATTTGCTCAGGTGTTTTGGTCAGTTTTCAAAGCCGGTTCTAGAGCCAACTTAAGTGATTTCAGACAGAGTAGAAAGGCAATGTTTTAAGTGGCTAACTTTGGTCAGTTTTATCTTGTGGCTTGGGTCTCTTTGAGATTTCTTCTTTGACATGCATATTTGTTTGTTGGAGGTGAACATGTGTGCTCAGTGACATGACCCTATGATGGGTATTAGCCAATTTTTAAGGTCGCTCCCGGATGTCAGCTAACGTTATTTGGCAATCTTTGCAAAGGATAAAAGTGAAATAAATATCCCAAACAAGATAATGCCATGATGTGTGAGAGAAAAGGAGTGTGTCACTAGTGTGAGTTATCACTAAGATTGGGTACAAGATATTTGTGTACGTAGAAATGGCTAGTGTTACTGGTGCTCATTTATCATTGTTGTTTTTTAGAGGGCAATGCATCAAGGTCGTGTCTCAAATTTTGAGAAAATCAAAGCAAAGTGATGTTGTGATGCCAAATATTGTAGAAAAATGCAAAGTATGTGGAGAAAAAGAAGATAAACAAAGGGTTGAAGGCAAGAGCCAGTTAAAAAAAAAGTGTGAATGCACAGCCAGTCACATTTTTTATCATAACTCAAAAAATACAAACTGGGTCGGGCTGAATTTTACATATGTTTGAGATGACACCGTGTACGTTATACAGAATTTTTTTTTTTATAGAAAAAACCAATTTGTAAATCAAAAGTTATGGTCCTCTGAGTACTCACAGCAATAAAAAATCAGCAATGCTTCCAAAAGTTTAATCCCACATTGCTCAAGAAATGACCATTTCAAGTGTTTAAAAGATATACCACTCACATAATGAAATGAATAAAGAGAAGAAGAATCTCAAGAGTGTGCACAACTAGTGCATTGGGATGCATGCCAGTGACCATAAAGCACTAAATTTTGCATAAAAATGTTGGCGAAAAATGCTAGTGGTTAAATCATAAAGATTTAGAGAATTGGAGAATACACTTGGGCGCGAGTTCTCCAAATGGTTAGTAGTTAGTCTCTAGTTCTCCAAATGAAAATGGTTAAGTCATAAAAATTTAGAGAATTGGAGAATGCTTAGTCTCTAGTTCTCCAAATGGTTGGCGGTTAGTGAAAATGATTCAGAGAACTAGAGAATGCTTAGTCTCTAGTTCTCCAAATGCAAATGGTTAAGTCATAAACATTCATAGAATTGGAGAATGCTTAGTCTCTAGTTCTCCAAATGGTTGGCGGTTAGTGAAAATGATTCAGAAAACTAGAGAATGCTTAGTCTCTAGTTCTCCAAATGCAAATGGTTAAGTCATAAACATTCAGAGAATTGGAGATTGCTTAGTCTCTAGTTCTCCAAATACTTGACAGTTAGTGAAAATGATTCAGAGAACTGGAGAATACACTCAGTCGCCCATTCTCCAAATGATAACCATGGTCAAAGAAATATTTAGAGACTTGGAGATACATGCCATTCGCCATTTCTCTCAATCAGTGGGTTAACCTGAGGTCAAGTCTGAGCATGCAATGAGGTGGTGACAAGTGTCAAGTCCTGGTGCCTTATGAGGTAAAAGTGCATAATATTAAAATGATATAAATTGCAAATTGAGAAAGAATTAAAAAAATGATAAAGTAGAAACTATTGAAAATATTCAAAAATTTAAAGGTCATGGCCTGTGCATGGAAAATTATCTTGGGAATTCATTTTTTGCCAGAATATATAAGTATTATATATCATCGGAAAGGTCTCGGAACAAGGATTCTAATGGTGGTGAGTATTTTCAGTTTCAGTCAAGTATGAAAGAGCAGTTTGAGTTCAAAATCCGAGGATTAGAATCAAATATCAGATAAGTTTGAAGAAATGATTGCACATATCAGATCAATTTGGGAATCAGTTGCAGGGAGATGAGAGGAATGTTGAAGATATTTTATGCAAAATGAACAACTGTCAATTCTGTAACTGATTTTGATTTTGCTATATCTCTTTTTTCTTCTCAATTGTAAATGGATGTTGAAATTTATGTTGTAGAGCAGTTTCCAGGCTTTGGGTCTTATTTTTTCTGTGTGTCTTTGTATTGTAAATGTACAGTTACAGATAAATTTGAATGAGAACAATGGGAATCCCGATTCAGTTCTTGTTTGATGTCTTTGTATGCATGATCTTAATTCTTGTGTATTGATTTGTAAGGCATGTTAGTATACTAGTTATAAGGTACCTGTGAGTTTGAATTCAAGTTTCTTTCAAGGAGAGAGTAAGTCTTGATTTCAGGTTCTGAGAATTATAGGTTTGTATATGAATTCGATGTCCAAAAATTGGAGTGAGAGAAGTGATTTGTAAGGCACTTCACTTGGTTTCTTTGAGTTTTGGATTAAGGTTTTCTGTGAATGTATGTTTGTATGACTCTGTTGCCCAATGAACAAGGCACTAGTCCTGGTTTGCTTTGCATTTTTCATCATCAACCTTTAAAATTCAATCCATCTTTAATTTCATGTTTGAGAGCATTCATGTTTATGTCTTGTGTTTCCTGAATACAAGTGTTATTAGTGATTCTTTGAAGAAATGAATCCAAGGGTTAGCCTGCCTTAGCTCAAAGCTTGAAGAGAGAAAGAGTTTATCCTTGTTGTCACGTTGGCCATTTTCCTAGTTCTTAGCAGATCATACAGATGGGATCCTGTATACGACTAGTTGAGTTGAACTCCCATGTTTTATAAGCCTGAGAACTATCCACTGATTTTCATATCTGCATAAAATGTTGTAGTGAGTAAGTGTTTATGTATGCAAATCTTATCATGTTTTAGGTGCACCCACCTAAGTGTGTGGAACTCGAAGCAGAAGGAGGATCAAATCCTCATCAATTAGTCTTTTCTTGGCCCTCAGTTTGCATGAACAAGTAGATTTGTGTTACTGGACAAAGATCCCTATGTCTGGTTTTCATATTTCTCTTCTAGAGTTTAGGGATACAAGAAAAATGGCTAACAAAT
Organism: Chamaecyparis obtusa; assembly: GCA_027943335.1. Classification (NCBI taxonomy): domain Eukaryota; kingdom Viridiplantae; phylum Streptophyta; class Pinopsida; order Cupressales; family Cupressaceae; genus Chamaecyparis; species Chamaecyparis obtusa. Next base: position 971,498 of record BSBK01000325.1, on the reverse strand, counting down.
TGGTGACTCTACTAGGGAAGAAATAAATGATAGCAAGTTAAGATGTCAAATTCCTTGCTTTGCTGAATCATCCTAGGGTCTGGTCCAGTTTGGTTATAGAGTCTAGTTCTTTTCAAAATTGTTATATTCTCTCACTGAATGAGAGTGGCGACTCTGAATCTCTGTTTGATTAGTGTTTTGTAATTTGAAGTTGTGATGTATTCTGTGATCCTGACAAATAGAAATCCTGTGAAGTTGTTTTGTGTTTGCTGATAAAGATGTTCCAGATTTGAGAGAAGGTTCTCAGCTGGTTCCAATTTTGTCCTCTGAAAAGAGGTGGTGGCTCTACAAAGATTTTAAAGGTGATTTGAGAAAGTTTCAGATCATTATTTTACACCAACAACAACACTTCCAGGTAATCTTTTATCAAAGTATAAACAGTCCCTAAATAGGTGAACCAGTCACTAAAGAAAAGGGAAATTAGTTTCAAAGTTTGTCATACTTTCTGGTTGAAGTTTCAGTTTCAAGAAATCAGAAATATGCTATGCTTATGTGAAGTTAGTGTTTGCATGAAATTGGACAAAAATATTGTCATGAGAATAAGCTTTACTATTTTGTCAGTGTGTTAGAATGGAGTTCCCAGCTTTGATAAGTCAGGATGATTCTAGATTTGAAAGTTTTCAATCAGATTTAGAGAGTTACAATGATAAACTCCATTGGATAAATAAAAAGATTCAGCATAATTGTATACTAATGTTAAGATGTGCAATAGGAGAGAGAAATGAAGAGTCTACATTGTCTTATTACAAGAAGTTTCTTATTGCATGTAGTGAGCTTCCTGTGGGTTTAGATTTTCATGAATCGCAGTATGCTGAGATGTTTCTAGAACTTTCAATGCCTGAATCAGTTAGTTGGACTGCGTCCTTAAAGGATGAAGCACTAAAAAATGTTAAGGACTGGACAGACTCTTTTATAAATGTTGAATTCAATGATGCTGAGTCTAGTTCATTTGGGGATGCTGAGTCCTATGATGGTTGTAGTGCTGGTTATTGTGCTGATGATGAAACTTATAAGTGTCAAGGAATGGAAGATAAATCTTCAGTTGATAGTGAGTTCCTTGAGCTTGTAGATTTCCCCTTTTCTCAGCATGATGTTAATGACTATTTGTTTCAGTTTAGTGATGTTTTGTGTGAACATGAAGAACATGGATATAATGCAGATGTTAGTTCCTGCAATAGTTACTTCACACAAGGTAATGTGAGACAAATAAATTCAGTCCCGGCTTCAGATGGAGAAGAGATTTGCAGCATCAGTAGTGAGAATGAAGAAGTGAAATGTGATGTTCAGTGCTTTCTGAGTTGTGAGCAGATTTCAAGTCTCTTGGACACTGATTTTCAGAGGTATGGTACTAAGTTTGTTTCCAGAATTCCATGCCCGGTAAATATAAGTTTTGATGAAAGTGATTTGGATGATGGCATGATGAGTGAAACATATCTTGATGTCTCTTCTCCTATTTTAAATCAGCAAGATTCAAGTGCATTTCATTGTCATGGTTTTGGTAATGTCATTTTTGATGAATACAATGATGAGTGTGCTAGTGCATGTCCAGATTTGCATGAGTTTTCTAACTGTGGCTCTTGTGTACATTTTGATGCTGAAAAAAGTGGTAAATCTGAAAGTGTATTCTCAGATTTTCTAGTGCCTAATGAGTTACTCACCGATGGAGTTTGTTCCCTTCCAAATGATGCTGATATAATTTGTGATCAGCAAAATGTTCCCAGATTTATGCAATCAGAATTTTGTTCTGAAAAGTGTTATGTTGGTTTGCAAAGTGATGAGATAGAAATGTTGTATTCTCTCTTGCAAACTAATGATCAGAATGATGGTGTTCTCAGTCATGATACTGATTTGGAATGCTCCAATTTTCAACATGACAGTCAAAATAAAGAGGGTGATGTTCTAGTGTCACAAAATGATCAGTGCCCATGGTGTCCTGATAGCTTTCCTTTGCCGGATAATGGTGAGTGTATTGATCACTTTTCTTGTATTATGCTGAAAGTGAATCATGATGTTTCTAACCGGCTGGATGAAACATATGATCTCAGTCTGCCTCCATTTTATGGAGATGAGAATTATTTATTTGATCAGGGTAAGGACTGATTTTAGTTTCAGGGCTTTGAGCCTTTGTAAATAAGCTTCAAGTTTGTACATTTGTAGTTGCTTTCCTTTTAGCAGTAGTGTAGTTTCTTTCAATAAAGGAGCCTCAGAACCAAATAATGGATTGGAGGAATAAGAAGATGAAGTTGTTTTTGGAGTGATAAGGAGAAGCTAGTTTTTGGGGTGGTCTGCTCTTCTAAGAGATTCTGAGATTCTTGTGCTGATCTTGTGCTCAACCATCCCCAGACAGAGCCAATGTTGGTACTCGAAATGCAGTTTTGAGGTACCATGTAAAATTTGATTAGGTGCTCATTTTGGCTTTGTATTGCATGCTAGTATGGGCGTATTTGAGGTCTATGTGTTCATTGCTTTGCATTCATCCTATCGAGTTTTTTTGAGTCCTTAGATGGCATGTTCAAATGGGTTTGCATCAGTTTGTTTCTAAGAGGTCTCTAAGTCAGAAAATGCTCAAGTGTAAAATTCACTGGGAAGGGTCTTTTTGAGGTTGAATAAAATGCACCCTGGAGAGTGTCATGAAAATATGAGCCTAGCATCTTGTTGTACACTTTTCATGCTCTTTATGTGTCAGGTTTTAGGCCTCTATGATAAGTTTTGACCCTATTTATTCATCCCCTTCCGGAGGTGTTTTCTAGTTTCTACACTTGGCCCTTTTCCCAGTTTTGTTGGGAACCCTATTTGACATGTTATAACTTGTACCCGGTGGATTGGTAGAAAGGTTTTAATAATTTCCCTACATTATAGATAAGTTTTACTCTACCCCTGTCAATTTTTAGCTCGTGATGAATCCATCTGATGAGAAATTGAAGCTGGTTCCATTTGCAGCTTTCGTGTTTTGTACTGTTTGGTTATTCACCAATTCTCCAGAGCCCTATTTCGACTATGAATAACTCATGCCCTATTGGTCAGGTCATCAGTATGTTTGTCTCAATGTATAGTAGACATAAAATACTTTCATGCTGTAAGATTGTGGCTCTTGATGTATTCATTTGGTCAATTTGCCAGACCTTTTCTATTTGCAAAAAGTGCAAATTGCCCAGTTATGTTTTCTGTAAGTTTGTCAGAGGCCTCCTTTTCCTGCTAATAACTTTTCACAGGATGATTCTATTGTCAAAATTCTTTTTGTCCTGTATTGCTAACAAGTTGTACTGTATCTCATTCTGATTCAAGCATCCTGCCAATCCATTCGTGCACTTTTCAAGGCTAATTCCAGATGCAGTTTATCAGGTTCTGACAGTGTGTTTGCAAGAGTAGAATGAAAAGGGAAACTTCAGAGGTTAATAAATTTCACCTCAGGTATAGTCAAGGGATGCCATTTTGCAAGGTGATTCTATGTATCTCAAGGTTTATGTTAGTCACGCGGTGAGATTTGTTCAGGTGATTTGGTCAATTTTCAAAGCCAGTTCTAGAGCCAACTTAAGTGATTTTAGATAGAGCAGAAAGGAAATGTTTTAAGTGGCTAACTTTGGTCAGTTTTATCTTGTGGCTTGGGTCTCTTTGAGATTTCTTCTTTGACATGCATATTTGTTTGTTGGAGGTGAACATGTGTGCTCAGTGACATGACCCTATGATGGCTATTGGCCAGTTTTTAAGGCCGCTCCCGGATGTCAGCTAACGTTATTTGGCAATCTTTGCAAAGGATAAAAGTGAAATAAATAGCCCAAACAAGATAATGCCATGATGTGAGAGAGAAAAGGAGTGTGTCACTAGTGTGAGTTATCACTAAGATTGGGTACAAGATATTTGTGTACATAGAAATGGCTAGTGTTACTGGTGCTCATTTATCATTGTTGTTTTTTAGAGGGCAATGCATCAAGGTCGTGCCTCAAATTTTGAGAAAATCAAAGCAAAGTGATGTTGTGATGCCAAATATCATAGAAAAATGCAAAGCATGTGGAGAAAAAGAAGATAAACAAAGGGTTGAAGGCAAGAGCCAGTTCAAAAAAAAGTGTGAATGCACAACCAGTCACATTTTTTTATCGTAACTCAAAAAATAAAAACTGGGTCGGGCTGAATTTTACATATGTTTGAGATGACAATGTGTGTATTGTACAAAAAGTTTTTTAGAAAAACTTAGTTTGTAAATCAAAAGTTATGGTCCTCTGAGTACTCGCAGAAATAAAAAATCAGCAATGCTTCCAAAAGTTTAATCCCACATTGCTGAAGAAATGACCATTTCAAGTGTTTAAAAGATATACCACTCACATAATGAAATGAATAAAAAGAAGAAGGCTCTCAAGAGGGTGCACAAATAGTGCATTGGGATGCATGCCAGTGACCATAAAGCACTAAATTTTGCATAAAAATGCCGGCGAAAAATGCTAGTGGTTAAATCATAAACATTTAGAGAATTGGAGAATACACTTGGTCGTGAGTTCTCCAAATGGTTGGTAGTTAGTCTCTAGTTCTCCAAATACAAATGGTTAAGTCATAAACATTCAGAGAATTGGAGAATGCTTAGTCTCTAGTTCTCCAAATGGTTGGCGGTTAGTGAAAATGATTCAGAGAACTAGAGAATGCTTAGTCTCTAGTTCTCCAAATGCAAATGGTTAAGTCATAAACATTCAGAGAATTGGAGATTGCTTAGTCTCTAGTTCTCCAAATGGTTGGTGGTTAGTGAAAATGATTCAGAGAACTAGAGAATGCTTAGTCTCCAGTTCTCCAAATGCAAATGATTAAGTCATAAACATTCAGAGAATTGGAGATTGCTTAGTCTCTAGTTCTCCAAATACTTGACAGTTAGTGAAAATGATTCAAAGAACTAGAGAATACATTCAGTCGCCCATTCTCCAAATGATAACCATGGTCAAAGAAAGATTTAGAGACTTGGAGATACATGCCATTCACCATTTCTCTCAATCAGTGGGTTAACCTGAGGTCAAGTCTGAGCATGCAATGAGGTGGTGACAAGTGTCAAGTTCTGGTGCCTTATGAGGTAAAAGTGCATAATATTAAAATGATATAAATTGCAAATTGAGAAAGAATTAAAAAAATGATAAAGTAGAAACTATTGAAAATATTCAAAAATTTAAAGGTCATGGCCTGTGCATGGAAAATTATCCTGGGAATTCATTTTTTGCCAGAATATATAAGTATTATATATCATCAGAAAGGTCTCGGAACAAGGATTCTAATGGTGGTGAGTATTTTTAGTTTCAGTCAAGTATGCAAGAGCAGTTTGAGTTCAAAATCCAAGGATCAGAATCAGATATCAGATAAGTTTGAAGAAATGATTGCACATATCAGATCAGTTTGGGAATCAATTGCAGGGAGATGAGAGGAATGTTGAAGATATTTTATGCAAAATGAAGAGCTGTCAGTTCTATAACTGATTTTGATTTTGCTATATCTCTTTTTTCTTCTCAATTGTAAATGGATGTTGAAATTTATGCTGTAGAGCAGCTTCCAGGCTTTGGGTCTTATTTTTTCTGTGTGTCTTTGTATTGTAAATGTATAGTTACATATAAATTTTAATGAGAACAATGGGAATCCCGATTCAGTTCTTGTTTGATGTCTTTGTATGCATGATCTTAATTCTTGTGTATTGATTTGTAAGGCATGTCAGTATACCAGTTATAAGGTACCTATGAGTTTGAATTCAAGTTTCTTTCAAGGAGAGAGTAAGTCTTGATTTTAAGTTCTTAGAATTATAGGTTTGTACATGAATTCGATGTCCAGGAATTGGTGTGAGAGAAGTGATTTGTAAGGCACTTCACTTGGTTTCTTTGAGTTTGGGATTAAGGTTTTCTGTGAATGTATGTTTGTATGACTCTATTGCCCAATGAACAAGGCACTAGTCTTGGTTTGCTTTGCAGTTTTCATCATCAAGCTTTAAAATTCAATCCATCTTTAATTTCATGTTTGAGAGCATTCATGTTTATGTCTTGTGTTTCCTGGATACAAGTGTTATTAGTGATTCTTTGAAGAAATGAATCCAAGGGTTAGCCTGCCTTAGCTCAAAGCTTGAAGAGAGAAAGAGTTTATCCTTGTTGTCACGTTGGCCATTTTCCTAGTTCTTAGCAGATCATACAGATGGGATCCTGTATACGACTAGTTGAGTTGAACTCCCATGTTTTATAAGCCTGAGAACTATCCATTGATTTTCATATCTGCATAAAAGGTTGTAGTGAGTAAGTGTTTATGTATGCAAATCTTATCATGTTTTAGGTGCGCCCGCCTAAGTGTGTGGAACTCGAAGCAGAAGGAGGATCAAATCCTCATCAATTAATCTTTTCTTGCCCCTCAGTTTGCATGAACAAGTAGATTTGTGTTACTGGACAAAGATCCCTATGTCTGGTTTTCATATTTCTCTTCTAGAGTTTAGGGATACAAGAAAAATGGCTAACATAAAGGTTGACCATTATAGGGCCTCATTACATAAAAAATAATTACATTATCCAAAGTGATGACACACAAGTCATCCCTAATCATGTTATCATCCCTAATCATGTTACAATAATAATAATTCACCCAATGCTGGCTCCATCAGTAACTCAATCATAAATCAATCATTTACACATTACTCTTCTTGGTCGGCTCCCAAATACTTCCACACTAGAAAATACATCATATATGACATCATCATTCACATAAATACTATAATCACAATGTATCTTCTTGATGATGTCTTCTGACATTTCCTAAGCATGCATACTGAAATTCATCATCACATAATAGTTATGTTCCAAATAGTGCAACTAGGTCTATGGAAAATCTCAGTCTTTGTTCCTACACCTAGTCTTTACTAAAAAAATCATATCTCTATCTAATGACCATATAAATTTTTTTGGTCATAGACCTAAGCTTTAGATACATCGTAAAATATATATGTAAGCTTGCAAGAGCTAATTAATCATACAACATCTGTACCACTCTCTACAATCTACCTGTCTATATTGTCCAATAATTTCTAGTCTCCACAATTGAATATATGTTGACATCAATGATAAAACTATTGAATGAAAAAAATTCCAACACATACCCTTTGCAAACTAGCCTTGCCTTATTTTCAATTACTTCACCTTTTTCATTTACCTTATTCCTGAATACCCATTTAGTACCTATAATATTATTGTTAGTAGGTCAGGGCACTAAAGTCCATGTATTATTTTTCTCTATTTTCTCTAATTCCTCTTTCATAGCCTTAACCTAATAATTATCTTCCAAATAATATTTAACATATTTAGGTTCTAATTCATATAGTAAAAAATTACTTTCCCTTACCTTACTCCTTGTCATCTCTCCAACATTTTTATCTCCAATAATTTAATCTTGAGAATGATTAAGTTTCACATACCTTGGGAGTATTAGTTCTTCTCTTAGGTTACCTTCATCATCATTTAGTGGTTGTGGATCATTCAACACTTCATTTATTTGTGGTACTGTGACACTAGGAGTATGACCATACCACAACTCATTAGGTGTTTTGTTTGTACCTTTCTTAAGTTGTATTGAGTTCAAAGTATAGACAACAATACTTACAACTTCACTCCAAAAGGTTTGAGCCTCTCCTTTTTGTATCAAAAGTGTTCTTACATAATCAATTATGGATTTGTTCCTTCTTTCAGTAATTCCATTTTGCTAGGGTGTCCTTAGTGCTGACATTTGTCTCTTGATACCATTTTCATCACAAAATGTTGTGAGCTCTTGTGAGGTAAATTCACATCTTCTGTTAGATTTGAGACACTTAAATGTTTTACCTATTTCTTTTTTAACTCTTTCTTTATACACCTTAAACATGTAAAATGCATCAGATTTATCCTTAAAAAATATAATAAACATCATTCTGGAGTAATCATAAACAAGAAAGATAAAGTACTTATCTCCATAGTAGCTCTGAGTTCTCATCAGTCCACACAAATCAGTGTTTACAAGGTCAAAAATGTTATGTGATGAATAGACTTTACTAGTAAAGCTAGACCTAGTCAACTTTCCAAAATGACACTCCTTACACATAACATTATTAGGTTTATCTAAAGTAGGCATGCCTCTAAAACTTATTTTCTTACTGACCTTTACCAGAGTATCAAAGTTAATGTTCAGGTTTAGAATTGTCAACCTAACTCGGGCATTAGGTCTACGTGACAATTCTATCCTTACAATGGAAACCTCCTCAAGCTTTGGGTGGACTCTGAATAAGGAGGAATCTCTAGATTCTAGGCTAGTTCCTATTAAATATAGAATATCACTTCCTGATCTGTAACTTGTTGGGAAAAGGGAAAAGAAAAATTCTAACTGAAAATAGATTAGGGTGATACACCAAGAAATGTTTCAAAATTTGTAGAAAAGATAAATCATTAATCCTAACTCATAAATGAAGATCTTGACACTCCAAATCTTTGCTCAACATATAGGTTAACAAAACTTACTATCAGGGTTAGACCACGAATAGCTCAAAGTGTCAACAGACATACATTTCTCATACAAGGCTTTTAAGAAATTGATTACCTTAAGAAGGAACATAAATCTACTCACTTCCTTTAGAAAATAATGAATTTAGCACTTGTTAGAAAAAATGAAGACAAGATCCTATATCAAAACTATAAGAATTTGCAAATAGCAAATATTGAATGAAGATCAAGAGGTTGAAGAAAAGCACAAGAGAGAGAAAATATGAATGCAATGATGGATTGGATAGATCTAATGAATTAATGATATTCACCAATTGATGTGAGTGAAATGATTACATAATAGGCCTCCTTATATAGGAAAGACAATATGAGAGAATGATAAGGAGTTGATAAACTATCACCTATGCTAGGTGTAATCACATGTCCACCAAATGTGGATCATCCTCCATTATGCAATGAATTATGTGCATTGGATTAGGATGATAATGTGATAAGAGCACAAAAGGTGGATCTCACACACAACAAGGTATGTGAAGACAACTATCACACCAAAAGTGGAATTTCTCCTACACCATGTGCTTAATAGATGTGCACACTCCTAGGTGTCTCAATCACAACTTACTATGTAATGCATTAACCTAAGTAAGATTAATTAAAGTGTAATTAGGAATAATTAATTACACCAACAAAAAAAACTCCACAAATATGAATAAAAAATCTCTGGTTCATTCCCTCCAAAATTTGACAAAAGTGATTACAAAAAATGGCTTCCAAAACATGTAGGAACAACAAGTTCTCTATATGCCCTCTCTCCAAAATCTGCAACCCTTTAATAGATCATCCAAAATCAATTTTTATATCTTTCCCAAGCTTCAAATCCCAAAATCTAAATCCCAAAAATTGCCCTAAAAATGGCCAAAAACATGCCAATAATTAAGCCTCTAAAAACTTGACTCTAAGTGCCTCTTAAATATTGGCTTATACTAAGGACTTAATCCTTTTACAATTCCTTACCAATATTTAAAATATACTTAATATTAGATAAAAGTTAATATCAAATAATCTAACTATTCAACTCCTAACCTAGATAAAAAACTCTAAGTGTGAAACATGCAAAGTGGTGAAAGTCGACATGACTATTCAATCCTCTTGCAATCTAATACAAAATTTGAGGAGATAAAAGTTTGAGGTGGCACTATATAGTTTTTGAAACTCTACAGGAATGTGACATCTACATTAATGGCATTGAATTCTGCTCTTCTTGTGGACTCCAAATTTGTTATGTTCATTTTGTTCTCGACACTTGTGCTTATTTCATTCTTCGTAGAAAAGAATTAGGGAAGATGGAAGCCTAACTCTAAGAAAGGTTTTGAAACTCTATGATGAAGCTCAGTTTGACTGTGAATGAAGCTCTCTGTTGAACTCGAGCTTACTGCTACTCTGGAGATCACTGCTATTCATCATTGATGTGCATTTCAAATAGAGAACTCAACATTTGGAAAACTCAGGTTTACTGAGCATAGACTATAACCTTCATCTGACTTTGACAGGAAATTGTAAGTTATCTTCAAGCTCGGTTTGTCTCTTGGAGATTTATTTTTTGGTAATGAATACAATGAAATTGTATCATCACTTCTACATAAGTTGCGGCCTCTCATCTTTTGAACTATTCCCTCACTGGTGTTATTTGAAGTATGACTGTTGTTTGATATTACAGGGCTCGAGTTCTCTTTGATGATCTAGTGAGTGGTTTTGTACCCATTTGAAAAGTGACTGATAAATGCTTTCTTTGAACTGTAACTTATCTTTGATTTTAGTTCTCCTTTTTAACTTGTCACATGTAAACTTATAGCTCTTGAATTTGCTATTTTTTTTATTTCCATTAGTCATGGCATGTGACTATCATAAGTCTCGGTATGGATATTTATATGCTTTTTTTTATCACTGTGATTGTGACTTCATTCTTTTGAAGCTCTTCTAAGTCACATTTCATGTGACTATATATTCTTTTGGTCTCCTCTTTTGTTTACAGCTTCAAATACACATACCATGATCCATGACCTTTGTTGTTTTATTCCCTTTTATTTTATTTATGGGTTCAGAGCCGTGAGCTTCAAACCTTGTCTTACTAATAGTCATGGCTTGTGTTTGGTGTAGCTTTCTCTTAACTGGATATAAAGTTTTGACTGTAGTTATGATATCAGGCTCTTGAGTATTTAATAAAGAAATCAAACCCTACATACCATTTGATGAAGCTTGATTCCAGTATGTAGCTTGTGGTCTTGAGTGTAGTTGACTACTTTCCTTTCAGTCTGTGATTTAATTCTATAAATCATTACTTGTAACTGAAGCTCGACTTCACTTGTGACCAAGAATGAACTCGGCTTTGACTCACTATCAATGCATACATTGAAAATTGACCATTTTGAACACTTATGCTTGTCTTGACTTTGCTCTAGCCTTTTACTGGTAAACATTTTAGACTTTCTACAGATGTAACATGAAGCTTGTTTGAACATTTTGTTCACACATTCCACACTTACATGGACATTTCAAATTTATTGTCAACAATGGGCTTACTAAATTTAGTCTCTTTTCTTCAGCATATAACTGTGACAACATATAATGAAACCAAAATTCATAAACACTTTGACTGGAAATTTGGACATGATAGATAATTTCTCTTCTTTGATTAGCTTCTAAAAACACTCTGTATAAAATAGTCATTTACTAGAACTTGATTTAAACATGTTTTCTATAGTTTGTACATAAACTGTGACTATAGCATATAGCATCCAAACTATTTCATTCTGCTGACATGAATAAATTTGTGTAATATCGACAGTGAATTTGATGAACTCATGAACTTGTTCTGACAGAGCAATGAAACTGAGCAATTTGAAACTAGTTCAAGCTGAAACTACAAAACCCTATTGAGATGAATGAAAATCCATTAGCATTACACTACATGAACTCTTTTCTAGTTATTTCATCAAAGTTGTGAGTTTGCTACTGAAAGATGTGATATATCTATACAATTTTGTTATGACATCTTTCAGTCATAAGCTTCACAAACTTTGGGAGCTGACTAAAATGACTGAAAGGCATCAAGGAATAAAAGTCACTATGCCCATAACAGATAAGTACTTTAATATTTCTTCACTGATAGGTGTGCATTTTCTTGTACTTTCTATTTTCACTATTACTCTACAGCTTGAATTCCACTTGATTTGTACCTCTGATATTCGAACTGTAGGAATAACATGTTATACACTTTTGTTCAATAGCATAAATTTTCATTTTTGCATCCTAGTTTTTAGCATCATAACTCCTGCAGCATGTCCACTGTTAACAACTCTCTTTGATGCTGAATCTGCACTTAAAATATGAGAAGAACAATAAGATGAAAATGTTTGTTCATTGTTAATGAAGTTCTAGCACGGACTCATGACACTCAAAAACACCATAATGATACTTAGTTAGGTTCAAATAGGGGTTTGTGACACTCACTAAAAATAAACTGTAAACATTTTATAACTTTATGGCTCAATCTTGAAGCACTCTTTCTATAATCAGCAACAATAATGACATTACTTGAAAATGTACCTTTAAAACAACAAGGACATATTATAGCTGCATTTTGTAACTTGAACTTTGAATATTGGGAACACCTGACACTTCTTGTAGCATCTTAATCATGGAAATTTAGCTTGATCTGCATCTTTGACAATGACTGAATGTGAAAACCAGTCAACTATTTTTTTCAAAATAATTTGTTAAGCTCTCAAATAACATCATTATGAAATTATTAGATTAGTGAACATAATAAACTTGTAAATTTACTTTCAAACCATTATGTTCACTAATCTAGCCATGAACTGCATTATCCAAAAAAGGTTTCTCAGTTTGGAACATACCAAGTCCCTTTAATTCAGACACCTGGTTAATAAAAGGACAACATAGACCACAATGATCATAAATAGTAAAAGGTTTCATGTCAGAAACAAGTCCCTTTAATACTACCTTGCAGTGAGTGTTAGTGTACATTTCCTTATTGCTTTTAGTTTTCCAGATTGATATGTAGTATTTCAAACTTGATTGCTACAGTATGTTATTTTTTTCTCATGTATTTCTTAGATCAAACATGATCTAACCATATTTTCTCTCTTATGTAGATATGAACCCTAAAGACCTAAATGAAGATGAAGACCTGGACTTTGAAGACCTTAGAACCTGAGACCTAGTAGACAACCAGCTGACAAAAAACCAATACAGAGGCAATGCATGGGACCCCTATTACATACTTCAATCTTTCTTTCAATTCTGCAATTGTACTCTACTTATTGATATGAAATATGAAATAAGAAAGGACATTTGTATACTAAATTTAGTTTGAATGCACAATGTAATGATCATTCATGAATTTTGAAATTTTTGGAATAGTGATCAATACTTAGAGTACAATGATGACATCTAGAATGAATGCAATAATGACATGTAAACTAACAAAACCTACAAGGTAGTGTTAATTAGACCAACAAATGCAACCTTTTCCTATTTATGCTTATTGTATTGTATACTATATTTTTGAGTAACAATTTTGGCAACTTCTGCTGGATGTCTGCTTGCTAGACATGACCTGTAAACTTATCATAGGGGAACAAAAATTAGGAAAAACTAAAACCATGAATGCAACCATTATTCAAATGAAAATGCACCTAAACTAGACTCAATGCAACCTAGAGACCTAGTGGTTTGGACAACACTATTGAACTTGAAAAACTAAACCTAACCTAACCCTCAAAGAAAAGCTTGAGGTTTATTCTATTAACTAGAATCTGCAAATCTTCCCCCTTAGTTGTGGAAAACTAAAAAACATTGTTCTCCTTACAGGCTATTATAACAAAAGGGCTTGACCAAAAAATATCAATTTATCATGCTGCCCTGACCTACTCTTTAGTACATCCCACTTGAGTACTAGATTACCTTCTTTGAATTGTCTGAACTTAGCTTTCCTGTCAAAAGATCTCTTAGTTTGTGCTTGTTTTAGTTCCATTGTTTCCAATGCCTTTCTCCTTTCCTCTTCAAGCTATAATAAATCAACATACCTTAGTTTAAGGGGATCCTCTTCTCCAAATAGTAACATTTGATCAGCCAGCTACAAGGCTGGAAATTCAGTAGAAATGGCCAATCTGACCTCTTTATCATAAACTAGGACATAAGGGGAATTCCCAATTACTTGTTTAGGTGTAATCCTATCCAGCCATAAGGCTACCTTTAATTTAGAATGCCAATCTCTCTTATTCTCCTACAAAGTCTTTTTGATAATTCTAATTAGATTTTTATTAGTAGACTCTGCAAGACCATTACCTTGAGGATAATAGTTAGAAGAAGTATTTAAATCAATACCATTCTTCACAGCCCATTCTATAATAGCTAAACCAATAAAAGCCATAGCATTATGAGAGATAATTGATTGAGGGACTCCAAACCTGGTCACAATATCTTCATAAAACTTTAACACAGTAGGTCTAGTAGCCTCTTTCAGTGCAATAGTTTCAGTCCATCTCATGAAATAATTAGTAGTAGTCAAAATCCATTTATGACCTACACTAGAATTAGGATTAATAGGACCAATAAAGTCCATTCCCCACTTAGAAAATGGCTGATCAACCACAATTGGCTTTACTGGAAGTGCTGCCAGCCTTTGTTTACTTGCAAAAATTGCACATTTATGACATTTTCTGGCCCAAACATTAGCATCCTTAAATAAATCAGGCCAATAATAGCCTACCCTAAGTATTTTCTAGGCTGTAGTTTTAGGATTGAAATGTCCTCCATGAGATCCATCATGGAATTCAGATAAAATTCTGGTTTGATCAAGTGAATCAATACATTTAAGGAACATTCTAGAATAGTCCTTCCTATAAAGTATACCATCAATAATAACATAGGGAATAGATTGTAACCTGTAGTATCTCCTCTTTTCCTTATCAAGATTGTTTGGGCATTGTCCACTTTATAAGAATCTGGTCATATCTGATAACCAAGTTGTAGGATCAATGAATAATACAACATCACCTTGTAAATTTTTAGATTCTTCAGTAGCTTTAGCCTATTCTTCCTCTTCTTCCATTTGAGCACAAAGGCCTTTGCCTCTGATCAGCTTAGTTACATGAATCTGTACATCATACTCCATAACTCTTGTTATCCAACCATCCCTCTTTTCATTAAGATCTTTGTTCAACAAAAACTCTTTAATACTAGAATGAGAAACCATTAGATGTACTCTATTTTTGGCAATTAAATGTTTAAACTTCTTCAAGCTTTAATAACAGCTAGCCCATGCTTTTCAACAAAATTGTACCTTTTTTCATAGTCATCCATACCTTTGCTGAAAAAAGCAACTGGTTGCTCTCATTTTTCATCATTCTTTTGAACCAGCATTGTTGAAATAGTATCAGAACCACCATAAGCATATAGAATAAAATCTTTAGTAAAATCATAATTAACAAGAGTAGGGGCTAAAGAAAAAGCCTTTTTTAACAACTCAAAATTCTTTTTTCCTTCATCAATCCAACTGAAAGGAACGTCTCTCTTAACCATAGTAGTCAGTGGTTTTAATAGGTTTGCAATATCAGGGATAAACCTTCTTACACAATTTATTCTACCAATAAAACTATGTAATCCTTTCTTGTGTTTAGGCAATGAAAGCTCCAGAATTGCATGAATTCTCTCATGATCTATTGTTGTTCTTTCCTTAGACACCTGGTATCCTAGGAGTTTGCCTTCATGAACTACAAATATAGATTTCTTAGGATTTATAGAAACCCCAAATTCTCTACATCGTTGGAAAATCTGTCTCAAATGATCAATGTGTTGATTTGCAACCTTGCTATAAATTGTCATATCATCTAGGTACACTAGAACAAACTTATACATTAAGTTCTTGAAAGCCATGTCCATTGCTTTCTAAAAAGTGGTCCCAGCATTTGATAACCCAAATGGCATTCTTCTGTAAGCCATGGTACCCCATTTAGTCATAAAGGCTATTTTAAACTAATCAGATTCTTTGACTAAAATCTGGTTGTAACCAGAATATCCATCTAGGAGTGAAAACCTCTCAGAACTAGAAACATATTGTAAGATCTGTTCCATGGAAGGAAGAGGGTATCTATCCTTTAGAGATGCCCTATTAAGGTCTCTAAAGTTTACACAAAGTCTTATCTCTCCATTCTTCTTCCTTACTGGAACTAAGTTAGAAACTCAAGATGTGTGCTTAATAGGAAATATAATACCACCATCTAGGAGTTTTCTCAGATCTTTTAACATTAATGGCTCTAACTTGGGGTTTATAGGCCTTTGTCTTTGTCTAATTAGCCTAGCATTAGGCTCTAATTCTATAGTATGCTTGGTTAATTGGGGATCAAATCCCTTTAGATCAGAGTAGTCCCATGCAAAAACATCATTATATTCTCTAAAAAGATTAATAAAAAACTCTTTTTCTTCAGGAGAATTAATTTTCCCAACCTTCAACCACTTGTCTCTAAAAATTTCCACTTCTTCATAATGATCTTCTTTAATCAGCAAGCTGGTTT
The DNA here is from genome assembly GCA_027943335.1 of Chamaecyparis obtusa. NCBI lineage: Eukaryota > Viridiplantae > Streptophyta > Pinopsida > Cupressales > Cupressaceae > Chamaecyparis > Chamaecyparis obtusa. Next base: position 955,396 of record BSBK01000325.1, on the reverse strand, counting down.
TACCCTTCCTAAACTAATCATCAGAGTTGAAAGTTGATTCCAAGTTGACTAATCCCTTTGGAAGCTTGTTGGTTTTCAACTGAATAATCTGGTCTTCCATTTGTTGAATGTTTTTGTTACTTCTAGAAGCTGAAAAACCATCTATTTCTGTCAAAAAACTTAAGATATGTTCATCACTATTGAACACTTTCCAATAAGTGTCATTATCTGGAATGGATGGCCTAACAATTATCTTAATATGTGACTAGTCTGAAATCAGTCCTTTATTTTCTATTATTGTAACATGAGCACCAATATCGGCAAACCTACCAGCATGCAGATTTTCTCTTCTAGGAATTGAAATCAGGTTGAAAGCATCAAATTCATCTAGAATGTTAGAAACTCTAGATTTATACATCTTAAGTAGATCATTTTAAAAAGTATTGATACCTCTCACCTACTTAACAATAAGCTTGCTATCACCAAATGCTCTCAAACCCTTAATACCTCTCAATCTTGCCCACTCTAATCCATGAATCAAACTCTTATATTTAGCCACATTGTTAGAAAAAGGAAAGGACAACTTAAATGCAGCATAAAATCTATCACCATTAGGTGATACCAACATAACCCCTACACCAACTCCATCCTTATTCCTTGACCCATTGAAATACAAATCCCAAAGCTAGTTAGATACATCAAATTCAGATTCTAGATCTTTAATCAAATTAGGTACTACTAAATTAGATTCTAAAATCATGTAATTTCCAAAACTAGCATCAAACATATCATCATTATGTTCATTCTTAGTAGCCCATTCATTTAGAACAATATCTAGATATGCTTCAGTTTGGGTATTATAACCTGAATAATCAGGTATTTCATCTTGATCCATGATCACACAACTTGCATTAATAGGACTTGGATTATAGGGCTCTATGTGGTTTTTGGCCAACAATTCTGATTTTATGGTTACCTTAGTACCATATCTAGTTCTAAAGTACAAATGTGACCAATCTGATGAAAAATAGCCATTTATTTTGGTTGTGAAGTCTCTGGATAGACACATAGCAAAATATGTTGGTAAATTAATAACATATATATCTTGTGGTATTGAAAAATTTGGGCAGGAGTGTAAGGTCAAACTTGCATTTTTAATGACTCCTAAGGTTTTAAATGAAGTTCTATCAAGCTGGACTATAACGTTCTCAAGAGGTTCATATTTCAAATTTAGCAAATCTACTATCTTTTTAGGCATGACAATGCTGGTTGCACCACTATCAACCATATAGTTATGAACTAATTTGTTTCCAATAATCAATGAGACATAAAAAGGAGGAGACTTTTCATTTTTAAGTTTCTTACCTTCCTTTTTAGATGTCTTTTGTACATTTGACAGTATCTTGTCAACATTTACTGCTGGTTTTTAATATTTGCAGCCTTCTTGACTTCTGGTACTGCTAGTTGCCAAACTTTAGCAGGATTTTTCTCTTCTCTTGGTGCCTTTTCTTGAACCTTAAGAGGCTTAGAATTAGTCATGACCATACTAGGTGGTTGTTGTACTATTTTCTATGAATTAACTGCCAGCTTGGAAACCTCTTCTTTTACAATCTCAATCTATCCTGGAATACATAAAGTTTCCCATGCAAAAAAAGTAACATTTGTTTTTTTCATTGTATCAACAATATTGAATGGAACAATAAACTGTACCATATGTGAAGACCTAGGAGAGCTCTGATCAACATTCCTTTGACTTTAATCTTTATTAGTGGACTGGTGGACTCTTTAAAATAGAAACTGGTGGAGAAGAAACATTACCAGTAGATTGATCTGCTTCAAGGGCTCTCTTTTTTGCTCTAGTATTTGCTGCAATTGATGAATCTTCATTAAGACCACAAAACTCTTCTTCTTGCCAATTTAGGAATCTGGTATCTGTAGCACTTTGATCTGGTTGATTTTGTACTTCTTCAATAGACACATTCTACTGTGAATTCATTTCATTTTGTACCATAAGAGCTTGGTTAAGAATTCCATTAGAACATGTAGACTGATCATGTGGCTCATTGCATGGAAACCACCAGTCAGTAGCAATATTGTTCTGAGTAGGAACAATATCCCTAATAGTATTAAGAGGTGTTGGATTGTACTATCTATTTAGCCTCATATTCCAATTCTACCTATTTGCATTAGTATTTCCTTGAAATTGCTGCCTATTGGCCTAAAAATTAGGCTGATTAGGATATTGAGAAGAAGAACCAGCAAACTAATTTTGAATAGCAGGGTTTGTCTGAGCTTGATTCCTCTTAAGGGCCACTAAATCATTACCAAAAGATTGCAGCAAACTTTCAATTTTTTACTGACTGTCCTTAATAGTCTATAATTCATTCAGAGGAGCTGTAGGAGCTATTTCTGAGGGTTTATAAGATGGGACAACAGATAATGCTGGAACTACCAATGGCATATTAGACTGTATATTAGGAAAGAAGGCATAGGAGGTCTAGGAGCTATCTTTCCTGCTGGATAAGACTATTTTATGCCCTTATAGTAGTATCAAAAGCTTGGGGTAAAGTATTACCCACCATAGATTAAATCATTACAAAGATATCACTATTCAAGCTCTTCAAATAATATAAAAATGCATATTCAATGGAAGGTCTTACTGTAACAGGAATCTGATTCCAAGTTTTCTGAAAATGAAGATTAAAGTCACCCATTTCTTCTTATGGAGCTCTCTTGATAGTAGTTAATTGCTCCACCAAAGACAGGTTATCAGATTTGTCCTCAAAAAATTTAGACAACCTTTCTCCTAAGGTATCCCAAGTAGCAATAGAGTCCACCGAGAGAGTTCTAAACCAATCAAGGGCTTTACCCTTGAGTGATACAATGAACAGCTTCAATGCTACATCTTCTTCTATAACATGATGAACATTGCAAAGAGTTGTAATATCTCTAATGTGTTCAATAGCTATTATTGGTCCTTCTCCAATGAATGTTGACAATTCTTTAAGAGCAGCCAATGGAACATTATTAAGATTTGCAATCCTCAAAGGACTGCCTTGATTAAATGTAACAAATTGTAGATTCCTAGCCATTTCTTGACGTGGAGGAGCTTGCTACTAAATAGCCGGTGTAACAAAAGGCTAGGCAAGCTGAACTAACTTCCTTTGATAAGTCTTTAGATTCTGGGGAGTTGCTACAGTACCACTTATAGAAGCTCCAAGAACAGAATTATCTATAGATAATTTTTCAACACTTGGAAAATCTAATCCGGTATGATTAGGAACGTCTAGATCTTTAGGAAGACTGATCTCTTCAATAATAAGCTCAAGTTCCTCTGAATTTGTAGCTTGATTTTAAAAAATGGGATTATCAAATGATGAGAAATCTGAATTCAAAGAAGTACCTCTTAGATCTTGTGATGTTCTTCCACCTTTGGATGATCTTCCTCCCCTTCTGCTTGACTATAATTCTTGATACACAAAACCCTCCTTGTTTGATCTAGTTGGAGTTCTACTCATTAAAATCCACACTGAGAGCGGCAACTGAAATTAAAAACAACCATAGGTCTAGCAGCTCAGAGCCAAGAAGCAATTCATAGTCCCACCGGGCATGCCAAAAACTATTCAGGTTTAGAATTGTCACCCTAACTCAGGCATTAGGGCTATGTGACAATTCTATCCTAACAATGGAAACCTCCTCAATCTTTGGGTGGACTCTGAATAAGGAAGAATCTCTAGATTCTAGGCTGGTTCCTATTAAATATAGAATATCTGATGAAGGGTGCTCCCCTTAATACCACAAACACTTAACAGAAATAGAGAAACAACAACAATAATATGCAAGAACATAAAATTGGCTTCTTATTATCTCCACAAATGTGGAATTACAAAATTTTAGAATTACAATATGCAAAGCCACATGGGCATTCCCTTACAATATTCTGTAGGGCAAAGCCTCGAGTCAATACCCAGATCTACTACCCAGAACTGCCCTAGACAACACTACGGGCCTTCTTTATATAGGCAATTTCCACCACCCGAGAAGGTTCTAGCCCTTAGGGCCGACCAAACTTAGAATTATTTTATTTTACAATTTATTACATCAAAGTCGGCTCAAAATGAGTTTTGAAACCCAAACAGAAATTTTTGAAGAAAAATTATTTTTCGCCATTTCAGGTGACCCAACTTTTGAAGACCATAAGTCATCACCCGTTGACCCGATTGGCTATTATAACCCCATTCTGGAAATGCCACAAAGCGCTCTATAGGCTTGACAATCACAAAGTGCCTGTCACCCAAATTTTCAACCTCATCCGGGGCCTCTAAAGCCTTCAAAATTGAGTTTGAAGTTTCTGTACCCTACTACCAATACCGAAAATCTTCAATATCTTCAAAACTAGACCTGATCTAGCCATGAAACTTTGCTGGCAGGCTGATATGATTGAGATGAACCTCCACATGTAAAATTAGAACATTCTGAGATCGTAAGACCAACTTACTAAAAAAAGCAAGTTTCCATAAATAGCAACTCTGCACAAGATAGCCCTTATTGAATACAAAAATAGAAATATTTTTGGGTGATGCAAGATTGCTCTTACACCCAAGATGCTCCTGCATCAATATCACTTCCTGATCTGCAACTTGTTGGAAAAAGGGAAAAGAAAAATTCTAACTGAAAATGGATTAGGGTGATACACCAAGAAATGTTTCAAACTTTGCAGAAAAGATAAATAATTAATCCTAACTCATAAATGAAGATCTTGACACTTTGAATCTCTACTCAACATATAGGTTAACAAAACTTACTATCAGGGTTAGACCACGAATAGCTCGAATAGTCAACATACATACATTTCTCATACAGGGATTTTAAGAAATTGATTACCTTAAGAAGGAACATAAATCTACTCACTTCCTTTGGACAATAATGAATTTAGCACTTGTTAGAAAAAATGAAGACAAGATCCTATATCAAAACAGCTCCACAAATATGAATAAAAAATCTTTGGTTCATTCCCTCCAAAATCTGACAAAAGTGATTACAAAAAATGGCTTCCAAAACATGTAGGAACAACAAGTTCTCTATATGCCCTCTCTCCAAAATCTACAACCCTTAAATTGATCATCCAAAATCAATTTTTATATCCTGCCCAAGCTTCAAATCCCAAAATCTAAATCCCACAAATTGCCTTAAAAATGGCCAAAAACATGCCAATAATTAAGCCTTTGAAAACTTGACTCTAAGTGCCTCTTAAATATTGGCTTATACTAAGGACTTAATCCTTTTACAATTCCTTACCAATATTTAAAATATACTTAATATTAGATAAAAGCTAATATCAAATAATCTAACTATTCAACTCCTAACCTAGATAAAAAACTCCAAGTATGAAACATGCAAAGTGGAGAAAGTTGACATGACTATTCAATCCACTTGCAATCTAATACAAAATTTGAGGAGATGAAAGTCTGAGGTGGCAGTATACATTTTTCAAAACTCTACAAGAATGTGACATCTGCATTAATGACATTAAATGTTTCTCTTCTTACGGACTCAAAATTTGTTATGTTCATTTTGTTCTCGACACTTGTGCTTATCTAATTCTTCATAGAGAAGAATTAGGGATGATGAAACCCTAACTATAAGAAAGATTTTGAAACTCTCTGATGAAGCTCGGTTTGACTATGAATAAATCTCTATGTTGAACTCGAGCTTACTGCTACTCTGGAGATCACTGCTATTCCTCATTGATGTGCATTTCAAACAGAGAAATTGACATTTGGAAAACTTGGGTTTATTAAGGATAGACTATAACCTTAATCTGAATTTGATAGGCAACTGTAAGTTATCTTCGAGCTCAGTTGATCTCTTGGAGATCTATTTTTTTGTAATGAATACAATGAAATTGTATCATCACTTTTGCATAAGTTGCGGCTTCTCATCTTTTGAACTATTCCTTCACTGGTGTTATTTGAAGTATGACTATTGTTTAATATTACGGGGCTCAAGTTCTCTTTGATGATCTGGTGAGTGGTTTTGTACCTATTTGAAAAGTGACTGATAAATGCTTGCTTTGAACTATAACTTATCTTTGATTTTGGTTCTCCTTTTTAAATTGTCACATGTAAACTTATAGCTCTCCGCTTTGGTATTCTTTTTTATTTCCATCAGTCATGGCTTGTGACTATTTTAAGTCTCGGTATGGATATTTATATGCTTTTCTTTATCACTGTGATTATAACTTCATTCTTTTTTAGCTCTTCTAAGTCACGTTTCATGTGACTGTAGATTCTTTTGGTCTCCTCTTTTGTTTACAGCATTGAATACACATACCATGATCCACAACCTCTATTGTTTTATTCCCTTTTATTTTATTTACGGGTTTAGAGCCGTGAGCTTCAAACCTTGTCTTATGAACAATCATGACTTGTAACTAGTGTAGCTTTCTCTTAACTAAATATAAAGTTGTGACTACAGTTATGATATCGGGCTCTTGAGTATTTAACAAAGAAATCAAACCCTACATACCATTTGATGAAGCTTGATTCCAGTATGTAGCTTGCAATCTTGAGTGTAGTTGACTGCTTTCCTTTTAGCCTATGATCTGATTCTATAAATCATTGCTTGTAACTAAAGCTTGACTTCACTTGTGATCGAGAATGAACTCGGCTTTGACTCACTGTCAACTTATGCATTGAAAATTGATCGTTTTGAACACTTATGCTTGTCTCGACTTTTCTCTAGCCTTTGATTGGTAAACATTTTGTTCTTTCCACAGATGTAACATGAAGCTTGTTTGAACATTTTGTTCGTACATTTCACACTTACGTGGACATTTCAAATTTACTGTCAATAGTGGGCTTACTAAATTCAGTCTCTTTTCTTTAGCATATAACTATGACAACATATAATGAAACCAAAATTCATAACCACTTTGACTGGGAATTTGGACATGATAGATAATTGCTCTTCTTTGATTAGCTTCTAAAAAAACTCTGTATAAAATAGTCATTTACTAGAGCTTGATTTAAACATGTTTTCTATAGTTTGTACATAAATTGTGACTATTGCATATAACATCCAAACTATTTCATTGTGCTGACATGAATAAATCTGTGTAATATCGGCAGTGAATTTGATGAACTCATGAAATCGTTATGACAGAGCAATGAAACTTAGCCATTTGAAAATAGTTCAAGCTAAAAATGAAAAACTCTATTGAGATGAATGAAAATCCATCAGCATTACACTACATGAACTCTTTTTTGGTTATTTCATCAAAGTTGTGAGCTTGTGATTGAAAGATGTGATACATGTATACAATTTTGTTATGACATCTTTCAGTCATAAGCTTCACGAACTTTGGGAGCTGACTAAAATGACTGAAAGGCATCAAGGAATAAAAGTCACTATGCCCATAACATATAAGTACTTTAATATTTCTTCATTGATAGGTGTGCATTTTCTTGTACTTTCTATTTTCACTATTACTCTACGACTTGAATTCCACTTGATTTGTAACTCTGATATTCAAACTGTAGGAATAACATGTTATGCACTTTTGTTCAATAGCATGAATTTTCATTTTTGCATCCTAGTTTTTAGCATCATAACTCCTGCAACATGTCCACTATTAACAACTCTCTTTGATGCTGAATTTGCACTTAAAATATGAGAAGTACAACAAGATGAAAATGTTTGTTCATTGTTAATGAATTTTGAGACCGGGCTTGTGATACTCAATAACGCTAGAATGCTACTTAGTGAGGTTCGAACATGGGTTCGTGACACTCACTAAAAACAAACTGTAAACATTTTATAACTTTATGGCTCAATCTTGAAGCACTCTTTCTGTAATCAACAACAATAATGATATTAATTGAAAATGTACCTTTGAAACAACACGGACATATTATAGTTGCATTTTGTAACTTGAAATTTGAATATTGGGAACACCTGGCACTTCTTGTAGCACTTTAATCATGGAAATTCAGCTTGATCTGCATCTTTGACAATGACTGAATGTGAAAACCAGTCAACTATTTTCTGCAAAATAATTTGTTAAGCTCTCAAATAACATCATTATGAAATGATTAGATTAGTGAACATAATAAACAAATTATAAATTTACTTTCAAACCATTATGTTCATTAATCTAGCCATGAACTGCATTATCTGAAAAAGGTTTCTCAGTTTAGAACATACCAAGTCCCTTTAATTCAGACACTTGGTTAATAAAAGGACAACATAGACCACAATGATCATAAATAGTAAAAGGTTTCATGTTAGAAACAAGTCCCTTTAATACTACCTTGCAGTGAGTGTCAGTGTACATTTCCCTATTGTTTTTAGTTTTCCAGATTGATATGCAGTATTGAAAACTTGATTGCTATAGTATGTTATTTGTTTCTCATGTAGTGCTTAGATCCAACATGATCTAACCATATTTTCTCTCTTATGCATATATGAACCGTAAAGACCTAAATGCAGATGAAGACCTAGACTTTGAAGACCTTGGAACCTGAGACCTAGCAGACAACCAGCTGACAAAAAACTAGCACAGAGGCAATGCATGGGACCCCTATTCCATACTTCAATCTTTCTTTTAATTCTACAATTGTTCTCTACTTATTGATATGAAATATGAAACAAGAAAGGACATTTGTATACTAAATTCAGTTTGATTGCACAATGTAATGATCATTCATGAATTTTGAAATTTTTGAAATAGTGATCAATACTTAGAGTGCAATGATGACATCTAGAATGAATGCAATAATGACATGTAAACTAACAAAACCTACAAGGTAGTGTTAATTAGACCAACAAATGCAACCTTTTCCTATTTATGCTTATTGTATTGTATACTATATTTTTGAGTAACAGTTAACATGAAAAAATCATTTTTGCCACAACCAATAGTCTTCAACTTTAGCAAATAAGTAGTGTTTATTAGTAGAGTTCAATCAGAATAGTTTACCTCTAGTCTATTGACCAAGAACAATTGACTCTACAGAGTTTCCTAAGATCTTGCAAAAACCATTACTAAATTATTTTTCTGAAACCTTTGTTATTCAGTTGAGAAACACTTAACAGGTTATACTTTAATCCATTAGCGCAATAAAAATCATCACAATTAGTATTTTCATTAAGTTCTATTGAACCTTTATCTCTTACCACACATGGAGAACCATTACTAAATCTGACTGCTCCTCTATCACATTCCTCTGTTGAAAATAAATTTTATTTTTTTAGAATTTATGTGATGTGTACCTACTATCTATTATCCAATAACTATTGTAATTCATGGTTGAAATTAATTATTTTCCCTCATTATCTCCATCTACATTGATTGAGGGTTCTTCTTTGACTGCAACAAAGACTATCTCAAACTCTTCCTCATTATATCTTGGACATATGATTCTTCATCATTCACTACTGCTAGGTAACATGCTTTGTCATTTCTATCTTTGAAGTTCCTAAATCTCTTGTGCTTATCCTTCCTATCTTTTTTAGGACATCTAGATTATATAGGACCAAATTTTTTACATGCAAAGCATTTTAAGGGAAGTTTACCTTTGTACTTTCCTTTTCCTCTAAGTAACCTCCTTGCTAGTAGTGTCCTCCAACTCTTCTTGATCTTTTTCCCTAGACAAGATAGAATCATAGTCATGATTTCCTTCAAAACTATTAGAGATTAATTTTCCTTTCCTTGATGAACCAATGGTTAGAGAAGCTTTGATTGTAGATTCTATTCTAGGCATACTATTATCAAAATTACTTAACTCAAAAGAAGTAAGCTTTTCGATGAAGGAATCTAGAGTCACATTTGTAGGATTAATAGATCTCAATTATTGTATAGAAGAGAATATAATAGCATATTGTGGTAGTAGGGTTCTCAAGATTTTACTTACCATGTCATATTCTTCAAGTTGTCCACCAACACCTTTGATTGCAACAACAACCTCCTTTATCCTATAGTTGTATTGAGCAATGTTCTCACCTTCATGCATTCTCATTTCATCATATTTTCCTCTGAGGCTATCCACCTTTTCTTTATGAACATGGACATCTCCACCATAAACTATTATCAACTTGTCCCACATGTGTTTAGCATTATCCATATCTTTGATATCTACAAACTCAACATCCGATAGAACACTAGAAATTTCTATCATTATAGAGTTATGCTCCAACTTTCTCTTTGTTTGTTCATCAGTTAGGGTTCCAATAGGTTGAACATACTTGTTTGTGAGATGAACCGATGCTTTATCTCCAATGCATGATAGATGCAACTTCATCCTGCTTAGCCACGTAGATAAATTGTCCTTAGAGAACTTAGGTATTTTTTTCTTATACATCTTTAGATCTTTTCCCTCAAGCTGTTAATCTTATAACCAAAATAACTTGGATTTGATACCAATTATTAATACAGGTATGATTATTGAGAGGGGAGGGGTGAATCAGTAATCAACAAATTCTCTAATTTAAAAATCTTCAAACTTTATGCTCCAAAACATTCAACATCAACTAACATGAATAGAAACTTTCAAAACATATATCCATAAATAATCAATCACACAATGAAGACACCATATTTTTCTAGTGGAAAATCAAATGGGAAAATCCATGGTGTGAGTTGGTACCCACTAAATTTGTACTCTTCTGGAATACATCTTACGAGGAGCTTACTTGGTTAAAGGTTTACAAAAGCACTGTTAGGTGCTACACGGTTAAGGGATTTTCCTATAGACCTATTAGGATCTTTTTCCTATTAAGAGTATCCTTTTTAGAGAAATTTAAACATTCAACATGAATGCCACCTTGTTAGAGGATTTACAACTAAGATTTGTTAAGATCTACTGGTTAAGGGATTTCACTGTTATAATGGTTATAAAGCAATAGATAAGATGATATGTGAAATTGTACTACCTCTACATGATCAAATCCTATTAAGCTTTAAAACTCTTCTCCACACATTATACTCTTTCCTGGATTGATATCACTTGATTCATCTACTTTCTTTATCACCTAACCCTTCTGTAATTCATAATCAATAAATAACTCCTTTTTCAACTTTCAAATATATAGTTTTTCTTCCACTGACTTAAAATAAACCCTTGATTTAAGATATGAACAATCTAGATCATGTTAGGTAAGATACAAGGTATCTAACAACTCATAAACCATTTTTCTCTGACCCCATCAACTTCCATATAGATTTCACCTTGTAAATTGAACCATCTTCAAAAACTCTTTTGACCAAAAGAAACTTGTTGAAGAATCCACATCAAATGCATACCTTAGGAAATGTGATATCAAACACTTTCCACAAATCATGGAACTTCCTTACTACTTCACTAAAAACATTGTTGATCTGCCCAGAGGTTGCTTACATAATTATGTCTAGAAAAACCTAAGCCCCTAATTTTCATCAATTTTCCTTAAGAAAATTATAAATCTCAAAGGCATATTTTACTAGACATAATTATGTAAGTAACCTCTGGGTGGATCCTCTTCTGGAGGAAGTGGGTGAGGCTTTGGGGGATTTCTTGATGGTGGATGATGAATCTAATGACATTCTTCATTCCACCTATGCCCGTATTTTGGTGGATATTGACACTTCTAAAGGTTTACTTGCGGAGGTCAAGCTGGTCTCTCCTAAGGGTAGCTAGATTCAACCTCTTGACTATGAAGGTATTCCTTTTAGGTGTAGAAGGTTATTTAATATAGGTCATGTTGTGGTTAAATGTGCTCAGGGTAAAACCAAATATTTTGTGTCTTGGTGGAAAGGAGCCTCTTCCCAGCACTACATGGTTTTTAAGAGTTCTTCTTTATGGAGCTTTTACCAGGTTGTGGCTTCCCCCATTTCTTCCACTCCTATCCCTTTGATTGTTGACCCTCCAGTGGTGGCCTTGGTCTTTTCTAATAAGGATGCTTTTGGCCACACTGTTCTAGCTCCATATTTTGGTTGTTCTAGTGTTCCTATCACTGATAGCCCTTTGTTGGACAACTCCTATCTTCCAATTGAGGTGCATGTTGCTGTTGTTTCTTCAGGTCCTATTGAGTCCCCCTCTTTGGTGGGTGCTGGCTTAGGGAGTGTTAAGGCTACTGGTATGGTTGGGCCTATGCAGTGTGCTGGTATCTTATTGGGTGTTGGGGCTTTAGAGTTGGAATCCTTATGCTGGCAGGTTGAGGCCTCTAAAGTGGAGGAATGTTGGATTACAGTTAAAATTAAATCTTCCAAAAAATTTGCACCTTCCTTTGATATGACTCTTGGGTCCCATAAGAAAGGGACCAATGGATAATCCTATTGTTTTGTTTTTCTCCAGATTGTTGCTTTCCAATGGTTACTTTTGGTAGTGATTTTTGTACTTCTTTTGGGGGTTTGGATTTTTCTTGGTTCAAGCCTTTGTCCCTTTTCAACAGTCCTTTTGCTATCTTTTTGGTTGTCTGGTTCTGTTGTGCTATCTTTCTCTATTTTTATTTGTAGGGCTATAGGCCCTTATTTTATTTGTGTTTAGTTCTACCTTTTGGGTTTGATCAGTAATGCCTATCTTTTGATCTTTTTGTACAAGGTTTTGGGACCTTTCAAATCCCTTTTTTACCTAATCAGAACATCACCGATCCCATTGCCACTGTGGATTTCTTCACTCATTCACAAATAATCATTACCTTTTTAAGAACTCTGTCTTATTTATCTATTCATTATATAAATACCACTTATAGTCAATTAAACCATCTTCACCGGTTCACAATATGAGTCACGATCCTCAATTTAGTATCTAGACATTATTATCAATAATATCCTATGACCACTCCATCCAACACTTTATCAATTTGAGATAGCATTCAAATTACTTACTATCCGTCACTAGCTATTTTAGCAGTTACATAGTTTGATTCCATTCAAACATAACCAAATCAATACTTCATATCAAAAGTCACAGTTACAAACGTAACATTACAACACATAACATGTTATTCCTTTAGAATGAAAACATCAGAAACATATTACAACTCATGATTTTCTCACACAATATCTGGTAACATACTGAAAACACTAAGTCAATAAGTTGACATCAATGAAAAATAAATAATTGATTCACCTATCTTTAAATCTATACCAATATTCATCAATGCAATACTTAACAACATTGCATTAGTTATGCTAACACACACACACCTAATATATAGGAGATACAATACAAGAAATTGTCAAATGGTATTAAAAATCCATGGGCTAAAACCACCCCAAAAGAGGCACCCATCTTATCTATAATCAAATATGTCCTATGATGTGTCAATACACCCACAAATATGGGTAAGTCCCTTTTACAACTTATTCTATGAGTTCAACACATTTTTACATTTCCTAAGTTGGGAGACCCAACTTCTAAAGGTCATAACTTTCAAACTGGGTGTTCGATTGATAAGCTATTTGAAGTGTTAGAAAGCTCATGATGTGCTATAGAACATCCCAAATAACTATGTTATTTGGTCACTAGTTGACCCTATTTTGGAGCCTCTATAATTGTATTTGTGATTTTTTTCTAGAAATTTCCAAAAATTGAAACTTTAATATCTTCCAAATTGGGCATAATCTTTCCATGATAATGCATCGATATGCTTATCTAACTATTTTGAACCTTCTAGCAAGGAATAAGGAAAATTCATGCTCAAATGAAAATTTACCAAAAATAGTAACCTCAAGTAAATGCAAGGTTGAGATACTATTCTCAACAATCTTCCACTTGTTGAACACCTTGCAAGAAAGAGAAAAAGGTTAACTATAACATAATTATCTTTCAAAGGGTCATGAGGCCTATAGACTCCAAACACCATTTGAACTTCTCTATGCTTACAACCTTGGTTAATGAATTTGTAACATTCATCAAAGTTTCTACCTTAACTAGCTTCACCATGTCATCATCGACCATATCTGTAACAAAGTCATACTAAACATCAATGTGCTTCGTCTTGGCATAAAAAGTTAGGTTCTTTGCTAGGAAAATGACACTCTCATTGTCATAATAAATTATCATTACTCCTTGTTTTATTCCAATATCTAAACATAGTCTCTTAACCCAAATGGCCTCCTTACATGCATGAGTGGTTTCCATATACTCTACTTCAATAGTGGACAAAGCAATGACAACCTTTTTCTTACTCATCCAATTGATTGTACCACCAAATAATATAAACACACAAGTATTGGTGGATCTTGTGCTATCAATATCACCTACCCAATCTGAATCCACATAACCATGGATATCAAGGGAAAATCCATCTCCTATCATATTACCATGATTACACAAAGAATACTCTGAGGTAGCCTTAAAATATCTAAAGACTCTTTTAACTGCATCCCAATGAACTCTACAGAGATTAGACATATATCTAGATAGAACTCCCACTACTTAGGCAAGGTTTAGTCTAGTATACACCATAACATACATCAAACTTTCAACTGCACTCTAGTAAGGTACTTTTCTCATGTCTTCCATCTCTAATGAAGATGTAGGATAGTCTAAAAAACATAATTTTGTTCCAACTATAAAAAGGAACACATAATGGTCTACAATCTTGCATGTTGAACCTCTGTAAAATTGAGTTCACATACTTACTCTAGCGTAGCCATAGCTTTTTGTTCACTCTATCTCTTTTAATTTCCATCCCAAAAATATGTTTGGTTATACCAATATCTTTCATCTCAAATTTAGCAACTGTGTGTGTGAAAATTGTACCTGATCTGTAGACACAACACTTCAGTAAAACATTAGAGGTTAGCAAAAATCAAAATCATGCAAAATTGAAATCTAATTTAACTAAGTGATTTACTGCCTTCTAGTAGGTGTGAGATTAATGTTCTCAGATTTTTATCGAGATCAGTGACCTAGACGACACCTAAATGAAAGATTTGAATGCCAAACTATGAAATATGAATGCAATTAATCTATTTTTTTGGTATTTTCTATGCAATAAGATGAAAAATGATATGAATCTGTGCTAATATGAAAATTGATCTATGATATGCTAAATGATTTAACAATGATATGAAAAAGAATCTACATGAATGTAAAACAAACAAATTGATCTCACAATAGCCTTGATTCGCAATAAGCTTTGATTCTCCCAATTCCAATTCTTCAAAATAGTTGTGCAATTTGTAGATGACTTTGGCAAAGTAAGATTGCAAAATTATGAGATGATTTGAGATGAGCTGAAGCCTTGATTTTATAAAAATCCAGGGCTTTGGAGGTGCATGGGAAAAAAAGCCATAAATCACTCAAATAACTCAGGTTGATTTTTGAGTTATTTTTAAATAAAGGATAATTAACTCACAAAAATATGCAAAAGCTAAGTTTTAACTCAAAATAGAGTTTAGCTTTAATTGATTATTGATAGTTGTCTGCTTTTATGATTGTGCATGTTTTATTTATGAATTAATTAAATAATAAAGTGATTTATTTCCAACTTAACTGCTTTTAAAAATAAAACAATTGATTTATGGGTTAATCAATTATTTAATCAAACTTTTATTAAAAACTATATTATTAAATAATGACAACTTGCTTTAATTAATTAAATAAGAATTTAATCAATTATTCATATGATATTAGATTTATTGTCAAAATTAAATAATACAATTAATAATAGATAGAATTAAATTTAATTACACAATTAAGTGGTAAATATTAAATCTAATTAATTAAATATGAAAATATTCAATTAATCAAACTTTAGGATAAATGTGATTTATTGCCAAATAATTATAAAATTAAAGATAATTATGATGATTAGGAATATTACTAGGAATATTCCCTGATGCAGAATTTAAGATAATCAATTATGATTTGATGATGTTTAGATGTGCCTTAGATTAGGACTTTGATGTTGATTTTGTTCGAATTGAAGATGTAGGAGATTAATGAACTTATAGCCCATTTTTGGGGTATTACATTTTGCCCCTCTTTGAATTATTGTGCAAAGCGCAGTGGTTCAAAGATAGTCTGTGTTTGATAAAGATATGAAACTGATGTTTGAAATTGATAATTGATATGAGACAGAAGCTAATTGATATTGAATTGATATGGAAATAATAGGTCCTGAATGACCAAAGATAATGTTTACTGTAGCAGCAAATGAACCTACGATTGTGAAAAAGTGTCAAAACACCTGATTCCAAACCTTAGGATTGCTAAGAAGTGAGTGACCGGTTCTAGACTCAATTGTCTTAGTAGAACTAGCAGGTATCACATCTAAATCCTTCAGTTGCTGAAGAACCAAGGAAAGAACTATATGATCCGATGGTTGCAAAAACTGATACAGTTTACAACATTAGGAGAATACTAGATTGATATGGATCTTGATGAATCTGATATGCCCCAAGTGATGATAGATTTGCCCCGAGTGATGAGGTCTTTTGATGAATCAGTCACTAGACATGATTGTTTGTCTTGATCACTGATGAAAGATATTGATAGAAAAAAAGATATGATTTCAAATTTGATTATAGACTTTGAATGATATGCAATACCATGCCCCCTTCGGGATTAAAATTGAAATCTGACAAGAAAAGTTAGCGTTGAGAGTTTAGAAGCATGTTAATTGATTTGAGAAGTGGTTAAACACATCCGATGAATGCATTTTGCATCGTTGGAAGGTCCCAAAAGACCAAGTTTGACTAGGTCAAACCATGAGTTGACCATAGTTGACCAAGTTAAAATTTTGATAGTTTGATGTTAGATAATCAGTTAAGTTGAATACTAGATTTTTGTGATGATAGAAGGTCAAATATGCAAGCAGTTAATATTATGAATGATCTCAGATTTGAATTTTGATCCCGAAAAAGGATTCTACTTGCTATTTCATTGGAGGAACCTTCATGTGGGATTCAGCTCTTCTTAGATTGGAAGAGGTGATTGAAGAATTATTTAAGCATTGAAGTTCATTTAGTCATTGTGAGATCATGCAACATGCAAAATGAAATGCAACCTAAGACCTAGGACCTAGTCACTGATCATGTGTCGATTTGTTATCATCATTGAACTTTTAGGTAACCAGATAAATCAATACAATGCCCACTAGCTATGAAACCATAGACATATGAATATCGATTTGTATGTGCAAGAATCAATACAACACCCACTGGCTAGGCAACCATGGACATATGAATATTGATTTTGTTTTCAAAATGTCAGATTAGATATAAGCACCAAGGCACAAACACCAAGATGACCTGAATATCATGTCCATTTTGATATAGCAATTTGTATAAGCATCAAAACATAAACGTCATGATGACTTGAATACACCTTGCATTACAAACACATCAAACAGTCAAGAGATCATTCTAAATCCAATGTGAATTACCCGTAGTGACCCTTTATCGTTCACATCCTTAGGCAAGATCGTGTTCCACAGTAGGAGAAAGAACTTACTCAAAAAGACAATAGTTAGCTCAAACTTCCTTGAATTGTCTAGGTATCAATGGTCAAGGTACACATGGCCATCCAATTCAAGATAGAGGCTCTTATAGTCGGACACTATTTCAATCCAAAATTTCCAAAGACGTTAGATTTTCACATACAAGCAGAAAACAAAGAAAAGATTATGCCCCTAGTCACCACTCTCTAAATCCTATAAAGGACATCATCGAAGAGCTTGAAGGGACACAATATGTAGAAATCTCAATGTGAATCAGTAAGCATACAAGGAGATAAAAGCATGTAAAAAGCATAGATTGTTTTCAGTTGAGTTTTGATGTTTGATTGCGTTGTTGTAGATGCAAAATCCTTTTTAGAGACAAGACTGACTGACTGACTCACATGAAGCTTCAAAGGACTCTGGATAGATATGATCCATCTAAGATACATGGGAGACCATAGGATATGACATTGATTGCCCCCAAGTGTTAAACATTGATAAGATACAGATGCTTGCACTGATTGGTGTACAGACCGACTTATTGAAAACTGGAAATGCATAAACAAATCAGAAGATATGTACAAACTAAAGCAAGACTGAAAGCTAGGAAAGACCAATATTGCACTGATAGATGGAGCATTTGGAACAAGTGGCACCCATTTGCCGAATTTTTTCCATCTTGGTAGAGATTCTATTTTTGCTACCAAGGTGCCTGTTTCCAAGTTTTCACCAAGGCACTTTTTCTTTTCTTTTTCTTTTTTTTTTGTATTTTTCATTTTTTTTCAATTTTTTTGTACTTTTGATATTTTTTGATTTTTTTGTGAATCATCAAGGCACCTATTGCTAGGTTTTCACCAAGATGTTCATTTTTTCAGGACTTTTTCTAATTTTTCTAATTTTTTTCAGGACATTTTACCATAGACTGAATGCCTTAGGCATAGAATTTCTTCAGATGCAGAACGTTGATTGGTTCTCAGAGCTGTTCTCCTTTAGTCATTGAGAGTTGATAGGCACCAAAGCCAAAAGTAGTAGTGATGACAAAGGGACCCATCTAGTTGGGTTTGAACTTCCCCTTGCATTCTCGATGGGATTGATTTTTTGGATTTTCTCTCAAGACTAGATCGCCAACCTGAAATTCTCTGTGTCTGACTTTCTTGTTGTAGCCTCTAGACATTCTCTTCTGATATACTCTGAGATGATCATACACTGATTGTCTGCCCTCATCTAGTAGTTCCAGTTCTTGCAACCTAGACACTCTGTAGTCATCATCAGTTACTAGACCATGCATTCTGATTCTGAGTGATGGGATTTCAACCTCAATAGGCAGTACCGCTTTAGACCCATAAACTAAAGTGAAAGGTGTAGCCCCAGTAGGTGTTCTGATACTTGTTCTGTAGGCCCATAGAGCTAGATTAATCATGAGATATCAGTCTCTGCCAGTTTTGTTTACTATTCTGTGCAAGATCTTTAATAGATTTTTGTTAGAAGCCTCTGCTTGGCCATTCCCTTGTGGATAGTAGATAGAAGACCAATGTTGGGTGATCTTGAATTTGGCACATAGATCATCGAGGTCTTTATTCCTAAATTACCCACCATTATTTGTAATTATGGAATGAGGTATCCCATATCTACATATGATATAGTTTAATATGAATATAGATATCTGTTTCCCCGTTGCTCGTGTCAGAGGGACCACTTCTACCCATTTTGTAAAATAATCTGTAGTAGTGATTATATGGGTATGTCCATTAGAAGAGTGAGGATGAATCATCCTGATAAGATCAAATGCCCATTGATGGAAAGGCCATTGTGTTTTAAAGGGGATTAGATCCCTCCCTGGAGCATGAAATAAGTTGCCATGCACTTGGCACTTTTGACAATTCTTAGCAAATTTGATAGCCTCTTTCTCCATTTCAGGCCAATAGTACCCAACCCTAATAATTTTTCAAGCTAGCATTAAACCGTTCAAGTGTGACCCATAAATACCATCATGGACTTCCTCTAATGCACATTGAGACTCTTCCTATTCTAAACATCTAAGTACCATACCATCTAACCTCGTTTGTATAGATCATTACCAATGATGACATATCGGGAGGCATTACGGATAAGGTATCTCTTTTCATGAAGGTTGAAGGTATCAGGAATGATTTGGTCTTGGAGATAGGAAAATAGGTTTTAATATCAGGATGAATCATGACCTACAATAGTGCAGATCATGCAAGTTTTGGGGGAGTCATATGCAGGATAAGAGAGTGCTTCCACCAAGAACTCGTAGCATAGTTCATGTTCAGGCTGCTGTAATAAAGTAGATATTGTTGCCATTGCATTGGTAGCCTTGTTCTCCATTCTAGGAATTTGCTCAAATGTGATAGATATGAAATATTTCTTAAGATCATCGACCATTCACTTGTAAGGAATGAGCTTTTCATCTTTAGTTTGGTACACATCATTGACTTGATGAATGACAAGTTGAGAGTCTCCATGAATGTGTAGCTCTGTTACTCTCCATTCAATTGCTATTTTCATACCATTCAAAAGGGCTTCATATTCCGCAATATTGTTCATGCAAGGAAACTTTAATTGGAATGGTTTGGGGATTGAGTATCCTTGGGGAGTTAGGAACAATATGCCTGCTCCAGATCCATTCTGTGTATAGGAGCCATCAAAGAACAATTTCCATTCTCTAGAAGATAGGTTCATAATAGATGAGTTTGGAAATTCCATTTGCATTGGTGTGTCATCAAACATGGGTGCATCCAATAGTTGATCAGCAATAATTTGACCTTTTATAGCTTTTCTTTCAACATATTCAATGTCAAATTCACTTAGAAGCATGACCCATTTAGCCAATCTACCTGTGAGGGCAGCCTTGCTTAGTAAGTATTTTAGTGGATCAATTTTTGCTACTAGATGCATGGTATGAGCTAACATATAGTGTCTCAGTTTCTGTGATGCAAAGATCACAGCGAGACAAGATTTCTCCATCATAGAATAGTTCTTTTCATACGCCACCAATGTTCTGCTTATTTAATAAATGGCTCTTTCCTTTTTGTCTTCGTCATGTTGTGCAAGCAATGCCCCCAGTGATGTGGCTATTATGGAGACATACAAGATCAATGGCTTCACATGAATAGGAGGCATCAAGATAGGTGGATTTGATAGATACTTCTTGATATGGTTAAAGTTGTTCTCGCATTCTTCATTCCATGCAAAGGTCACACCTTTATGTAATGTTTTTGTAAAAGGTTGTGATATGTCCGCTAGCTATGATATGAATCTTCTGATAGATTGAACTTTTCCTTGCAACATCCTCATTTGAATGATATTTGTGGGAGGTTGCATCTCTATTATAGCCTTGACTTTAGCCAGATCAACTTCAATGCCTTTCTTTGAAACTATGTATCCTAAGAGCTTTCCAGAAGTGACACCAAAAGCACACTTCTTAGGATTTAGTCAGAGACTAAACTTTTCCATTCTGTCTAGGATCATGCTCAAGTCCTTTAGATGTTCAGTTCTGATCATAGATTTTGCTAATGTGTCATCAACATAATCTTCCATGGTGTGATGCATCATGTCATGGAAAATAGATGTCATTGCTCTTTGATATGTAGCTCTAGCATTTTTGAGTTTGAATGGCATAACATTCTAACAGAAGGTTCCCCACGCACATGTGAAAGTAGTTTTCTCTTGGTCCTTTGGAGCAGTTTTTATTTGGTTATATCCAGAGAAACCATCCATTAAGGAATACATCTCGAAACCCACAGTCATGTCCACTATCATATCAATGTTAGGTAGTGGAAAATCATCCTTAGGGCACGCTCTATTCACATCTCTAAAGTCTGTGCATACTCTGATTGAGCCATCTGGTTTAGAAATAGGTACAATGTTGGAGATCCATGCAGCATAGTCTATGACGTGGATGAATCCAGCTTTTAGGAGTTTCTCTAATTCAGCTTTGACTAAAAGTGCAACATGAGGATGCATCTTTCTTAATTTTTGCTTGACTGGTTTTACTCCAGGAGCAATGGATAGATGGTGCATGATAAGATTTGGATCCAACCCTAGCATATCTGAATACTTCCATGCAAACTTGATCTTTTTTTCTATCAAGAATGTAGTAAATTTCTGTTTCTCTTCTTCTGATAAGGATTGTGCTACATGTACTAATTGTGGTTCCTCTATTGTACCCAAATTGATGGATTGGGTGGGCTCAATTAGAACTAGAGATCTATCTTGTAAATGACTTAGAAGGACATCAAATATCTCATCCTTAGGTGCATCAAAGAGGTTTTCACCTTTGGATACGTCTTTTATTTTTACTTTTGTCGGTTCTGAGATTGCCACAAAGTAGTTTTCACCCTCAGAACTCTTTTTATTTTTCTTTTTACTCTTGTTTTTCTGACTAAGATATTTGATGTCTAAATCGGTCATGCTAATGCTCGGTTCATTGATGGAAGTACTCATAGGATCAACTGCATTGAGGTAGCAGGCAAGGGCATAGTCATTCAGGAAGGTATAAATACCATGGTTTGGGTTTGTGGAAGTTTGGTCGATAAGATCAGGGCGTTGGATAGTCAAAGTGGGAAAGGCTTGGGATATGGTGTTTATAGATATTGATCTATCATCATTGGTCCTAACCCGATGCTTGAATTCAAAGGTGATACTAAAACTTAAGACATTCAATTCATGAATAGGCTCAATGTCATCGTGGGAGTCCAATTCAGCCATAGGTGGATCAGACTCGATAGGTTCATCATTTTGCTCTAGACTTACATTGGTTTGAGGTGCATATTGGTGAATAACATCAACATGTTTCTTTGTGATAAGCTCATTTGGTTCCGGAATGGATCCCCATTCATAGTCATTTGATTCAGCTTCTGATTTAGGATCTCTAGGAAATCTTAGAACATGAGTAAAGTTAGGGTGAATACCCCAAGAAGTGTTACCCTCAGATTCTGATTTGAATTCATACTCATGAAAATCTATCTTAGAATCACTACCACTTCCCTCTTCTTGATTGTTTTTGAGATTAGCTGGTTCTTGTGTTGCAACTATCTCCTGATTGATAGTAGGTTCTTGTGTTTCTGCTACATTAATTCTTTTGATAGGATCATCTTTATCATCAAGAAGGTCTTTGATCTCTTTAGGCAATTTTTCATAGGGGATGAGTTCTGAACTATCTGAATCACTATCTGATGGTTCTATTTCTTCTTTCTTAAGAAGAGGTTCCCCTGGTGCAATCTGCTCTATGACATGCGAGCAATTACCTTTGAGGTGATAGGGTTTCTTCTTAAATCCTACGCAAATTTTATTTTTATTTTCTCTACCAGTATGTGGGAGAGGTGCCTCAAGACCTTTTCCTTTGATTCCTAGAGGTCCTTGACCTGAGTATCCCATCTTAGCTATTAATTTACCTCCTGGACCATATGACTTGGAAGGGACTTTGGGTACTACAGAGTTACCAGTTTGAGCAACTTGAGATTCAGGTTCATCTTTGTACAGCCATGATAGCATAGCTTCATCCTCTTCAAATTCTTGCTTGGATACTTGTTCTACTACAAAATTCCTTTTATATGCCTCAAGAGGTTC
Organism: Chamaecyparis obtusa; assembly: GCA_027943335.1. Lineage (NCBI taxonomy): Eukaryota > Viridiplantae > Streptophyta > Pinopsida > Cupressales > Cupressaceae > Chamaecyparis > Chamaecyparis obtusa. The sequence continues at coordinate 932,395 of BSBK01000325.1, read as the reverse complement.
CTGAGGTTTGGGCTTGGATTGTTTCAAAGATTTCCCATAAGACTTAGGTGAGATAGGGAGAGATGTCAAAGATAAGACCGGCTCGATAGTGTATCCTCCCATACTATTTTCTTTGATATTAACCTCTTTGGTGAGATCTTCCATTTTAGATGTGGATGCTTCTTTAGTTGGCTCTATGGGAGATTCTCTATTATTAGGTACAAGCTTATCTACACTTTCCTTCAAGGTGTTGCAAGTTGTATTTAGATCTGCTGGGATAGTAACTTTGACTCCTTTATAAGGAAACTTCAAACATTGATGGTATGTAGAAGGAATGGCTTGCATTTCATGTATCCACGGTCTCCCTAGAAGGAAGTTGTAGGCCAAAGGTAGATCAAGCACTTGACAGATGGTATCTTTGATAACTGGACCCACTTTGATAGGTAAGATACTGGTGCCTTTAGAAGATCTTTCTTGTTCATCATAGGCCTTGATAGTTATTTTCTTTCTAGGATCAATAGCCAATTCTGAAAATCCCAATTGTATGATCAAGTTGTAAGAACAAATGTTTTAGCCAGCGCCCCCATCTATCAACACATGTTTGACTCTATAGTTCTGGATCAAAACTTCTATATGCAAAGGCTGATTATGTGGGTGACTCAAGGAGTTATCATCTTCCTCTGAAAAGGAGATATATTTTGGAGATGTAAAATGTCCAACCATAGTCTGGAAGCTGTCTAAATCAAGGTCATCAAGAACATTGGAACCGAGCAAATCTTTATCGAGAATGGCTCTATGAGTTGGAGATATTCGAAGAAACTCAAACATGGAGATTTTCACATTAGTGTGCTAGAGTTGTTGAACAATGCTATAAGACATAGGCCTTGTATCCTTTGGATTGGAAGATTTGGAAGCAGCCTTCTGTTTAGAAGCAAATGAAAGATTGAAGGGCATTTTAGGGACATTTGATGAATCCAAGATTTTTCCTTTCAGATGCGTTTGAGCTTGTGATTGAGTAACTGCATTAGCTAAGGAATGATCTCTATCTCTTCATATGATTGTGATGACATTGCAACTTTCAGAGAGACATGGTTCAACCATATTGATGACAGTGTTATTTCCAAGGTAGGCATAGTTGACTTTTGCCCCCATATTAGGCTGAGAAGTTGAAACCTTTTGACCATGTTTTAGAAATGGTTCTGTGAATGCTGTATGATCATTATTGCTTGTGGGATTGTCAATTGTGATGTCTCCACTATCAATCAGATCTTGAATGATATGCTTCAAGTGGTAACAACCACTAGTTTTGTGACCTTTACTCCGATGGAAATCACATAATTCATTATCTTTCCACCATATCAGTTTGGGGTCCTGAGCATTTGGTCAGATTGGTGGTAAAGAGATGATGTTGTCAGCCAGTAGATTTTTCATAGCTGATTCTAAAGACTTTCCTAGAGGAGTAAATTTTTGATGCTTATCCCATTTTTTGAATTTTGGCTTCTTTTGAGATGGTTGAGAAGACTTTTGCTCTGAAGCTTTAATGGCTTGAGTGCCAAGAGTGAGATTGTAGGCTGGTGCCTTTGATGGGGTATGAATAGTGTCAACAACACCATCTGTGACGATGCCTTTGTTCTTGTTCTAATTTTTGTTCTTGTCTTTGGAACTAGATCTAGATTCGTACTTGTCTTTTTGGAGTGTGATTTGCCCTTTTTTTACAAGCACTTTTTCAATTTTGATAGCGTTATCCACCATCTTGTCAAAAGATGTATGATCTTGCATTTGTAAGAGATAATTGAGCTCTGGAACAAGGTTATTGATAAATATTTCAAGTTTCTCCATTTCGGGAATTGGTCTAGCATATAGAGAGAACTTCTTTCGCCACCTATTGAGGAAAGTTAGGAATGATTCTCCTGGATATTGCTTGAGATTACAAATGTCAATCATGGTGACCAGATGCTGAATATTGTAGGAATATTGTTGATAAAATAATTTAATCAATTCCACAAATGTTTTGATCGTAGGAGGCAATCTTGAAAACTACTGAATGGATGCTCCACCCAGAGATCTAGGAAAAAGATGCATCAGATAGGTTGGTTCATGCATGAATTCCATAGATTGCATACAGAACTCTCTAACATGATCTTGGGGATCAGAGTGTCCATCATACTTATCATACTTCAGCATCTCCACTCTTTTTGGAAAGGGTGGCATGTACAAGTCTTTGTCAAATGGAAAAGGACATAGAGCCTCCATGAAGAACTCTTTGGGTTCCTTCTCTTTCTTGAGATTGTTAAGTTCAACTTGTATAGCATGCATTTGTTTTGTCATAGCTGTGAGTGGGTTCTCTTTCTCATGTGTAATGATGTCTTCAACATTAAAGTTGGGAGGAAGTTTAGCTCCTTGATGAGCTAGTTGTAAAAAGTATGCTTCTCTATTTTCTTTCAAGAAATGTCTCATCATCTTGTTAAATTCATCATCATTTTGGTAGTGAGCAATTTCTTCAGGTGTGGGTTCCTAATCTGCACCTTGTTGAGATTGAGCTCTTTGAGAGCTAAAATTTGTCCCTGCTTGAGACATGGTAGGAGTTTGTGGACTCCCTGGATTAGATTTATGAGGGGTATGTTGAGTACCTCCATGAGTCGATGGAGGGGGTACGTAACCAGATTTCAATCGATAGTTACCAAGACCATCATCCTCGTAAAGAAAAGAATTGATGAGTTGCTCATAAGTTGGAGTTTGGATAGTGGTAATAGATTTCTTGTGAGAGGAAGCTCTAGTCTCCACCATCAACTTTGAGTGAAACAAAAGAATAAGATTCAGATAATTGAAGAATGAATTGAATCAAGATGATCAGATGATGCAACCTTGTCAAGGTTTGATTGATTTGAAGATTTGATTAGACGTGGATGAAGGATAGTATGCCCTGGATGTATGGGTAGGTTCCCAAAAGATAGCGGACAATATATCACAACACTTAGTTGTTTTGATGATTGATTGATTGAAGATTGATAGCTATGAAAAGGTTTTGACATGAGATGATAAAGACTCAAATCGATTAGACAGAAGGCTAAATTAGATTCAAAAGGCCACTTTAAGAAAATGATTAGACTCTTAATAGCTACAGCTTTGTTCCTGACACAATGATCCTTTCGATAGATTCTGAAACTAGGATGAAAGAGCTAAATATCTGGCAATCCTGACAATTTTCTGACAACTTTCAAAAATTTCCCAAATGACACTCTGAAAAACTCGTACGATAGTGGGTAGGCTATGAAATGATAGTTGACAATATCATACAACAGTTGCAAGATTTTGACTTTGAAGATTTGCTAGCATGAAAACTCGTATGACACTGGGTTTGTTATCATCCGACAAATGGGTTGCAATGAAACAACACTTGATGGAAACTTGTATGACTTTCTGACCTCCTGAGATGACTTTTGACTCTAGAAAAGAATTTGACTTCATATTTTGCAAATTTTGAGTTTTTAGATTTGAATTGTTTGCAAATTTCAATGTCTAGATTTGAAGATTGTAACAGATTTGTCTGTTTTCAATAACCAGATAGATAAACAAGCACGCAAAATAGTAAGCAAGTGATTTCAAGCATGTCTAAAAATAATGAACAAGGGCAAAAGCAACCTTGTGCATGAACAATCAAGTGACTTATTCATTCTAATCCTCAGAAGTGCTAATTGTGTATGTTCCAAAAATGTTTTGCAATAATGCACATATATCCTATAAAATGAAAATTTGGCCTTGCTAGGGTTTTTAGTAATGGTTTGACTCTGCAAATTTTATGATCCAAAGGGGTGAACTCCAATCCCAGTGCACCAGGGTTTTGACACAGTCTGAGAACTTAATCTTCAGGAGCTGCTAGGGAGATCTAACAACCTAATAATGAACCATACCCGTGGAGATTTCTTCCACAAGGACATTTATATAGCGGCTGTCACTACCATGGAAAAAATGGCTATGACCGCTTGAGGTTCCATCAACGTAGTTTGCCCTGTGAAGGGATTGTCCACTATGGTTAACCCTCTCTAAAGATGACTCACAATAGTATACCACAAGGGGACTTGGCTCCAGATCCAAGGTTTTTGACACCTTTTCACTTTTAACCCAAACAAAGCAAGCAGATTAATCCAACACGCTAAGACAAAGTTTTGCTTCACCAAGGTCTGTGATGCCAACTCTATGTGATCTATCAACCTCTCTAGGGAGAGAATGTATCAATCAATAAGAGAAGGTGCACTAACTAATTTTGATTCACCAAAGCTCGTGATGTCAACCCCACGTGATCTATCAACCTCTCTTGGGAGAGAATGTATCGATCAATAAGAGAAGACACACTAACCAAGTTGAATGTGAAACGTACTAAGTATCCTTCCTACCTAAAAGGATTCTATCATCAAGAAAGATTTTTCTAGGAATCCAATCTCTCAAGAATCATGAATAGTGTTCATAGGGCCTAATTACTATGTGAGCACAGATATATTCCCGAAAGCAAATCTACCAAAAGTACCCAAAAAGTAGAAAGAGGAACACTTAACACTTAAAGTGAATATGAGATGAGTCCACAAGGTGGAACACTTAACACCTCACACAAGCTGAAAATGAGTCCCCAACTTAGAAAAGAAGTGAGTTTCTAAAAGCACAAAAGGGTTGCCAAGTGGAACACTTAACGCTTCTGTCCTGTTGACCCCTTCCCTTTATGGCACTGAGATTGCAACCACAGGGTAGAAATGAGGGGCTAGCGGATTAGCGAGTCCAATAACCCAAGATAGCAATAAAGATCAATCACAAGTATCTAAGACTACTTAATGAATCCTTAAGGGGTCACAACCTAGTATCAATTATGCAAGTGTGTAAAACAAAAGCATGAAAAGAATCACCCAAGCTAGACACACAAGAGATTTATTTTAAGTCCCAAATTGAAATGTCATTAGATGAAGGAGAATACCTAGGATCCTTGCAATGTGCTTAGTAGATTTTACCTAATTTTTAGCAATTTTTGTTGAGCTTTACTATGCAAGCAAGCTACGAACTCTCCAACAAGCCAACAAGCAAACAAGATATGCAAAGTATATTCAACTTATGAAAACCCCAGGGTTAGATCTAAAAATCAATTGTTAGGAGAAATAATAACCAGAAATTAATCCAAATGACAACTCATATCATGCATTGAATCATATGAAAAATAAGTGCATACCCATCACAAAATTTTAATTTTTTTTGCACTGCATTTGGCCTAGTCAACAAGATCTAATTTTTTTGATATGATTTTGGCCACAAAAATAGAAATTCAGAATAGAGACCCCTACTAAAAAATAGAGAGCTTTCCAAAAATGCAAAATTTTTAGAAAAATATCTTCATTTGTGCCCTAGAGACCTATTTTATCAAAATAGACCAATTTTTGTAAATTGACTATTTGAGCTATGATATCATGTCCAAAGTTAAAACACAAAGAATGGACCCCTAGTACAAGTTAAAGAGATTTTTGAAAATATAAAAATTTTTAAAAAATATGCTGATTTGTGTCAGATATTAATTTTTTCTAAAATTTCAAGAAAAAATTATTAAAAATTCAAAACATCTTAGAAAATTCTAAATTTTTTATTGTAGCTTCCCTGATATGTCACCAACCTAAAAAACAAATTTTAGATGAAAAATCCAAGCCGTTTGGGAGATAAAATTAAATCTTTGAAACTTTGGGGTTTTAGCTCCCAAAAAAAAATCAAAACCAGCATGCAAAGGTGGGTTTCCCCACGGTGGGCGCCAGCAATGTGTGTGTAAAAATTGTACCTAATCTATAGACATAACACTTCAGTAAAACATTAGAGGTTAGCAAAAATCAAAATCGTGCAAAATTGAAATCTAATTTAACCAAGTGATTTACTGCCTTCTAGTAGGTGCAAAATTAATGTTCTCAGATTGTTATCGAGATCAGTGACCTAGACGACAACTAAATGAAGGATTTGAATGCCAAACTGATATGAAATATGAATGCAATTAATCTATTTTTTTGGTATTTTCTATGCAATAAGATGAAAAATGATATGAATCTGTGCTAATATGAAAATTGATCTATGATATGCTAAATGATTTAATGATGATATGAAAAAGAATCTACATGAATGTAAAACAAACAAATTGATCTCACAATAGCCTTGATTCGCAATAAACTTTGATTCTCCCAATTCCAATTCTTCAAAATAGTTGTGCAATTCATAGATGACTTTGGCAAAGTAAGCTTGCAAAATTATGAGATGATTTGAGATGAGCTGAAGCCTTGATTTTATAGAAATCCAGGGCTTTAGAGGTGCATGGGAAAAAAAGCCATAAATCACTCAAATAACTCAGGTTGATTTTTGAGTTATTTTTAAATAAAGGATAATTAACTCACCAAAACATGCAAAAGCTAAGTTTTAACTCAAAATAGAGTTTAGCTTTAATTGATAATTGATAGTTGTCTGCTTTTATGATTGTGCATGTTTTATTTATGAATTAATTTAATAATAAAGTGATTTATTTCCAACTTAATTGCTTTTAAAAATAAAACAATTGATTTATGGGTTAATCAATTATTTAATCAAACTTTTATTAAAAACTATATTATTAAATAATGACAACTTGCTTTAATTAATTAAATAAGAATTTAATCAATTATTCATATGATATTAGATTTATTGTCAAAATTAAATAATACAATTAATAATAGATAGAATTAAATTTAATTACACAATTAAGTGGTAAATATTAAATCTAATTAATTAAATATGAAAATATTCAATTAATCAAACTTTAGGATAAATGTGATTTATTGCCAAATAATTATAAAATTAAAGATAATTATGATGATTAGGAATATTACTAGGAATATTCCCCAATGTAGAATTTAAGATAATCAATTATGATTCGATGATGTTTAGATGTGCCTTAGATTAGGACTTTGATGTTGATTTTGTTCGAATTGAAGATGTAGGAGATTAATGAACTTATAGCCCATTTTTGGGGTATTACAGCAACAAGATGAGACTTAAGTTCTACAATTGTGTCTTTCCCTTTACCAATAAACAACAAATCATCAATATCTAATGTAATGATTAAGAAATAACCACCTTTAGAATTGTATTAAACATAGTGATATGATTTAGAATGTTCAAATCTCAAACTGAACACATATGTACCAAATTTATAGTACCACATCCTAGGACTCTACTTGATACCATACAAAGATTTATTCAATTTGCAAAGCAAGTTACTTTTACCTTTTATCATGTAGTGCTCTAGCTATGTCATGTAAATATCGTCCTCCAAATTATCATGAAGGAAAGAATTTCTCACATCCATTTTCTCAACCTCTAAATCATAAGTAGTAGCAATAGCAAGAAAAAATCTAATGGGTGTTATTTTTGCAACAAGAGAGTATATCTCACCATATTTAATACCCTCAACTTGAGAGTAGCCTTTCACAACCAACCTTTCTTTATACTTATCAAAGCTTCCATCTAAACCAATCTTTTTTTAACACACATTTGTAACCAATAAGTTTGCATCCTTTAGGTAATGATACAAGATCCCATGTATCATTCTTTTTTAGAGCCACTATTTCTTCATCCATAGAAATCTTCTAGGATTCTATATCATTCATACTTAATGCCTCTTCTACATATCTAGGTTCATCAACACTAGTGTTGGTGTAATTAAATATTACTAATTACACTTTACTTAAGTTTACTTAGGATAATGCATTTGCATATTAGTTGTCATTGTGACATCTAGGAGTTTTCATTTCTTTTTAGCACATGGTTAGGAGAATCTCCACTTTAGGTGTGATAGTTGTCTTCACATACCTCGTTGTGTGTGAGATCCACCTTTAGTGCTCTTATCACATTATCACCCTCTCCTTGTTACACATGTTTCTCATACTTTCATGTACAATGGAGGATGATCCACCTTTGGTGGACATGTGATTCCACCTTGTGTGGGTGATATCTTATCATCTCCTTATCATGTAGTCTTATTGCATTGCCTATATATTTAGGCACTCTTACTTTGTAATCAATTCAATTTGGCTATAATCAATTATTTGATTATTTTTCCTATCTCTCTTGTGCTATCTCTTGAGCTTCTAGTCTTGGCATTTATTCTTTGCCTTAGGAAAAATCTTACGTGGTATCAAAGCGATATCAAAATTCTTACATGGTATCAAGCCATAGGAGTTTCATTGTATAGCCTATTATGAGAGATTTTTATTGCAAGTCAAAATTGGAACTTGTTGGTGCAAATCAGAGGTTGGTATCACATTGAGGAGGTCCAAAAACCCCTAAATCTAGTTTTGTTTCATCCAAATTGGATATTTGAAGCAAATTCTAGAGCCATTTGAATTTTCAAGGTTTGGCGGTGGCGATTCAGAAAAAATAATTTCAGAGATGACTTTCAAACAACGATATCTCAGTCATCTGGAGTCCTTTTTTTGAGCAATTTTTTTTTGTTTTGGGGTAGAAATTCATGATCTACACAATGGTGCAGGTGATTTCTGATCTTTGTTTCTGATGTTTTCTAAAAATTGAAAATCCTGATTTTTACAACTTTAGAGGCTTCGTTTGGGCTCATATGGACACATTTTCAGGTGCTATTTTTTTTTAAAGTTCATGATTTTTTTTCTACTTTCCAGATCTGGTATCAGTTTGGAAAAATTCTGAGTAGACATAGTACTTTCAAAATTTGGTCTATTTTGGCCTATTTTTGGCACTTGTAATTTGTTAGATCCTTGAGAGATCTTGTGTCTTATTTTTTTGAGTCTACTATAGCTTCATATTTTCTGTTGTAATTATCAAAATTAGAAGCTACTTTGGTTCATTTTGGCAAGTGGCAATTGTACACGCACTATTTATAAAGTGCCAAAATCATCTATTTTGGAGGGGTGCATTGATTTTTTTATCTCATTATTTCATGTGAGAAGTACATCATGGATGGTTTAATTAAGTTGACAAGAGGAAACTATAAGAAATGGAGTGAATTTGTTCTTTCTCATCTTAGTGAGCATAACATAACCTATTGTTCTATTTGTATGAGTATAGACCTAAAATTCCTTCTTACAATTGTGACTCTTACTTAGAAGTTGTTAAGGTTATCTATTGAATATGGATATGGATGTTATGGATTCCCTTGATGACTATGATGATGAGACAAAAAATATTCTTGATCTTTGGACTATTCTTTGGGAAATGTATGGAGATCCACATATTCCTCCACTTCCAAAACATCTAGAACCTCCAATTGCAACTAATTCTCCTCCTATTGAGATCACATCTCTTGATGATGCTTAGCTTCCTATAGCCATTGGATCTTGTGATTCAGTGCATCAGGATATTCATTGTCTTCCAGACTTGGTTCCATGGGATGCTTACTTGACAAAAATTGTAGGTTTGTTTGTGGAGTCCTACATTTCAAATTTGGGAGACTTCATTGATGACATTCATCTTCTCTTTGTTAAGGATGATCCTTCTTCAATTGTTGCAAGGGAGCATGTTGACCCTCATCTTCATTCTCCACTTGATCCTTCTTTAGAGATTGACATGATTGTGGATACTTTGATACAACATTTGGAGGATGCATCTTTAACTTTAGAGAAGACATTTGACTCTTTGGAGATTGGTTTTCATGAGTCTCAAACTTCACTTGAGATGCCACATTGCATGGTTAAGGTTGACCATACTCATGTGTTGGAGATTCCTATTTAGTTTCCTAAGATATCATACATTTTGAGTATTCTTCCTACAGATTGGGGAGGATTCATTGATCCACCTATGGACTTGTTTCTTCCTAAGGGGAGGAACATCATTCATTTTTCTTGGTGCAGTTTCTACATTGATCTAGGTGCATCTATCATCGGTGTACATTCTACATTAAGGGGGGGCTTTCTTGCTTCTCTTTCTACTTCATTTGAGGAGGCATCTTTGTCTTTAGATTTTGATCCAAATTCTTATGTGGATCAGTTATCATTGGTTACTTGTTTGTCACCTTCTTCTACTGGGCTTTCTCCTGATTGGTTCATGGCATCTTCATCAACCAAGGACATGGTGACACTTGGGCATACTTCAGAGACATCATACTTCATTTGGATTCCCCTTCCTACTTCCTATCCATAATGGGAAGTCTTCTTACATCTATACTTGGTGTATCTTCTTCCTAAGAGGAGAAATGTTGTTTGTAAGCATTGGACTATGTTTTGTCTTCAAGCACTTACCATCCTTGGAGGAGATTACTCATTATGGGGGGAATATCATGTCTCCTTGTTTCCTTCCTTTGGGGGGATTTCTTATTGTATATGCATGATGTATGTCATAATTGGGGGGTCTTGATTACTCCATCCATGCATGCATCTTGTATTTATCTCTCTTTTTGGGGGAGGTTTTTTCCCATGAGGTTTTCCCTCTTTCTCCACTTTATGAGAGATTGCATTCTTCTTTCATATTGTACATGGGTACCTAACATGGCCTAGTAGCTAGGACCCATCTTGCATTGTGAGCTTAAGTGCATTCCCCTAAGTTGCACTTAAGGGGGGGTGTTGGTGTAATTAAATGTTACAAATTACACTTTACTTAAGTTTACTTAGGATAATGTATTTGCATATTAGTTGTCATTGTGACACCTAGGAGTTTGCATTTGTTTTTAGCACATGGTTAGGAGAATCTCTACTTTAGGTGTGATAGTTGTCTTCAAATACCTCATTGTGTGTGAGATCCACCTTTAGTGCTCTTATCACATTATCATCCTCTCCTTGTTACACATGTTTCTCATACTTTCATGTACAATGGAGGATGATCCACCTTTGGTGGACATATGATTACACCTTGTGTGGGTGATATCTTTTCATCTCCTTATCATGTAGTCTTATTACATTGCCTATATATTTAGGCACTCCTACTTTGTAATCAATTCAATTTATGTAAATTCTTACAACTAGTATTCAAAGACAAAATACATATTTTTTCATCATGAGAATACCTTTTAGGTGGTTGGATCTACCTTATGGACCTTCAAACAAGCTAAGTTGAAGGTTCTTCATCCTCTTCTGAGAATTCAAAGCTAGATGAGCTCTCCTCGACTTCTTGTTTATCTAGGAGTCTCAATTCAACTTTCTCAAGCATAAGAGGTAGTTGAATTACATCTTCCTTCTTAGATTGTTTGTGTTGTAATATAACAAAAGAATTTTTAGTTTTTTTAAAAATAAAACTTCTACTATGAATTACCTTTTGTGAAACTGGCTCCCAAAGCTTTGATCCTTTCACACCATGACTATAGCCAATGAAGATAGATTTCATAGCCTTCTTCTCCAACTTTGTTTTCTTCTCATTTAGAAAATATTCACATGTCTCATAGCTAGAAACTCTAAGATGTCTCAACGAAGGTGTATGACCCAATCATGCTTCATGTTGGTTCCTGAAAAGGTTTACACTAAAAAATAGCTATCAGGTTGATCTTACAATTTCCTATGGAGAAGCCAACTCTAGTAATCAGAAATCTCAGAGACTTGGACCAACTGACAAGGATCTAGTAAACACTTCTGCACTTTAGGCTCTTTAAAAGCAAGGTGAGTAGACCTTTAATGCCCTTTCATACACACCCTAAAGGCTCACAAATGGAATTAACATAAAGCAGATGATCTCATGTGAGGCATCAACATAAGAGGGATATACTAGATAATGGTTGATTATCCATTGAACATCAACCTAAATGGAGCATAAGATTTGGGTAAGACAACTACAGAACATAAAACATATTCTATGATTTAATCAAATTTTTTGTAGCAAGGACCACCTGGATAGGAACAACAAAACACATATAAATCCCACAACTAAATGAGATATGTGCTTCATTCCATTGGGCATTGGAGTCATCAAAAGTACAACATCATAGAACAGAGTTTCATCAATAGCCTAAGATTTAAGAACATTGCCTTAGAATATTATTTAACAATAATCCTAACCTAGCCTACTTATCAAAACACCCGCATAATCCAAGCAAGTCTGCAACTCCTATCAAATATTTTAATTAAATCTTTGATTAAATCATGCAAAGAAAGTCACATATCTCGCAACAAGACACTAGATGAGATAACCCTTTGCTTTATTCTATTTAAAAATTTAACTGAGTCATATGCTAGAGAGATCTGAACCAATATTATATTTCATTAAAAAAAACTAAGCTGTCTATGTCATATAACATAGATTTAACCAAAAAACACCGAAAAACCAACAAAAGGAATCAACCCAGATTCATAGAATTTCTCTATGGAAGATTTACAAAATATTGCCCCTACCCATAAGAACTTGCTACTGGAACCCTCAATGTTTGGAGCCAAGATAAATGGTCTCCAAGATAATGAAGTTGGAACACTCAGGGGAACCAGAAAGAAACCCTAAAGGGAATGCAAAGAGGAACCATCTGAGAACTGAAAGGGAACCCTAAGAAAAGAGAGAAGATAATATATAGGTAGAAGAAAAAAATTAGATTTGATCTAATACTACCAAATGTCACTTCTTCGATCTACCCTAAACTGTTGAAAAATCTCTCTCTCTCTCTCATCTCTCTACAACTGCATTTGATTTGTCTCATTTTATTTTATCTTGTATTTTTTGAGAAAAATCCTCTTCTAATTATCTTCTTAAGCACCTTCATTCTTTTTATTTTTCTATCTATATGCGCAAAATATTTTACCATTTTTTAAAAATGCAATCCTTTACATTTATTTTGACCTTTTCTTTACCCATGCATATTACAACATTCCAATATTTCATGTTATTCACTTTACTTCATTTGGAAATTCACAACCTTAGCCCCTTCAAAACTCAAATTTATGCTCACATTCTAGCTCAGTCAACATTGGTCAACCTAATCCACTATCCTTGACTTCGATGCAGTAGCTTCTGATTAGCCCTCAAATCCACCATTGTGCCACCTCAACACTGTCACATTGATCAACACATCTCCTCTCTCACTGGTTGTCCCTTTCATGCGTCAACATTTTGTGATCCCATGGTGTTTCTTTCTCCTCATCATCCTGATCATAGGATCACAAGATCATGCCAACTATCACCATTAGGCCCGCATTCCATTTAGCCCATGTTCCATGTGGTATCCTCTAACTAGTCTACTTGAACACCTTGCATCACCTCAGTGCCAACCTATTGCCACATGTCATCATCTCGAGCTTATTTTCATCTCTTTGTCAACTAAGATCATGGGATCATGGAAACTAATCACTTGTCATTCCCAGTCCACAAAAAAATTCAACTGCACTCGCTACATGTTGCCTTTTCATGATCGCATGGTTTAACTCAGAAACCTCTACCTAGATCTTGGGATCACGAGGTGACACCATGTGTCACCCTGGATCTACCTCACTACCTAAGCTACATGCTATGTGAAAACCACTAGTTGGTGTGTGTGTGTGAAAATTGTACCTGATTTGTAGACACAACACTTCAGTAAAACATTAGAGGTTAGCTATAATCGAAATCATGTAAAATTGAAATCTACTCTAACCAAGTGATTTACTGCCTTCTAGTAGGTGCGAGATTGATGTTCTCAGATTGTTATTAAGATCAGTGACCTAGACGACACTTAAACGAAGGATTTGAATGCAAAACTGATATGAAATATGAATGTAATTAATCTATTTTTTTTGGTATTTTCTATGTAATAAGAATGATAAATGATATGAAATCTATGCTAATATGAAAATTGATATGCAATGCTAATCTAGAAATGATATGATATGAGAATGAAAATTCTAACAATAATATGAAAGCTATGAATTTGAAATTGATCTCACAAAGCTTCGAATCCTCAAATTTATCTTTCAAGCTCCAATTGTGCAAATTCTCCAAATCTGATATGCTATGATTCCTGTAGAGTAAGTTTGCAATTTTTGAGATGCATTATGAAGAGCTGAGCCTTGGTTTTATAGAAATCTAGGGCTTTGGAGGTGCATGAGAAAAAGCCATAAATCACTCAAATAACTTAGGTTGATTTTTGAGTTATTTTTAAATAAAGATAATTAAGTCACGAAAATCATGCAAAAGCACAGTTCGACTCGAATTAGAAGTTTAGATCAACTTTAAAACTTAAAAAGATGTTGAGTTTCAAAAAGCTAACAACTTGCATTGATTTTCCAATTTGAGTTTAACTGGGCCTTGAATGTGCACATGGATAATTATGATTTAATAAATAAATAAAGTGATTTATTCTCAACTTAACTGATTTTTGAAATAAAATAATTAATTTATGAGTTAATTAACTATTTTATCAAACTTTTATTAAAAACTATATTATTAAATAATGACAACTTGCTTTAATCAATTAAATAAGAATTTAATCAATTATTCATAGGATATTGGATTTATTGTCAAAATTAAATAATACAATTAATAAGAGATAGAATTAAATTTAATTACACAATTAAGTGGCAAGATATTAAATCTAATTAATTAAATATGAAAATATTCAATTAATCAAACTTAGGATAAATGTGATTTATTGCCAAATAATCATTAAATTAAAGATAATTAAGATAATTAAGAATATTGCTCGGAATATTCCCCGATGCAGAATTTAAGATAATCAATTATGATTCGATGATGTTTAGATGTGCCTTAGATTAGGACTTCGATGTTGATTTCGTTTGATTTGTAGATGTAGGAGGTTAATGAACTTATAGCCCATTTTTGGGGTATTACATTTTGCCCCTCTTTGAATTACTGTGCGAAGCGTAGTGGTTCAAAGATAGTCTGTGTATAATAAAGATATGAAACTGATTCAAAATTGATAATTGATATGAGATAGAAGCTGATTGATATTGATTTGATATGGAGATAGTAGGTCCTGAATGACCAAAGATAATGTTCACTATAACAGCGATGAACCTATGATTGTGAAAAAGTGTCAAAATGCCTAATTCCAAACCTTAGGATTGCAAAGAAGTGAGTGACTGGTTCTAGACTCTATTGTCTTAGTAGAACTAGCAGGTATCACATCTGAATCCTTCAGTTGCCGAAGAACCAAGGAAAGAACACTATGATCTGATGGTTGCAAAAACTGATACAGTTTACAAGATTAAGAGAATACCAGATTGATATGGATCTTGATGAATCTGATATGCCCCAAGTGATGATAGATTTGCCCCGAGTGATGAGGACTTTTGATGAATCAGTAACTAGACGTGATTGTTGTCTTGATTACTGAGGGAAATATGATTGCCATAAAGATATGATTTCAAATTTGATTACAGACTTTGAATGATATGCAATACCATGCCCCCTTCGGTATTAAAATTGAAATCTGACAAGAAAAGTCAACGTTGAATGTTCAGAAGCATGTTAATTGATTGGAAAAGTGATTAGACACGTTCAAGAATGCATTCTGCATCATCAGAAGGTCCCAAAAGACCAAGTTTGACTAGGTTAAACCAGGAGTTGACCATGGTTGACCAAGTTGAAATTTTGATAGTTTGATGTTAGATAATCAATTAAGTTGAATTTTGGATTTCTGTGATGATTGAAGGTTGAATATGCAAGCAGTAGACCGTCCTAGGCCCAAAATTTTAAATCATGATTTTGACATAATAAATGATCTCAAATTTTGATTTTGATCCTGAAAATGGATTCACAACGTCAAAATTAGCCAGGGGTGCAATTTTCGTGAAAAATGGAGCACTTTTGAAAATTAGGTCAAATGCTATATAAAGGCCTGAGGGGTCATTTTCAATTCATTTCAACCATTTGACTTTGGAAATTATGCGAAGCCCTCTAAGCGAGAAAATGGTAGAACAATGAGATCTGAAGGTTCCTGTGAGTTCACATCGATTTGAGTGCAACCGGAGATACCAGAGACCCCGACAGTATGGACATCCGATAGGTGGACCTCTGTGCCCCTCTGAAAATGCAAATTTTTCATATTCCTAGCATTTTTTAATATTTTTCGTACACATTTTGCTTTTTAATTTTTGCATGTTTGAAAACTCGTACGAGTCTCCACCCAGACTCATACAACACTTCATATGAATCTACATTGTCATTTCAAGTATACCCAAGTGTCATATGAGAGGGACCCTTGTGTCGTACGACATTTCATTGGGTCCCTCAAAACTCATATGATCCCGGGCATAGTGTCGTATGACCATCAATTGTCACTTGGTATACTGTGGAGTGTCGTACGACATTTGATGCCAGTCTAGATTGTCGTATGAAAAATAGAGTGTTGAAAACTAACTTTTAGGGCCAAATTTTGACTTTTTTGATGCCTGATGCTGATATCTGACTGGTTGACCTACCTTCTGAAGTACTTGACTGTCCAATTTCTATACTATTAGCCTATTATTGAACCCAATTTCTGATAGAATGCCCTATTTTTGTATGATATAGGTGACATATCTACATGTACATGTTCAACATTCATACCCGGCCACCCAAAGATTATGTGTCGCGCTTCCGGACCTGATGAGGGTTCATCTTGTTGCCTGTGGATTTGAGTATTTGATTCATTTACCCGACATTAGGGTAAATCATGGCCTTTTGACTACCTTGATCAAGAGATTCCATTTAGAGACATAGACATTTCATTTACCTACTGGAGAGATGACCGTGACTCCAGAGGACGTCTAGAGGATATTGCGCATTCCATTTCATAGCAGTCGACATCCTGAGTAGGTGAGTTCTGGTCAGGGTGGTCTTCATGCTTTTAGGTGTCTGTTTGGAGATGATACATAGTTGACGGGGTCCATTTCCTGGGAGACCCTTGTACAATGATATGGTCAGATGCACCGTCTAGAGTGCATTATTGCTAGTATGATCAGGGAGCTTATCATGCCAGGCTGTCAGCAGAATGACTTTTTGATGGGATGGGCTCCGATGGTAGCACTTCTTATGGCTATGCCCACTGAGCTTGCTTGGGGTCAGTGCCTCTTGGCACATATGTTTTTAGAGATGCATGAGATCATTTATCAGGATTGCAAGAGCTTTGCTTCAGGAGCTCTTGTATTATAGATATGGGCCTGGGAGCATATCCTACTATTGAGACCAATTTTTAAGACACAGTGGCAGCCACAAGAGCCAGTGATATATGCATATGCTGGTTATGTCACATAGGTTTGGATGGGTCATACTGAGTACTTCCAGTGATGTCTAGATGACATGACTTTTGTTCATTGGAGGCCATATTTGTAGATAGAGGTTTGGCCCATTGCGAGGGAGTAGTATAGTTTTCTTTTTCAGAGTTGAGTGCTTATTGGCCGCTCTCCCATTGTTCTGGAGAGATTTTTGATTAGCAGAGTGTGGCGTCAGTATGGACACAGACAGGATACCCCATGAGAGTACACTGCATATGCTCGCATTGTGTGTGAGATCGGGCTTGGATGGACACTGAGGCTCTCCTATTCTTTATGTGCAGAGGAGTACAGTTCCATTATAGGCAGAGATTGGGACTACCGGCCATAGGTTGTTGATGTAGGAGTGATAGACAGATACATTGCGTGGCTTGCAGAGCATCCCATTCACAGATTCTTAGATCCTATGGAGTTGATACCCTCCATGGAGGAGGCGATGGATGTTACAGGTGCTCCTATGGTACAAGGCCTGAGACCATAGGTAGTGCATCCTACCCCACCCAGATAGAGAGTGACAGCTCCATTGTAGAGATCATCTGGGCATATGAGGCCTCCTCATCCTTCTACTTCTCCCATAGGTACATCCATAGGGTCACATAGATGATCTAGGGGTGAGAGGGGTACTTTGGGCAGTATCAGTGTGACAGATGAGGTGTTGGCAGGTGAGCAGTTTGTAGGTGGTGATGCAGATCCCACACAGGTAGACACTACTTTTGATTTGGGTGCAGAGGTTAGATGCCATAAGGCACGTAGATCAAAGACCACTGGACAGTAGCTAGAGGAGCCAGCACAGGATACAGAGATATCAGTAGCTGCAAGAGAGCTGACTGTTCCTCTCACTTCAGCAGAGATGATTAGACAGCTTAGAGCTCAGGTCAGGGATGCGAAGGTACAGAGTGCTAGATGGGAGGAGAGATTTGAGGAGGTAGATAGGCAGCACACTAAGCTTCATGCAGAGCTTCGCTAAGAGGTTTGGAGACTACAAACAGAGGTGACCCAACAGACCTCACGGGCCTCCTATTATGTGTCTGCATACTATGCTATTGTTCCTGCTGAGTAGAGAGTACCTACATACTCTGAGTACATGGCAGCCTCAGAGGGAGCTAGGGCACTGAGGGTAGAGGGCACACCAGATGCACCACCGCCTCCTCCACCAGATACCAAGGAGCATGCTGAGAGTTGATTCCTGTGGCCATGTTTTGATATATTCTATTCTTCTTTCATGACTGATATACCATTATGATTTTGATAGCTTTCTGGAGCTCATTCTTTTGTACATTGTGCCAGTAGTGCACCCCTAACACATTTCAAGATTTTTTATATATATGAGATCAATATTTTGATTGTGACTTCATTTGTACTTGTCATTTTGTGATTTTATGATGATATCATGTGATGTTTATGCTATGATTAGTGTAGAATGTATGTATGGATCAATGTAATGCAATGATTTCTTTCATATGTATGGATGTTATGTAAATGTAATTGATTATGAAAAGATGTATGTATGGTTTATGCTTATGCAATGAATGTAATGTAATGTAACAAATGATAATGATATAAGATGTAAATGCAGCGATACACATCATATGTTTTTGCAGGTTGATGAAGACAAGTACTCAGTCTTATGTCAAAAGGATGTTTAACCCTGGAGGGTTACTACTTGCGGTTTGATGAAGAGACCTTCGAGTGAGACTCAGCTCTTGTTAGATGTGAAGAATTGATATGAAGAATTGTTTAAGCTTTTAAGTGTTTCCAAATAGTTGTGAGATATGTGAACATGCAAAATGAAAAGAGACATGCAAAATGAAATGCAACCTAAGACCTAGGACCTAGTCACTGATCATATGTCAATTTTTTATCATCATTGAACTTTTAGGGAACCAGATAAATCAATACAATGCCCACTAGCTATGAAACCATAGACATATGAATATCGATTTGTATGTGCAAGAATCAATACAACACCCACTGGTCAACAACCATGGATATATGAATATTGATTTTATTTTTGAAATGTCAAATTAGATATAAGCACCAAGGCACAAATGTCAGGATGACCTAAATATCATGTCCATTTTGATTTAGCAATTTGTATAAGCATCAAAACATAAATGTCATGATGACTTGAATATGCCTTGCATGCAAACACATCAAATAGTCAAGAGATCATTCTAAATCCAATGTGAATTACCCATAGTGACCCTTTATCGTTCACATCCTTAGGTAAGATCGTGTTTCACAGTAGGAGAAAGAACTCACTCAAAAAGATAATAGTTAGATCAAACTTCCTTGAATTTTTTGGGTATCAATGGTCCAGGTACGCATGGCCATCCAATTAAAGATAGAGGCTCTCACAGTCAAACACCATTTCAATCGAGAATTTTCAAAGTTGTTAGATTTTCACATACAAGCAGAAGAAAAAGAAAAGATTATGCCCCCAGTCATCACTCTCTAAATTTGATAAAGGACATCATCAAAGAGCTCGAAAGGACACAATATGCAAAAATTTCAATGTGAATCAGTAAGCATACAAGGAGATAAAAGCATGTAAAAAAGCATAGATTGTTTTCAGTTTGATGTTTGATTGCATTTTTGTAGATGCAAAATCCTTTCTAGAGACAAGATTGATTGACTGACTCATGTGAAGCTTCAAAGGACACTGACTGGATATGATATGTCTAAGATATACTGGAGACCATAGGATTTGACATTGATTGCCCCCAAGTTTTAAGCATTGATAGGATACAGATGCTGGAGTTGAGTGGTGTACAAACTGACTTATTGAAAACTGGAAATGCAAAAACAAACTAGGAGATATGTACAAACTAAAACAAGACTAAAAGCTGGGAAAGACCAAGATTGCGCTGATAGATGGAGCTTTTTGAAACAAGTGGCACCTTTTTGCCAGATTTTCACCATCTTGGTAGAGATTCTATTTTTGCTACCAAGGCGCTTGTTTCCAGGTTTTCACCAAGGCACCTTTTTTTTTTTTTTCATTTTTTCAATTTTTTTGTACTTTTGATATTTTTTTTATTTTTTTGTGAATCATCAAGGCACCTATTGCTAGGTTTTCACCAAGATGTTCATTTTTTCAGCACTTTTTTAGATTTTTTAAGATTTTTTTAGGACATTTTACCATAGACTGAATGCCCTAGGCGTAGAATTTCTTTAGATGGAGAACGTTGATTGGTTCTCGGAGCTGTTCTCCTTTAGTCATTGAGAGTTGATAGGCACTAGAGCCAAAATTAGTAGTGATTACAAAGGGTCCCAGCCAATTAGGTTCAAACTTCCCCTTGCATTCTTGAAGTGATTGATTT
Source organism: Chamaecyparis obtusa (assembly GCA_027943335.1). Classification (NCBI taxonomy): domain Eukaryota; kingdom Viridiplantae; phylum Streptophyta; class Pinopsida; order Cupressales; family Cupressaceae; genus Chamaecyparis; species Chamaecyparis obtusa. Next base: position 911,922 of record BSBK01000325.1, on the reverse strand, counting down.
TTAGGATTTTCTCTCAAGACCAGATTGCCAACCTGAAATTCTCTGTGTTTGACTTTCTTGTTGTAGCCTCTAGACATTCTCTTCTGATATACTCTAAGATGATCATACGCTGCTTGTCTGCGCTCATCTAGTAGTTCCAGTTCTTGTAACCTAAACACTCTGTAGTCATCATCAGTTACTAGAACATGCATTCTAATTCTAAGTGATGGGATTTCAACCTCAATAGGTAGTACTGCTTCAGACCCATAAACTAAAGTGAAAGGTGTAGCCCCAGTAGGCATTCTGATATTTTTTCTGTAGGTCCATAAAGATGGATTAATCATGAGATGCCAGTCTCTACCAGTTTTGTTTACTGTTCTGTGCAAGATCTTTAATAGATTTTTGTTAGAAGCCTCTACTTGGCCATTCCCTTGTGGATAGTAGATAGAAGACCAATGTTGGGTGATCTTGAACTTGGCACATAGATCATCTAGGTCTTTATTCCTAAATTGTCCACCATTATCTATGATTATGGAATGAGGTATCCCATATCTGCATATGATATAGTTCAATATGTACATAGATATTTGTTTCCCTGTTGCTTGTGTCAAAGGGACCGCCTCTACCTATTTTGTAAAATAATCTGTGGTTGTGTTTATATGGGTATGTCCGTTAGAAGAATGAGGATGAATCATCCTGATAAGATCAAATGCCCATTGATGGAAAGGCCATTGTGTGGTAAAGGGGATTAGATCCCTCCCTGGAGCATGAATTAGGTTACCATGTACTTGACACTTTTGACAATTTTTAGCAAATTTGATAGCCTCTTTGTCCATTTCAGGCTAATAGTACCCAACCCTAATAAGTTTTTGAGCTAGTGTTAAACCGTTCAAGTGTGACTCACAAATACCATCATGGACTTCCTCTAATGCATGTTGAGACTCTTCCCATTCTAAACATCTAAGTAGCATACCATCTAGACCTCGTTTGTATAGATCATGACCAATGATGACCTTTTGGGAGGCATTACGGATAAGGTATCTCTTTTCATGGCGGTTGAAGGTATCGGGGATGATTTGGTCTTGGAGATAGGAAAATAGGTTTTTATATCGGGATGAATCATGACCTACAACAGTGTAGATCATTTGGGTTTTGGGGGAGTCATATGCAGGATAAGATAGTGCTTCCACCAGGAACTCGTAGCATAGCTCATGTTTAGGCTGCTGTAATAAAGTAGATAGTGTTGCCATTGCATCGACAGCCTTATTCTCCATTCGAGGAATTTGCTCAAATGTGATAGATATGAAATATTTCTTAAGATCATCTACCATTCTCTTATAAGGAATGAGCTTTTCATCTTTAGTTTGGTACACATCATTGACTTGAAGAATAACAAGTTGAGAGTCTCCATGAATGTGTAGCTCTGTTACTCTCCATTCAATTGCTATTTTCATACCATTCAAAAGGGCATCATATTCCGCAATATTGTTCGTGCAAGGGAACTTCAGTTTGAATGCTTTTGGGATGGAGTATCCTTGAGGAGTTATGAACAATATGCTTTCTCGAGATCCATTCTATGTATAGGAGCCATCAAAGAACAATTGCCATTCTCTAGAAGATAGGTGCATAATAGAGGAGTCTGGAAATTCCATTTGCATTGGTGTGTCATCAAACATGGGTGCATCCAATAGTTGATCAGCAATAACTTGACCTTTTATAGCTTTTCTTTCAACATATTCAATGTCAAATTCACTTAGAAGCATGACCCATTTAGCCAATCTACCTGTGAGGGCAGCCTTGCTTAGTAGGTATTTTAGTGGATCAATTTTTGCTACTAGATGCATGGTATGAGCTAACATATAGTGTCTTAGTTTCTATGATGCAAAGATCACAGCGAGACAAGCCTTCTCAATCATAGAATAGTTCTTTTCATATGCCACCAATGTTCTACTTATATAATAAATGGCTCTTTCCTTTTTCTCTTCATCATGTTGCGCTAGCAATGCCCCCAGTGATGTGGATGTTGTGGAGACATATAAGATCAATGGCTTCCCATGAATAGGAGGCATCAAGATAGGTAGATTTGATAGATACTTCTTGATATGGTTAAAGTTGTTCTCACATTCTTCATTCCATGCAAAGGTCACACCTTTATGTAATGTTTTTGTAAAAGGCTGTGATATGTCCACTAGCTGTGATATGAATCTTCTGATAGATTGAACTCTTCCTTGCAACATCCTCATTTGACTGATATTCATGGGAGGTTGCATCTCTATTATAGCCTTGACTTTAGCCAGATCAACTTCAATGCCCTTCTTTGAAACTATGTATCCTAAGAGCTTTCCAGAAGTGACACCAAAAGCACACTTCTTAGGATTTAGTCAGAGACTAAAATTTTCCATTCTGTCTAGGATCATGCTCAAGTCCTTTAGATGTTCAGTTCTGATCATAGATTTTGCTAATGTGTCATCAACATAATCTTCCATAGTTCAATGCATCATGTCATGGAAAATAGATGTCATTGCTCTTTGATATGTAGCTCCAACATTTTTAAGCCCAAATGGCATGACATTCTAGCGGAAGATGCCCCATGCACATGTGAAAGCCATTTTCTCTTGGTCCTCTAGAGAAATTTTTATTTGGTTATATCTAGAGAAACCATCCATTAAGGAATACATCTTGAAACCCGTAGTCATGTCCACTATCATATCAATGTTAGGTAGTAGAAAATCATCCTTAGGGCATGCTCTATTCACATCTTGAAAGTCTATGCACACTCTGATTGAGCCATCTAGTTTAGAAATAGGTACAATATTAGAGATCCACTCTGCATAGTTAATAACTTGGATGAATTCAGCATTTAGGAGCTTCTCTAATTTATTTTTTACCAAGAGTGCAACATGAGGATGCATCTTTCTTAATTTTTGCTTGACAGGTTTGACATTTGGAGCGATAGATAAATGATGCATTATGAGATTATGATCCAATCCTGGCATATCTAAATATTTCCATGCAAATTTGATCTTCTTCTCTATTAGCAATGTTGTAAATTTTTGCTTCTCTTCTTCAAATAATGATTGTGCTACATGTACCAATTGTGGTTCCTCTGTTGTACCCAAATTGATGGATTGAGTGGGCTCAATTAGAACTAGAGATCTGTCCTGTAAATGACTCAGAAGGACATCAAATATCTCATCCTTAGGCACCTCAAAGAGGTTTTCACCTTTGGATATGTCTTTTATTTTTACTTTTTTAGGTTCTGAGACTGCCACAAAGTGGTTTTCACCCTCAGAACTCTTTTTCTTTTTCTTTTTATTCTTATTTTTCTGACTAAGATATTTGATGTCTAACTCGGTCATGCTAACACTTGGTCCACTGATGGAAGTACTCATAGGCTCAACTGCATTGAGGTAGCAAGCAAGGGCATAGTCATTTAGGAAGGTATAAATACCATGGCTTTGATTTCTGGAGGTTTGATCAATAAGTTCTAGATATTTGATAGTCAAAGTTGTGAAAGATTGGGAGATAGTGTTTACGGATATGGATCTATCATCATTGGTCCTAACCTGATGCTCGAGTTCAAAGGTGATACTACAACTTAAGACATCCAATTCATGAATAGGCTCAATGTCATCATGGGAGTCCAATTCAGCCATAGGTGGATCAGACTCGATAGGTTCATCATTTCGCTCTAGACTTATGTTGGTTTGAGGTGCATATTGGTGAATAACATCAACATGTTTCTCTATGATAAGGTCATCTGGTTCTGGGATGACTCCCCATTCATAGTCATTTGATTCAGCTTCTGATTTAAGATCTCTAGGAAATCTTAGAACATGAGTAAAGTCAGGGTGAATACCCCAAGAAGGGTTACCCTCAGATTCTGATTTGTATTCATACTCATGAGAATCTATCTCAGAATCACTACCACTTCCCTCTTCTTGATTGTTTTCAAGATTAGCTAGTTCTTGTGTTGCAACTATCTCTTGATTGATAGTAGGTTCTTGTGTTTCTACTACATTAATTCTTTTGATAGGATCATCTTTATCATCAAGAAGGTCTTTGATTTCCTTAGGCAATTTTTCATAGGGGATGAGTTCTTAACCATCTGAATCACTATCGGATGGTTTTGTTTCTTCTTTCTTAAGAAGATGTTCCCTTGGTGCGATCTACTCTATGACATGAGAGCAATTACCTTTGAGGTGATAGGGTTTCTTCTTAAAGCCTAAGCCAACTTTTTTTTTATTTTCTCTACCAGTATGTGGGAGAGGTACCTCAAGACCTTTTCCTCTGATTCCTAGAGGTCCTTTACCTAAATATCCCATCTTAGCTATTAATTTATCTCCTAGACCATATGACTTGGAAGGGAGTTTAGAGACTGCAGAGTCACTAGTTTGCACAACTTGAGATTCAGGTTCATCTTTGTATAGCCATGATAGCACAACCTCATCCTCTTCAAATTCTTGCTTGGATACTTGTTCTGCTACAAAATTCTTTTTATATGCTTCAAGAGGTGCTTTAGAGTCTGGTTTGGATTGTTTCAAAGATTGCCCATAAGACTTAGGTGAGATAGGGAGAGATATCAAAGATAAGACTGGCTCGATAGTATATTCTCCCATACCATTTTCTTTGATATTAACCTCTTTTGCAAGATCTACCATTTTAGATGTGGATGCTTCTTTAGTTGGTTCAATGGAAGATTCTTTGTTATTAGGCACAAGCTTATCTGCACTTTCCTTCAAGGTGTTGCAAGTTATATTCAGATCTGTGGGGATAGTAACCTCTACTCCTTCATAAGGAAACTTCAAACATTGATGGTATGTAGAAGGAATAGCTTGCATTTCATGTATCCATGGTCTCCCTAGAAGGACGTTGTAGGCCAAAGGTAGATCAAGCACTTGACAGATGGTATCTTTGATAACTGGACCCACTCTGATAGGTAAGACAATGGTGCCTTTAGAAGATCTTTCTTGTTCATCATAGGCCTTGATAGTTATTTTCTTTCTAGGATCAATAGCCAATTCTAAAAATCCCAATTGTGTGATCAAGCTATAAGAACAAATGTTTAGGCCTGCACCCCCATCTATCAACACACGTTTGACTCTACGGTTCTAGATCAAGACTTCTATATGATGAGGCTGATTATGTGGGTGACTCAAGGAGTTGTCATCTTCCTCTAAAAAGGATATATATAGCAGAGATGTAAGATGTCCAACCATAGTCTGGAACCTATCTAAATCAAGGTCATCAGGAACATTGGAACTGAGCAAAGCTTTATCGAGAATGGCTCTATGAGCGGGAGATATTCGAAGCAACTCAAACATGGAGATTTTCACATTAGTGTGCTAGAGTTGTTGAAAAATGCTATAAGACATAGGCCTTGTATCCTTTGGATTGGAAGATTTGGAAGCAGCCTTTTGTTTAGAAGTAGATGAAAGATTGAAGGGCACCTTAGGGACATTTCATGAATCTGGGATTTGTCCTTTTAGATACATTGGAGCCTGTGATCAACTAACTATGTTAGTTGAGGAATGATCTTTGTCTCTTCATATAATTGTGATGACATTGCAACTTTCAGAGAGACATGGTTCAACCATATTGATGATAGCATTATTTCCAAGGTAGGCATAGTTGACTTTTGCCCCCATATTAGGCTGAGAAGTTGAAACTTCTTGACCATGTTTCGGAAATGGTTCTATGAATGCTATATGATCATTATTGTTTGTGGGATTGTCAATTGTGATGTCTCCACTATCGATCAGATCTTGAATGGTATGCTTCAAGTGATAGCAAATACTAGTTTTGTGACCTTTACTCCGATGGAAATCACAAAATTCATTTTCCTTCCACCATATCAGTTTGGGGTCCTGAGCATTCGGTCAGATTGGTGGTAAAGAGATGATGTTATTAGCCAGTAGAGTTTTCATAGCTGATTCTAAAGACTCTCCTAGAGGAGTAAATTTTTGATGTTTATCCCATTTTTTGAATTCTGGCTTCCTTTGAGATGGTTGAGAAGACTTTTGTTCTGAAGCTTTAATGGCTTGAGTACCAAGAGTGAGATTGTAGGCTAGTACCTTTAATGGGGCATGGATAGTGTCAACAACACCATCTGTGATGATGCCTTTGTTATTGTTCCAATTTTTGTTCTTGTCTTTAGAACTGGATCCTGATTCAAACTTGTCTTTTTGAAGTGTGATTTCTCCTTTTTTCACAAGAACTTTTTTGATTTTGATAGCATTATCCACCATCTTATCAAAAGATGTATTATCTTGCATTTGTAAAGGATAATTGATTTCTGGAACAAGGTTGTTGATGAAGATTTCCAATTTTTCTATTTCTAGAATAGATCTGGCATATATAGAGAACTTCTTCCTCCATCTCTTGAGAAATGTTAGGAATGGTTCCCCTGGATATTGCTTGAGATTATAGATATCGATCATGGTGACCAGGTGCTGAATATTGTAGGAGTATTGTTGATAAAACAATTTGATCAACTCCTCAAAAGTTTTGATAGTAGAAGGCAGTCTAGAGAACCAATGGATGGCTGCTCCTCCCAGAGATCTAGGAAAAAGATGCATCAGATAGGTCGGTTCATGCATGAATTCCATGGATTGCATACAGAACTCTCTGACATGATCTTGAGGATTAGAGTGTCCATCATACTTATCATACTTTTGCATCTCCACTCTTTTTGGAAATGGTGGCATATACAAGTCTTTGTCAAATGGAAAAGGGCATAGAGCTTCCATGGAGAACTCTTTGGGTTCCTTTTCTTTCTCAAGGCTATTAAATTTGACTTGTAAAGCATGTATTTGTTTTGTCATAGCTATGAGTGGATTCTCTTCCTCATGTGTAATGATGTCTTCAACATTAAAGTTGGGAGGAAGTTTAGCTCCTTGATGAGCTAATTGTAAAAAGTATGCTTCTCTATCTTCTTTTAAGAAATGCTTCATCATTCATTTGAAGTTATCATCGTTTTGATATTGAGCAATTTCTTCAGGTGTGGGTTCCTGATCTACACCATGTTGAGATTGAGCTCTTTGAGAGCCAAAATTTGTCCCTGCTTGAGACATGGTAGGATTTTGTGGACTCCTTGGATTAGATTGATGAGGGGTATGTTGAGTACGTCCATGAGTTGATGGAGGAGGTATGTAACCAGATTTCAATCGATAGTTTCCAAGATCGTCATCCTCGCAAAGACCAGAATTGATGATTTGCTTAAGAGTTGGAGTTTGGAGAGTGGTGATAGATTTCTTGTGAGAGGAAGCTCTAGTCTCCACCATTCACCTCAAGTGAAACAAAAGAATAAGATCCAGATAATCAAAGAATGAATTGAATCAAGATGATCAGATGACGCAACCTTGTCAAGGTTTGATTGATTTGAAGATTTGATTAGACGTGGATGAAGGATACTGTGCCCTGGATGTATGGGTAGGTTCCCAAAAGATAGCGGACAAGATATCATAACACTTAGTCATTTTGATGATTGATTGAAGATTGATAGTTATGACAAGGTTTTGACACGAAATGATAAAGACTCAAATCGATTAAACAAAAGGCTGAATCAAATTCAAAAGGCCACTTTAGGAAAATGATTGGATTTTTAATATCTATTGCTCTGTTCCTGACATAATGATTCATTCGACAGATTCTAGAAATTAGGTTGAAAAAGCTAAATATCTGGTAATTTTGACAATTTTTTGACAACTATCAAAAATTTCCCAAACGACACTCTGCAGACTCGTACGATAGTGGGTATGCTATGAAACAACAGTTGCAAAAATTGTACGACAATTGCAAGAAAGATTTTGACTCTTAGAATTTTTTGGCATCAAAACTTGTATGACACTGGGTGGGTTATCATACAACAGTTGGGTATCAATGAAACAACAATTGAAAATCTCATACGACATTTGGGTAGCAATGAAATGACAGTTGACAATATCATACGACAGTTGCAAGATTTTGACTTTGAGAATTTTCTAGCATGGAAACTTGTATGACACTGGGTACTCAATCATATGACAGATGGGTTGTAATGAAATGACACTTGATGGAAACTCGTATGACTTTCTGACCTCTTGAGATGACTTTTGACTCCAGAAAAGGATTTTACTTCAGATTTTGCAAATTTTGAGTTTTCAGATTTGAATTGTTTGCCAATTTCAATGTCCAGATTTGAGGATTGTAATCGATTTGTCCATTTTCAATAACTAGATAGATAAACAAGCATGCAAAATAGCAAGCAAGTGATTTCAAGCATGTCTGAAAACAATGAACAAGGGAAAAAGCAACCTTGTGCATGAACAATCAAGTGACTTGTTCATTCTAATCCTCAGAAGCGCTAATTGTGTATGTTCCAAAAATGTTTTGCAATAACACACATATACCCTATAAAATGAAAATTTGGCCTCGCTAGGGTTTTTAGTAATGGTTTGACTCTGCAACTTTTATGATCCAAAGGGGTGAACTCTAATCCTGGCACACCAGGGTTTTGACATAGTTTGAGAACTTAATCTTCAGGAGCTGCTAGGGAGATTTGACAACCCAACAATGAACCATACCCGTGGAGATTTCTTCCACAAGGACATTTATATAGCAGCTATCACTACCACGATGAAAATGGCTATTACCGCTTGAGGTTCCATCAATGCAATTTACTCTATGAAAGGATTGTCTTCTATGGTTAACCCTCTCTAAAGGTGACTCACAGTGTGATACCACAAGGGGACTTGGCTCCAGATCCAAGGTTTTGATACCTCTTCACTTTTAACCCAAATAAAGCAAGCAGATTAATCTAACATGCTAAGACAAAGTTTGTCTCACCAAGGTCTATGATATCGACCCCACGTGATCTATCAACCCCTCTAGAGAGAGAATGTATCAATCAATAAGGGAAGACACACTAACCAATTTTGATTCACCCAAGCTCGTGATGTCAACCCCACATGATCTATCAACCTCTCCTGGGAGAGAATGTATCGATCAATAAGAGAAAATGCACTAACCAAGTTGAATGTGAAACACACTGAGTATCCTCCCTACCTACAAGGATTCTATCATCAAGAAGGATTTTGTTGGGAATCCAATCTCTCAAGAATCACAAATTGTGTTCATAGGGCCTAATTACTATGTGAGCACAGATGTATGTTTCCAAAAGAAAATCTACCAAAAGTATCCAAAAAAGTAGAAAGAGGAACACTTAACGCTTAAAGTGAATATGAGATGAGTCCATGAGGTGGAACACTTAACACCTCACACAAGCTGAAAATGAGTCCTCAACTTAGAAAAAAAGTGAGTTCCTAAAAGCACAAAAGGGTTGCCAAGTGGAACACTTAACGCTTCTATCCTGTTGACCCCTCCCCTTTATGGCACTAAGATTGCAACCATGGGGCGGAATGAGGGGCCGATGGATTAGCGAGTCCAATAACCCAAGATAGCAATCAAGATCAATCACAAGTATCTAAGACTACTTAATGAATGCTTAAGGGGTCACAACCTAGTATCAATTATGCAAGTGTGTAGAACAAAAGCATGAAAAGAATCACCCAAGCTAGACACATGAGAGATTTATTTTAAGTCTCAAATTGAAATATTATTAGCACAAGTGGAATACCTAAGATCCTTGCAATGGGCTTAGTAGATTTTTACCTAATTTTGAGCAATTCTTGCACTTTTTCCAATCAAAACCAGCTGAAATCAATCAGAAATAGTAAATTTCAATTGTTAGGGTTAGCTGTCAGTCAAAATCCAAAAATCAAATTTGACAAACTACCTGCAAAAATGAAATGACAATTGAAATCTGGTACTGAAACTCATACGACAGTGGGTCTCTTACCATACGATAGTTGAAACCTGATGCTGAAACTCGTACGACAGTGGGTCTCTTACCATAGGACAGTTGAAACTTGATGTCGAAACTCATATGATAGTGGGTCTCTTACCATACGACAGTGGGTGCCTGATGAAATGACACTCGGTCAACTGTCGTATGACAGTGGGTTCAAAATCATATGATTTTTGTCAAAAACTCATACGAAGATTGTACGGACAAAAATAAAAATCATATTTTTGCATAGAAATCGAGGAGAAAAAGATAGAAATTGATAGAATTGAATTGGAAACCCATTTCAGGGCCCCATGGTGGGGCACCAGAAATGTGTGTGTGAAAATTGTACCTGATCTGTAGACACAACACTTCAGTAAAACATTAGAGGTTAGCTATAATCGAAATCATGCAAAATTGAAATCTACTCTAACCAAGTGATTTACTGCCTTCTAGTAGGTGCAAGATCGATGTTCTCAGATTGTTATCAAGATCAGTGACCTAGATGACACCTAAATGAAGGATTTGAATGCAAAATTGATATGAAATATGAATGTAATTAATCTATTTTTTTTGGTATTTTCTATGCAATAAGAATGATAAATGATATGAAATCTATGCTAATATGAAAATTGATATGCAATGCTAATCTAGAAATGATATGATATGAGAATGAAAATTCTAACAATAATATGAAAGCTATGAATTTGAAATTGATCTCACAAAGCTTCGAATCCTCAAATTTATCTTTCAAGCTCCAATTGGGCAAATTCTCCAAATCTGATATGCTATGATTCCTGTAGAGTAAGTTTGCAATTTTTGAGATGCATTATGAAGAGCTGAGCCTTGGTTTTATAGAAATCTAGGGCTTTGGAGGTGCATGAGAAAAAGCCATAAATCACTCAAATAACTTAGGTTGATTTTTGAGTTATTTTTAAATAAAGATAATTAAGTCACGAAAATCATGCAAAAGCATAGTTCAACTCGAATTAGAAGTTTAGATCAACTTTAAAACTCAAAAAGATGTTGAGTTTCAAAAAGCTAACAACTTGCATTGATTTTCCAATTCGAGTTTAACTGGTCCTTGAATGTGCACATGGATAATTATGATTTAATAAATAAATAAAGTGATTTATTCTCAACTTAACTGATTTTTGAAATAAAATAATTAATTTATGGGTTAATTAACTATTTTATCAAACTTTTATTAAAAACTATATTATTAAATAATGACAACTTGCTTTAATCAATTAAATAAGAATTTAATCAATTATTCATAGGATATTGGATTTATTGTCAAAATTAAATAATATAATTAATAAGAGATAGAATTAAATTTAATTACACAATTAAGTGGCAAGATATTAAATCTAATTAATTAAATATGAAAATATTCAATTAATCAAACTTAGGATAAATGTGATTTATCACCAAATAATCATTAAATTAAAGATAATTAAGATAATTAGGAATATTGCTAGGAATATTCCCTGATGCAAAATTTAAAATAATCAATTATGATTCGATGATGTTTAGATGTGCCTTAGATTAGGACTTTGATGTTGATTTCATTTGATTTGTAGATGTAGGAGGTTAATGAACTTATAGCCCTTTTTGGGGTATTACAGTTGGCTATCAACCTTCCACATCATTTCTGAGTTGGCTCCTGCATCACTTTTTCTTGGACACGTGTCAAGATCTCATGATCCTGTAGTCATTATCCTTCTTGAAACTTCTTTCATGAGATCACAAAAGTTGTTAGGTTTTTTTGTTGTTTAACTTCCTTCAATCACTTGCCTCTACATTATCCAACAAATGATGTCATACTTTAAAAGCTTCCCTATAAAATTTCAGGATATCCCTTACTTTGCTTCCAATTCTGATTATTTGTACCCCAAATGTCAATTCTGCACTCTAATGCATGGGACCTAGTTGTAATCACCTAAAAATGGTCACTAAAACCATAAGCCCCTAATCTCGATTATTCACCAAGAAAGCCCTAATTTTGATTAAATCTCCTAAGCCCTAACCTAAGACAATTCAACTCATTAATCTAATTTGACCTATATTCTAAGTCCCATTCAATTATTGTACTTGATCCTATTCAATTAATTAATTCCTCTATTCTAATGGTATTGGCAATAAAATCCAACCTTATTCCATTTATTTAATTAAACTTCTAGGATATTGATTAAATAAATAATAATTTACAATTAATCACAAAAAGGGAATTTAATTACTTATGTCATCAAATTTTTGGAGAAAAATGCATAAAATCTGTTAAATATCCTAAAAAGGCATTTATGAAATCATCATCCAGTTAACTGAAAACAATTTTAGAAACAATACAATTAACTAGAAAAAAAATCTATTAACTCATCAGTCATTTTAGCAACTTCAGTTATGCTTGGGATGTTTCCCAAATAATTGATTCTCTCAACCAATCAAATGAGTTGCACATGGAGTGTGCTAGTTTGAAATGAATCTCAATCGTTCATCTTGAATCAATATTATCCATTCATTCTCGAGAGGATTTCTATATAATCAGGCCTCCATTCTCACTAGAAGGATATAAATCTTTTTTTTAGTGTAACATTGTCGAATTGATTATCTTTATGCATTTTGAGATCATTTTTAGATAGATTAATTTTTGTAATCAGTGAAAAGTGGATAGGATCATTCATATGAGTAATCAAGGAAAAACCAAGGCAAAACCAAGGCATTTGAATCAAAACAAGCATTTAGCCAATCAAAATTTAAATCAAGCTTTAATTCAATTTAACTAAAAATCAAAGCCATTAATTCAAGTTAAATCGATCAAATCATGATAAATCAAATCAATGTGCAATTAATCTAATTAATTGTATAGTTCAATTTAAACCAAATCAAACCATTCAAGGGGTGCACATGGCTAAACAAATTAATTAAATTCAATTAATTAAGTTCTATTTTATCTCAACACCACATGGGAGGAAAAAGCCTCAACCAATAGGATTTAAGGAAAGAGCTCACATGGATCAAGCCAAAATAAATCTCAATCACTCAATTGGAAAGAATATCTTGTCCACTCATCTTGTCTTCTTGTCCCAAGCTTTGAGGACACAATATTTAAATTGTCTCCAAAGGGTGGAACCAAGGACTCAACCCCAACTTAACCTTGATCAAATCCAACTACACCCCCTACCCTTGCCAAAATCTATAAAAGCAAGGCCTAAATCACTCATAATTCATCCATAAATCTGAGAATTGCATCTAACCTCTTGAGATTTTGAGCTAGAAAGGAAAATATAGAATTTAATTAAGCATTTCAATTTGGAATTGAATATTTTAGCTTGCTTTATCATTTATTCCTATTCTAGGACTGTCATTAATGGAGGCTTGCTAAGAGCTTCATCATTAACCTCCCTAGCTAGAGATCCATAGAGTGCTTAATTGTCTTTATTTGTTAAAATAGATCTTCCTTTGTGGTAATTTAGTTATTTTATTCAATTATTTACAATACTAACACTATGAAGGTACAAATTCTAGTACACAAAATGGAACCCACCGTGGGGCATTAGGCGTCACTTTTCTAAAAATCTGGAAAATTTTATATTTTCAATTTTTTTGCATGTTTAACTCTTTGTTTTGTAGGTGAAATAGCGCGTATGATCATTTCTGTAGCACTTTTGACAGGTTCTCTAGCACGTTTGATACCTAAAACAATGTCTTGATGACAAATTGTTGTGCCTTTACACATAATTTTAGCGCGTTTGATTCCTTCTATTTTTTGTCTTCATTCTCTCAATGCCTTTTCCCTGACTAGCTAGCATGTTTGATCTATTATCCAACACTTTTGTAGTGTTTTTGACACCTTTACACAAGATTTCAACACTTCTACTCTATGTTTCTGCACTTTTAACTATTTTATTTAATGCTTTCAATTCGATGTTTAGCGCTTTTGAGAATTTAAATAGTGCTTTCAATAGATTCAATAGCATTTTTGCTTAAATTGAAAATAAACAAAATCTGACTATCAGAAAATGTTTTCTCTCTATCTACAGGATGACTAATCATAAAAGAGTAAAAAAAACCAGAGGGCAGATTCAATCAAGAAGGCAAAGCTTTAACAAAGAAGATCAAAGAGGAGAACATTGCTCACATTAAGCTGGTTCTTGAGGATTCTTAAAAAGAAAGCAAGGTAAATGAACATTATCTAAAAGTTGTAGAAACATATAAAGCAAAATTTGTTTCATTGAATTGGATTTATTCACCTTAATCAAGTTTTTCTTAAATTTGACAAATAAGGTTTTAGATTCAATTTTATCTTGTTTTCTTCATTTTTGCTGGTTGTGTTGACTAACTTGTTGGAGGAAAAGCACATTGGAAAGGAATGATCACCACTAGGTGAGCATAAAAATACAAAATTCATCAAAAATGCCCCTAGCCTTTGCTAGCTACAAGGCAAGGTAAGCCTCAAACTTAGTCATTTTTTTTCTTAAATTGTGGCTTTGTCATTTTCAAAATCTAGTAATTAAAAATAGCCTATCTTTGTTTGAGGAAATTTAACATTAGGCCTATGCTCTTCACTTTCTAAGTGAATCAAAATGCCAAAAGTGCTAAAATCTTTGATTAAAAGGAAAGGTTAAATAAATCAAGCACTAAATTTAAACAACCTCTTGTTTGTAGAAAAGAGTAGAAATACTCGATTCTCATTAGGAAGTTGGTTTGGTAAATGAACCTTGTTAAAAGTGTTTGGGAATTGAGAAGTAGATAGGGATATGCTCTTCACCTTTTTGGTGAATCAAAATCCCACAACCTATTTCTTCATTCCACTTTATTGCTTTCAAATGAACATGCTAGATCAATAGTTGGGCTCGCCTCCCAAGATTTGCCTTAACAAGCCCAATGAGAGGGACATCCCAAAGTGGGATATAATCACCTTTTCCATGATCATCCAACCCACTCTAAAACTAAATGCATGCATCCTTAATGGGCTGTGTGACAAAATGGTGTTAAATTTTTGAAATTCCTCGAGGAGTCCTTCGGGATTGTGCAAAACTCTGACATACCGGTGGTGGGAAGTCTCTTAATATACTTGGAGGATGAAAGTTTAATATCCATTTTGATTAGAATCTTGATTAAATACCTTGTTAAATTAGCAAGCCTACCTCATTAGAGCCATTTAAAAGCCAAATTTGACCTTAGGTAGATTGCTTGGAAGAATTTCTTGTGATAATTGATAAAATTATTGTGTTGTTCTTGAAGGTCTTTGATTACAAAAAGAAAAAATCCATTAAGATGAAAAAATCAATTAACAATAAAGATTCAAAAGAATATTCTATTCACAACAATTCAAGAAATGGAAAAAGAAATGGAAACATTATCCAACCGATTCTCATTAAGAACATTGTTTCCTTACCTCTATGATCAAGAAAACCATCATGAATGCCATATCTTTGATAATTCAAAATTTAATCAAAAATAATATCATGAAAACCCTATATTTGATAAAAAATATCCTAATGATAAACCAATATTTGATGAAGAACCTATTTCAAAATATCAAGAGAATCTCATCTTTGATCAAGGAAATCAAGAGGAATTAGTCCCATCTCAACAATATTCATCATATGACAACTCTTTGAGAAACACAAATACATCCAAATATCCTTGGGGTATATCATTTACTCCTTTGGGAATTTTATACAAATTAGCTTTGAAAAAAATCATTGAAAATGATCTCATCACATTACCTCAAATCACTTCATGTGGCTTTATCTTTTTGAGAAACTATTGTGCATATCATAGACATAATGAACATGAAACTTTAGATTGCATGAGTTTGAAGCATAAAATTGAAAATCTTATTGATGATGACATAATTGAAATTGAAAATACTATTGAATCATTTAATGAAGATAATCTTCTCAAGAAAGATCAAACTTATGAACACATGTCTAGTAGTGGTCCTCTTATAGCTTTAACCTATTCCACCACTCGTCTAGTTCATATAGAAGCAAAGCTATCCAATATTCCTTCATCAAACAAAGATCCAAACAGTTTTCATAATGACTATGTATACCCTCAAGGGCTACCTCTAAAAGAGATCCAAGCTAACCTACATCTTGCTACAAACTTCTTTCATGATTCAAAGGTTATAGACTCCCAGCCTTCATGTGCTACAATGCCTATTGTACCTATTTCAAATGAACATGCATCATTCCTTCAAGAATCCCTCATGCGGATCCAAACTCCTACATTGTCCTTAGAAGTGGCTCCTGGTCACATGTGATGATTTGGAGTACTAGAAATCCTCTACGGGTTGTCATTTATGGAAACACTTATGATAATTATGATTGCATGGTGTGGAGATTGCCACTGAATTCACAGTCATGAAAATGACAGTCCAGAATCAGGAAAATAGGGTACAGTGCCACAATTTTGGATAGTGATGGGACATACAAGGTATTATGGCTTGCGAAGTTAATTGGAGGTCTTTGTCTATATGTAAATGCTTCAATTAAGATCGAATAAGTTTTGGATAAATTGTTGGAAAAATGGTTAGTGCTCCCCTTGGGATCCATGACATGGCTTAACTACCTCCCGTGTCTTCTATAAGTCTAGTGGTTTTATTAGGCATTAACAGGTTGATCTTTTGGTGCAATAGCAACCACTACTTGTAAAAAGTGGTATCAGAGCTTGGTCACAGGTTCGAATCCCCTCGAGTAATGCTGAGGGGGAGATTGTTGGAAAAATGGTCAGCGCTCCCCTCGGGATTCATGACATGGCTTAGCTGCCTCTTATGTTTTCTATAAGTCTAGTGGTTGTATCAGGCATTAACAGGTTGATCTTTTTGTGCAACAACAACCACTACTTGTAACATAATTGGTGTATGAGATATAGTGTTAAGAAGGTATGTGAAGATAGTAAAATAGTATATCAGGGTACATGAATAGTTGTGATAATTAAGGAAAGTATGATGGATATGATAACGTGCTAAGTCATGTAAATAAAGTATAGTGCTGACTCTTTGGTAATATAAGAGTGTTGACTCCATATATATCATTTGCACAAGTTTTAGTATGACATTTTGTGGAGCCAACTGAAAGGCTAATTGTGTATAAATATAGATTGCTCTTGTGAAAGAAGATGTGTGGGATATAATGTTAAGTTTGCAAAAAAGATAAAAGAAGCTAGATGCAAGATCTATAGGAGGTAGATCCATAACTAAAACTATCTAAGCAAGATAAGTGCTTGTATTGTTCTCCTTTTGTGAACTATTTTGGGACAGTATTGATTGTAAGAGCAGTGTGCTCACCACCTTTAACCAAGTGTTTTGTATGCCCCTAACAAGGTTTTTGTAATCCTCTAGCAAGGAAATTTACTATGTAACAATCAGCTCCTAACATGGCTAGATCTCTTAGCAGGGACATTATACTTTAGTGCATATTTGTGGGTACCATCCCCACTGGGGTTTTCCCTTTAATCAGGGTTTCTTCGAGAACAAATCATGGTGTCATGAGTAATATGTTATGCTTATATGCTCTTTTCATTTTTGCATTACTTTGGATTATTTATAATTGTTTAAAGTTGCAAATAAAGTTTTGTAATACTGATTCACCCCCCCTCTCAATATTACTCAATCCTAATAGCTCCATGTCAAGAGACTAATCAAAAGTGCAAAGAAACAAGTATTATGAAGGATCAAGATCAAGATAATATTCCTCCTTATCCTATATTTGACCAAAGTCCCATATCCAAAGAATCTCATGATGAATCCTTCATACCCTTCCATTTATTTCAAGATGATATACTTCCATCTCAAATACCCCATATTCCTTCACCTCTTATATCCTATCCATATCCTAAGCAAGATCAAGATATACTTTCCATCTCTAATGAACTTATCGAAAATCAAAAGAAAAGTATTCTTCTTAGGCTATCCAAAGATCCTTGTCAAGACCAAAGTACCCCAACATCCACTTTTCATAAGCCTCCATATCTACCTCAAAATTATCCCATTATTCCTAATTTTCTGCATAAGAATAAATCTCCTCTAGCTTCAACTGCTCCTATCAAAGTCGCTCCTATCAAAGCTACATATAAGCCTATTGGTACAAAGATAAATTTGAAAGATGAAAGCTTTGGCAATACAACTCACAATAAAGATGTTGATATCCTTCCCATGTATCATTTATCCCCATTTTCACATAAGCATCATCCTTCTACATCTTCCAAATCCATCCTTGGTCCCTATATCCCTAAGTTGAAACCTTCATATCTTCCATCCATATTGGGTCCCCATATCCCTCCATCAAATTTTTTTACCATCCTTATCCCACAATCCACTTACCCTATACCCTATCAAGATCAACAAAGACATACATAATTGAGAAACTAGACACCTATCCATATAAACCAGCCATATCAACCTTATTTTGGAAGTAGTTTGGAAGTGCAACATAAAAATCAGAAAACCAAGAATCCACTTATGTATGAAGAGCACCATGTCCCATCTAATCAACATGTGAATGAAAAGAAAAAATAAATATTCAAGAGACCACAAAGGTCCATCAAGCAAGAAGAAAAATCAAAGAAAATGTGGATTCTTAAATCCCTCATTGAAGAAATGCATTCTAAAGAATCCAAAAGGAAAGAAAAATCAAAGAAAGTGTGGATTCCCAAGTCACTTTTGAAGGACTTACACATGAAAGAAAAATCAAAGTTGACATTCAAGCTTCCAAATGATTACACTCCACATTCTCCCAAACACATTCCATCTTATCCATCTATTTTGAGTCCTCGTGTCCCAAGATCTGTATCCTCTCTTACATCAAAGTCTCAAGCTATCTCACCCATTTTTCCTTCATTATTACAATACCATTCAAGGTGTGTATTTATGTTGATCTTGATAATACTTCTTATCCTCCTATTCATTATCCTTCGATTCCCTTTTTCACGCCCACACATGGAAAGACTTATTATCCTCTCATTCATCATCCTTCCATTTCCATTATCCAATCCATTGCATAAATCTTTAGCCACCCTTTACCTTATCCACCATATCACCTTTCCACCAACCTATCAACATCTTTGAGCATGCCTTTCAGTGGCCTTGGCCCATCATATCATACCTTTTCAAGGAGTATCCAAAGAGCATGAGGCTTGAGTCCCTCCAAAACAAAATTGAAAAAAAAGAAAAAAGAAAAAATTGAAAAAAAGAAGAAAAAGAAAAGAAAAGAAAAGAAATCCATCTTATGGTGAAAACCACTTCTTGTGGCATCTTGGACAAGTACCATGATGAAAACCTAGTAAACAGATGTCATGTGTAATTCCTCTCTCTTGTACTCTACACTTGTGGGAAAGTTCCATCCATCATATCCTCCATATTTCTACCATTTATCTCACTTGCATCCATATTACATCTTTCACCTTTGATCTTGACAAGGTTGAACATATCCATGAGCATTAAGTATCTTGACATGCATTATCCTATCCATCAACCTATTCACTTGTTGTGTTCACACTACCTTATCATGATCTTTCTTATCCTAAAGCCACCTTCATTGTTCCTAAGAAGTCTTCCCATAATCTCAAACCATTCACTCATAGCCTTCACTACCCCTTTATCATGATTGTGTGATCATATCCACATTGATCGCTTAATATTCTTCATCCAAATTAAGAATAAAAGAGATGAAAAAAATATGTTATCAAAAGTCTCTTGATATGTCCACTCCTTTGGACCATTGTCATGACACTAGGTCATTATTCTATATACTATCCAACACCACATCATTGGCCTATATTGAGATATTATTTTTCCCTAGCTTGTATAATCTTGAGGAGATGGTCCTATGGGTAACACACTTGCTTCATCCAACATTGTCTATTCATTGGTGAATCATTAGTTTGCAAATCCATCTTTCATTTCCTATACCTTGCTAGACATTGGGGATAAATTCAATGTGATCTTGCTTGAGAACTATTGATCTCTAAAAATTTAAAAAAGTGAAAATATTCCTCAAATAATCCAAAAAAAAAACATCAAAATTCTCTAAAAATCCAAAAACATAAAAAATCTTAAAAATCCAAAACATAAAAAATCTCTAAAAATCCCCAAAAATCTAAAAAATAAAAAATCATAAACAAACTCTCAAAAGATACATTTCCCAACAAAGCATGATCTTTGCTAAATCAAACTAGGGGCACCAATCCAAATTCAAGAAGCTTATCAAAATAGACACAAGTTGGCTCAAAATCATCGCATCAAATTTGGAAAATTGCTACACTTGAACTTATTGATCAATATTACATTTCAAACATCCAAATACTTGATCTAAATAACAACATTTGACAAATCAAATCAAAATCTAAAAAGCTTAATCAAATCAAATAAAAATCTAAAAGGCTTAAACATAACTAAGTATCAAAGTGGATGAAGTTTTTGAAATATGGATCTACAAACAAAAGAAAAAATGTTCAAAGTGATTACTTGATTGGTGAAATCATATCTTTTTAGAAAATTGATGATGGTTGACTAGATGAGCGATGATGAAGACATGATATTTTCTTGGTTGCTACTTGAGTGCTTGTCAGGTTGATTCATAGCAGTATGCAAATCCGTCTAATGACATGATCATCAAAGAATCATTGAGGACATTTGTATATGAAAGGGATCAATGCTTTGTCTATTTACTTGAAATTGTTAAAATCCAAGGAAAGAGGTATTCATATCATCATGGTTAAACCAGTGAAGGTTGTACCAATTTTATGTTCCAAAAGCTCAATGATGAAAATAAGCATCCAAATTCTGAATAGTGATAGCTAGCTACATCCATATAGATTAATTGCATGTTAGTTTGCATGTGTTGATCCTTTTTATCAATATATGTAAGGAAAGCTAAAGGGGGTAGAGTTATCATCATCAAAAGACCAAATCAAGATACATCACATGATCAATGATATCATTAATGGTACAACATCAAATCTATTGAAATCTACATCATCAAATCTCCCTCAATATATAATCAAAGTCTTGACTAACATCATCAATGTTTGAAGTATCCATCATCAAAAATTATGTTCAATCTGATCATCAAAGGTACATCAATGTCATTAAGATATATCATCAAAATGATTCATGCTTCATCAAGGACATCATCAATAATCAATCATGTTGATCAACTAGGGGCAACCTAATCTTGTTCATCACCTTCTCTTCTATCAATCCCTATTTTGCATCATGAGAAAATCCAATCAACCCCATATCATCAAAACATCTAATCATAGCCATATCAAATATCAATCAATCAAATCATCCAATTGATCATCTAAAGTCAATCAAGTTATCCTATCATCCATTTTCTCATCTTGAGTGCATCAAATCTCCTAACTCTATATCATGAGGAAGGAAAATCATTATTTGTCTCTCTAGATCTTGAGAGCGAAATATCAACCCATCAACTTATCCTATCAAATTGACATCAACATCAACCAAGTGATTCTGACTGACATTAAATGATACCAAACCATCATCAACTCATTCACAACATCAACAACATCTTATCAATCAAATCTTTTCTCATCAAATTCTCTCATGATCGGGGCATTTTTAAATTTCTATATCAGGAAACAAATCAAAATTTCCCAATCTCAACCAAATCAGCCACAATCATTTTGATTCATTTCCCGAGGAGGCATGCATTCATATCATCATCAATGAAAATTATAGATTTTATTTCAAATCTTTCAATGTAATTTTTTTTGCATTTACCATATCAACAATCTATCATCATATCGACCATCAAGACATTAAATCAATCAGAACTGCATCAATCTTATCATCAGAATCTGCATCTCTTATCAAACATCAAGAATCAACCATCAACAGAATCAAGATCTTACATCAGTTAAATCAGAACATTCTTTGAATCGACACGCTTTGCATGTCAACTCAAAGAGAGGCATTTGTAATCACCAAAAAGTGGACAGGATCATTGATATGAGTAATCAAAGAAAAACCAAGGCAAAATCAAGGCATTTGAATCAAAACAAGCATTTAGCCAATCAAAATTCAAATCAAGCTTTAATTCAATTTAATTAAAAATCAAAGCCATAAATTCAAGTTAAATCGATCAAATCATGATAAATCAAATCAATGTGTAATTAATCTAATTAATTGTATAGTTCAATTTAAATAAAATCAACCCATTCAAGGGGTGCACATGGCTAAACAAATTAATTAAATTCAATTAATTAAGTTCTATTTTCTCTCAACACTACATGGGAGGAAAAAGCCTCAACCAATAAGATTTAAGAAAAGAGCTCACATGGATCAAGCCAAAATGAATCTCAATCACTGGATTGGAAAGAACATCTTGTCCACTCATCTTTTCTTCTTGTCCCAAGCTTTGAGGACACAATATTTAAATTGTCTCCAAAGGGTGGAACCAAGGACTCAACCCCAACTTAACCTTGATCAAATCCAACTGCACCCCCTACCCTTGCCAAAATCTATAAAAGAAAGGCCTAAATCACTCATAATTCATCCACAAATCTAAGAATTGCATCTAACCTCTTGAGATTTTGAGCTAGAAAGGCAAATATAGAAGTTCATTAAAAAATTTAAATTTGGAATTGAATATTTTAGCTTGCTTTACCATTTATTCTCATTCTAGGACTGTCATTAATGGAGGCTTTCTGAGAGCTTCATCATTAACAACCCTAGCTAGAGATCCATAGAGTGTTTAATTGTCTTTATTTGTTAAAATAGCTCTTCCTTTGTGGTAATTTAGTTATTTTACGCAATGTTTTGCAATACTAACCCTATGAAGGTACAAATTCTAGTACATAATTTCTTAATTAGTTTTGTTTAGATATTGCAATCTTTGTTAATTGATAGTTTAGGTTATTTTATCTTCATTGCATCAATCACATCTAGGAAGACTTCAATTTGGCTTAATATGGATTAATATTAGATTAAGTTTGGATGAAATTGCATTGCATAATAACTTAGCTTTTAAATCCTTCATTTAGATAGAGTCTAAAGTCACTAGATTTTGTAATGACCTAAGAGAAAAATCCATACTCTTGTCTACTAGAAGGAAACAATTCACCTTGGTTGATTTCAATTCTTATATTATCTTAGTTTATTT
This sequence comes from Chamaecyparis obtusa, assembly GCA_027943335.1. Taxonomy (NCBI): domain Eukaryota; kingdom Viridiplantae; phylum Streptophyta; class Pinopsida; order Cupressales; family Cupressaceae; genus Chamaecyparis; species Chamaecyparis obtusa. The sequence continues at coordinate 888,978 of BSBK01000325.1, read as the reverse complement.
TCTTAGATCAATCATTTAATGACTCATTGAAGTGTAGTGTAATAGTCACTTTTCACACTCACATTTTTGGTGTCCACCGTGGGGTAGGAAATTAATTTTGGTCTTCACATTTCTACATTTTTTCCTTAAAATTTTGATATTTTGTTTGTACTCTGTACTCTGGTCTTGTTTTCTCATATGAGCATCCTAAAAGAACAATATGAGTCTAGATTGATACTCGTATGGGATGCGGTAGATTCTCATATGAGAATCTGGCCAATTTTTTTAAATTTAAATGCATCAAAAGTCCCTCTCTTCTTTTTGGTTTATGCACTTGGATTTTTTGTTAATTCTAACAAATTTGTTGTTCTATTTATGTGGTTTTCTTGGGTAGCTTAACAAGTTTATGCAGGATATTTATGGTGAAGACATTCATGCTATATCTAAACTCTTGAAAGATGTGTGCCAAAGAATAAGAGCAAAAAGAGACTACTAATGTATTTGTTGCAGGTTGCCTACGATGAAAACAACTAGACATTTTATTTGTATTAATTTTTATTAGGAACCTCGCATGAAAGACATTTTAAAAATAACAAGTGTTAGGCATGTTTTTGGATAGTCAAAAGGATAGGAGATTATGCTCTTTTCCCCTTGAGGGAACATTAGAAATCCATACCCTTGTAGCTTTTCCTTTTCTTTTCTTGCACTCCTTTAGATGGGCCTATCCAAGCGGGAAAATGTACTCACCCTTGGAGAATGACCCACATGAGAATAAGGTGTAAGCCACACCACTCCAACTCATGTTAAACAAATTGCTTCTTTGAGGCCAAAGCCTTGAAAGTCAGATTTTATTTGAGATTATACATGGCTCTCGCTTGACCACATAGTAGGGCCTTAGGGTATACATTATGTTTATGTGACTATTGGTGAAAAGGTTCTTTATTGGGATATAGGCCTAAATCATTCTTGAGTGGACACAAATAATGTATTCAAATGGAGACCCTTACTAAAATCCGTAGAGTAACAACCTACCCGGTTCACCCTTGAAAATGGGATAATCCAAGTGCAAGGGAGATAGTAACTCCCCCAAGATACTTGTCATATTGTACCTCCATTAGCATTTGGAGTTGGATAATACAACATCATTATATCCATTGCATGGTTGGTGGTGGTCATATTCTGATTAGCTATTAGGTGTATACATAAGTCTATGAGCAAGGATTTTCTCACTCGGCCAATTTGACTATAGTGCTTAAGAATTGCTTCTTTTTCACATGTGCTTGTTGTGTTTGTAGACCTTGAAACACTTGATATTGAAACTTTCCACACAAACAAGAATCACCAAAATAAGAGAACAATCCTATCAAATATTTGACAAAATAATTTGAAATCTCGTCAGTTTTCCTTTAGATACCAGGTCAAGAATTGTCCCATGTTTCACAAATATACCTTTAAAGTTGTGAGCTAGTCATAATCAATCCTACTCTTTGGTCATCTAGATTCCTACTATCGTGAGTTTTATCTTGTTAATTCAGTCCTATCGCCAATCACTTTCAATCTCCCTTATCAACTGTCCTTCTTTGATTTGTGAGTGCATTCATCATATAGCTTTCTTATCCTTTACTCAGATCTGAGTCATTTTCATCTCCTTCTCGAGTGGATGTTATCTTGTTCACATCACCATCTACCTTGGACTTGTTCAAGACATTTGTTCTTACTCTGACACCTATTGGATGACTAGCTAGGTGATGCCTATACAACATGAATCTCTTTTAGACAAATTCTAGGAGGAGAGGAAAGATCTCTTCCATTTGAAGAAAATCCTCTTTTTATCGAACAACCAAAAACTTCCAGGAGGTTTAACCATCATCAAGACAACTCCACCAACCCAAACATGTCTGGAAGAGGAAAAGGAAATGAAGACTTTAGACATACACATCATAGTGTTAGTGCTCATGAAAAATATAGCGAGGGTTCTGTTGGTTCTCAAAAATGCTGGACCATTTTGAGGCCAATTGATAGGCACACACAAGTGCCTCTACAATTTTGACTTGATTGAGCTAAGGCTGGTAGGCATGAATCCACAAGTTCTTTTAAACTGCACAAATGCATGCACATACAAAATTAATTCCTTCCAAAGGGGTAAATAGTCCTTGGAGGAAAATAACCTAATCTCCTAATAGCTAAATAGTATGATATCTAAACTAAAGCTTAAAACTATCACTAAAACCTAATAGAATGCTTTGTAAAGAGAGATATCAAATTTAATATGTAAAATACAAAATAGAACCAAATAACAATTTCAAATGAAATGAGATCAGTGCCTTAATACAAATTTGGGTATAGAGTCAATTACTTCCAATCCTATGTATAGTCAGAGATAGTTTTAAGGGAACTTACTCCTATAAAGAAATACTATCGTCCTATAGGCTTCCGTTGAATCAAAATTCAAAATAATTCATACAATTAATCCTATTGATTTTAACCCAAATTAAGAGGCCAAAAGGAACAACGGTAGGTTCTCAGACCATACAGCTGCTATTTGAATTGCATAAATTAACTTTGAACAAATAAATCAAGGAAAATAACATAGTAGAACACCCTGCTACTAGAGTATCTGAAAAACTAATTGAAAATAAAAGATATATAACCTCAAAAGGTATAAAACAACTTATCTGACATTAGCATTTGAAAAATTAAATATTAGGTCCAAATCTGTAGTTCAGGACGTATTGTCCCAATTGTGTGTCATGATCTTTTTGATTTGAAATGTTTCAATATAAATATAATAGTTAAAGGTTTCTTGTGAAAAGACATACCTTTTCACAGAACCTAATCCCTAAAACTAACCCCCAAAATTACATATTAACCATATAAATGGCTTTTAGGGAAACACACTTCCCATATAACAAACTTGATTTGTTATATCTTCAGGTGTTCATGCATGAAAACCCAAATCCTTATGTTTAATGCCTACACAAAAACACTCGACATTAGGTAATCTTTTTAATAAAATTTAAAATTAAAGTTATTATACTCTATAGTTTTTTAGGTTTTCAATATGATCCTTAAAGTTACTCATTTGTTAATTCACAATATATCAAATAAAACATTAATAAAATTATGATATAACTCACACAAATATTTTGATAAATAAAATAGAAATACCAATAAAATTAAACCATTAATCATAGATACTTACTTTAATTATCAAAACATATGAAAATGTTATCAACACCTAAAATTATTGCATAGGAATATAACTTTAAAATTTTAAAATTTACTTTCATAAGATATTAACCATAATGCATTTACTTTCTAAAAATACTCTTTCACAAAAATAAGGCAAAATGAATAACATAATAGAAATGCTCTTTAAATCATTAGGGCAAAAGATTTATAACTCTCCCTAAAAAAGGGGAGCACTTACCCTAAATTCACAATTTTATTAAAATAACTCACATAGGGTAAGTGAAATAAAACCTTTTAGAAAAGTGACAACCCTAACATTTAAGAAATATTAATGTGAAAATAAAATCTTATAACCACTTAATAAAATGTATTTAGGTCTTTGGAATAAAATAGTTTCATTTTCCAAACAAAAACCCTAATATGCATATATTTACAAATCATTTAATAAAATGAAGGTGAAAATTAATAATAAGAGAATACATTCGAATCACCCAATTAATATTTCCTAAAATGAAAAAGATGAAAATAAATCACATATGGTAATATATAATCAATTATGCCCATTTTACCCTACAAGTTAATTTTTTAAAATTAAAATTACAATAGGGTAAAATCACAAGATTACATTTAGGTATTTGAAAATTAAAGATTTATGCAAAATTGAAATTTATTTCAAACCTAATGAACATAGTAATCTTTACCAACATAATTTACCACATTACATTTTTCGCTATAATGTTTTTAGGGTAGACTAAAATGAAACCTAAAAACAATCACATTAGTAAAAACAATAATCTCGTGAAATGTAAAATCTCTTTGACACACACATACAATAGAAAAATAATACATTTATTCTCCTAATAATTTATTTCTAAATTATTAAAAGGAAATAAAACACTCTAATATTTATCCCTTATTTCCTACCCATACTCTCAAGGAATAACATAGGACAATTGCTTAGGGTAGGTCTGGTAGTTAGGTTAGGAAGAAAGAGTGGGTCGAGAGGTCGAGTGTTCAACGCTCTCTCCCCACTCTTTTTTCTAAAATATATAAAATAAATAATACATTAGAAGGGCATATTCATTACTTGAATTTAAAATTATTAAAGAAAGAAATACTCCCTGTGTGAGAAATTATGTTGATTTTTCACATGTACAAGAAGATGTAAATAAATTAGTTTCTCTTCCTAATCCTCTTGAAGATTATAATTAGACTGACTGGCTAGAGGGTAGGAGGGTAGGTAGGTAGGAAAAAAGATTGGCTTGAGAGGTCGAGGGTTCAACTCCCTCTCGCCACCTTTTTTACTTAACTACCTTATTTATTATTTTTTTATAATTACTTTATTTCAAAATGTACAGGCATTATTTTATTGAAATAAAATAATTAAAACCTATTTCATGAACATAGAATAATGATAAACATTTATGCCTTTTTAATTGTTTTAAATTTTTACATAGGGAAATTATATAAGAATTGAGAATGTAGATTATACTTCCCTAATTTTTGCGTATTTAGAACCTAATTTTTTAGGTGTCAACAGTGGCTCTTATTGGGGACATGCATTCATGCCTGGATGCAGCGAGAGTCTAGTTATCTCTGGAAAAGCAGACCACTAGAAAAGCATAGATTATAGTAATAGAAAAAACAAAAGTAATAGTACTACAAAGTAGATGAGAAGAGCATTGTCCCTTTTCATCTTGCTTCCAAAATGAAAATATTATATCAAAACGAGTATATCCTCTTTATCCATTTACGGCCATTTCATTAATAGTGATATTCAAATCATAAAATATAATCATGTGGCCATATGAATCTATCTTGTACAAAATATTCATAGATAAAAAAAATATTTATCATATTGCAAATTAAGATAAAATCCAATAAATATTTTCTCTTTGATGAAAATATAAACTATAAAGCTTATAGAGAAAATATAATGAAAATAATTGTGTTCTAATTAAAAGAATATTTACCTCAATACTTACCTGTTATTTAAATGTATTACCTCTTGTTGCATTTTATGGCCTCCATGATACACGTTATGTGTATTTGGCAGTCCACAAAAACCATTTTTATATTGCTCAGCGTAAATACTTTGTTTCATATATTCCTCTTCCATCTCTGTAATTTTCTCTAGTTTTAACATATTGCACATTGTTATTATTTATCTGGGAATTTTCTTTACCATATTTATTTTCACGCAAGTGTAAATGCTTCTGCGTAAGTTTGTATCTTTTCGTTCTGCTATCCAACTATGCATTTTCATATTTTGCATGAGTATGTTTGAAGCCATATGTTTGATGCTGGTCATATTCATACACATCACTTTGGCCAAGCATTTCACATAAATGCGTACCTCTATTATTGTGCTGGTTATTCATAAAATGGTGTGACTGCATATAGTTTTCATAAACATTTTTTACATAACACTCATCCTCTCTTTGCATGAATTGATGAGTCTTATTTGGCTGCTCATGTGATTCTCCAATCTACTGCATTTGCTTGTGATAATATATATCATTATCTTATTGTGTAAGATACCCATAATGATGCGTGGCCCTTTTGTGCTGCTCTCCTTGCTGTGTTGGTTGCACATTATGATGCGTGGGCTTAATATATTGTTGTGCAATATAGTTTTCAGCAAGTGTAACATCTCTTTGGGCCTGCGTAGACTTACCATGCTGATGATTTGTTTGTTGTAAGTGGCCACCACATTTTAGGCTATGCTTGTAATGGTTTTTTTTACTATTATTATTTTCCAACATATTATTTGTTTGGTAATCATTGGCATGTTGCGCATTGTGATGCCTTGAGACTGTTCATGGACCCCAACGTGCATTGTTTCTATCCTGCGCAAAGTGCTACATGTGGTAATTAAAACAATGCCTATCCTCACCTTGCTCACCCAATGCATTCACATACTACTATGTAGCTGGTGTCTAGGCTACATGAGCAGTTCTTGAGATTTACGCTGGGCCTCAAAATGAATTAATAAATCATTCTTTTGTTCTTCATGCTGGCCACATTTTTTGTGAATCTGGGCTGCTTCTCGACTTTCTGGCACTCCAAAATAATTAAGAACATTTTAAAAATGTCCCCCATTTTGAGGCATATGGCTGGGGCAGTCATTTTATGATTAAAATCTTCATTTATAGCACCTATATGGCTCTGAAAAATTGCCCTTGATATATGCATGAAAGTACAATTTTGGCGACCATTTTTAGAAATGTTTGGGCATTTTTGGGCATGCTCGCATCCCAAAAACATGTAAAAATATGAAAAAATCATCCATCATTCATAGAGAAAGGTCTGGGAACCTATCTAGATGTTTAAACACTCATTTTTTAGCTTAAAAACAACCTCAAAACATCACCTAAATAGAAAAAATGTGATTCATTTTAAACAGTAAGAATAACAAATTTTATTTCCTTCCAATTGCTTCATTATATTATGTTGATATAACAACTATTAAAATTTATGCATGACGTAATTGTAAAATAATGCAAATTTAATATATACAATAATAATATAATGTAACAATGCACTATTTGTAATTGTACATGAGCTTTTAATATTAAAATTTTTAATTACATATGTATACAAAAATGATCATATAAATATAAATGAAAGAATAATTTCAAAAGGGACTGTACTTAAAATGCAAGAAAACATAGAACATTAAGAAAAATAGAAGATATACTTACTTGTCCATGAAACCTTACCTTTGTCGAAAACTTTGTTTTGGTCATATAATATTTTATGCCTTCTTGAAATGCACTGAACATAATTTTCATGCCAATCTTCATAATTTCTAGTGTAATTTTTTTAAAATTTATTCACCATGTGATACATTTTCTGACTGTGTGATATCCTCTAGTTCTTCTAGTGTAAAGCCATCATCTTTATGAATATTATTTACTACCATTTTCTCCTATACATGTGATTCATTCTGCAATATTTTGCCCTCACTATTTAGGAAATTTGAAGAATTTTTGGGACTTTTCACATAAATATTTCCTTCCTGAATTATTTCATCCATTTGAAATTTATTTTCCATTTCATCAAAATGTATTGATTCACCAACACGCCTATCATGGTAAATTGAGAAAAAAAATAGACCATTGTCCCTAACATATTTTTGATATTCAATGTCCAATATATCTAAAATTTCTTCTGTAGCGAGAAAATTTTCATCTTCACCATCATGGCCATTGGTACATGTCTCCATACAAATCTTACCATGTACAAATTCTTCTTCAACTTGATTTGAATTTTCTTGTTCATCTAAATCTAGAATATCATTAGGTTGTTGTGCCCTTTTTTTAACTTTATCATTTTCTTCCATTACATCTTTGTATACAATTTTAAGAATTTTCTTCAAAAGGGACAAGCAATCTTCTGAAAGAGAAACCTTGGGCCAAACACAAGCATACCTTTGCTCCTCTAGGGGAATCATATGAATCATTACTCAAGACTCTTTTGGCAAATCAACATATCACTTTTCTAGATAATTTTAGACCATATGAACCCAAAGTTAAACCAAAATGGTGGAATGATAATGATTACTATGATTTTCATAGAAAAAAGGGACATAAGACTAAGAAATACATGAGATCCAAGATCTCATTGATAATGAAGTGATCATGGTTAACAATCACACCACAAATACTAATCACAAAGCATTTAAGGACCCCTTACCCAAGTATGAAAAAGGGGAAAGTTCCAAACCAAAGGAAGGTGCTTGAATTAATCACACATATGGCACCAGTGATAATAATATCATCCATATGCTTGATTCAGTTCCTTTTGAACATTGCAATTTCATTATCATCAAGAAAGAAGAGAGAGAGTCTAGAGCTGCTAATATTGTGACTTGAGCGCAAGAAAAGTTACCCTAGGAGGAGCAGGACCTTCCACCTCTGGGAATCAATTAGGATCACCCAAACCTTCCACATCAACCAAATAACAAGCTATAACCATTTAGAAGTCATCAAATTCTAAATAGTTTGTTTCATCACATGCTGCTAACTACAACATTGTCGAGAAATTATAAAAGATGATTGCTCGGATATCGATCTTTGATTTGCTCAAAATCTCTCTAGCTCGTAGAGAATTCTTAGAAAAAGCCTTCAGCTACTGTAATACCCCAAAAATGGGCTATAAGTTCATTAATCTTCTATATCTACAAATCGAACGAAATCAACATCGAAGTCCTAATCTAAGGCACATCTGCACATCATCGAATCCTAATTGATTATCTTAAATTCTGCATCGGGGAATATTCCTAGCAATATTTCTAACTATCTTAATTATCTTTAATTTAATGATTATTTGGCGATAAATCACATTTATCCTAAGTTTGATTAATTGAATATTTTCATATTTAATTAATTAGATTTAATATCTTGCCACTTAATTATGTGATTAAATTTAATTCTATCTATTATTAATTGTATTATTTAATTTTGACAATAAATCCAATATCCTATGAATAATTGATTAAATTCTTATTTAATTAATTAAAGCAAGTTGTCATTATTTAATAATATAGTTTTTAATAAAAGTTTGATAAAATAGTTAATTAACCCATAAATTAATTATTTTATTTCAAAATGCAGTTAAGTTGAGAATAAATCACTTTATTTATTTATTAAATCATAATTATCCATGTGCACATTCAAGGACCAGTTAAACTCAAATTGGAAAATCAATGCAAGTTGTTAGCTTTTTGAAACTCAACATCTTTTTGAGTTTTAAAGTTGATCTAAACTTCTAATTCGAGTTGAACTGTGCTTTTGCATGATTTTTGTGACTTAATTATCTGTTATTTAAAAATAACTCAAAAATCAACCTAAGTTATTTGAATGATTTATGGCTTTTTTTCCCATGCACCTCCAAAGCCCTGGATTTCTATAAAATCAAGGCTTCAGCTCATCTCAAATCATCTCATAATTTTGCAAGCTTACTTTGCCAAAGTCATCTACGAATTGCACAACTATTTTGAAGAATTGGAATTTGGAGAATCAAAGCTTATTGCGAATCAAGGCTATTGTGAGATCAATTTTTTTTTTTTTTACATTCATTTAGATTCTTTTTCATATCATTGTTAGATCATTTTAGCATATCAATTTCCATATTAGCATAGATTCATATCAGTTTTTATCATTCTTATTGCATAGAAAATACCAAAAAAATATATTAATTGCATTCATATTTCATATCAGTTTGGCATTCAAATCCTTCATTTAGTTGTCGTCTAGGTCACTGATCTCGATAACAATCTGAGAACATTAATTTTGCACCTACTAGAAGGCAGTAAATCACTTGGTTAAATTAGATTTCAATTTTGCACGATTTTGATTTTTGCTAACCTTTAATGTTTTACTGAAGTGTTATGTCTACAGATTAGGTACAATTTTCACACACACATTGCTAGCGCCCACCGTGGGGCAACCCACCTTTGCATGCTGGTTTTGATTTTTTTTTAGGAGCTAAAACCCCAAAGTTTTAATGATTTAATTTTATCTCCCAAATGGCTTTGATTTTTGGTCTAAATTTTTTTTTTCAAGTTGGTCACATATCAAGAAAACTACAGTAAAAAAATTAGAATTTTCTAAGATGCTTTGAATTTTTAATAATTTTTTCTTGAAATTCTAGAAAAATTAATATCTAACGCAAATCAAAATATTTTTTGGAAATTTTTTTATTTTTGGAAATATCTTTAAATTCTATAGGGGTTCCATTCTTTTTATTTTAAATTTGGACAAGATATCATAGCTCAAATAGTCAATTTACAAAAATTGGTCTATTTTGATAAAATGGGTCTCTAAGGCACAAATGAAGAGATTTTTCTAAAATTTTTGCATTTTTGGAAAGCTCTCTATTTTTTAGTAGGGGTTTCTATTCTAAATTTTTATTTTTGTGGCCAAAATCATATCAAAAAAATTAGATCTTGTTGACTAGGTCAAATGCAGCCAAAAAAAAAAAGTTTTGTGATGGGTATGCACTTATTTTTTTTACATGGTTCAATGAATGATATGAGTTGTCATTTGGGTTAATTGCTAGTTATTATTTCTAATAATAATTTATTTTTAGAGCTAACCCTATGGTTTTCATAAGTTGAATATATTTTGCATATCTTGTTTGCTTGTTTGCTTGTTGGAGAGTTCGTCACTTGCTTGCATGGAAAAGCTCAACAAGAATTGCTAAAAATCAGGTAAAATTTACTAAGCATGTTGCAAGGATCCCAGGTATTTCATCTAATAACATTTTGATTTGGACTTAAAATAAATCTCTTATGTGTCTGGCTTGTGTGCATCTTTTCATGCTTTTGTCTATTTCTACACACTTGCATAATTGATACTAGGTTGTGACCCCTTAAAGATTTATTAAGTAGTCTTAGATACTTGTGATTGATCTTGATTGCTATCTTGGGTTATTGGACTCGCTAATCTGCCGGCCCCTCATTCCACCCCGTGGTTGCTATCTCAGCGTCATAAAGGGGAGGGGTCAACAGGATAGAAGCGTTAAGTGTTCCACTTGGCAACCCTTTTGTGCTTTTAGGAACTCACTTGTTTTCTAAGTTGGGGAATCATTTTTAGCTTTTGTGAGGTGTTAAGTGTTTCACCTTGTGGACTCATCTCATATTCTCTTTAAGTGTTAAGTGTTCCTCTTTCTGCTTTTTGGGTACTTTTGGTAGATTTGCTTTCAGGAATATATCTGTGCTCACATAGTAATTAGGCCCTATGAACACTATTCATGATTCTTGAGAGATTGGATTCCTACCAAAATTTTTTTTGATGATAGAATCCTTGTAGGTAGGGAGGATACTTAGTGCATTTCACATTCAACTTGGTTAGTGTGTCTTCTCTTATTGATCGATACATTCTCTCCCAGGAGAGGTTGATAGATCATGTGGAGTTGACATCACGAGCTTTGGTGAATCAAAATTAGTTAGTGTGCCTTCTCTTATTGATTGATACATTCTTTCCTTAGAGGGGTTGATAGATCACATGGAGTTGGTATCATAGACCTTAGTGAAGCAAAACTTTGTCTTAGCGTGTCGGATTAATCTGCTTGCTTTGTTTGGGTTAAAAGTGAAAAGGTGTCAAAAAACTTGGATCTAGAGCGGAGTCCCCTTGTGGTATACTATTGTGAGTCATCTTTAGAGAGGGTTGACCGTAGCAGACAATCCCTTCATAGGGAAAACTACGTTGACATAACCTCAAGTGGTCATAGCCATTTTTTCCATGGTAGTGACAGCCGCTATATAAATGTCCTTGTGGAAGAAATCTCCATGGGTATGGTTCATTGTTGGGTTGTCAGATCTCCCTAGCAGCTCCTGAAGATTAAGTTCTCAGACTATGTCAAAACCCTAGTGCATCAGGATTGGAGTTCACCCCTTTGGATCATAAAAGTTGTAGAGTCAAACCATTACTAAAAACCCTAGCGAGGCCAAATTTTCATTTTATAGGGTATATGTGCATTATTGCAAAATATTTTTGGAACATACACAATTAGCGCTTCTAAGGATTAGAACAAATAATTCACTTGATTGTTCATGCGCAAGGTTGCTTTTGCCCTTGCTCATTATTTTCAAACATTCTTGAAATCACTTGCTTGCTATTTTGTGTGCTTGTTTATCTATTTGGGTATTGAAAATAGACAAATCTCTTACAATCCTCAAATCTGGACATTGAAGTTTGCAAACAACTCAAATCTGAAAACTCAAAATTTGCAAAATCTGAAGTAAAATCCTTTTTTGGAGTCAAAAGTCATCTCAAGAGGTCAGAAAGTCATACGAGTTTCTATCAAGTGTCATTTCATTGCAACCCATCTGTCGTATGATAGCAAACCCAGTGTCGTACGATTTTCCATGCCAGCAAATTCTCAAAGTCAAAATCTTGCAATTGTCATATGATATTGTCAACTGTCATTTCATTACTACCCAACTATCGTACGAGTTTTACAACTATCATTTCATAGCATACCCACTATCGTACGAGTTTGTAGAGTGTCATTTGGAAAATTTTGAAGAGTTGTCAGAAAATTGTCAGAATTGTCAGATATTTAGCTTTTTTCCAAAATCTATCAAACAAATCACTGTGTCAGGAATAGAGCAGTAGCCATTGAGAATCAATACACATGTCTCAAAGAATCAGTACACAAGAGGAAGAAGCTCTAATCACTACTATGATGAAGCAGCTACAAGCTATGCAAGTTGAACTTAACAATCTTAAGAAAGAAAAGAAACCTAAAGAGTTCTCCATGGAATCTCTATACTCTTTTCCATTTGATAAAGACTTGTACATGTCACCATGCCCTCAGACAAAATGTGAGCAATGTGACAACCCTTATGATACCTCTTCCATAGAGAGTGACACATTAAGCTTTGGAGACTATGATGACTATGATGATAGACAATATAATGATACCTATGACACCTTTGTTCCTAAGAGTCCTCCTCATCGTGTGTTCCTACTTACTACAAATGGACTGTCACATTGGATAGATCATGATGGTGATCCATATGATTCTGATTTTGAAAGAGACTTTGATGGCTTTTGTGGACAATACCTTGATTATGATCCATCTACTACTACTAAGGACTATAAAATGCATCATGCTAGCTTGAAACGTCAATACTATAAGGATCTCTCCTCTAAGAACTCTCAGGCTGAAAATAAAGATTACACTCTCAAGAAAGATCATTTTAATGTTGGACCTTTGTCTTGTGATGGTTCCCTTCCATCCCCTACTTCTTCCAATACCCGTACATTTCCTAAAGCTTTCGAGTCTTTCAAATATTTCATAGAACCTTCATCCGACACAAGCCCTGATACTTTTCATACCATTCGCTATAGTTATCCTCAAGGGCTACCTCTTCAAGAAACTCAAGCTAACCTTCACCTGGCTGCAAATACTTTCAATAATGCTAAATCTAAAGAGCTTAAGCCTTCATATGCTATAATTCCTACTTCAGCTAGTCCTCCACCATCTCTTCCAAAGTCATCCATACAATCCCAACATGCTTCCTTGTCCTTAGAAGTGGCTCCATGTCAAGAGGACTCTAAAAATGATGAAGAAAAGAACATAAAGAAAGATCAAGATCAAGAACTCTCCATGTCATCCACTCCTTTTCCTGATGTCTCTTATCCACTTCATGGTTCTTTTGATCCTGTACACCCTTTTTCATGCATTCCACCATGTCTTAAGTCTTCTCCTAAGCAAGATCAGGCTACTACTTACACTATTGAACTTATTGACAATCAAAATGACCTTACTACACTTGCACTTTCCAAAGATGATACTTCCCTTGAGGTTGCTAAAAATGGTGTTGTTAATTCTAATGTTAAGCCTATTGAAAATTAAGAGAAAAATTATGAGCTTATGCTATCCAAAGATCATTGTCAAGATCAAAGTCTTCCATCTTCTTCTTCTACCACTCCATGTTCATTTTCACTTTCTACTCTTCCTAAGTCTTTGCAAGCTTTGAACAATCCTATCAAAGAAGGTGCTCATATTCAAGATGTTCATGATTCTATTGAAAATCCTAATGCTCACTCTAAAGATGCTGATATCCTTGGTTGTCATATCGATGCTGATGAACTTATTGATTATCCTTTTGCCTCTTCCACTTACATCCTTGGACCTCTTCCACCACTACTAAGGGCTTCACATTTGCATACCATCTTGGGTCCTTATGTCCCTTCACTTTCCCCTCCTAACTCTCCTAATTCTCCATCCATCTTGGGTCCTTACATCCCTCCATCTCCCATCTTTCCTCAAGATCAACATAGATGCATACCCTTGAATCCTTTTCATCCACCCACCCATCTAAACTAGTCATATCCTCCCTCTTCCACAAGTCCCAAGTCTTTTGGCAGTAACTTGAATGTTCAATACAAGAAAAAGAAGCAATACAAGAATCCATCAAAAAAAGAAGATCACCATGTCTCCTCTAATAGACATGGAAACATAAAGTCAAAAGAGATATCTAAGAAAAAAACTACAAGACAAGTATGGGTTCTAAAATCCATCATTGAAGATATTCTCTCTAGATCATCAAAAGGAAATAAAAAGCCTACGGCTATATGGATTCCAAAGTCTCTCTTGAAAGAGTCTGGTGTTGAGCAAAAAGTGAAGTTGACATTCAAGCTTCAAAGGCTTCCACTTTATCTCCTTCCAAAAATACTATTCCATTCCATGCACCTAAACCACAACCTCTACTATCCATTCGCCATATTTCTTCATGTATTCCTTCATTCACATTTCCTCCACCCTCTCGCCACCCTTCAAGGTATGTGTTGATGTTGATCTTGCCTTCCTTTCCACCTACCCTTTCACAATCCTTCCATGCATTATCCTTCTACCTTCTATCATTTTTCCTCATTTGCCTATTCCTCCTATCTTCCAACCTCACTCGCTTTACATAAAACCTTATCATCCATTTTTCTCTTTCATCTCCCTTTCCCTATCAGCATCTTTGAGCATATCATTTTAACTCCTTGGCATATCATAGTTTATCCTTTCAAGGAGCATTATCTAAAAAGCTTTCCTTCTTCTAAAAATAAATAAATAAATTAATTAATTAAAAATTAAAAATGTGCCTTGGTGAAAACTTGGAAACAGGTGCTTTGGTAGCAAAAGTAAAGAGAAATAAATTCATCCTATGGTAAAAACTACTCCCTTGTGGTGCCTTGGATAAGTACCATGATGAAAACCTGGAAATCAAGCATCATGCATAGTTCTTCTACATATTTCATGCATTTCATCTTCTCTCTTTGATCTTGACAATGTTGATCTATACACCAATATTTGGTTATTTTGTGAGCTATCTCACAATGATCTTTCATTCATTCCTTCCATGTTTAGCCTTCATATCCATCTTCCTCCATTCATTTTTGCCTATTGCTATCCTTTTCCCCTTTGGTCTTGATCTAATAGAAAGAAAGAGTAAAACACGATGCTATGAAGCCTCTTGACATGTCTACTCCTTTGGATTGCATCCTTTCTTGCTCTTGCATTACGCTTTTGTGACTTATCCTATGTTAGCCTTTCATTGCTTGTCCAAATGCGCTTTACATGACAATTTTTCCCTAGCTTGGGTATTCTTGAGGAGTTTTCCTTTGAGGATTTCTTCCCTTCATTCTCCTTCATTCTCTTATCTTCCATCTCTTCCACCAGCTTGCCAATCCCTCTTGTTCTCCACCTTGCTAGACATTGGGACTGCATGATATGATCTTGCTTAGGAGTTTGCAATGGAAAAAGATGCTATCAAGTATCCCAATTATCAGAACAAGTATCAGAACTAGTATCAGAACAAGTATCAAAACTAGTATCAGAACAAGTATCAGAACCAGTGTCAAAACCAGTGTCAGAACCAGTATCAGAATAAGTATCAGAACCAGTATCAGAACCATTATCAGAATAAGTATCAGAACCAGTATCAAAACTAGTGTCAGAACAAGTATCAGAACATCCATTGGGGCTACACCTTTCACTTTAGTTCATGGGTCTGAAGCGGTACTACCTATTGAGGTTGAAATCCCATCACTCAGAATCAGAATGCATGGTCTAGTAACTGATGATGACTACAGAGTGTCTAGGTTGCAAGAACTTGAACTACTAGATGAGTGCAGACAAATAGTGTATGATCATCTTAGAGTATATCAAAAGAGAATGTCTAGAGGCTACAACAAGAAAGTCAGACATAGAGAATTTCAGGTTGGCGATCTAGTCATGAGAGAAAATTTGAAAAATCAATCCCATCAAGAACGCAAGGGGAAGTTCGAACCCAATTGGCTGGGTCCCTTTGTCATCACTATGACTTTTGGCTGTGGTGCCTATAAACTCTCAATGACTAAAGAAGAACAGCTCTGAGAACCAATCAACATTCTCCATCTGAAGAAATTCTATGCCTAAGGCATTCAGTCTATAGTAAAATGTCCTAAAAAAATCTTAAAAATTGGAAAATTTCCTGAAAAAATGAACATTTTGGTGAAAACTTAGCAATAGGCGCCTTGATGATTCACAAAAAAAATAAAAAATATCAAAAGTACAAAAAAATTGAAAAAATGAAAAATACAAAAAAAAACAAAAAAAAAAGGAAAAGAAAAGAAAAAGTGCCTTAGTGAAAACCTGGAAATAGGCACCTTGGTAGCAAAAATAGAATCTCTGCCAAGATGGTGAAAACTCGGCAAATGGATGCCAGTTATTCCAAATGCTCCATCTATCAGTGCAATCTTGGTCTTTCCTAGCTTTCAGTCTTCTTTTAGTTTGTACATATCTCCCGGTTTGTTTCTGCATTTCCAGTTTTCAATAAGTCAGTCTGGACACCAATCAGCTCAAGCGTCTGTATCCTATCAATGTTTAACACTTGGGGGTAATCAATGTCATATCCTATGGTCTCTAGTATATCTTAGACGTATCATATCTAGTCAGAGTCCTTTGAAGCTATATCTGAGTCAGTCAGTCAGTCTCGTCTCGAGAAAGGATTTTGCATCTACAACAATGCAATCAAACATCAAAACTCAACTGAAAACAATCTATGCTTTTTACATGCTTTTATCTCCTTGTATGCTTACTGATTCGCATTGAGATTTTTTCATATTGTGTCCCTTCGAGCTCTTCGATGATGTCCTTTATAGGATTTAGAGAGTGATGACTAGGGGCATAATCTTTTCTTTGTCTTCTGCTTGTATGTGAAAATCTAACAACTTTGAAAATTTCAGATTGAAATGGTGTCTGACTATAAGAGTCTCTATCTCGAATTGGATGGCCATGCGTACCTTGACCATTGATACCCAGACAATTCAAGGAAGTTTGATCTAACTATTGTCTTTCTGAGTAAGTTCTTTCTCCTACTGTGGAACGCGATCTTGTCTAAGGATGTGAATGATAAAGGGTCACTACGGGTAATTCACACTGGATTTGGAATGATCTCTTGATTGTTTGATGTGTTTGTCATGCAAGGCGTATTCAGGTCATCATGACATTTATGTTTTGATGCTTATACAAATTTCTATATCAAAATGGACATGATATTCAGGTCATCTGAGCATTTGTGCCTTGGTGCTTATATCTACTCCGACATTCCAAAAACAAAATCAATATTCATATATCCATGGTTTCCTAACCAGTGGGTGTTGTATTGATTCTTGCACATACAAATCGATATTCATATGTCTATGGTTTCATAGCTAGTGGGCATTGTATTGATTTATCGGGTTACCTAAAAGTTCAATGATGATAACAAATCGACATATGATCAGTGACTAGGTCCTAGGTCTTAGGTTGCATTTCATTTTGCATGTCTCTTTGCATTTTGCATGTTACATGATGTCACAATGGCTAAACAAACTTCAATTCTTAAACAATTCTCCACTCGCATCTTCAAATCTAACAAGAGCTGAATCTTACACGAAGGTTCATCCAATGAAACAGCAAGTAGATTCCTTTTTCGGGATCAAAATCAAAATCTAAGATTGTTTATATTATTAACTACTTGCATATTCGACCTTCGATCATCACAAAAATCCATAATTCAACTTAACTAATTATCTTACATCAAACTATCAAAATTTCAACTTGGTCAACTATGGTCAACTCATGGTTTAACCTAGTCAAACTTGGTCTTTTGGGACCTTCCAACGATGCAAAATACATTCCCAGACATGTTTAACCACTTCTCAAATCAATTCACATGCTTCTAAACTATCAACGCTGACTTCTCTTGTTAGATTTCAATTTCAATCCTGAAGGGGGCATGGTATTGCACATCATTCAAAGTCTGTAAATCAAATTCAATCATATCTTCCTCAGTAATCAAGACAACAATCATGTCTAGTTATTAATTCATCAAAAGTCCTCATCACTCGGGGCAAATCTATCATCACTTGGGGCATATCAGATTCGTCGATCCATATCAATCTGGTATCCTCCTAATCTTGTAAACCATATCAGTTTTTGCAACCATTAGATCATAGTGTTCTTTCCTTGGTTCTTCGACAACTAAAGGATTCGGATGTGATACCTGCTAGTTCTGCTAAGACAATCAAGTCTAGAACCGGTCACTCACTTCTTTGCAATCCTAAGGTTTGGAATTAGGCATTTTGACACTTTTTCACAATCATAGGTTCATTTGCTGCTACAGTGAACATTATCTTTGGTCATTCAGGACCTATTATCTCCATATCAAATCAATATCAATCAGCTTCTGTCTCATATCAATTATCAATTTCGAATCTGTTTCATATCTTTATCAAACACAGACTTTCTTTGAACCACTGCGCTTCGCACAGTAATTCAAAGAGGGGCAAAATGTAATACCCCAAAAATGGGCTATAAGTTCATTAATCTTCTATATCTACAAATCAAATGAAATCAACATTGAAGTCCTAATCTAAGGCACATCTACACATCATCGAATCCTAATTGATTATTTTAAATTCTGCATCGGGGAATATTCCTAGCAATATTTCTAACTATCTTAATTATCTTTAATTTAATGATTATTTGGTGATAAATCACATTTATCCTAATTTTGATTAATTGAATATTTTCATATTTAATTAATTAGATTTAATATCTTGCCACTTAATTATGTAATTAAATTTAATTCTATCTATTATTAATTGTATTATTTAATTTTGACAATAAATCCAATATCCTATGAATAATTGATTAAATTCTTATTTAATTAATTAAAGCAAGTTGTCATTATTTAATAATATAGTTTTTAATAAAAGTTTGATAAAATAGTTAATTAACCCATAAATTAATTATTTTATTTCAAAAAGCAGTTAAGTTGAGAATAAATCACTTTATTTATTTATTAAATCATAATTATCCATGTGCACATTCAAGGACCAGTTAAACTCAAATTGGAAAATCAATGCCTACCAATGTCCCTAAGGACTTGGAATTATATCAATTCCAATCCATGGTAGGTCACTTGACCTCACTGCATTACCTATCATTTTTAGAAGAAGGTGATAATTCTTCGAATAATTTGCATAATCACCCCCTGCACATTGAAGTTATGATCCACACACATCGGGTCAAAAAAGTGTTGATAGATGGAGGCAAAGGTTTGAACATATGTACCTATAAGTTGATTAAACATTTGGGCTTCTTAGAACATTCTACTGATCTAAAGAAGAAGATCACCATAAAAGCCTATGATGAACAAGAGAGATCTTCCAAAGGTCTTGTATGCTTACCTATCAGAGTGGGACCTATTGAAATAGAGGTCATATGCCAAGTACTAGATATCCCACTTGCATAAAACATTTTTTTGGGACAACCATGGATCCATGAGATAAAAGCAGTTCTATCTACATATCACTAGTGCATCAAGTTCTCTTCCAAAGGTGTTGAACTCACTGTTCCTTCATACACCAATTATGTTTGTAATGCACTGAAACAATTAGTTGATACCCTTATACCACACAATAGGGAAACTTCTACCTCTGAATTTGGAAGAAATATGATGAAAGAGATGGAGAAGAAGCTAAAAATCAAAGATACAAGGATGGGTAGGTACATGATCGAACCTATCTTGTCATTGACATTACTGCGTGCATCCCCTAAATCTTATGGGAAACCCTATGAGGTAATGAAACTATCTACTACACCAGTTTAGGTCATTTATGATGGTAGCTTTGTTCAAAAAAATGTACCTCTTAAGGATGAAAATAAAGAGAAAGCCCATGTGAAATATCCCCTAAAAAATATAGTAAAGGGTATGACCTAGTGAAATAGATTAGTTATAAAGACAAGGGTCCTTTAGGCATGAGTGAGACATGAATCATTGAACCACTTCATGTAGAATTTAGGAATCCAAGAGATAAGATCGGTGTCAGTTTTAAAGAAGCTAAGTTTCATTCTGTCACTGATCAGGGATGACCCGTATTTGATTCAAAAAGTGAGGAAGAAGCAGAAACTAAAAATATACCCTTTGAAAAGCTACTACACATCGAAAGATAAGATCATGATTATCACAAAGAACCATGTCTTCCACAATGGTATAGAACTCTCCTTGAGCCAAGTCCACTATGCCCACTAGTAGAAGAACCATTGATAGCTCACCATAAGAAAGATCAAGCATTTGACATAAAATACAATGAGCTAAACCAAGAATTGATGAGTCAAGTTTATGGAATGTTTTGTTTATGATTTTCTAAGTTCAAACTTGAATATCTTATGGTTTTTCATAAACATTATATATATATATATATATATATATATATATATATATATATATATATATATATATATATATATATATATATATATATATATATATATATATATATAATGAATGTTATGATAAAATATGGTATCTTTCTTCTCTAGCTTTAATGGGTAGATCTCTTGTAGCCATATGATAAGGCTATGTTAAAATAGGAAAACTTATTATAATCTTTTCCTTGGATTCATGTTGTGGATTTTGTTATGTTAACCTTTTGCAGGAAGAATAAGTCAGTAAGGAGCGTGGACTCAAAGATGAGTGGGTCTTTTAAGGAAGATAACTATTTTAGAGTTCATCATAGCTCCAATCCTTCCATAACTTTGCGGTTGCTGATTCAGTCCAAGTCAATCTAGTTACCAAGCGCTCCTATATTCTTGAAGCACTAAATATGGCTTATCTTCTTGCATAAATGATGATGTCATTCCTATAATTGAAGTTATTATGCTATGTAATGAAGGACCTAGTTTGTAGGAGTTCTATTTTTCTTAGTTGCTTTTAAATAAGATGGAACTTATGATGAGGAATTCATACTGTAATCCAGCAATAGAGTAAAAATACTTTGATATCCTATATTGTATCCATGTTTTGTTGAATGAATATATGATAGTTCTTCATTTCAATCTTTGAATTATAATTCATTCATACTTCCGTGGGGGCCCACATGAGAGGTGAATTCCCTATTCATGTTTAAGAAGGATTCAGTTAAGTTTCTTTGAAGTTGTTAAGTATTATTGCTCCTGCAGCCACTGGTAGCAGAACCATTGACTATTTCCTACAACATAGGTTTACTTTTGAAGCATTATCTATTTACTGTTAAGTTTGTTTCCTTCAAGATGAGAGTTAATCTATAGTTTCAGTTTCTAGTATAAATCTCCTATAGTAATAGCTTTTACTTGAGTAGTGATGACTATTGAGAAGAGCTAAAGCATAAACTTTACAACCATCATCTCAAGTTCACATTCCCAGATTGATACATTTAATGAAGTCTTGCATGATGTTCTAAGTAGATACATGATGATTTTTAGCAATGAATCACTGTTAAAGGATGTCTAATCCTTGAGTTACTAGGATATTATTGTAACCAATCATTTTTGGCATCGTTGGCAGGGATGGTGTCAATTTAGTTCGACCCATAAGTCATTAAGTTAGTTTTCATTCTGCATAATTTTGCATGCATAGACGTATGGATCATCTTGGGTGGTTCCTACCTAATCTTAATCAGGGAGAACCATTTGAGGTTTTAGATCTAATGTTTGAGGAACCCCAATTAGAAATCCCAAAAGAAGAAGAATCATTTGAGAATGTGTTTGCTGATGCCTTTGATCACTTGCCTTCACTGCCATCATCTAAAGAGTCTTACCATTTAAATGCCCTCTTTTCCTACCTAGAATATCTAGATAACGTAATGGCTCATCCTACTTTCCCTTTTCCCATTCCTACTCAGTAAGGTAACCAAAATCTGAAGAACATTCCTGTAGTCATGCTACCTAAATTCTATGGACTCATCACAAAGGATCCAGAAACTTTCCTCTTTGAATTTGATGTCCTCTGTAGAAGCTATGACTACACCACTAATGGCCATAAGCTCAAATTATTTCCTTCCACTTTAAAGGAGGATGCTCTATGGTGGTTTATGAGTTTGGGTGTTGATGTTGTAGCAGATTGAAATTCAATGTGCACCATGTTTCTTGAGAAGTATAAAGATTATTGCAGAGGAGGAGACTTAAAGGGAGATGACATATTTAAAATGTCACAGAAGTAAGATGAAACTCTAGAAGACTATGTCTCCAAGTTTATGTTCAGCCTACAGTGTAACACACAACATGCACTAAATGAAGAATCTCAAAAGCATTTATTTTTGAGAGGTGTGAATTATGGGAGTATAGAGGCCCTTGACCTTATGGTAGGGGGAGACATTACTCAGAAGACATGGGATGACATAAAAACATATGTCTGAACTATTCAAGAGCTACTATCAAGAAAGGAAGAGGCTTGAGAGCCTTGCCTCACAAGTCCAATGGTCTAGGGTTGTCCAAAATGGAGCTATCCAATCTATTGTTAGATTTCAAGAAGGACATCATTAATGATGTCACCACTCAGTTGGACACAATGTAGGCAAGGAGAAAGAATGATGAAGTAGATACAATGCTAGTAGAGTACTGTCCACACTGTAGGGAGAAGAAAAAGAATTTTCGGTGTAAGTCTATTGCAAGGTTGGTGATGAAGGGTGCTCCCCTTAATACCACAAACACATAAAAGAAACAGAGAAACAACAATAATTTGCAAGAACAGCATATGGGCTTCTTATTATCTCCAGAAATGTGGAATTAAAAATTTTTAGAATTACAATATGCAAAGCCACATGGGCATTCCCTTACAATACTATGTAGGACAAAGTCTCAGATCTACTACCCAGAACTATCCCAAACTACTTAAGACAACACTATAGCCTACCTTATATAGGCAGTTTTCCACCACGTGGGAAGGTTCCAAAATTTTAGCCAACAAGGCCGACCAATCTTAGAATTATTTTATTTTACAATTTATTACATCAAAGTTGGCTCAAAATAACTTTTGAAACCCAAACAGAAATTTTGAAGGAAAATTATTTTCCACCATTTCAAGTGACCCAACTTTCGAAGACCATAAGTCATCGCTAGTTGACCTGATTGACTATTATAACCCCATTTTGGAAAGGCCATGAAGCACTCTACAGGCTTGACTCATGCAAGCATTTGTCACCCAAATTTTTCACCTCATCCAGGGCCTCTAAAGCCTTCAAAATTGAGTTCAAAGTTTTTGTACCCTGTTCCCAATACCAAAAATCTTCAATATCTACAAAGCTAGACTTGATATGTTAATGAAACTTTACTGGCAGGCTGATATGACCAAAATGAACCTCTAGGGAAGAAATCAAAACATTCTAAGATCAGATGACCAACTTACTAAAAATAGAAAGTTTCCATAAATAACAGCTTTGCACAAGATAGCCCTTATTGAATACAAAAACATAAATATTTTTGGGTGATGCAAGATTACTCTTGCACCTAGGATGCTCTTGCATTAGACACCCAGGATAATTTGAGAAGTGACCCTATCACAACCCAGGTGTGCAGAGGAAAACCAAGATGGTTAACCTCCTCCTTTTTAGCCATGATGAATCTTCAATAGGTCATCCTTTCCACTTGACCAGGTATTCTTCATATGTCCTATTCCTTGTGCTTTTGCCAACATGACTATCCAGTATGTCTTCAATCTCCTTGTTATCTAAACTAGTTGCTACAATACTCTACTGTGGTATTGTAACCTCATCTTCAACACCTCCTTCATGATACTCTTTCAGATCTGAAACATTAAATACTGGTGAAATATTTATCTTAGTAGGCAACTCGACCTCATATGCATTTCCTGAATCATGCTTCTTCAATATCCTACATGGCCCAAACTTCTTTATTTTTTGTTTGTTATATGTACCAATAAAAAATCGCTCCTTCCTCAAATGAACCATGACTTCATCTCCAACCTGAAACTCCTTATGACTCCTTTTCTCATCTGCCTTAGCCTTATACTGTGCATTCATCTTGGTAATATGCTTCCTCACCTCCTCATGGATGTTCTTCAAATGTTCTACAAAATCCTCAGCTTCAACACTACTTATTTCTCCTTTATTTATCTTTCTCAACTCGGATGCATTTTTGGGACTACTTCCATATACAATATGTGGATGATGTGATGAACTAAACTTCAAATCTATCTTCAACTCTTTAGTTTCTGCTAGTGTCATTATGTGTGCTACCTTGTTTGGCAAAGTGGCTCCTGGAATCAAGTCCATCTGATGATTGATCTTTCTTACTGGTGGTAATCCATTAGGTACATTATCAGATACAATATCCTAAAACTCATTCAATAAATCTGCAACCTCTATAGGTACATCCTCTATTTCCTCTTTACCAACTTTTGGAATTAAAGAAAAACACACATGCTCATGCCTCATACCATCTAGGAATTTTCTTCCATCAAAAAAATTTATTCTTGCATTACCACATACCTTTTCTTCTGTCTCCTTCAATGGCTTTAGCTTATGTTGCACTCCATCCTTTATCAGGGAATAGGTATTCACATGACCATCATGCACAACACACCTACCAAACTACCAAGGTCTACCCAACAAGATATGACATGCATCCATAGATATGATATCACATAGTACCTCATCTTGGTACCCACCAATCTTGAACTTTACTAGGCACTGTTCACTGACCATGACCTTGTGCTAATCCTACACCTAGGCAATCCGATATGGATGTGGGTGTTTCTATCTCTTGAGCTTCAACTTTGTCACCATCTCTTCTAACACCAAATTGTCAGTGCTTCTACTATCAATAATCAAATCATAGCATTTACCCTCACACTTGCATGTAGTGTGAAATAGGCTCCTCCTTTGTTCAGGTCCATTCTCACCACTTAGCAGGACTCTTCTGTTAATCAATGTTTCTCCTCTTTTAGCATCTTCATAATTTGATGATCTAGCATCTTCATCTACATGTTCCATTCTAGCCTAGCCTTCATTCCTCCTATCCATCCTTCCTTGGCATTAAGGACATTCAAATTCCCTATGACCTTCTTCTCCATAGTGAAAACATATTCCACGTAAGCCTCCTCTTCCTGAACCTTGTCCTCTTCCTCTTCCTCTTTGATCTCTATTGTTCTGATCTTGGAAATAATTGGAGTTGTTTCCTCTCTGATTTTGACTACTACTGGCCTCATCCTTCTTTTTCGGATCTTCATTTCAGCCTCCATATGACTGTCCACCAGATTGTCCACCGTGACCTCTTTCATTTTGTCTACTCTTGAACTTCTTGTTCAGCTTTTCCTCTACTTTTATGGCAAACTGGTATGCCTCTTCAATACTATTCATTCTAACCAGATTCAACTCCTTTGAAATGCTTAGCCTCAACCCATTAAGGTAATGAGCAACTTTGTCCTTATCAACTTCTACATGGCTTGTTCTGATGAGGATTCGATAGAACTCCTCTGTATACTCCTAAATAGATCATCCCTCTTGCTTCAAAGTTTCCATTTTATTCAGTAGGTCAAGCTCATAATCAACAAAGATGAACTGTTACTTTAATTTATCCACCATCCAATCCCATCCTATGATTTTATCTTTCCCTCTTCTATTTTGCTCCAATTGAATCTCTTGCCACCAGATCTTTGCATGACCTTTCAGTCTAGCCTTTGCAAATTTGACCCTATCAGGATCCTCAATATCTTCATACTCAAAATACTCTTCACATTCATTGATCTAGTTGATCAACTCCTCTGGGTTAAGATTTCCTAAAAATGAAGGAACCTCAATCTGAGGTCTTTTTCCAATCTTGGAAATGGCCCAAAAAATTCTTTCTTCCTCTTGGTTCACAACTTTAGCAACCTTGGCAGTAGCCCCAACAGAAGTGGCAACAACCATATAATTGGATGAACCAATCAAACTAGCCAGCTTTGATGCCACCACCTCAGCAACAGGCTTTGATGCCTCCTCCTATAGCCAATACTACTTCCCCTAAATAGACTCAATTTCCTACTCAACCTACTTCAAATCCCAACAATGCTAAACCAATAACGCAGTAGTAGAGCTATGCAATTTCTCTTAATAATATCCATCTAAGATCTAGCACAACTCTTCCTCCTCCACAACAACCTATTATTACCAAAGTTGAGGATGCCTCAGTAGAACCAACTGAGGTACCAGTGCAACCTATTGCTCCTGCAGCACAAGAACCCCCATTTCCTCATAGGTTGGAGGAACAAGTTAAGCCAGTGTAAAATCAAGCAATGTTGGATTTGCTTGCCCAACTAAAGAAAATGATAGTAAAGATTCCCTTGTTAGATGCCATAAAAGAAGTGTCAGCATATACTAAGTTCATCAAGGAAGCTTGTATCAAGTATCTTGGGAGGAAGAAAAAGGATCCCAAAACCATACATGTCCTAGGCTAGTTATTTGATTTAATGTTGGAAAAATTGACATTTCCCAAGTATTCTAATCCTGGTAGCCCTGTGGTTACGGTCACTATTCAAGGAATGCAAGTCCAAAATGCTCTAGTTGACTTAGGTGCATCCATAAATGTCATGACCAAGGAAGTAATGTCTCAATTGCATATCATCAATCTTAGGGAAACCCCAACCATCCTTCAGCTTGCTGATAGTTCCACAATTACACCTGATGGGATGGTAGAGGATGTAATAGTCACCTTGAATTCTTGGGAATATTTGGTTGACTTTGTTGTCATTTCTTTGAAGGTTAACATGGGAGGATATCCAATAATTCTAGGCAAGCCTTGGCTAGCTACTGTAGATGCCTATATAGCTTGTCAGTTAGGAAAAATGACTATATCTAATAGAGTCAACACTAAAAATATGACTATGTATTCCCTAGCTCAACCTCTATTGCAAGATGACCAAATAAATTGGCCAGAGTTGGATGATACTAAACCTGAGGTTAACTCCATTCATCAGTTAATGATGATATCCAAGGAACCTTTTTTAGCTTCTAGGGAAGAAGATGAAATCATTTCCTCCATTATTCTGAATGAGTATGGAGTGCAATCCCAAGTGTGTTCCCAAGAGGACTATGTTCTTGACACTTTGTTACCACCTATTGATGCCCTGTAGTATTCAGAGCCTTCCAAATTTCTTCATACATTACTGCCTCATGAAATGGAGTCTTTCCCAATTGTTTAGTTGTCCATGGTAGAAAATGTCACTAAGCTAGAGGTTAGTTCAGGACGGGAGTTAAATGTAAAAAGTGCCTTAACTCTCTCTCAACAGACAGATGTCCTGTAGCTTCTAAAAGAGCATCAATCAGCCTTTGCCTAGGATTATACTGACATGAAAGGTTTAGACCCTAAGCTCTGCACTCACAAAATTTATATCAGCCCTGAATTCAGACCTATTCGCCAACCTTAGCGAAGGGTTAACCTAGCTCTAAGGGATATAGTAAAGAATGAGCTGTAGAAGTTGCTAAATGTTGGCTTCATCTATCCCATTTTTTATAGTCAGTGGGTATCCCCTCTTGTAATAATGCCTAAAAAAGGAGGGAAGTGGAGAGTTTGTGTCGACTATAGAGAGCTTAACATAGCCACTAAGAAGGACCACTTTCCATTGTTGTTCGTAGATCAAGTCCTTGATAACTTAGCTGGAAAGAAATACTTCTCTTTTTTGGATGGATTCAGTGGTTATAATAAGATACAAATAGACCCTGAGGACTAGGAGAAGACAACATTTATCAGCCCATGGGGTACATTTGCCTATTCAGTGCTACCTTTTGGGTTGTGTAATGCCCCTGCTACCTTCCAGTGAGCTGTGATCAGTATATTCTCAGATATCTCTGTTGATTGCATAGAGATTTACATGGATGACTTTACCACTCATAGGCATACTTTTGATGAGTCTAAGGAAAATTTGGAGAAATTTCTTAAGAGATACAATGATTATAAGCTCTCTCTTAATAGTGAAAAGTGCTTCATGATGATGGAAGAAGGGGTTGTCTTAAGACATTTCATTTCTTCAAAAGGTATTGAAGTGGACCCTACCAAGATTGAAGTAATCAACACATTACCTACTCTAGCAAAACAAAAAGATGTGTGAAGTTTTCTTGGACATGCTAGGTATTATAGAAGATTTATAAAGGATTTCATTTAGCTAGCAACACCACTATATAACTTGCTCAAGAAGGATGCTAAATTTGCTTGGGATTTTGAGTGTGCAAAATCTTTCCTGCAGCTTAAAGAAGTTCTCACTACAACACCAATTCTATGAGGACCTAATTGGGGCTTTCCTTTTCACATCCATACTAATGCCTCAGACTATGCTATTAGAGCTATGCTTGGCCAAAAGGTGGACTCCATTGAGCATGCAATTTACTTTATCAGTAAGAATTTGTAAGGTGCTAAGTTTAACTACACTGTCACTGAAAAATAACTTCTTGTAGTCATTTATACCCTGAATAAATTCAGAGACTACATTACTAGATATAAGATCTATGTACATACCGACCATTCTGCTATTAAGTATCTCATGAACAAGCCTACAATCTTTGGTAGATTGGCTCGCTGGTTGCTGCTTATGCAGGAGTTTGACATTACCATCATAGATAAACTTGGTAAATCCAATGTGGTAGCTGATTTTCTTTCTAGGTTGCATGTACCTGATGATCCTATAACCATTGATGATAGTTTTCTTGATGAGCATCTTTTCTTGCTGACTGCACACAATCCTTGGTATGCCGATATTGCCAATTATCTCACAACTGGTAAGACACTAGCTCATTTCTCTACTAAAGAAAGAAGGTTGTTAACTGAAAAGAGCTTTAATTATTCATTAATTTCTAGATTCATGTTTTATACTGGTCCTAACCAAGTAACTAGAAGATGCATTTGAGAGGATGAAACCTATGATATCCTTAAGGCATGTCATGATGAACCTTGTGGTGGACATTTTGCTACCAAAAGAACATCATTGAAAATTTTGACTACAAGTTATTATTGGCCTAGTCTATACAAGAATGTTTCTCAGTACACCAAAAAGTGTGACAAATGCCAATGCATGGGATGACCTACAAAGATAGATGAAATGCCCCTACAACCACAGGTAGTTGTCACACCCTTTGACAAATGGGGGATTGACTTTATTGGTCCTATTGAGCCCTCTTCCCAAGGTAAATATTATATACTTATTTGCACTGACTATGCTACAAAATAGGCTGAGGCTAAACCTATGAAGCACCCTAGGGATAAAAATGTTGCAAAGTTCCTTTATGAATTCATCTTCACTAGATTTGGAATACCAAGGGACATTCAATCTGATCATGGTCCTCAGTTTACTTCTAATTTGATTGCTGCTCTGATGGAGGAATATAACATTCGGCATGGTAAGTCTTCACCCTATCACCCCCAAGCTAATGGGCAGGTGGAAGTTACCAATAGGGAATTGGAATCTATTCTCACTAAAATAGTAGCCATTCATAAGAAAGATTAGGCTATCTGACTTTCTAAAGCACTTTGGGCATACCAAACTACATGGAAGTCTACAACCGGTTTCACACCATTTGAGCTTGTCTATGGTCGCTCTACAATCATGCCTATTGAATTTGAACATAAGACACTTAGGATGGTTCTTGATCTTAGGATGGATCTCACTGCAACACAACAAGATAGGATTTTGAGTTTGAATGGCCTTGATGAGTGGAGAAAATCTACCTTGCATAACATCAAATTGATCCAAAATCAACGTAAGCAATGGCATGACAAGTTTGTCAAGGACAAAGTGTTTTGAGTTGGAGACTGGACACTCCTATATGACTCTCGGTACTAGCATAATCCAAGGAAATTCAAAACAAGATGGCTTGGCCTATATGAGATAATTTTAGTCTTTCCAAATGGCATGGTTCAGCTCTCCACAGTTGATCCAATATGTTTCAAATTGTTGGTCAATGGTCACAAATTGAAATTGTATCACAAACCCTAGAGCAAGGATGAGTTCCTGCAGCAATTCTCTTTTGCCATTGGCGACACACTTCCTCCAGACACTCGTAATGAGCTTTATGCTCACTTACCTTCCTCACTCTAAAAAGGTCTTTTCACCTTCATAATAAATACTTTCTTAATGAAAGTCACTTCTCCATAATAATTTTCCGCTTCATTTCTAGTCTATCATCCATCCACCTCATATTTTCTTTCATTCGTGGATAGTAACAACTGCCACCTCACTAGCACTTTAGGTTAGCACACATTTCAAGGTATGTAATTTTTAATTTGTTTTCCTCTTATTCTATCATATGCCTTGTCATAACTGCAAGTGAGGGCCCACTTGCAATATTTTAGCTGGGGGGAAGTTTATTAGTTTTTTTTGTCATTATGTTTATGCAATCTTTATATATTTATTCCTTTCTCCTTGTCGTACTTGTATTTTTCTGCCATGATTAGACACTTTTGAAAATCATTATGCTATGTGTTATCTTTCGCATGTATAAAACTAAGGTGGCAAGTTATGTTGAGTACGAGTTCTACAGAGAGTAGTTATGAGTAATTATGAAATGATAATATGATAATTTGCATTGATGTTACTCATAAGCTCATTTCTTGAGCTACTTAGCTAGAAATTTCCAAATTTGAATCATCCTGCAACCTACCTTTTCAAAATTTCTTGTTCAAAATTCTGGTCGTATGTTTTATCTCTTGCAACTCTATTTGGGTATCTTAGAAACAAGATGATGGGTGGTGACCTCATATGAAGGGAGCCACTATGCATGGTGTTTTTCTCAAAGAATAGAATTGTAGGCCATATTTCTAGGCAAGGGGTTGGATAGATTATGTCCAGAAACTAACTAGTTGGGATGACGAGGTTGCACTTTAGTTTCTTAACTCCTTAAAAGATGGAGTGGCTACAGTTAAAGGATTGAAGGTGCCATTTCCTTAGTTATTTTTGGTAGAGGTCATGGGATTACCATTGGACGGTGAGGAATTTGTAGAGAATCTTGACCTAGCTACTTCCAGAGCTCAATTCACTCTTCATACAGACCCGTCGCTTGAAGTTGATAGGAAATAAGGTACATTTTGACTATCTCTTCCTGAGCCATTTAAACAATGTGTAGTTTATATCATTAGGTATTTCACTTGCAAAGGGTGGCACTTATTCTTGCATGCTGTTCACTTTAAATTCTTGATCTATTTAAGGCATGATAACAGGCCTATCAATGTCCCTAGTTTTGTGTTTGGTATTTTTTCAAAACAAGCCGTTCTAGTCCAAGAGGGTAAATGAAATTTTATCTCTCACCATTGTCTAATCAAGTTGATAGTGGAAAAATCCTTAAGGGAGTAGTCAGATATTTCCTGGGAGGAATTTTTGTTGCACGGGTTTAAGGAGCCTACCCTTGAACCAATCGTGTGTAGAGTGGGACAAAGGGTTAAAACTGCTAAAGGGGTTAGGAAAATTTTTATTGAAATTGGATAGTGTTCTTCATCCAAGAAGACATCTAGGGTTAGGACCCCTAATTCCCCTAATTCCACTAATTCTTCTACTTCAAGATCAACTCATGAAGAGGAATCAAAGACTCCTACAAAAAAGGTTGAAGTTGCTCCTATAGTAGAAACAATTTCCTCAAAGGATAAGAAAAAGAAAATTAACCCTAGTACAAGTCGACAGGCTAAGGCATCTCCTACAGCCACAAGCACGTCTAGAAAAAGAAAAGCTCCAGAAAAGGAGGAAACTCCATTAAGGAGAAGTACTAGGAGAAGGTCAAAAAAAACTGAGGAGATTCTAGTTAATGAGCCAAATGTAACACAAGATTCTAAGCAGAGGAAGGAAGAGGATGAAAATATTCAGCAAGAAGCTGAATTATAGCCTGAAACTTCTCAGTAGGAAGAGCAGTGGACTGAGATTATGGAATAGGACACATTTGAGGAATGTCTTGATGTTAAAATAGAGTAGGTTCCTGATAAGCTAATAAATGTAGAAGTCATTATAATCGGAGATGACTCCAACTTGGAAGAGAAAGCTTATGTGTTTCGAAGGAGAGGATCAACCTCTAGGAATATTTAGGAAGATGATTCAAAAAGTGATGAATCTGATAGTTACATCAGGGAAGTAGATGAAACAACATTCTCTCCTACAATAGAGTCTCCTACAGTAGAAAGAGATCCCTATGAAGAAAATCCAGATATTGATATAGACCTTGTCAATAAGGTTGTAGAGAAAATTTTGAATGAAGGGTTAGATACATTAGCTTCAGTGGCTCAACAATGCTCTAACACCAAGAGGGTTATGATCATCTAGATAGATCCTTTGAAGAGGACTAGTGTTGACAATGGTAAGTCATCTATTCCTCCAGTAGTAGACAATTCTTGCACTAGTTCAATAACAAATCAATCTAGTTCAAACTCTTTGTTATCTGTCATCTTCCAATTGTCTAAGCAATTAAATTCTAAGAGAGAGTAGTGGAAACAACAATGGAAAGAACTAAATAAGGTAGTAGACCTTCATTATTAGGAAACACTTGTTTAGGAGGAAAAGATAGAACAATTAAGTGTGAAAATTGACAAAATTACATCTTTAATTCCTGACCTAATGGGTTGTAGATCCCCATCACCTGTCTATGCCTTATTTCTTAATGAATAGTTGTTAAACTATCAAATGACCTGTATTATGTAGGACAAGTCTTCCTCATTACAAGAGCCTACCCAATTTTCTCAAGCATTCCATAACTCTCCTGCAGCCATTCAAAATCTATTCTGTGAACTTTATCTCCACAACCTAGCAGTTCCTAATGATCAAGTTTGGAATCCCTTGCTTTATGTTGGGGATATTCAACTCAGAGCCCTCATGTCCTAGGTACATAATGAATTTAGTTGGGACACTCAAGCTAAAGTGTATAGGGATTTGGAGTCAAATATTCCCCTATTTCTAAGGCCTGAAGCCAAAGATCCTTAAACTTACTACTATAATTGGTTAAGGATTGCCCCCTCTGACTTAGGTAGTAAGATCATTTATCCAATGAGAAATGAAGCATTTAATGCATATGAATAGATGATAGATTCTGAACTACCTGAGGCTAGAAATTCCATTTAGTGGCATTGGAATAGTTTATCTAGGGAGATGAGAAATAAAGAACCAAATTCACCTCTCAATTTTTCTATGGCAACCTAGCACACCCCTTGGTACATTTCATTGGGAAGAGAGAGAGAAAGTTTTTGGATTCCACTAACCTTTTAGCCTCCATTACTAATGTCTCCTTTACTTGCAAACTCAAAAAATCTGGATAGTTTTGATATGCAGAGGGAAAAGGATAGATGGAAGAAACATAGGGAAACAAAGGGGTTCTATTGGAGTCATGTAGAGGGAGGTACTAGATAGAGAACAAATGCTAACTATAGATTGATAGCCAGGTTAAAGAATTTATTTGTTGTAGGACCAACAAATAGTTAAGCTGGGGGGAATGATGAGTCGAGTTTATGGAATGTTTTGTTTATGATTTTCTAAGTTCAGACTTGAATATCTTATGGTTTTTCATAAACATTATATAGTCTTTTATGTTTCTAAGCTTTAGCTATATGTATATTTGATACTTATGAAACCTAAGGATTAAACTGAATATATATATATATTAATGAATGTTATGATAAAATATGGTATCTTTCTTCTCTAGCTTTAATGGGTAGATCTCCTATAGCCATATGACAAGGCTACGTTAAAATAGGAAAACTTATTATAATCTCTACCTTGGATTCGTGTTGTGGATTTTGTTGTGTTAAAATTTTGCAGGAAGAATAAGTCAGCAAGGAGCGCAGACTCAAGGATGAGTGGGTCTTTTAAGGGGGATAACTATTTCAGAGTTCATCATAGCTTTACTCCTTCCATAACTTTGTGGTTGCTGATTCAGTCCAAGTCAATCTAGTTACCAAGCGCTCCTATATTCTTGAAGCACTAAATATTGCTTATCTTCTTGCATAAATGATGTTTTCATTCCTGTAACTGAAGTTGTTATGCTATGTAATGAAGGACCTAGTTTGTAGGAGTTCAATTTTTCTTAGTTGCTTTTAAATAATCTGGAACTTATGATTCTAGGATAGTTAGACATTTTGAGGAATTTATACTATAATCTAGCAATAGAGTAAAAATGCTTTGATATCCTATATTGTATCCATGTTTTGTTGAATGAATATATGATAGTTCTTCATTTTAGTTTTTGAGTTATAATTCATTCATGCTTCTGTGGGGGCCCACATAGGAGGTGAATTCCCTATTCATGTTTAAGTAGGATTCAGTTAAGTTTCTTTGAAGTTGTTAAGTATTGTTGCTCCTGTAGCCACTGGTAGTAGAACCATTGACTATTTCCTGCAGCATACGTTTACTTTTGAAGCATTATCTATTTACTGTTAAGTTTGTTTCCTTCAAGATGAAAGTTAATTTATAGTTGTTGGAAATTTGGATGATTTTATGAAATAGATGCTATCATTATGGCAACATATGATCCACATGAAGATCACATAGGTCAGAGAGCTAGTATGACAGAGCGCAATGTAAAATTGTCTAAGTATGAGACAATGTTTTTACCAGTGAACCTGGAGATAGTTTTTGTTTGCGATGTTTATTGAAGTAAGTTCAATGCTTTCACACTTGAACATAGACTCTATGATGACTATTAAACACCCATCTTAGAGCACAAGTCAGTATGACATGTACGAAAGATGTTATGACAGTTTTACCAAAGACAGTGTCAAGCCGACAGGACAAAATATGAAGACAGTATTGGTAAAGAGTTAAGGGATTATTTTTTTTATTAAAATAATAAATTAACAATATAAAGGGATGAAATCCTAGATGTTAACTCTTGGATAAATTTATTTGTATAAATGTAATTGTAATTGTAAGAAGAAAAGAAGTGGTGATAATGTAATGAAGCAGTGATATGATGCGAAATATATGATGCATATGTAATAGAGATAGTGAAAGAGAAGCGAAGAGATATTGATGAAAGTAGTATAAGGTTATGTACCTTAACCTTGTTTTTTAATTAGTGTATATTTTACATTACTTGTTTGGGAAGTGGGCTCATCTGGTAATCACATTTTGTACTGCCAACTCTTAACAGGGTTGAGGCTTCTAACAAGGCCTATAGTCCCTTAATTAGGAATGATACAATATATGCTTGTAATACATTATATAGTAGTTGTTGTTGCAATCATGACTATGATTTTCATTGATGTCAACACAATGATTTACCGAAGACTTGCAGAGAAGCAAACAGAGTTTGGATTAGTGCACATGGGTTATTGTAGTTGGAGCTATGTGATGTTGAGGTTATACTCTTTGATATGTCATATGTCTATGGTTAAGAGTGTAGATAGAAATTCATTGATTTATTGAAGTTATGATCATTTTGGTGGAAGTAGTGTTCAGGCAGTGCTTCTGAGTAGCGGTTTGTGGAAATCGGATGATATCTCCTAATCGGGATGGAATTTGGTTTTGCATAGTTAAAGGGAAGTTGGAGACACATTGATAGTGATTTGGATGACAATGAAAACTTTGAGGTCACATGAGTGAAGATTTATTATAATTGGAAGCTGACAGTTTTATGTAATTTTGGTGTAGCATGTGGAAACTTTTATTTTGTAATTGTATGCTGACTCATTTGTAATTATTTGAGTGTCATATAAAGGATAGAATGTATTTTCTTGTTGTAATGTGAAAAGTGTAATTGTAATGTAGTAGAATGATGTTGTGATGCAAAAGTGAGTAATGGTAGCAGTAGTTGTGATGCTGTATGTATGAAGTGAAGAAAAGAGCTAAGTATGAAAGCGAATTGATGAAGGAAGACATGTGAAGTACAGAGATCTGAAATTGAGATCTGATGTAATAGTGAGTGTGGTTTGGCATAGCTAGAGGAGAGGTAACATATTATTCTATTGATTAATGCAAATATTATTTGGACAGTGTGTTCAATGATCTTACCCTAAAGTTGTTTGGGCAGTGGGTCCTTCTATCTTCTATAACTCTTAACTGAGTTATAATTTTTTAACAAGGATTCAAAATCTCCTAACATGGATTCATATGTACTGAATGTATTTTATAAGACTCCTAATAGAGTCCATCCTCTCACAAGGAATATTCATATTAGTGCATATTTTGTGGGCATCATTCCCACTGGGGTTTACTCTTTGATCAAGAGGTTCCCTAGTCAACATATCTTGTGTCATTGTGTTATTGTGTATGAATATCTTTCTATGGTTGGTAATTATATTGCTTATATGGTTTAATGCTATTGAAGATGATAAAATTTATAATTATTTGATAACTAATTCACCCCCCCCCCCCTCTCAGTTATCTTGGTGGACTTTACTTTCTAACAATTGGTATCAGAGCAGTAGGTCCTTGAAAGAGAAGTTTAACAGCTTAAGGAGATCCATGGTGAATTTTAGGAAAGAAAGCCCTAAGTTTGATGGAGTAAATTTTGACAGCTAGAAAGAAAAGATGAAGACACACCTATTATGTTTAGGACCAAGTTATTGGTTGATTACAAAGAATAATAAGACTATCATTGAAGAGGAAAATATTGAAACATGTACTGCAAAAGAGAGAGATCTATTCATGTGTAACATACTTGCAAGAGAAGCACTTTTGACAGCACTACCAGAGAATGAGCACAGTCAGGTAAAATATTTGAAAAAATCTCATGAAATTTGGAATGCTTTACACTCTACTTTTGATGGTGATGAACATGCAAAAAGAGTTAGATTACATAATTGGATATGTGCATTTGAAGATATAAGAATGTTGGAAGATGAATCTATTAGAAGTTATATTGGTAGAATGTCAGAGATCATTTCAGGTATAAAATCATGTGGAGGAACAAAGATAAAGAATGAAGTGATATGGAAAATTCTGAGGACATTGACTCCTGTATTTAAGCAGATAACATAGATGATTGAGCAAGTGATACCTTGTACAACAAACTTTACAAGAGAGACTCTTCTTGGAAGATTGGAAGCAGAAAAAATGAACTTGAGATTATCAAGAGACTTACCTAGAATGGAGACAACATTCAGTGGTCTTAGTGTTCGCCCTACTTTGTCAAGAAGCATCAGTGTGAGAAGAGATTATGCTGGCAGCAGCAAATCTAGAAATGAAGAAGACAAGAAGATTGAAGAAGGTATTGCCTTGCTTGTGAAAAGAGAACCAGATGGTAAGAACATTTTTAAATGTTGGACTTGTCAAGAATATGGTCATTTTGCATCTAAATGTCCTAAGAGAGTTAAAAAGTACAAAAGTAATTTCAAACCTAGAAGATCTAAGGAATGTTATTATGCTAATGATGAAGATCTTGAAGCTAGTATAGAAAGAACTTTAAGTGAAAGTGATACTGAGAATAATGATGACATAGGATTTGTAGCAATTAAAGAAGAAAATCCTCAATCTGATGTTAAGGAAGAAAAAGCCTTAGTTTCTCAAGTTGATAAGAAAGTTGATTGGATTATAGATAGTGGTTGTTCACATCATATGACTAGAGATATGAAAAAGCTCATAAAGTTGAATAAATATGATGGTGGAGTAGTTAGAGTTGGAAACAATGCACCTTGTTTGATTAAAGGTATAGGATCTATTACTCTTGATGGAAAGACTAATACTGATGATGTTTATTTTGTGGATGGATTGAAACATAATCTTTTGAGTGTTGGGCACTTAGTTGATAAGGGATATCGAGTTTGGTTTACTGAGAAAACTTGTGTGATAAAGGATAAAGATGGAAATCTAATTGGAACTGGATCTAGAACCAGAGGTAATGTATTTCAGTTGAATCCTACTGAGATGACATGTTTGATTACTAAAATTGATGACAGTTGGTTATGGCATATAAGGTTTTGTCATCTAAAATTTGATAACATTGTGAAAGTAAGTACTACACTTGCAGTAAGAGATTTATCTAGAATTATGAAGCCTACTAACATGATTTGCAAAGAATGTGTAATGGCTAAATAGAAGAGAAGTTCTTTTCCTAGTAAGAAGTTTACATCTACAGAGAAGCTAGAGATTGTTCATGCAGATTTGAGCGGTCCTACTAGGACTAGAGGATTCTATTGAGAAAGGTATTTTATGATTCATGTTGATGACTTTACAAGAATGATGTGGATTGCATTTCTTAGAGAAAAATCTGAAGCATTTGATAAGTTTAAGATTGTTAAGAATAAAGTTGAGAATGAATCTAGAATGAAGATTAAATGTTTAAGATGTAATAGAGGTGAAGAATTTACTTCTAGAGAGTTTAACAACTTTTGTGAAGAAAATGGCATTAAAAGATAGTATTCAACCCCTAGAACACCTGAACAAAATGGTATTGCAAAAAGAAGGAACAGATCAGTGACTAAAGTAGCAAGAGCTATGTTGTTTGAAAACAACTTGGCAAAAATATTCTGGAAAGAAGTAGTGAACATAATAGTATACACAATGAACAAAGTAAAAATCAAAACAAACACAGACAAGACACCTTATGAATTATGGTTTGGACATGCACCCTCAATTAAGTATTTTAGAATGTTTGGAAGAAAATGTAAGGAAACTTAGGTGTGGAAATAGCTTCCTACACTAATCTCTAAAGGAAAGTATTGTGCAATTTCTTTTAAAGCCTTACAATTTCAGATTCATTAACTACTTTAACAATAATAGTGCAGCCATATACCATGCATATAGAAAATAGAGAATGACACAATGATTTACCCTAGGGAAACCTTTCGATAAAAACCCTAGCACTCCAAAACTTGCATAATGTATTAATCAAAACTATTATAGTTTATAATACACTTGCAATGCAAGCTCTTTCAGAAGATTTCCAACACTTGAAGACAAATCACGGAAGCATAAAAACATTCCAACAATACACAAACTTCACCTATCTTTGCAACCCTAAAAAAATTCTTATATCATGCGCTTCCCTTTTTTAGGGCAACGTCCAAAGATAGTCGTATTAGGGTTTTACCATTCTCTAAGAAAATAGGAACCTGAAAATTTTTTTCAGGGTGATGCCCCGAACCCTACGATTGGGGAAGAGTGTACAGTACTCAACTTTATCAGTTGCCACATGTCTTCACCCATCATTGAATCTTCCAGACATAGTGCTTACGTGTCATAGGAATCTATCATAACCATTTCAGCCATGATCTCCTTACACACAATTCAAGATGCCGACACATCAAGTGGAGTGACACATCAACATGCCAACTAGACATGTACACTCACACTTAATTACATTATTTGCAAGAAATACATTTTACAAAACAAATAATAAGAATAGGAATTATCCAAGGTTGAGACACCTTATTCCTAACAGAAAATGTTATATAAAGAGAGATGATGATATTGGAAAGTTTGATCCTAGAAGTGATGAAGGTATATTTCTTGGATATTCTTTGAAAACAAAAGCATATAGATGTTTCAATAAAAGAACTAAGACTATTTTTGAGAGCGCAAATGTGAAAGTTGATGGAAAGTTCAAAATTTAGGAAAGAATGCTTGATTATGAATCTGATGAAGCTCATCCTAAGCCTAATACTGGAACTACTGAATTGTTTTATGAAATTGATAGTGATTTGTTGAATGAAAGCCACAGTGAAGTTATTGAAGAACCTACATCTGAAGAGAGATCTGAGACAATGACACCTAGCAAGAGTTTGTTAAAGAATCATCCTTTTGAATAGATTATTAGGAGCATCAAAAGAGGAGTTCTTACTCAAAATAAGGCACAAGAATAGTTATGTTTGATTTCTCAAATTGAACCTAAGACTACTAATGAAGCTTGTGAAGATGAAAGTTGGACTAATGCTATGAAAGAAGAACTAGATCAGATTGAAAAAAACAAGACATGGGAATTAGTCCCTAAGCCTAAAGACAAGAATGTTATTGGAACTAAATGGGTATTTAGAAACAAGATGAATGAACAAGGAGAAGTAGTGAGAAACAAAGAAAGATTGGTATGTAAGGGTTACTCACAACAAGAAAGAATTGACTATGAAGAAACCTTTGCACCTATTGCAAGAATTGAAGCAGTAAGAATTTTTTTGGCATATGCAGCTTACAAGAAATTCAAAGTGTATTAGATGGATGTGAAGTCAGCATTTCTGAATGGAGAATTGGAAGAAGAAGTCTACATTGAGCAGCCTGAAGGTTTTCCTTTAAATCAAGAAGGAGACATGGTATGTAAATTGAAGAAAACTTTATATGGACTTAAACAAGTACCTAGAACTTGGTATGCAAGACTGGATAAGTATTTGTTAAAGTTGGGATTTATAAAAGGTACAGTTGATAGCAATCTATACAAAAAAGAAATTGAAAATAGTTTGTTAGTTACAGTTATTTTTGTTGATGACATTATCTTTGGAGGAGAAGATAAAGCTAGTGATAAATTTGTTGATGAAATGAAGACCAAATTTGAAATGAGTATGATTGGTGAAATGAAATACTGTTTGGGATTATAGATAACACAAAACAATGATGGTATCTTTGTAAGTTAGACAAAGTACCTAAATGACTTGTTGAAAAGATTTGGAATGGAGGATTGTAAACCAGTTGCAACACCTATGGTGACTAGACATAAGTTATCTAGCATAGATGAGACTCCTACAGTAGAATAGAAGAAATGCAAATCTATGATTGGAGGATTGCAGTATTTGACTCATACAAGACCTGATATAGCACATTTAGTTGGAATTGTAGCAAGATTTCAAGTTGAACCTAGAGAATCACATTATGCACCAGAAAAGAGGATACTGAGATATTTAAGAGGCACAATGGACTATGGATTATGGTATGAAAATTATAATGATTTTACCCTATGTGCATATATAGATGCTAATTGGGGAGGCAATGTTGATGATAAGAAAAGCACCAGTGGAGGAGCATTTTTCCTGGGAGGAAGATTAGTTTCTTGGCTAAGCAAGAAGATGAATTGTATCTCACAAAGCACAGTAGAAGTAGAATATGTAGCAGTAGAAAACACTTGTCACCAGATAATTTGGATGAAGCAGATGCTGAAGGATATTGGAATAAATTTTTTTGAACTTGTTGTTAGACATTGTGATAACACCAGTACAGTTATTATGTCTAAGAATCATATATTACATTCTAAGACAAAGCATATATAAGGATTAAGTATCATGTTGTAAGAGAGAAAGTTTTTGGAAAAGAAGTCAAACTTGAGTACATAAGTATAAAGGAGCAGATAGCATATATATTCACAAAGCCTTTGCCTAAGGATACATTTGAGTATCTGAGAGGTATGCTTGGGGTTATGCCCCAACCTACTTTTGAGAAGTGATGTATTTGCTTGCTTCCGTCTAGTGGTATATGAGCCTTATCTTTCTTCTAGACTGGATGTTGGTACTTCCTCTATGCGGGAGTATGTGTATCTGAGTTGAGTCATGAGGACTCTAGTAAATGTATTTTCTAAAAAGTGTCTTTTGACATTGAGTTGTTATTGACTTAGCGATGGAATTTCTATCATTGATGTCAATGGGGGAGAAGTATGAATGAAAAACAATATGAGACATTTGTTGGAGAGAACTGAATAGGATAACAAAGCAAGATTTGATTGATGAAGAGGATTTGAAGAAGCAGTGTTGTAGTATTGGATTTTTGGAACATTGGATGTTTTTCATCTATGTTGCCATCAATGCCAATGGGGGAGATTTTTAGGAATGAATTATAAAGTGTTTTTTAGCCATTCTATAGTAGTTTTTGTTGCATTCATGACCATGATTGTCATTGATGTCAACACAGTGATTTATCAAAGACTTGCAAAGAAGTAGACAGAGTTTGGATTAGCGCACATGGGTTATTCTAGTTGGAGCTATGAAATGTTGAGGTTATACTCTTGGATATGTCATATGTCTATGGTTAAGAGCACAGATAGTAATTCATTGATTGATGGAAGTTATGATCATTTTGGTGGAAGCAGTGTTCAGGCAGT
Source organism: Chamaecyparis obtusa (assembly GCA_027943335.1). NCBI lineage: Eukaryota > Viridiplantae > Streptophyta > Pinopsida > Cupressales > Cupressaceae > Chamaecyparis > Chamaecyparis obtusa. Next base: position 847,045 of record BSBK01000325.1, on the reverse strand, counting down.
GTTCCTGAGTAGTGGTTTGTGGAAATCAGATGATATCTCCTAATTGGGATGGAATCTAGTTTTGCACAGTTAAAGGGAAGTTGGAGACACATTGATAGTGACATGGATGACATCATAAACTTTGAGGTCGCATGAGTGAATATTTATTGTATTTGGAAGCCGACAGGTTTATGTAATTTTGGTGTAGCATGTGGAAACTTTTATTTTGTAATTGTATGCCAACTCATTTGTAATTATTTGAGTGTGGTATAAAGGAAGGAATATATTTCCTTATTATAATGTGAAAATTTTAATTGTAATGTACTAGCATGATGTTGTGATGTGAAAGTGAGTAATGGTAGCAGCAGTTGTGATGCTGTATGCATGAAGTGAAGAAAAGAGCTAAGTATGAAAGTGAATTTATGAAGGAAGACATGCGAAGTACAAAGATCTAAAATTGAGATATGATGTAATAGTGAGTTTATTTTTGCACAGTCAGAGAAGAGGAAACATATTATTCTATTGAGTGATGCAAAGATTATTTGGACAATATGTTCAGTGATCTTACCTTGAAGCTATTTGGGCAATGGGTCCTTCTGTCTTCTATAACTCTTAACCGGGTTAGAATCTTTTAACAAGGATTCAAAATATCCTAATAGGGATTCATATGTACTAAATGTATTTCATAAGACTCCTAAGAGATTCCATCCTCTCACAAGGGATATTCATATTAGTGCATCTTTTGTGGGCATCATTCCCATCGAGGTTTACTCTTTGATCAAGAGGTTCCCTAGTCAACATATCTTGTGTCATTGTGTTATTATGTATGAATATCTTTCTATGGTTGGTAATTATATTTCTTATATGGTTTAATGTTGTTGAAGATGATAAAAGTTATAATTATTTGATAACTAATTCACCCCCCCCTCTCAATTATCTTGGTGTACTTTACTTTCTAACAATAGACTCCTAATAGGGTCAATATCCTTAACAGGATACTTTTGGTTAGTGGGTCTTTGTGGGTACCATCCCCATCAGGGTTTTCCCTTGGCTAGGGTTTCCTTGAGAACAAATAGTGTTATGATTTCTTTAGTTTTATTGCTATGCATATTGTTTAGCTTCTTATGTTATGCATGTGTAAAGATAATCTGTTATATCCATAATTGGGCAAAAGATAAAGTTTGTAGAATACTAATTCACCCCCCCCCCATCTTAGTATTTCCTATTTCTAATAGTAGTTTCAGTTTCTAGTATAAATCTCCTATAGAAATAGCTTTTACTTTAGTAGTGATGACTATTGAGAAGAACTAAAGCATAAAATTTGTAGCCATCATCTCAAGTTCATGTTCTCGGATTGATACATTTAATGAAGTCTAGCATGATGTTCTAAGTAGATACAGGATGAGTTTCAGGAATGAATCACTGTTAAAGGATGTCCAATCCTTGAGTTACTAGGATATTATTCTAACTAGTTAAGAATCACATGATAGGCACCCTAACTAGAGGAAACTGGTAACTAAAAAATACATCTTAGATCTACCCCATTTTATTGATCCCAATGAGTTACCTATATACACATAAGAGGATGCAAGGGTGAGGCCTATGCAAGAGGATACACAACAAGAAAATCACATACCTGGTTAGGATAAAAAAACTTCTATGACCCTTATATAATACCTCAGAAGGCCTAATGATAGCCAAACTAATTCACATGAGTATGAATGGGATGTATTCTTAGGCACAAGAATGGATATAGAAGTGGATCTAACACACAAATATGTCATTTAGTTTGAACAATGAGAAAGCTTAAATGAAAGGGCTAAAAAACAATGGAACCTTGGGGAGGATGATGCATCTCCTAAAATCCTTCCCCAAAAAATTCATAGGTTCTTTAACCTAGCAACTAAGGATACAAATGAGTAGAGGTAGACACCCAGGAAATTCAAGAAGAATCAAAAAGAGTATCTGTAAATAGAAAATCGGAGTGGATAAATAATGACATCAATAGATTCCTCTCAGGTCTAGGATTAAAATAATTCCTCTCAAGATATGGCTCTGGCTAATAGATGCAATAGATACTAGAGCAATATGAGAAATGAATCCACATCCTAGGGTTAGACCAAATGAGTTAGGTACACATGTAGCCAACACAACTTTAAATAATAATGATGAGATTAATTTTGGTCTAAACACTCTATTCCAAAGTGATGTCTTAGATCTTGACTTTTTGGTCACAATTTATGATGAACATACCATGAATTCTCTAGAGCCATCCAATGACCTACCCCTCATACATCCCAAGCTTATCAACTAGACACAACAAAATGAGCCACTGGGTATCCCCATCTTTCCCAATGACTATTCCTTGTCTTGTTATATCAACACTCCTAAACCTTTGATCTCTTCCACTAGTGAACCTAGCATGAATATGACTAAAGAAGATATCAAGTACCTTAGTCATAACTTAAAAATGAAAAGAAATAAAATTTCTAAAGGTGAAAAGCACATTGTGGTAGTTTCAGAATATAAAATAGTAAAAATAAAAGACACATCCAATGATGAAAACCTCCTCGAGGCACTAAAGGATGGGGTACTTTATACCTTCCCAAGTCACTTCTAGGAATACCTCTAGTTTTGATAGAACTAACACAATCAGTAAACATTGGGACTGATGAATATCCATAAGTGATCCATTTGGCACAATCATTATCTATAGAAGAATCGACAGAGTTCACCCAATTCTTCCAAGAAAACAAAATCAACTTTGCATGCACCTACTCTGACATGCCAAGAATGGACCTAGATCTCATAATGCACCATCTCTCAATTACACTTAGAGTCAAACCTATTAAATAAAAGCTCTAAAAGATGCATCCTCACATGGATCTCTTAGTAAAAGTTGAGTTGGAAAAATTTCTCAAGGCTGGATTCATTAGAGCAATTGCATATGCAGATTGGATCTCAAATATTGTGCATGTAAAAAAAATAGATAAGTCCATCCGTGTATGAAAAAACTTCAGAGATCTCAATAGGGTCCTAAGGATGAATTTCCTCTACCTAATATTGATATAATTATCGATATGACAACCAAATATGAGATGTACTCCTTAATGGATGACTTTTCTGGATATAATCAAATCAAAATTATTGTGGAAGATCAAGAGAAAACTACATTCACATGTTCTTGGGGAACCTTCTCTTGGAACATCATGCCATTTAGTTTGAAGAATGTAGGTGAAACTTACCATTGAGTAGTTACAACCATCTTCCATGATATGATCCACAAGAAAATGGAAGACTATGTAAATGCCTAAAATTTTAAAACAAGAAAACAATCTACACATCTATACATCTACACATCTACATGATCTAGGCTAGATCTTAGACATAATGGAGTATTTTAGGTTAAGGTTGAATACTAATAAATGTGCTTTTGGGGTGACACCTGGAAAGATGTTGGGATACATTATCTTAGTAAAATGAATTGAGATCGATCTTGTGAAAGTACAAGCCATTCTTGAGATGCCACTACCAAAGAACATCAACCAAATGAGAACCCTTCAGGGCAAGATTGAGTCAATCAGAAGATTCATCTCTCAAGTGGTAGAAAAAGTACAACCATTCACAAAGTCATTGCATAAGGGAGTAGGATACCAATGGGATGAAACATGTGCCAAAAACTTCAACCAAATCAAATAATATCTGAAAAGCCCACTAGTCTTGATGTCTCCCATCTAGGGTAAGCCATTGATTCTATATATCTTAGCCACTAATACATCATTGGGGGCACTCCTTGCACAACAAGATGAGAAAAAAATGGAATGGGCCATCTACTACATTAGTCTAACATTGGTCTTGTATGAAATGAATTACTCAGTGATCGAGAAGGCTTGTCTGGCAGTGTTCTTGTCATCCTAGAAACTAAGACATTACATGCTATCACACCCTTTGTAATTAGTTTCTAAAAGAGACCCACTCAAGTATCTCCTGAGTAAAACCACCTTGACTGGTAGGTTGGCTAAGTGGTTCATGATCCTCAGCGAGTTCAACATTGAATATGTTGAACGAAAGGCTATCAAAGGGAAAGAAATCACAGACTAGTTGGTTGAAGCTCCACTACAAGAAGATCAACCTATCAACACAAAGTTCATAGATGGATCTATCATGCATATCACTCATAGATCCTATAAGATGTTCTTTGTTGTCTTGTTCACTCAACAAGGTTTAGGATCAGGTTTGTTGTTTATTGCTCCTCAGAGTTACTCTATTGCTAAGGTGTACAAGATATATTTTCCTTGTACAAACAACATCATTGAATATGAAGCCTTAGTCAATGGGATGAAATTAGATCTCAAATGGAACATCTATGAGTTACATATCTATGGTGACTCTTAGCTAGTGATTAACCAAATTAATTATGTGTACCAAACAAGAGATAATAAACTCATACCATATAAATGAATGGTTGATTATTTCAAGAAATACTTCACTTTTATCACATTCTAGAAGAACCAAATGATAGAGAATAGAGCCGCTAATGCAATTTCTACTTTGGCTTCCTTACCCCAACAAGGTGATGATTTATGCTATGAGTTCCTAGTGGAAGAACTCCATTATCCATTCTACAATTCACCTAATTACCAAATAATATGTACCATTGTAGGATATGATTCCTCATGATATAGCCATATCTACTCTTATCTTTGAGACCAATTTATCCTTGATAACTTAACCAAAAATGAAAGAAGACACCTTATCAACAACTCCTCATGGTATGTCATCATCGCTAGTAACCTATATAGGAGAGGCTTAGATGAAACTTTTCTTAGGTGTTTAGAAAAAGAGGAGTCTAAATGTGCGTTAGCTAAAGTTCATGTAGGCATATGTGGATCTTATTCTAACAGTCTGACCTTAGCTCGCAAAATGTTGAGAGGTAGCTACTATTGGCCAAACATGGAAAAAGAGGAAACAAGGTACTCAAGAGCTTGGAAGAAATTCTAGCTGCATGGTAATCTCATACACACTCTAGCCATGGAGCTTATTCCTTTTATTACACACTGGCCCTTCCAACAATGGGCATTTTATATCATCGGGTAGATATATCCATCCTCCTCAAATGGACACAAATTCAATATAACAACTAGATAATACTTCACCAAGTGGGTTGAAGCAGTCCCACTTACCTGCAACATGAAAACAAGTGGCTATATTTATTTTGAATTACATTATCTGCCGATACAATATCCCCTCCTCCATCATAAATGACAATGGAGGACATCTTAAGAACAGTGATATCTCTGATCTCTATAACAAATTCAAGATCAAACAACACTATTCTTCAATCTACTATCCACAAGGCAACAACCAAACCAAAGCCTCCAATAAAAATCTGCTCAAAATCTTGCATCACACTATTAGTAAGTTGAGAAAGGATTGGCACCTATAGCTCAATCCAACTTTATGGGCTTACCACACCAGCATCAGACCACCTACTAGACAAACACCTTTCACTCTAGTGTATGATATAGAAGAAGTTTTACCCATTGAAGTAGAACTCCCATCTCTAAGAGTCTCTTTACACCAGCTAATACCTTATGAGGATTATAGAATACCTAGATTGTAAGAGTTAGAACTTATGGATGAATGTCAGCAAGTGGAATTTGATCATTTAAGAGCATATCAAAAGATAATGTCAAGAGGGTACAATAAAAAGGTCAAGCTATGAGAACTCCAAGTGGGTGACCTTGTGTTGAGAGAAAATCCCTATAACTAGTCACATCAAGAACAAAAGGGAAGTTTGAGCCTAACAGATGGGGCCCCTACATTATCACTGCAACATTTGGCTCCGACATCTATTAGCTCTCAATACCAAAAGGAGAATAGCTCCAGGACCCCATCAACACACTCCATCTGAAGAAGTTCTACACCTAAGCATTCTCTATATCCAACAACATGTACATATCTAAAAGTCCTAAAAAAAACATATAAAATTGGAAAAATTCCTGAAAAAAATGATCATCTTAATGAAAACCTAGAAAATAGGCCCTTGAATGCATCAACCAAAAAAAAAAATCAAAAAATCAAAAAAAGGAAAAAGAGCAAAAAAATTGAAAAATGAAAAAGTGCTTTACTGAAAACTTGGTAAACAGGTGCCTTGGTAAAAAAATAGAATATCTTCCAAGTGGTGAAAACTTGGTAAATAGGTGCCTCTTGTAGTCAAGTGCTCCATCTATCAACATGAGTCTTGGCATCCTTCATCTGCTTCAGCTTGTACATAGCTTTCAGTCACTTTCGTGAAAAATCAATTATTTCATGCAACACTACCATGGATTGGAATCGGTCTTCATCTTCATCCTAGGACATTTAAGTCTTACTAGGGGACAATTTTCCATTACTACAGTTAGTCACCCAAAGTGAATCAACGTCAGTTTTCCAAAAACCACTGAAAGGTTGATCACTAACAAACACTGGTGTTTTTCAATACCCCATAACATGAAGACATCAACATAATAGTATTTCTCAACACTTATCAGATAATCTTCCATCATCCATCCAAATGAATGACAAACTTGAATGATCAAACAATGTTTCTTAACACTACACACTTCAATAAGCTAGAACGCAAAACACAAACAACACTTAAAACTTTTTGAATTAATGTTGATCACATCTCTATTGAAAGTTGACAATGTCTAAATGACTAGAGAAGTAATGAAGGTTGTGAATTTTTCCTGGTAGGATGTTTGTTATCATTTGATTTCCTGATTATTCTTTCTATGCAACTTGACGATGTCTAAAATGACTAGAGGAACATAGACTGGGGCACAATCATTTTTCTTTGTCTTTTGCTTGTCAATGTGGTTCTAATGATTCTAAACTATCCAATAAATTTGGTGTCTTTGGTAAGAGCCTCCTCTTGATTGGAATGCCACACATACCTCAACTCTTTTTATATGGATACTAGGGTGATTTCAGAATTATCTCCTTGTCTTTTATTCTATTTGCACTCAAAAACCATTCAGGTCATCTTGGCCTCTTGTGCCTTGATGCTTATGGTTACTTGCTATATCAATTGGAAATGATGCTTAGATCATCTTAACTTTTATGCCTCGATGCTTGCATTAATTTCCCACATTTCTCTGATATGGGCCATATTCATATTTTCATGGTTACAGTGGCACCAATGAGAATTATATCAGCTACGATGTCCCACAAATGCGCAATGATGAAAATTTTCAAAGCAAAATTTTGTGAATAAGTCCTAGGGTGCATTTTATGTTAGTGTTGCATTTAGCATTTGGAAAAAATTAATCCTTTTCCAACATTATCTCCTATGTGGAATGTGAGGCTTGTGCTTGAACCAATCATCATCTTTTCTCATCAAGCAGTTAACTATGTCATCAAAGATATGGTCGAGTACCTGTGTATCAACAAAAAGATTTCCTATAAAGAGATGTCAAAAACCATTGCATATATAATCATATTTCCCAAATTCATTTTGCATATCAATATATAATCATAAATCCATTTTCATAACTAATTAAATCCATTACATAATCCATAACATACTCCATTTCATATTCATTTACATATCCATGGCACAAAAATTACATAAGCATTTGTATTCATACATTTACATCTACATATACATCATAAAAAAATTGATATAAATTGGATTCATAAAGCATCCATAAAGAATCATAAATAAATAAGTACATCTTGTAACAAAGAATGAATGATACATGAGTACAATGAGATCAAATAAAATATATCTCTATATATATCATCAAATGCCAAATGAGTTACATCAAAATATACAAATGTCATCAGAGCAAGTCATCACATATAAATGTCAAAAATGGGGTACAAAATGTAGCATCAAGATAAAAAGATCATAGAATCTAACTCTCTTCCATATACTCATTATCATATGGAGCTCATGGAGGTGGTGGTATAGGAGGAACACCCTCATCTTCTAGTGCAATCTGTGCACCTTTGATCTGGCTGCATACTATGAGAAAGGTATCACCTGCTAAGCCACTGGTACAACCACACTGTAAGCTTCCACATAATATGTCACTCTACTAGCCTGATGTGTAGCCACACATTGATGGTGATCTCTCTCTACTATAAGTTTGGCTTCCGTGTGATCTCACTCTGCTATGAGCTTATTTATCCTCTAATTGTGATCTGTCAGCCTCACCCATGCAATAACGATCTTAACATGTAAGCCTTGTGCTCTATCATGTAGGGATTAGATAACATCATGTGGGGTCCTCTATCATGGATCCTCCTCCTCACTACCCATAGATTCATCTCCTAACCACACATCCTCCTCATCCCTCTACCTCACCTATCCGGCTACCCCTCCAGGATACTCTCTCTACCCCTAATGTGTCTTTTCAATACCACTGAGCCTTACATCTGTTGACCACACAACCCATAGATTTACTCTCCTCCTTTGTACTATAAATTCCCTACTCAATCTAGCCCATGCATATCCTCCAAATGGCCTCAAACACATCTCTCCTTCCTTATTGTGGTGGAGGTAGAGGAGACACATCACCCTCATCATCAATCTACAGAATAGGATCTGCTAGATTAGTAAATCAAGGAAAGGGATGATGAGAAAAATGCTCCCTATACTCTGGTGTCATCCCAACATCTACGACTACCTCCAGGTAGTCCCACTAAACCATCCTCATAGAGGTCAAGTCCTATAGTGTGGTCTTCACCACCAACCTTGATACCCATCCTACTCTAATCTCATCAGAATACCTATCATACGCTATGAAATCCTATGATATGACATGTGGGTGGCCATACTATTGTAATTCTTGAGATACCAAAAATTGCTCTAAGATAGAAGACATGTGAACAATCAATGACTGACCTGTCAACATGTCTCTCTATTGGGATCTCTAGTCTCCCCACTCCTCTATACCCAACAATGGTCATTGTATGGCCATTATCATGTCATCAAGCTGATGCCTCCAATAGGCAATCTTCCCCAAGTGGGGCTAAACAACATAACCTATGTATTTGTATATATAGGGCTGCCCTAATGTCCTAGTATCAACACACACAAGCTAGAAGATAAGGAGATGCTCCCAAGACCAGATCTATCATTGTTAACCCCAACTGATGGTGATGATGATGGAGACCTAGATTAGAGGTATACAAGATTGTTGAAGGATTATATCAAATATTATTTTGTCATTGCTATCAAGCAATTGATTTTTGAATTATATTGAGTTTCCATATCATTTATAATATGATATAAGTTAAGTGCATTCATTAAAAGTATGATATAAGTTGAGTGAGTTAAGGAAAAAGAGGAAGTGAAAAGTTGTGAAGGAGTTAGTGAAGTTGAAGAACTTAATTGGGAAGCTAATACAGATCAGAAAATGATAAGGTAATAATGGTTTAGTTGTTTTCTACTTTACATTTGATGATATCAAGTCGGTAAAGGAGATTGGAAAAGTGAGCAGTTAAGGTTATAAAGTTGACAAGGAAAATAAAATAGTTTAGTTATCGAGCAAGAAGAAGTCATTCGATAAAGGAAAAGTAATATTTAGTAAAGAGAAAGGAAGCCAAGACACCAAGTGCAAGGAGTTAGTTACCGAGCGAAGCACACAAAATTTAGTTGAAGGAAAAGGAAGGGCACTGAGCACAAAACATAAATTAAATACAAGGATTAGAATAACATTTAATGAAGAGCCACAATGATTTGGAAGATTCCAAGGATGAAGAAGAGTTAGTTAAAGAGATCTACGATTAAGAAAATTCAAGGTGATGATCTATGGTAAATATTGAAGAGAAAAAAAGTGAAGGTACAAATTCCAAGAAAAGTTCATGTTCTGAGGTGACGATAAAAAGTTTTACCAAGTGCCAAGTTCATTGAATCAATTCAAGAGGATGATTTGACAATTTAGAATAAATAGATTAAAACCTAATCAAGAAGATTAAGAGGAAAACTAGAGTTTATATAAAGGATGAAATTGAATGAAAAACAAGTTGGCTAGTTGAAGTGAAGATGTGTAATCGAGTGATGCAGTGAAGAAGAAAAAGGTGGAAATCTGAGTCTATAGAAAAGATTTATGAAGTGTTGAGGCTAGTGAATAGTGAAGGGATGAAGTGAAGACAAAGAGTGCATAAGAGATCTGACTAAGAAAGAGGTAGTTGCAAATTTACGAATCAAATTTTATATTGTTGCTTATTAATATTTGTAGTAGAAAAATCTATTAACTAAGTACACTTAACAATCTTATTGTAAATCCTTGAGAGAGGTGACATTCTAGAAGTCTATTTAAAGACCTTTAATGAGGCCACTCCTAACAAGGTGAAGATCCTAATAGATCTAAGGTAAATCCCCTAACAGGGTCACATTTAAAAATGTACATTGTAATCTTTAACAAGATTGACTCTTAATCGACCATACTTCAAAAGATTATTTTGATTTGTGGGTCACATTTCTCATAGTGGTTTTTTCCAAATTGGGTTTCCACATTAAATACTAGTGTCAAATGTGTTGAATGTTTATTGTGCATGATATTGCTAATTACTTAAAGTTTCTGATTGAAAAAGTTAATTTTTGGTTACTACTAAATTTTATATTACCGAATTGAATCAGAGTTAAATTTTTAAGGTTTAAAGAATCACTAATTACTAATTCACCCCCCTCTCTATAATCCAACAATTGGTATTAGAGAAAAGGTACTCTAAAGAGATAAGTTTAAAAGACTTGACTAAAATATTTGAGATGTATAAGAGAGAGGCACCAAAGTTGAATAGGGACAACTTCTCTACATGGAAAAGCAGGATGAGGTTGCACATATCTAGAATTGGAGAGTATGCGTTATACTATTTTGACAATAAGTATTCACCACTACCATTTGGGCCTATGACAATTGAAAAAGTAAGAGAAAGGAAAGATCACACACAAGTTATGATTAGGATATCTTCTTTGATCACTGACTTGGAGTTCAATGATCTTAAAAGATGTGATACAAAAAAATAGATGTGGGACAAGATTCCATTGGTATATGGTGGAGATCAACATGTTCAAAAGGCAAAAGCTGAAAGTCTGAAAGGAAAATTTGATTCTATGAGAACGAGAGAAGGTGAAGATGTTACATAATACAATACAAGATTGAAGGAAGTTGTGAGTGATATTAGAGGTACTGGAGGACATATTGAAGAAGAAGATGTAACAAAAAAATTGTTGAGGACATTGTTGCCTATGTATTCCATCTGAGTGTCTACAATACAAGAACTGTGATCCATTCCTCAGATGCCTATTTCACTTGATGCTACAACTGCTAAGTTGATTATTTTTGAGTTAAATAACTTTGACAATAGTTTACCTGCCACTACTATGATTGAGTCTACATTCAAGTAATCTTTGAACATTGGAAATTCTAGAGAGTCTAGATCAAGTGATGGTTATGTAAAAAATGCAAGTGAAAGGTTTCAAAGTTACAAGACTGATCTAGAAAGTTTGTTTAAAGAAGAAAGACAAAAAGAAGAGTTTGAAGCTTTACTAGCTAAGGGACTATCGAGAGGAAAAGGAAAATACCGAGGTAAACTACCTTTGAAATGTTTCAACTGCAACAAGATTGGTCATATTGCATCTAGATGTATTGACAACAAAAATGATGAGAAGAAAGACAACCGAGATAATAACAAAAGAGAGAACAAATTCAGGAGATACTAAGATTTCAAGAACAAAGGTAAGAAGTCATACTACATTTCTGGAGAAGGACTAACTGATGATGATTCAAAAAATGATGAAGGTGAAGAGGTTGTGTATGTTTCTTTCAAGGATGATTCTAATGAACAAAGGTATGAAGAATAAAATTCCCTAATTTCTCATGTTAGCAAGAATGATACATGGATAATAGATAGTGGATGTTCACATCATATGACTAGTGACACATAAGTTCATTACTATGGAAGATCATGTTGGAGGTTATGTTAGATTTGGTAATGATGCTCCAAATCCTATGAAAGGTAAAGGTTTTATAATTCTGTTGGACAATACATAATATGATGATGTCTAATGGGTTGAAGAACTAAAGTATAATCTATTGAGTGTGACACAACTGAACAATACAGATCACCAATTGGAATTTTAGAATGGATTTGTAGATTATTTGATTAGAATGGAGGTCTGATTTCCATTAGTGAGAAATCAAAAGGTAACTTATTCTACCTTGATACTACTACACAGAGTTGCTTATTTGCTAAAGTTGAGGATGTATGGTTATGGGATAAAATATTTTCTCATGTGAATTTTGACAAAATAATTAAGGTGAGAAAAAAGAAAAGAGTAAAAGGTCTACCGAAGTTGGACAAACCTAAAAATGTCATGTGCAAAGGATGTCAAGTTGGTAAGATGAAAAAGTCAAATTTTACAAGAAAATATTACACTACACAAGGAATTTTGGAGTTAGTGCACATTGACCTATGTGGACCTATGAGAAATCAAAGTTATTATGGTGATATATATTTCATTTTATTTGTTGACGATTATTCAAGAATGATGTCTGTCATGTTTTTGAAGGATAAATATGAAGCTTTTCAAATATTTAAGTGGTGCAAGGCAAGAGTTGAAAATGAGACTAGAAGACAATTGAAGTGTCTGAGATCTGATAGAGGAGGTGATTTTACATCTGATGAGTGTACACTTTTTTTCAATGAACATGGAATAAAGAGACAAAAGTATGCATCAAGGACACCACAACAAAATGGTATAACAAAGAGAAGAAAAAGATCCATTAATGATTATACAAGGACATTGATGATTGAGAAGGGTATATCTCAAACATTTTGGAGAGAAGGAATTATCACTACAACTTATACACTAAACTGAGTACAATTGAAGAAAGGTACAAACAAGACTCCATATGAAATCTGGTATGTTCACAAACCGAATGTAAGTTATTTCAAAGAATTGGGAAGTAGATGTTACATTATAAAGGATGCTAGAGATGGAAAGTTTGATCATAAAAGTTATGAAGGAATATTTTTAGGATATTCTATAAAGATTAAGGCTTACAAGTATTTAAAAAAGTCTACGAACAAAATTTTAGAAAGTGCAAATGTAAGGATTGATGAATTTGTAGAGAAAAATGATGAAGACAACAAAAAGGAACCCAAGGACTATCAAAGATTTGTATATATTCAACATGAAGTTTCAGATACTTTATGTTGGTGCTCTGAAAAATCCAAATAAGTTTGAGTCCATATTCAGAGAATTTTCCTAAGGCAAAGTTTAGTGCTTCAAAGAATAGTTTAAAAGACCTAAGTTCAAGCGCATGAAAAGATTGGCCTAATGATTTTCATGGCATGGTGCTTAGGAAATGTGTTCCTCACATTTCATTTGGCATATATAGTTGGTCACAAGTTCTAGAATTGAAATCCGATAAGTTTTAGAGATACCCATTTGAAGGGCTTTCTGCAAATCTGCACTTTGCATCTTGTTTAGTTTTAACTAAATAGCCTATTTCAAAGGTTTACATTTGACACCTAGTTGATGGTCATGATGAATGAAGTATTGCATCATGTTGTAGGCATGAGAAAGAAGTACCACACCAATTTTCAGCCCTCCATGTGCCCGTTTGACGTGTTTACCGGAGCCATTCTGTTTGTAGATTTCTAAGTTTCTCCAGGAGTGCACAGTTCAGTTTTCTGAGTGGCTACTTTAGGGCCTTGCCATTTTGCACCGACCTCAAGGTAAAACATAATTGAATGATGTTTCATATTGTATACATGGAAGTGATTCTCCTTGATAAGTTTCAGATCATGATAAATCCGATTGATCACTTTGCTCGATCAATTCCAAACGCAATTTCTATGAATCTAATTATTTTGAGTTCAGAATGTTCTAAGTGGCCGTTTTAAGGGATTAATAATTGATAACCGGTTGATCACTTTGGGAGTCTGATTATACTCTTGTTTTCTATGTGTGATGAAGATCATCTACCCACGGTTTCAGGCCATGAAGTTTTCATTTGATCGATTTATAGGATCAGACAAGAGGTGTTCAAAAGATGACGAAAAGTGCGGATGGAATAACTCTAGAAAGTAGTCATTTTTTGAATTTTGTAGCTTTTTTCCAGATGATCATATCCAGTTGGTGGTTGGTTTGTTTTGTTCTTTTTATATGAGGTTTTTTCTAGATTCGGTGGCATGCCTTCAGCTTATCGTTTGATATTTTTCATCCATCTCTTTTAGGGGCAGTCAGTAGTGTTTTCAGTTTGCGATCTACTGACAATTCTGAGTGGCATTTTGAAGTTTTAAAATATCTCACCTCATCTATCCTCAGGCTAGGCCATCTAACAAGGTTGTTATCTATACTACAAATTTCATACTCACCAATTTTTGACTTCCAGTGATAAGTTTTGCTCATTCTTTTAATGGCGCGATTAAGGGTGTTTTATCAAGATTTGGTGACTAGCGAAGTATTAAATTTTGAAGTTTTTAATGATTTCGATTGTCCGGATTGGATCTGGTTGTAGACGCCAGTTGTTTTAGATCATTTTTAGGGCTGGTTGCTTGAATTCAAAAAAATTTTAGGCTGGACCCACTGAGGGCCCAGCCTGCCTCATGATTTTAAAAAGGGGTTTGACCTCCCCCTTTAAAATAGTTACTAGCCAAAATAATTTAAAATATACTGTCTCATGAAGGGAGTTCGATTACACAATATGATGAAATGTATTTGTTGGTATGATATCCATCAAATCTTATCGGGCATGCAATCATATTGGGGGTGATTACGGGTCTAAAGTTATATTAATATTTGGCCAAAAGAATTATTATGTTAAGCTCTTTCAAAAAAATCAGTCGGCTAGGGATAATGTTTTGTCAAGGTGTATTGTGAAATGCACAAATGTGCCATCCAAGAAATTTTGATTCTTTCTTGTGCCCATGGATTGGGGCTATTGAGACATCAAGATTTACACATCGCCATGTACTACTTGATAAAAAAAGTTTGGTGTATACATTATTCAAACACTTGTTCACGCCTTATCATATGTATGTCAAGGAAGCATAACATCAGTATTTGTAGTGACTCTAGTAAAATATGCCTATCTACCTGAAACACATGGTTTTCTTCCTCTCCCTACGCACCAAAATAAGGAATAGTGCACACTTTCCTTATATATTTTGGATACACCAAATAGGTGTGGTGCTGCATACCCAGGAAATGGAGAGATGTTTATATGGTAGATTTTGAGGATAAGGTAACAATGAAGAGTTGAGCTAAGCACACTATGAACTGCAAAGTGCTCCTAATGTCTTATGGGCTGTGCTCTCACATTTCTCAGCCTAAAATGATGAAGACTAAGCACACACTTGACAGAGGACTGAGTGCACCATTCATTGGCTATGTGCACTTGCTAACAAGAGACATACATTGCAGTGTTTGGAGGTGTTTCATTCATGCACCAGGGGAATGTAATGAAAAACATTGTGCACCAAATTAAGTGAAAGATGCCATATGCCAAAAGCATGAAGTGTTGCACAAAGTACCAGGTGCTGAACATATCAAACCAAATAAAAGTGTTTGGAGGCTATCATTTTAAGAAGAAAGTTTGTATGCTCCTTGTGATGCATTCACAGTGCCAAAGGAAGGAGGATATGTCGAGCACACAAGGTCAATAATACGTGCATAGAAGAACATCTGTTAAAAATTTATATCCCCCAATGTGTTGCGCATCATTTCAAGGGTCTCATGTAACACCCTAGGGAGTTGCGTGAGCCTTCCTTAAGGCCTACATGAGCCTTTGGATAGATGTTTTTTGAATGCATGAAGGGGAGAGGGAGGTGCGTGTACAAATTAGGAGCCTTTGGAGGTCTGCAAACATTCATCCATACCGTGTGCACCATCTTTGGATGGGCTAGTAATGTTTTGAGAAGAGGATGCTCCAGTAGGCAGTCGCGTGGATGGAGTGGACTGGGCACAGGGAGATTATCCCACTTTTGTCCCATCACAAAGATTTCACATGGTTATAACAAACATCACCATAGTATGTGGTAGAGTAAAGGAAAGAGGGAAGACTATGGAGGTTGGTCGGATTTCATGGGGCCCAGCAGGCGCGCATGACAAAGAGTAAGTTTTGAATGAAATATTATAAATTCAAAGTTAGATTTATCCCACATTGACGCCATTGGGGAAAAATAAGGAGTTTATAAGGAATAGCACACACACTTATAGTGTCCAAATGAGGATGACTGGTTGAAGGCCACTCATGCACATGCATGTAGACCAAGATAGTGATGTGGCATTAAGATTGAGACAATAATTTAGTGGGGGCCCTGCCCACATAGGTAAAGTAAATTTTGACACCCATGCAGGCACTTGGTTGACACCTTGAGATATGTGCCCAGATCGACAATCATCACTGATCCACTAAGATGGAGATGCTCGACATATAAACTTGCAGATTAGTGATGTGATGACATGTGGTGCTTTGATGACATGAAAATGAGGTGTAGTTTGATGCCCAGGTGGATCAATAAACCAACCAAAATGTGACATGTGGCAAGGGACCGGTGACAAAGCAAAGGATGCATAGTTGGTCGGCTGCCTTGGGATGCATGTAGATCTGATGGCTAGCACTATTCTACTAAGATGAAGGTGCTCACTGGTTAACCTTGGTGACATAGTGACATGTCGACACATGTCCCAAGGTGAGCTGGTAGATTGATGCTCGGTCAGCGTTACAAGAAAATCAAAGTGTGACAAGTGGTAGAGGGTCATACACATATCCAACTTGGCAGTGAGGTGGATCGTCAGACCAACAAGATCGTGCCATGTGTCACAAGGGGTCCCACCTTGAAATTTGAGGTCTGCACAGATATTAAAATCCAAATTTATATAGTCAGCACTATATAAATAAATCAAAAATTTAAATAATGCAAGCTGTTCACGAAAAAATGTTTGTAGGACTCATTTTTTACCAAATATACAAGCATTATTTTTTTTCAAAATCAACGCAAAATGAGGATTGCAATGGCAGTGTTAAAAGTCAGTTTTGACCAAATTGGTGGAAGTAGTAATGACTATCATTTTTGGGATCATAATTTGGTGAAGATTTTTCAATCCAGACTTGATTTATTTACAGATCCGATGAAGGGGGAAGAATCAAATTTCATGCAAGTTGGTTTCTTTGAAGATATTTTTCTTTGGTTTCATGAATAGATCAGATTTGTTGCTTGTTTCAAGGACTTTATTGTTGATTTGACTTTCTCAGAAAAAGGGAGATAGCTTGTTCCTTGGAATGTCTTGCAGAGGTACAAAGAGATCAAATTCCATTCTCTTTTAGATTTTGAGATTGTTGGTTAGGTTTAGGGATTTTGACCTAAATGACATTTTTCTTATTGCATCCTTGTTCCTGTAAAAGGATTTTTATGATCATTTAGAAGGGGTTAGCTCAAAATTCTTGACACAGGAAGCTGAAAAGCTAAGTGTGTATCCTTAGTCCAGATTGTAATATATTTTGCTAGTTGTATCAGTAAAGGGGAAAAACCTTCAAAATCTTTTTCATATTTTCTAAGAGTTGTATTTTGGAATAGTTTGTAATACAGGAACTTGAATCCTTATACTTAATGTAGTTTTCAGTTTTCAGATCTCTCCTTTGGTTGTGCTTCTTGAGTTTTGGGTTTTCTGATTCATTTCTCAGAGTTTATTTGTGTATGTGTTTTATTTTCAGCCTTGATTTGGGATCAAGTTAAAGGTCTCTGAATGAAACATAGATTCATTTGGCTCAACTAAAAGGATGTTTGTAAGCAGTGTATGAATCTGGTTTATTGTGTTTATGACTTGGAATCTATGTTCTTGTATTCTATATCTATCTCAGATATATTGCCCAATGGACAAGGCACTGATCAGAAATTAGTATCTCCTATAGTGATGCTAGTTTGGCATGATTGTTTACATTCTGCAAGAAACATAAATCAAAATCCTTTCTATCCTTTCAGTTTTATGTATTTTGGCCTCAGTTATTTCATAGCAATGGAGAGTCAATGAATAACTGGTTATCATTTAGTACTTTCTTGCTATTATCTACTTTGTTGAATCCAGTCTTGTTGTTGAAAAGAAGTGTTCTATTATACTGGATTAGGTGCACCTACCTTGCTTTTGCAGAGCCAGAAGTGAAGAGGGTAGTCTTGTCCCTATAGTTGGTCCAGTTACCTATAGATCTCCCCATATTTGGAACTGATCATTCCCAAAATTAGTCTTAGGTATATTGGTGTCTAATGGAGTGTAAAATCCTTTCCAGGAACCAACACTTTACCTTCAGTAAAAATTAAGGAGGAATCTGAATAGAGAGAGCCACCATTGAATGCTAAAAATGAAGAACTTCCACAACATACCAAGCCTGTTCTAGCCAAGTATGTGAGAAGACACCATTCACCGAGAAAGATTATTAGAGACATGAATTTTGGAGTTATGACAAGAAGTAAGTTAAGAGATAATACATGTTTAATTTATAAATTTGAGCCAATAATAGTAAAAAATACATTGGAGAATGAAGATTGGGTTAAAGCTATGAAATAAGAGATAAATCAAATTGAAAAGAACAACACATGGACTTGGGTACCAAGACCTAAATATAAAAATATTATTGGTACTAAGTAAATTTTTAGAAATAAATTGAATGAACATGTAGATGTGATCAGAAACAAAGATAGACTAGTTTGTAAAGTGTATGGACAAGAAGAAGGTACTGATCATGGTGAAACTTTTGAACCTTTTGCTAGATTAGAGAGAGTTAGAATTATACTAGCATATGCAACTTATAAAGGATTTAAAGTTTATCAAATAGATGTTAGGTGTATATTTCTTAATGGTATTCTTGAAGAATAAGTATATGTTGAACAACCTAAAGGATTTATTGAGAATACTAATAAGGACATTGTATGTAAACTACACAAGCCACCGTATGGTTATATAAAAGAACCCCGAGCATGGTACGAAAGGTTAAATTAATCAAGATTAGATTTCAAAGAACAAGTGAAAACAATAATGTGTATCTAAAATGTGATAGTAATGATAGGATTGTGATTGCTAAAAAATATTTGTTGATGACATTATTTTTGGAGGAAATAACATATTGAGTAGATCTTTTGCTGAGGAGATTTGAAATGAATTTTTGATGTCCATAATAGGAGAAATATAATTATTTATTGGACTATAGATTCAACAAGTCAAAGATGGGATCTACATCACATAGTCAAAGTACATCAAGGAGATCCTAAAGACATTTGGTATGGAAGATTCAAGACCAGTTGGAACACCAATGGCTACTACTTTCAACTTATCAAAAGAAGATGAGTCAAAGGAAGTGAATGAGACACTCTATCGATCAATGATTAGTAAGCTATAATATATTGTACATAATAGACTTGATATTGCTCATGTAGTAGGTATTGTTGCAAGATTTTTTTCCAATCCAAAGGAATCACATTTGTCTGCAGTCAAAAGAATATTTAGATATCTGAAAGGTACTAAAGACTTCAGTCTACTATAAAAGGAAGGAGAAGATTTTGATCTGAAGGTATACACTGATCCCAATTGGGTTGGAAACATTGATGATAAAAAAAATTATAAGTGGATTTGTATACCACAATCTACAACAAAGGCAGAGTATGCAACAACAAATATGAATTATGCAAACATTGTATGGATCAAACAACTACTTTAAGGTATGCAAGAGAAGATTACCGATCTAGTTACTATTTACTATGATAATGAAAGTGCTATCAACATATCAAAGAACTTGGTGATGCATTCCTAGACCAAGCACATTTCTATCAAGTATCATTACTTGAGAGAACAAGTTCAAGACAAGTATGTGATATTGGAGTATGTGAATTCAAAGGAGTAGATATATTCACCAAGACACTACTAAAGGATGCTTTTGAGTATCTCAAAGGTAAATTAGGGGTCCTTTTATTTGCAATTTGGTTGAAGTGAGTACATAAATGTTTTCATTATGGAAACATATGATCCACATGAAGATCACATAGGTCTGAGACCAAGTATAGCAGAGCACATTGCAAATTTGTCTAAGTGTAAGACAATGTTTTCACCAGTGCACCAGGATATAGTTTTTGTTTGTGAAGTTGACTGGAGTAAGTTTAGTACTTGTGCACTTGAACATAGACTCTATGATGACTAATGATGACCCATCTCAGAGGGTAGGTCAATACAACATGTCTGGAATTAGTTATGATAGTTTTACCAAAGACAGTGTTAAGCCGACAGGACAGAATATGAAGGTAGAATTGGTAAAGAGTTAAGGGATTATTTTGTTTATCAAAATAATGAATTAACAATATAAAGGGATGAAATCCTAGATGATAACTCTTGGATAAAGATATATGGAAGCTGAACGTGTAAAGTTATTATCTTTAATAACTTGTATATATGTAATATGTAATTGCAAGAAGGAGAGAGAGATATGAAAATATTGTAATGATATGATGCAAATGTAAGAGCAGCAAAAAGATATTGATGCAAGAAGCATAAGGTTATATACCTTAATCCATTTTTGTAATAATTATACATTGTACATTACTTGTTTGGGCAGTGGGCTCATCTGGTAATTAGATTTTGTATTGACAACTCCTAATAGGGTTGAGGCTTCTAACAAGGCCTATAGTCCCTTAATCAGGACTGATACACTATATGCTTGTAATAGACTCCTAATAGGGTCAACATCCTTAACATGATACTTTTTATTAGTGGATCTTTGTGGGTACCATCCCCACTGGGGTTTTCCCTTGGCCAAGGTTTCCTCGAGAACATATCATGTGTTATGAGATCTTTATTTCCATTGTTATGCATATTGTTTAGCTTCTTATGTTATGCATGTATAAAGATAATTTGTTATATTCATAATTGGGAAAAAGATAAAGTTTGTAGAATATTGATTAACCCCCACCTCAGTATTCCCTATTTCTAACAATTGGTATTAGAGCTTAGTTACTCAGAGAAGAATCATTCAAGGAAAGCCTAGCAGCTTGAGTAAGATCTCTATGGATATGGATCAACTATAGAAAAATCTTGAAGAAGCTCTTGAACAGATTGATATGCTTATTGATGAAAGAAACACTCTGAAAAGGAAATATGATGATACAAAGAACCTTATTGAGAAACTGAAAAACAAGGTAGAAGATCTAAAATCTGAAAAGGAATCCGAAATTCTTATTGAAGACTGTGATGACAATTTAGAAAAAGAAAATGTGATCCTTAAGCATTAACTGAAGATAGCAAATCTGAAGCTTAGTTTGAAAGATGGAAATGACAAAAATGAAGCAAATATGAGATCTGAGAATGAAAGGTTGAAGATTGAGAATGAAGAATTAAAATCTAAACTTGGCAAAGTAACATCTGAATTTGAGAAAGTAAACTTGCAGCATGCAGAACTTGAGAAATACAATAAGATTGTGAAAGGTGAATCGACTCAATCCAAACAACAACTTGAAAGGCTATATTCAAATAGTGAGAAGATTGATGAACAAGTATCTTATGGAAAACCATCCTATGATAAGACTGGACTTAGATTTAATATATTCAGAACAAATGATGAAAGCAAGGAACTAGATCTAAAATAATCTGAAAGCATAGATAAGAAAAAGTTAGATGAGATATGTAGTACCCCTACCCCTAATCTAATTTTATTAATGTTATGATTACTCTAGGATGATAGATTATATGTTAGGAAATCAATGAGGCGTATAATTTTTACTGACCCATACTAGCATGTGTATGGTTGATGTGCTTGTTTTATATTTCTATTTGACGTGCCTAATGTGGTTGAGGGACGGAGTCGTAGTTACTTGCTTGCGAGATCCACATGATTGGCTGATCCTCACCATTGTTTGTTATATATTTATATATGTTTGTACATGCGGGTGTTGTATGCAGGTTCGTAGCTACCGGGCATCATCTTCCTTGAATTGTCAGGATGAGCGTGCCCTATCGCAATATCTCAGATGGTAAGACAGGGGAGATAACACGGATCCAAAACTCTAACCCAAACTCATTTATCCTAGTTGTTGGATAAGTATTTGTTGACTACCCTATCCGAATTTGTCAAGTTGGCAAAGTTAGTGGATCCTTTTCTGGTGTTGCTTGGTTTTGGTTTTGTCTGATTTTATCTTGTTTGGCTTCAGTTGAATTATGGTTATGTGGGTGATTTTTATGTGATTATTCATTTATTGATTATACTTGATTTATGTTTATATATATTATTTTATGTGATTATCAATGTTAGGTGCATAGTTGAATTTTATGATTAAATGTGCTCCTATGATAATTGAGGAAATTAAATTAAAGCTGATTATTTGAATATTTGGGAATTAATATTGATTATGTCCTAAGTTTATTTTGATAAAATTTAATTAAAATCAAATAATTAATTATTTAGATTTAATTGAGTATTTTATTGAGAATTAGATTCTATTATGTTTGTGAGTATTATTAAATAATTAAATATTTAATTGCATGCTTTATGATGCATTAAGTATTTTATTTATTTAATATGTATTTTAAATTGTTATCATGTGTATAATTGAAAGTGATTTGTTTGGAAATGGTGACAACTTGTCTTTAGGAGACTAAGTTGAGTTGTGCACAATTATATTTATTTTTAATTATTAATTAGTAATTTCTCTCAACAAAAGTGGGAGAGTTTGATTAGGAGTTCTTTGTGAGTCGTCTAGGGTTTTGCTTGATTGGTGGAATTGATTTCCAAATAGAGGGAGTGTGCATTCATTTTGTATGTAGTTAAATTTTGGGGAACTTTGGAGAGAGCTTTTGGAGATTTTTGGAATTGCTTGGTGTTCTTGAGCATTTGTGTGTGTGATTGGATTTCTGGGTAAAGGTTGTTTGCATTTGGATTCGAGGATTGTATGCATTGTGATTCAGGTCTGTTGGTGGAGCTTTTTTGTTGTCAGATTTGAGAGGTTCAACATTCTACAGGCCTTCTTTTTTAGCATTTAACATTGGATTTGAGGTAGGGATTTATGGAGTTTTCCTGTGAATTCATCAGTAATTCTTTCTGTAATTTCTCTATGTTTGTTACAGTTTGTAGATATAGATCTATTTTCTGTAATTGATTTCAACTTGGGGTTTAAAAAGCTCATAAGTTGCTATTTTATATTTTTATGCACACTTGGCACAGTAGGGTTATGTTGCCCGATTTTGGATTAAAAATTCAACCTAGAACTCTTAGTAAACGAAAAATCAATCTCTATATAGTTGGTTCTATAGTTTGAATAAATTAATTTAGTGGGTTGTTGTTAAAAATTTTATTTGAGTGATAATTCCTCATTCTGAAAAAAAAAAAAAAAAAAGATATATTCTTTGTAAAAAATGATAGTCAAAAATAAATCTTGCCACACTAGAAATAGATTTACTTGCAAATGTTAGAAATTGCAAAAGTTAAAAAGAAATGTATACCCAAGTAAATAAAAGAAAAAAGACACTTCTGGAATAAGACAAAATTGCATGTCTATCATGCAAAAGTTATATTTCCCTTTTCTGGAAAAAATGGTACTGACCCTTTATTTTTCGTTTTCGAAAATGGAGATTTATTTATTAAAAAAAAAATACTTTTGTTTATAAAAAACTCTTTTACTTGTTAATGTTTAAAAACTATGCATTAATAAAATGCATTATAAAAAAAATGCATTGTAAAAGAAAGCATTGAAAAAACTAATAATAACAATTAAAAAAAAATTGAATGAGTTGTTAGAGGGGTGGGGGCCACCACCTTCCCCCTCCCCCTTGGTCGTCGTGCGCCAGCAGCAGGCGCCAACCCTACCGGCGGTACCCAAGGGTACCGTTCGATAGGACAGGACCTACCTGCGGTGATACCTTTAGGTACGGTGCGCAGGGACAACAGGTGGGAGCCTTGGGCCCCCCTGCGACTTTTGTTTATTTTTTTTTATTAAAGTTTATTTTTTATAAATCATTTTATTAATCTAAATATATATATTTAGTTTTAATAAATTTTAAATTTAGTTTGTTAATTTATATTAATATGGTTTATTTAATTTTTATTTATATATATATATATATTAATTAATTTAATAAATTTTTATTTATTATTAAGTTAGATTAATTTTGCTAAAAGACCTGATTCGTCTGTTTTGTTAATTTGACTAAATTAATTATATCTGTTTATTAATTTTAGTTTAATTAATTTTGTAGATTGGATATTTTGTTTATCCTATTTATAGTAGAAGTTTAATTGTAAATTAAACTAAATATACATGATTGATTTTAGATTTGTTAGAGTTTAGTGAGTTTTCTTAATTATGTACACATTGATAGCTAGTTTATTGGTTTAGATATTCCACATATACTTTTATTTAGGTGTCAAAACATGCTCATAGGCAATTTATTTTCTTAATCTAGAATCAAGATTAAATTGGATCTTATGTTCTGAATCAAATAAAACATATGCATGTAAGTCAATTAGGATACACACTTTATGCATAAAGAACTTAATTAATCTGAGATAGGGGTTCTTGTTGGGACAAGTGTTCTATGTATATTGAAATTGGATGATTTTACTCTATTGAATTCTTAGAATGAATACAGGGAATATTCTTATAATTATTGTTTTACTATTAGTTATGTTGTGTTCTATTAGCGGTATATGTGTTCCTACTTTTGAATTCGATTGTGATGAAAATGGAATTTAAATGCTTCTAGATCTATTTCAATATTCAATAATGTGAGTGTTGTATCCTTCGTGCCTGATGTGTCTTCTAGTATAATTGTTATGGGTTATCGGGTACTAGATGACCTAGGAGGATACAGAGGCTGGGGTGTGTGTCAAATGTTTCTTTTTCAGCTATGTTTGGTGTGTATGTACTTTTTTGATCATCACTCCTATTTAACCATTTGGGCTCATGATGTATTGAGTTTTGCTTCATATTCTATAGAGGAGAATATGGTATTAACTGTTTATGTTTGATCCACGGGATCATGTGTATATTCTTTTGTGAACACTGTGAGAGTGTTTTGTGATTTGATGGTTATGTGTGAACCAATATGTTCCTGTTATTTTGTGGAACAGTCCTGAGGGACATTGTTATCTTTTTGTGATCTATGTGAGATCTATGAGCCTAAGGTAGTTTACCTAGATATGTAGTAGGAGGTGTCTTGCAATAAGCGTTGGGGCCCACAAGTGGCTGCCAGGATCACTTATTGTTAAGTATCTTAATCAAGTGGTAACATATTATAACATTAAGAGATTTTAAAATGAACCTAACAAGATAAGTTTTCTCACCCTGGCTTAGTGCTAGTACAGACTAAGGTGGGAATGGAGAAGATGCTTGCCACCTTGAGAGGTGTGTGTCTAGCATAGTTGATGGCTTCGTCTATGCGAGAAGTCATTGATCCGTGTATGGTCACTTGAGTGTTGGGATCCAGAGTGATTACCAGGATGAGGCTCAAGGGTTAGACGTACATGATGACACCTTCCTATGCATAGTCTAGTTATCCTACATGTGTCGGTTGCCTCTGGATTAGTGGGTCTTTCATATCATTATTACTTATCACCTTGAGATAGAGAGCTTTCAGGAATCCTTTCCTTTGCTTGTTCTATTTTGTTTGCTATCCGAGTGGGATCTGTTGTTATCTCCTCAGCATGATGGGAGTGGACCTTTTTGGTTCATGAGGTTGGGTGGTAGTGGTTCTTTTACCATTTGAGATTTCGACGTTCATGCACCAGTGCTGGATGATCCCTGTAGCAGTTTTTCCTTCTTGATCTTCATTGTTGGAGTTGTACTCATCTTCTTCTTGATCTTCTTCCTTGTGATCTTGTATCTTTGTATCAGATCTTCAGTGATGTCTTGTGTTCTTCATTTCAGTTATTGTATTACATACCCTATGACATGTGTAGTGGATGTAGATTTATGGATACCTTATAGTACTAGATGTATTTATGTTATCTTCTAGGTGATGTTGATTATATCTTTCATTGGATTATATGAGTTTCATAATTGTACCTAATCTAAATTAATTAATTAATGCTAAAGTAATCATCGTCAAGGAACCCTTCAGAGTTGTAACCTGTGTTGATTGTTTATGTTATGTGAGTTAATGGTAATTGCTTTCACATTGATGCTTATCATGTATGTTAACTTTTAAAAAAAATTTATTCTGCAAACTGAGATGCATGTTTAGGTTAAGTTCTTTTGGGTTCCCTGGTGGGGCATTACAAGATCAACAAATTTGAAGACACACCTAAAGGAGAAGAAACACCTAAAAAAGAAGAATCATCGAACCAAGAAGAATCACCCAAAGGTATGCAAAGAGAATTCAAAGGTAGATGTTTTGGTTGTAATACTATTGGTAACATGAAGAGAGATTGCACAAGTAAATAATTTAAACCTCTTAATGGTTATTGTTATAATTGTCATGGTTTTGGACATAGAACTATTGAATGTAGAAGACCTAAAGTTATTGAGAATAATTATGGTAGTAGAATGTTTAGAAATACTAACAATGCAGATAAAAAACCTACTGAAGATATGAATAGAAGAAATGTAGTATGTTATAGATGAAACAAGATTGGACACATTTCTAGAAACTGTAGATCACAAATCAATCAACAAGGACCAAGATATGGGAACAATGGAATTGTTTGTCAGATATGTAACAAGATTGGACATACAACAAGGTTTTGCAGAATGAACAATGAAGTTTTTCATCCTAACCCTAACCCTAGAAATCATGCAAGAAGAAATGAAGATGCAGGTAATAGACAGAAAGGTTGTTGTAGTAATACATATGAAGTGAAGTTTGTTAAAGGCACAAATCAAGGAAACATATTCAACATTGAAGGTAATCAGAAAGGTGAAGTATCAAGTGGTAAGAATGAATCCTTACCTAACCTAACTCAAAGTACTTAATTTATGATAATTACAGTAGATTAGGAACTTATAATTAGTGTAGAAGTAGATTTTTGATGAATAAAGTCTTGCACAATTAATGTAAGGTAGTTTATGATGTACTAATGCTATGGTTAAGAGTGCAAAAGAAAATATTATGTTTTGTGAGATCGCAAGAAGTTTTAACTTTTGCAGGATAATAGAAGCAACTTTTTGGAAAGAAGTGGCAAAAGAATTGAATGTGATGTCAGATCTAAGTGAGATTAAAGTAATAAAAGGTTATGATCGATGTTATTTGATTATCAAAGTGAATTGAAGTGTTTAGGAGAGCAAAGAATAGAGGTTGGAAGCATTTTGCAATGATTTGGTGAAAGATTTGAGCGTTGAATCTATGAAAGCCCTAAAATTGTGAACTTGAGGTATTTATCTTGATAGATCTTTGAATCGGTATAAGGAATTTAAAGTAGTCATGGATGTATCCTTAATTCACAATATCAGAGATAAGAATAGACCTAGAATGAAGAGGGAACCAATAGAACCCTTGGAAGAAGATGATCCTAGGTTAGCATTATCATCCATACCAGATAGAGTTTTGCATTTGGAAAATGTGAGAAGTTATCTTGGATGTAAGTTAGAAACTATCAGTGATAGTGATTTTACCAATGAACATATGAACATTTACAATCAGGATATGCCATTAAAATAAGGATATGAACATTTGAAAGATAATGAGATTGTTCAGTATGCTTTGAAGTATGAGTTTGACAATGAAGAATGCACTAAGATTATTCTGAGCAGAATTCACAATGGGAAGTTTTGGCTAGAGGATAGAGTGATAGACATTATAGCTGACTTGATTCATGAAGTCACAGGTTTATCTAAAGTTGGTGCTATTCCTTTAAATGAGAAAAGTAGCCATAGACAACACAGATTCATCCTACAATGGCAGAGGAATTGTGATTAGCAAGATCAAACAACATGATGTTAGATATTTATGCAAGTACCTAACAACTAAGTTTTGTGCAAATTCTAGAGAAGATGATATGGTAGCTGGAATGGTGCATATTGCCTATTTAATGTGTGTTGACAAAGTACCAGTTGATATGTGTGAAATTCTAAGAATTCAACTATTTGAAAACTTGGAGAAGATAAAGAAATCTAAGTATGCACAATTTAGATTTTCATCCTTAATCACATACATGTTTTTCCACTCATTGAGAAGATTTCCATACACCATTGCAAATGATTGGAATGATGGAAAAACTGCTATGGAAAGGATAAATACAGTATATTTGAGACATGTTATTGACAAAGTAAATGAGAGTGCTATGTTAGTAGTGAAGACATTTTAGAACATGGTAACTAGCAGATCAATAATTCCACAGTCACTTGTGAAGAAGTATAAGAATGATATATGTTTTATGGTTGACACTAACTTTACCTATATTGAAGTAGTGGAACCTAGAATTGAGTTCATAGACCCTCTTGGCTATGAGATATCTGAGGCTGAAATAGAAGAATATGTTGGTAGATTACTTAAAAGTAAATTGGACACTCAGTGCAGCAGATTTGGAACTTTTGAAGAGAACTTCAACTCGGCAAAAGCTATAATTGAAGAGAAGTAATCTAAGAAGAGAGTTGACAATACTATCAAGAGAATACTGAAAGATACAAGAATGTCATAACAAGAATTCTTAATAGCAAAATAGACAGCAACAACAATCATGTAAGGAAACTCAAGTGCGGAAATAGCTTCCTACGCTAATCTCTATAGGAGAGTATTGTGCAAATTCTTATAAATCCTTACAATTTCAAATTCGTTAACTACTTTAACAAAGATATTGCAACCACATACCATGCATACAGAAAAATAGAGAATGACACAATGATATACCCTGGGGAAAACCTTTCGGTAAAAAACCCCAGCACTCCAAAACCTGCACAATGTATTATCTTCAATACAAAGATTACAATACACTTGCAATGCAAGTTCTTTCAAGAAATGAGAGACAAAGCCAACAAGACTTAAATTTTTGTTATATCTCTCCCATAGGAGCAACATCATATATATAGACTCCTCTGGACCCAAAAATAGGCACAATCACCAAGACCCATGCACAAAGCCACATGTACACAGTTGTTACATGCAATCCCAAGAATAGGTGTCCATCCCTAAAATAGACTATGACAGCTTGTCATAGAATCCACCAAAAATAATGGTCACAAGAGAAGTGTAAGAGAATCTATCATACCAACCTATTTTTGGCATATTCTCTTACACACACCAACCACTTCTTCTTGGGCACCCAAATAGGCCCAAGTCATAAGATGCTCTTACACCTGTCATAGCACATTCCTTAAATAGTTCTTACACGTCATAGGAATCCATCATGACCATTTCAGTCATGATCTCCTTATGCACAAGATGTTGACACATCAAGTGGAGTGACACATCAACATGCCAACTAGACATGTACACTCACACTTAATTACATTATTTGCAAAAAATACATTTACAAAACAAATAATAAGAATAGGAATTATCCAAGGTTGAGACACCTTATTCCTAACAAATTAGGGATATTGGATAGAAAGAAGTCTTGATTGTACCACCCTTGTCATCCAGTGCAGTATAGCAAGAACCTACACAAGTCAAGGTGAAAGTAGAGGAACCAGAAAAGGAACAAGTAACAACTACATCCACTTCCTCCACAGCTAGCAAGAGGATGAAAGAAATTACTACTAGACTAGGAAAGAGATAGAAGACTTTAGTTCAACCAGTACCAAGAGAAATTGTAGAAATAAAAGATGATGACACTACAGTTAAGAAGAAAGCTTGGAAACCTAAAGTTGAGAATCTTAATGAGCAAATTATTGAAAATGGAGACTTTACCAGAATGAACAAATACTACAGTCTTTATGATTATTCAGATAGACTTAATTTGGAGAATGCTATTGTGAAGCATATGATATTGGTAGACAAGAAAGTTGATTCTATTCAAGGTCAAATACCTAATGAATTGTACACCAAACTGCTAAATAGAAAGCAAAGAACAACTGAAGAAGACACCAATATCAGAAAGAATCTTGTGAAGAAGCTTTGTGATGTGAGAGATGATGAACACTTGGAGCAGATATTGAAGGCCTTAAGCACCCATTTGAGAACCAAAAGGAGAACCATTTTTATTATGGGAGGTAGATATGAAGAAGTTAATTTAGATACAGAGTAGGCAATAATCAAGGTCATAGTAGAAAATATTGGAGAGCCATCGGTTGCAGCAGAGAAAGCAGTTGAAGCTGAACAAGAGGATATTCCTTCTCCTTAAACTATTAACATTGAAGATGAAAATATGAATATAGAAGGTACTAAGGTCACCCTGGATACTAATGACAATGTATTCAAGAACTTAGCAAACATTATTGACAATTCAGCTCTTAATGAGCTGGATAGAACTAAAGAATCAGAGCAGACTCAATCTATCAGTGAAGAACCTAAGAAGACCAAGATTCAAGCACCCATTCCTACCATAGAAGACATCAGTATTACTCTTGATACTAGAAAGAAGAAAGTAATTGGATCTTTTTTTGAAGATTTAGGAAAGGAAGTTGATGATGATGATTAGTTGGAACTGATCACTTCTTTGAATAAAATCATTGGCAAGAACAAGAAAGTGAAAAATCTTGAAGGGAGTCTGAAGGACCTTACTAAGAAGTTAAAAAGCATTGTAACTACACAAATCATAGAGGTAGACCCTTTGGAGAAAGCTAAGAAGGTAATGAGCACTTTTGACAATGAATTCACTAACCTATCTGATATTGCAAAAGTGAGAGCTCAAGCAGCTTATGAAGCTGAAATGCTTTTGAACATAAGTCAGAATATTAGGAATGATATTAGTAGTCTTGATATTTGTATCAAGAACTTGAGGAAACATTTGGAGATAGGAAAATCATTGTACATATAGTGTACAAAACTAGAGATTTTGACAGTAGAAGAGGAACAAAAGATCAAATTGAAGGAAGCTGAGATTCAGAATGAATGTGACCTTCTTTCTAGACCTAATGTGAAGGTATGTGATGTTGAAAAGAAAGTTTGGAAGCTTTATGATGAAATAAGAATATTGCAAGATGAGAGGAACAGAAAAATGAGGAGACTCACTCTTTTGAGAGAACACATCTCTATGAAGTTGAGTATCATTGAAGAGCAGTTAGAAGAATGTCTTACAGCTAAGACATCCTTTCAAAAATTCAAATTTGACAACCTCCAAGCATCAAATAGTAGCTTATGGACTGAGCACATTACTCAATGTGGTAGATTCCATCAAGAATTCATGGGAAAAGGAGATAGAAGCTATGAAAGCTGATTTTGCAGATTGTGTTGCAAGCCTACTGGCTTTGCAATAAGAAAATGAAGGTATAATCCTTTTTTGGGATACAATTTTGTAATCCTCCCTACCTTATTTTGTCATTGTTGTCAAAGGGGGAGAGATATTAGAGCAGAAAATTGATATATTTGATTAGGATTGATACTCTTAGGGGGAGCATTGTATTAGAGTTTATATTTTGAGGAGTTATAAGGATAGTATACATATTCTATACTATGGCCACAATTTGATACAATTTTGAGATTTTGACTTGTACAGTTAGCCAATTTTATCATATGTTGCCACCAATGACAAAGGGGGAGATTGTTGGCAATTTGGCTGAAGTGAGTACATAAATATTTTCATTATGGAAACATATGATCCACATGAAGATCGCATAGGTCTGAGAGCAAGTATAGCAGAGTGCATTACAAATTTGTCTAAGTGTAAGACAGTGTTTTCACCAGTGCACCAGGATACAGTTTTTGTTTGCGATGTTGACTAGAGTAAGTTCAATGTTGTGCACTTGAACATAGACTCTATGATGACTAATGATGACCCATCTCAGAGCACAAGTCAGTATGACATGTACAGAATTAGTTATGACAGTTTTACCGAAGATAATGTTAAGCCAACAGGACAAAATATGAAGGCATAATTGGTGAAGAGTTAAGGGATTATTTTGTTTATCAAAATAATGACTTAAAAACATAAAGGGATGAAATCCTAGATGATAAATCTTGGATAAAGATATATGGAAGCTGACCATGTAAAGTTATTATCTTTAATAACTTGTATATATGTAATATGTAATTGCAAGAAGGAGAGAGTGATATGAAAATATTGTAATGATATGATACGAATGTAAGAGTAGCAAAAAGATATTGATGCAAGAAGCATAAGATTATATACCTTAATCCATTTTTGTAATAAGTATAGATTTTACATTACTTGTTTGGGCAGTGGGCTCATCTGGTAATCAGATTTTGTATTGACAACTCCTAATAGGGTTGAGGCTTCTAACAAGGCCTATAGTCCCTTAATCAGGACTGATACACTATATGCTTGTAATAGACTCCTAACAGAGTCAACATCCTTAACAGGATACTTTTGATTAGTGGATCTTTGTGGGTACCATCCCCACTGGGGTTTTCCCTTGGCCAAGGTTTCCTCAAGAACATATCATGTGTTATGAGTTCTTTATTTTCATTGCTATGCATATTGTTTAGCTTCTTATGTTATGCATGTATAAAGATAATCTATTATATCCATAATTGGGAAAAAGATAAAGTTTGTAGAATACTGATTCACCGCCC
Organism: Chamaecyparis obtusa; assembly: GCA_027943335.1. NCBI lineage: Eukaryota > Viridiplantae > Streptophyta > Pinopsida > Cupressales > Cupressaceae > Chamaecyparis > Chamaecyparis obtusa. Next base: position 814,464 of record BSBK01000325.1, on the reverse strand, counting down.
CCTCCCCCCCCTCAGTATTCCCTATTCACTATAAAAGGAAGGAGAAGATTTTGATCTGAAGGTTTACACTGATCCCAATTGGGTTGGAAACATTGATGATAAAAAAATTACAAGTGGAGTTGTATACCACAATCTACAACCAAGGCAGAGTATGCAACAACAAATATGAATTGTGCAAACATTGTATGGATCAAAGAACTACTTTAACATATGCAAGAGAAGATTACCGATCTAGCTACTATTTACTATGATAATGAAAGTGCTATCAACATATCAAAGAACTTGGTGATGCATTCCTAGACCAAGCATATTTCTATCAAGTATCATTACTTGAGAGAACAAATTCAAGACAAGCATGTGATATTGGAGTATGTGAATTCAAAGGCGTAGATATATTCACCAAGACACTACCAAACGATGCTTTTGAGTATCTCAGAGGTAAATTAGGGGTCCTTTCCCTATTGAATATGCACTAAATCAAGATGCATGCTGCATCAATTCAAGGATTCATTAGAATATCTATTTTTTGAGTTGATGCTAGTGTTCACTCTTTAGGTGATGCCTAAAGTTGTGAAAAGTGATTATGTATGCAATGAGATATCAGTACACACTAGGTATGATCCACTGCCTGAACAATGTTTTTAGGAGTATGTATCTTTGACATTATTGTCAAAGAGGGAGAATAAGCTATTGATGATTAAAAAGAAATGAAGATTGTTGAAAAACACAAAGAGGGAGAATATGGAGAATTGATGATAAAGTTCAGAAGGAGAAAATAATATAAAAAATATATTAGAGTATTGCCATCATCAATTGACAATGTTTCCATCAATGCCAAAGAGGGATATTGTTAACCCCAATTGATGGTGATGATGATGATGATGGTGACCAAGATCATAGGTATGCAAGGTTGTAAAAGGATTAGATTAGTTGTTATTTTTTAATTGATGTCAAGCAATTGATTTTAGTTTATATTGAGTTTCCATATCATTCAGAGTATGACATAAGTTGAGTGAGTTCATTCAGAGTATGATATAAGTTGAGTGTGTTAAGGAAAAATAGGAAGTGAAAAGTTGTGAAGGAGTTAGTGAAGTTGAAGAACTTAATTGAGCAGCTAATAAAGACTAGACAATGATAAGGTAATAATGGTTTAGTTGTTTTCTACTTTACATTTGATGTTATCAAGTTGACAAAGGAGATAAGACAAGTGAGAAAGGTTAGAAGGTTGAAAAGGAAAAGAAAATAATTTTTTTTATCAAGCAGGAAGAAGTCATTTAGTAAAAGGAAAGTAATATTTGATAAAGAGAAAGGAAGCCAAGACACTAAGTGCAAGGAGCTAGTTATCGAGCAAAGAAAACATAATTTCAGTTGAAGGAAAAGGAAGGGCACCAAGCATGAAACAAAAATTAAATACAAGGATCAGAATGACATTTAATAAAGAGTCACAATGATTTGGAAGATTCCAAGGATGAAGAAGAGTTAGTTAAAGAGATCTACAATTAGGAAAATGAAAGGTGATGATCTATGGTAAACATTTAAGTGGAAAAAAGTGAAGGTACAAGTTCCAAGAAAAGTTCAAGTTTTGAGGTGATGATAAAAAGTTTTATCGAGTGCCAAGTTCATTGAATAAATAGAGGAAAACATAATCAAGCATATTAAGAGGCAAAACATAGTCTATATAAAGGATGAAATTGAATGAAAAACAAGCTAGCTAGTTGAATTGTTGATGTGTAACTTAGTGATGTAGTGAAGAAGAAAAAGGAGGAAATATGAGTCTATAGTATAGATTGATGAAGTGTTGAGGCCAATGAATAGTAAAGGGATGAAGTGAAGAAAAAGAGTTCATAAGGGATCTAACTAAGAAAGATGTAGTTGTAGATTTCTAGATCAATTTTTATACTATTTCTTATTAACATTTGTAGCAGAAAAATATCTTAATCGAGTGGACTTAATTGTCTTATCATAAATCCTTGAGAGAGATGACATTCTAGAAGAGTGTTTAAAGACCTTTAATGAGGCCACTCCTAATAGGGTTAAGATCCTAATAGATATGAGGTAAATCCCCTAACAGGGCCACATTTAACAATGTTCACTATAATCTTTAACAAGATTGAATCTTAAATGAGCATTCTTTAGAAGAGTATTTTGATTGGTGGGTGACAATTCCAATAGTGGTTTTTTCCAAATTAGGTTTGCACATTAAATACTAGTGTCAAATGTGTTGAATGTTTATTATGCATGATATTTTTTGATTACTTAAAGTTGTTGATTAAAAAATTTAATTTTTGGTTACTACTAAAGTTTATCTTACTGAGTTGAATTAGAGTTAAAGTTTTAGGTTTAAGGAATCATTGATTACTGATTCACCCCCCTCTTAGTAATCCAATAGTAGTATCAATACCCCTACCACTAAGGTCCTCATACCTCAATACACTATCTTGTGTAGCTCATGGTAAATACGAGCCAACAAGCATGAACACCATCCTAGCTTTACTAGATCATCCAACATGCTCTCTAGTACCACCCCCACTCACACTAAAATCCTTGCTGCCCTCTATCAGGAATAATGAAACACCCTATATACCTTGCCATGACACATGCTAAGAGACAATCTTGACCATATCTAGACACCACGGTGTCTGACCCTATCCATCTCTCTAGGATGCCATCATCCTGAAATACTCTTCGGATGACAAGTATACCAGGATGCTGCGATGACACATACTCTACTAGGGGACCACCAAAGGGAATGTAGAGGATATGATATATATCCTCTAAGGTCACTGTCATCTCTCATGTGGGAAAATGGAACATGTTGTGCTCACTATGGAATCTCTCCATAAGAGCGGTCAAAACATTGTAGTTCACATAGATATTTGGAATGTCCCCCAACCACCCAAAATCACACTCTGTAAGTATCATCATCTCATCCTTGGTTAAGTGTAGAAGTATTCTCATCGTCGATGGATACATAATCTAGAATTGTACATTCAGGAGCACCTCCTACAAGAAATAAATAAGCAATCATCAATACCAAGTCAGAGTACTATATCCAATAGATGAAGAAAATGCCAATGAACGTTAATCAAAAAATGAAAAAAATAAATTTGGACATTTTGAGCCTTAAAAATACCCATAATTTTTAGTGTGAGTAACCCCATCTAACCAGTTTATCGTATGAGTATTTGTACATACTAGTACGAGAAAACTCCTTGATATGGGAAAACTCACATAGAAGTATAATTAGAGGGTCATTATGATGTTTTCTTGTACGAGAAAAGGTTGGCCATAGTACAAGTAATGTAATGGGCTGATACAAGTAATGAATTGGAGCCAGTTACTTGTACGAGCCCCTACACAAGCTCATATGAGAAAATGCAAAATTGGCGACAAAAAGCTTCAAAACGTGTGCACAAATTATAAAAATCACTAAAACAGAGGAAAATTTAGATGACTTACTGCTAGTTTGTAGTTCCCCGACCGATTGTGGACCTATTGCCTCTCGAATTGATGTGTTTCTATCATAGTCATCATTTTTCTCAGAGGGGGTTTTTGAAAGTTTTCAAACTTGGGGATGTGAAAATAATTTGAAAATAACCCTTTTGGCCCTTATATAGGTTTTTGACCTAATTTTCAACTTGCTTTGATTGACTTGAAAATCAAACCCATGACTAATTTGACCATCCTGATTCCATTTTTAGGATCAAAATCAAAATTTGAGATCATTTGATCTGTCCAAATTATAGTTTGACTTTTTTCCCTAATTACATTTGACCACTTGCATAATCAATCCTCTGTTCTTCACAATAGTACAATTTCTCCCTCCTCAAGCAATCAACATGCCTGACTCTTGGTCAACCATTTTCCAAATTTTGATCAAACTTGGTCAATAAGACCCACAATAAGTGCAAAATATGACTTACCCACTTCCAATCTAATCAAAATCAGATCCATCTCTTCTCGCATCATTTTATCAAATTAACATTAATTCAGATCATTGGGGCACCTAGCCATATTTCAATTCTTCTCTTGAGGGGGCATAATCATAACATCAACAATTCAGTGATCACATCATGAAACATCAAATCTTTAATCAAGCAATCAAATCAAACAAGATCTTATCACTAGGGGAAACTTAGCTTCATTGCATTGCATCAAGTCAAGATTCCTCATCATCAAATCACATCACTACTGGTCTATAGTTCCCCGGCCGATTGTGGACCCATTGCCTCTCAAATTGATGTGTTTCTATCATAATCATCATTTTTCTCAGAGAGGGTTTTTGAAAGTTTTCAAACTTGGGGATGTGAAAATAATTTGAAAATAACTCTTTTGGCCCTTATATAGGTTTTTGACCTAATTTTCAACTTGCTCTAATTGACTTGAAAATAAAACCCTTGACTAATTTGACCATCCTGATTCCATTTTTAGGATCAAAATCAAAATTCAAGATCATTTGATCTGTCCAAATTATAGTTTGACTTTTTTCCCTAATTACATTTGAACACTTGCATAATCAATCCTTTATTCTTCATAGCAGTACAATTTCTCCCTCCTCAAGAAATCAACATGCCTGACTCTTAGTCAACCATTTTCCAACTTTTGATCAAACTTGGTCAATAAGACCCACAATAAGTGCAAAATGTGACTTACCCACTTCCAATCTAATCAAAATCAACTCCATCTCTTCTCACATCATTTTATCAAATTAACATTACTTCAGATCGCTGGAGCACCTAGCCATATTTTAATTTTTCTCTTGAGGGGGCATAATAATAACATCAAAAATTTAGTGATCACATCATCAAACATCAAATCTTTAATCAAGCAATCAAATAAAATAGGAGCTTATCGCTAGGGGAAACTCAACTTCATAGCATCACATCAAGTTGAGATTCCTCATCATCAAATCTCTAGGGGTATGTTGATTTCATTGCTTCACATCAATGTGTATTTTCCTTGTAAAATCCAATTGGCTTCATTGCATCAAATCAAATCAATTTCACTTTTGATCTCTTAATTATGATGAGTTTCATTGCTCCACATAAAATTGGTTATTCATTCAAACCAAATCTAATAGTTTAAGAGTATTTTCGGACATTAATAAACTTCATTGCTTCACATAAAATTAGTTATTTATGATCATCAAATAAGACAGGTGTTGAGTTTCATCGCTTCACATCAAACTGACCATTTTGTTATATTCTCATTGGTTCTAGCTCAATCAAGTTCATAATCAATATCTTCAAATCAGTCAACTTGAGAGTAGTTTCATCACTTCACATCAAACTATTCTAGGTCTTAGCACTAACTGTTCTTTGAATCAATGCACTAATCATGCATCAATTCAAAGAGGGTCAAATTTAATCACCTAAAAATGAAACACCAAACTCTCTACAACGCTAAAAAATTTGCCTGAGATGACCAATGTGGTCTGCTGCATCCTTGGAGTAAACTATGATATCATCAAGGTAAACCAAGACAAACTTGTACATTAAATTGCTAAACACCATGTCCATAGCTTTTTGGAATGTTTCTCCTACATTTGACAAGCCAAAGGGCATTATTTTGTATGCCATGGTACCCCACTTAGTAGTAAAAAAGGTTTTATATTGGCCCTCATTTCTGACTAGAATTTGATTATACCCCGAATATCCATCCAATAATGAGAAACATTCTGAACCAGCTACACATTGAAGTATTTGTTCCATAGAGGGAAGGGGATGCCTATCTTTCAAAGATGCCCTATTTAAATCCCTGAAGTCAACACATAATCTAAGCTCCCCATTTTTATTTCTAACAGGAGCTAGATTGGATACCCAACTAGTGTGTTTGATAGGAAAGATAATGCCACTTTCTATCAACCTAAATACTTCCTTTTGCATTAAAGGCTCTAATTTTGGGTTGACTGGTCTTTTCCTTTGCCTCATGGGTTGGCACTAGGCTCTAGTTCTATGGTATGTTGTGCTAATTAAGGTTTAAAACCTTTTAAATTACTATACTCCCGAGCAAATATATCAACAAATTCTTGGAAAAGCTGAAGATAAGACTCTTTTTCAGGAGTATTTACCTTACCAAATTTTATGCTCTTTCCAGGTGCAACCTCCATGTTCTCATAATGTTCTTGTAGATCCAACAAGCTTGTTTTTTCCTCTTTGGCTTGATCATTTGAGTGAAAATAGATTCCAAGGTAACTAGTCCTTTTGGTAGCTTGTTTGACTTTAATTGAATGATCTAGTTTCATATTGCTGCTTAATTATGCTCTGATTTGAGGCAACAAACATATCTTCCTCTAGAAAAAATTGTAGGATTTGTTCATCACTTTCGAACACTTGCCAATTTATGTTATTATCAGGTATAGAAGGTTTGACAATAACCTTGATATATTGTTTCTCATAGCCCTTTTTAATGTTGTCCAGTATACCAAACTGAGCTCCAACAATAGCTAAGTGGTCATGATGCTAATTTTTACTCCTTGGTATGGAAATAAGTTTCAACACATCAAAATCCTCTATATCATCCCACACTTTGTTTTATATGCTTTCATTGTATCATTTTTAACCACATTCAGGACTCTAACCTAATTAACTATCAGCTCACTGTTCCCATGTACCTTCAAATGATTAATCCCATGCTATCTAGCTCATTCTATGCCCTGGATTAAGCCTTCACACTCTGCTATATTATTGGTGTTAGGGATTTTTCTTGTAGGATCAAACTTGGCAAAGGTATGGACTTGATTCTCAGTTTAAGGGGACTCCAAGTTTGCAAGAAAAGCCTAATTAATGAGGATTGGATAAGATCCTCCTTCTGCTTTGAGCTCCATAAGACTCAAGTAGGTATTGCCTATGAATAGGTTACTATATTTCAAGTAAGCTTTTGATTAGTGGATTTGGTCTTCATTGTCATGCTATTTAGGCTTTAGATCACTTCAACAAAAGATCACTCTATAGACAACTGAGAATCTCTTGATATAGAGCTTGACAATAGAAACTACAAATGTAATAGCATAGACAATGGAATAAGGAAGTGAATCCTTCTTCTTTTTGTGAGTACAACTCAAGGAAGGTTAACCTCTGATTCTCTCTTCAAGGAATCAACAAACTAAACTATATCATCTAGATACAGTCCCTTCACAGTAGGCATAAACTAAAGAAACTGAAATATACTGGTAATGATAAATTTTGTGCTTGATGACAGAAAGGTAGTTGCATAAACAAAAATCAGACCAGTGCCTAATCCTTTGGGAAAAAGAGTCTAACATGAATAAATAGAGGAATTTCAAGAAAATACGGTAGTGTGCCTTGCAAACTACATACAATTTAGATAGAATGCCTGATAGACTATCTTTTCAATCTTAGATTGTTATCATCAAGATCTCAACAGATGTGTTCATTCTCTGAAATTGCACATGAGGATTTAATCCTTTCCTTGAAAGAAACTCATGAAACAATTAGAGTAATTGCCTGACAACTAGTGTGTTTTTATGTGCCTTACAAATAGAAACATACAAGAACAAACACAAAGCTAAGAGACAGTAATAGAACCAAGACATAAATTGTATTGTATTTCATGAAAAGTGTATCAATACATACAAAGAAAAACTCTTTACTCAAAGACTCAGACTCAAAATAAGAAGTCTTCTCTACAAAGCTTGTATTTTCAACATTCATCATCAAGGGACCTACTCATAATAGAGCAACTACAAGAGCCCTCCAGAAAAAGGAACAGGAACTCCAAAAATAGAGAAAAGAAGATAATAAATAGCAGAAGGAGAAACCCTAAAATCTGCACTTGACCAACACATGTCCATTTTGCAAATCTAATCTCATTTACTCTTCTTGCTTCTCTGGAAACATGATCTTCTCGGGCACCTCCAAAATCTGAAAACATCTATCCTTTTTTGCATAAAATTTGCTCCTCTACTGGAAATCTGATTAATTTGTCCTTTGCTCTTCCTTGAAATGTGATTTAGTCCTCTATACCCTCTTTTCCTATCACCATGCAATTCTAATTCATTCCTCTGTCGGATTTGCAAAATCAATCAATTTTGGAAGAAAAAAAATCTTCCCAAAATCTGGTCACGGATTAAAAGCCTTTACTACTCTCAGCAACTTGATCTAATCTGATTCTAACTACCATCATTGCATCTGCCATCTTCTAGCATTTCGGAAAACATATTATACTGCCATATTTTGATTAAAAATGAATCTCCTAGGCATTTTCCTGTGAGTAGCTCTATCATTGAAATATTTCAAAATTATCCAATGTTTCAACTTTATGATTTTTTAAATCTTTTATAACCTTTAAAATCTGCACATGCCACCAGAACTTGCCACTTGTCACCATTTCATTGGATTCTCAAACAAACTCACTTTTAACCCCAGTCCATCTGGAGATCTGGAGACTACATGAATCTCTAAGTCTCTAAATTATTTCTTTGACCATGGTTTCTTTTAGAGACTTGGAGAAATCCCTTTAGTCTCTAGATCTCTGACTAGCCATCTAGAGACTTGGAGACTAAGTTTCTAAGTCTCATAATCATTTGGAGACTTGGAGATTAAGTCTCTAAGTCTTTGAATAAATTATTTGGAGACTTGGAGACTAAGTCTCTAAGTCTCTAAATCATTTCTTCTCTTTATATTTCTTTATGAGATTTGGAGACTGCCTTTAGTCTCTAGGTCTCTGAATCCGCATCTAGAGACTTGGAGACTAAGTCTCAAAGTCTCATAATCATTTCCTCTTTTTATTTTTCTTTATGAGATTTGGAGACTGCCTTTAGTCTCTAGGTCTTTGAATCCACATCTGGAGACTTGGAGACTAAGTCTCTAAGTCTCATAATCATTTCCTCTCTTTATTTTTCTTTATGAGATTTGGAGACTGCCTTTAGTTTCTAGGTCTCTGAATCCGCATCTGGAGACTTGGAGACTAAGTCTCAAAGTCTCTAGATCATTTGGAGACTTGGAGACTAATCCCATCTAGAGACTTGGAGACTAATTCTCTAAGTCTCATAATGATTATCTAGAGACTTGGAGACTTGTGAGACTTGGAGACTTCTTCATTTGGAGATTTAGAGACTAAATCATCTAGAGACTTGGAGACTAGTCTCCAAGTCTCACAATCATTTGGAGACTTGGAGACTAATCTTATCTAGAGACTTGGAGACTAAGTCTCTAAGTCTCTAAATGAGTTCTTTCATTTGTGAGACTTGGAGACTAAGTGACATGTGTCCTTTTCTACAAAATTTTTTCTGGGCCCATTGGAATGGAAACTAAGGTAGACACACAAGCCTGGACAAGTATATCTTCTAGCACTTTGATTTACTTCATATGTTTGGAGCATTCCATATAAACACTTTAAAATTCAAAATTGGGAGCAATGTGGGACTAAGCTTTATGAAGCATGCTGATTTTTTATTGCTGCCAGTACTCAGAGGATCATAACTTTTGATTTCAAACTGGGTTTTTCTAAAAGAAATTATGTACAATTCACACATGGTCATCTCAAACATATAAAAAATTCAGCCCTACCCAGTTTGTATTTTTTTAGTTATGATAAAAAATGTGACTAGAAATTTGAACAATGCACACTCAGAGAATATTGACAATCTGCAAATGGAATGGCTCTAGAAAAGTGACTAAACGGGCACATGGGGAGCTGAAAATTGGCATGATGACTCATTCCCCATGTCTACAGCATGATGCAACAACTAGCACATTACAATCAATCTCTGGGAAAAAGATACAATCATTCGAATAGGGCCTTTGACTAAAGTATGCAATTGATCTGCATCAAATTATTAGAAACTACAAATGGAATGGGCTTAACAAACTGACCAAATGAACTCTTTGTGACTTGAAAATTGAAACATAGGAATTACTTGACCACTGGAGTACAATGAAAAAGAAATTTTCTCAATTGGGTTATATGGTCAAAAATTATAATCTGTCCAACAGGGCCACTCAAAAAATTGGACAGAACAAAGAAATAAGATATTTCTTGAAGACCAACTTTGGGGGATCCAAAAACTCATCAGACAGATTCAAAATGGCTTGAGCTTTGAAACATAAGCTCTCTGATATACATTTAACACATTTTCAAAGTGGTGGGCTATGAGACTCAACAGGGCAAAAGATATTCAAATATAAACTAGGTCTGGTACAACAATTTGACACTTTAAATGAAAATGCAGATTTGAGAGAACACCTCAAAATGGCTACTCCCTAAACATGTTAGATTTGAAACTTAGGAGTTGGAACCCACTGTATATGTCAAGTGAAAGGTGTTGAACCTATTTTCCAAGCTACATCTCATGAAAATCATCAGGGTGTCTTTTACAAGCACACCAATTAGGCCTTTTCACAAAAATTTTAAGAGTACCCATTTTGCCATATAGAGAAATTTTCAATTGGTCACTCCAAATTTGAGCCAAATTTTGATCGTACCAACAACTAGTACAAGTGAAACTAAACTGGAATGCTGAATAATATTTCTCACCTTTAGGTGAAATAAGCACTGCACCACCACTTGCACCATTCTTGCTTCATGAACCATTAAAATACATCTCCCAAACATCGTTATGCTATTCAGAAACACCTTCTACCTCCTTGACCAAATTTGGCATCACCAAACCAGCCTCCTAAAACATATAATTTCCTAATCCAACATCTGCAAGAAGACTATTCTCATCATTCAACATGTTCTCTATTGCCCATCCATCCAAAAGAATGTCTAGAATCTCACTAAATTGCATCACAGGTTCATGATCAACAACATATTCATCAAAATAAAAAATTACACAATTGGCATTAATGATGCTAGGCATATATGGTTCTATATGGTCTTTGGACAAAAATTTTGATTGGATGGTTACTTTGGTACCATATCTGGTACGGAACAACATATGTGACCAATTAGATGAAAGGTATCCTCCTATTTTGGTAGTAAATTATCTTGATAAGCACAAGGAAAAATATAGAGGAAAATCAATAACATAGATATCTTGGGATATAGAGAAATTGGGACAAGCATGTAAGGTCAAACTGGCATCTCTGATAAGACCTATTATTTTGACACCTAAACCATCAAGATGCACCACACCCTTCTCTAATAGTTCATACTTCAACCCTAATTGGTCATCTATTTTCTTAGGTATAACAAAGCATGTAGCTCTGCTATCCACCATATAGTTATGCACCAAATTGTCGCCAACGATAAGTGAAATGTAAAACATAGGAGGTTTTACATTCTTACCTTAAGTTGTAGATGTTTTCTTATTTTTGGTCTTCTTTTCATCACTTTGAATGAGAACATTAGTCAAGACAGTTGCCATGTTAGCATCAACAGAAACCACCTTAGGAGTGATCTCCTCTTTTAGTGCCTTCTTCAAACTATCTACTTGACTTGGAATATTCGAAGAATCCCACATACTCATGGACACATTCATTTTCTTTATGCTGTCTATAACATTGAAAGGTATAGATGAATATGTCTTGTGTAGTGTCTTGACAGCTATTGAATCTGCATCCCATTGAGGTTGTTCTTTTGCTGGTATAGCAAGAGTTTTCTTTAAAATGCTTGGAATTTGTATGGATGGTGAATCTGCAATTGCAGGCCCTTTATTTTTTTCTATTGCTTTCTCCAACTCAAGAGCTCTTTTCTTTGCTCAGGTGTTGGCTGCAATTGATGAATCACCATTCAGACCTCAGAACTCCTCTCCTTTGAAATTAAGGAACCTAGTCTTCATGGTGTGTATATCCTGCGGGTGTTCAAGCCCATTGGGAGATGAATCTAGCTATGAGCTTGCAACATTTTGGACCTTGAGAGCTTGATTAATCACCCCATTAGAACATGTAGATTGATTATGTTTTTGATTGCACGGGTAACACCAATCTACCTTCGATATCAAGTTGTTTTGAGAAGGTACTATATCTCTAACCAAATTTGTATCATTTAATGGCATTGGATTGTATGGCTAAAAAGGCCTTTGAATAACATTTTTCCTCCCACCCTAGAAATTACTCTGATATGGTTGCCTATTTTGTTGAAATTGTTGGCCTTGATTTTGATATTGCTGATTAAAACCTTGGTTCTACTATTGGTAAGTTGGCCTAGGACCTTGGTACTTCTTTTTTATACTTGTCAGCTCATTACCCAAGGTATGCAATATACTCTCTATCTTTTTTTGGCTGCTCCTAATTTCTTGCAACTCATTTGATGGACTAGCTACTATATTTTCATAACCTCCTATAGTAGAGCAAACTAGAACATTAGGTGAAGAAGCTATTGGCAGTATATTAAGAGGCACATGCAATTGGATATTAGGCAAGTAAGGCATAGGAGGCCTAGGGGCTATCTTACCTACCTGAGTAAGGATATTTTCAACTCTAAAAAAAAGGTTAAAAGCTTGTGGAAATGAGGTACCTCCCATAGATTGAATCATCACTGAAATATTGATGTTCAAGCTCTTCAAGTAGTATAGAAAAGCATAGTTTGTACTTGGCCTCACCGCTACTAGTATTCTGTTCCATGTTTTATGAAATAGGAATTGAAATATGTCATCTTCTCCTATGGGGATCTTTTTAATGGTTGTTAACTATTATATAAGTGACAAATGGTTTGACTTGTCTTCAAAGAACTTGGTGAAGGCATCACCCAATTCATCCCACATGGAAATGGAAGCTATAGGTAAATTCCTAGACCACTCCAATGTTTTTCCTTTGATCAAAGCTGCCAATAATCTGACAGCAACATTATCTTGTGTCACATGGTGCACATTGTAGAGGAAAGCCAAATCTCTAATGTGCTCAAAAGTAGTTGTTTGATTTTCCACTATGAAGTCTGGTAGCCCTTTCAATGCAGCTAATGGTATGTCATTATGCACAGTAAGATTCAAGGGGCTGTCTTGATCAAATTGTATGAAAGAAAAGGCTCTAGGAACAACCATTACACTAACTTGTGCTAAGGTATTTGCTAAAACACCACCAGGATTTGCCTAAAAATTACTTATTGCTGAAGAAAAAATAGTACCAAAATTGGTCTGTAATACATGTCTCAAAAGGATTAGAATATCCTATTCTTATAGTTTGTGATGTTGAATATCTTAAGGAATTTTATCTTCCTTTTGGCCTTCCCCTTCTTACGTAAACTCTTGGAGGTGAAGATTGAATCCTCTTTGTATGTGGAGTTCATTTGAGAGTTCTGCCCTTCCTTTTAGGTGTATTTAACTACAAATATTCAAATGTATTTGAGCTTCTTGTCTCAATTTTTCTCATAAAACTTATTGTAGCACTGCAATCACTATTCTTTCATCATGGAGTCATTAGATACACTTAATGATAACCTCAAAACATGTCAATTTTCACACTGACAGTATATCAAACCAACATGAAATTAAAAACATGGACCTCTTGTCCCAACGGGCGTGCCAAAACTATTAAGGCTTAAAATTTGCACCCTGTTAAACTATACAACTTTAACAATTTTTCCTAACATGGGATTCATTTATGCATGTGGGAAATGCATAGCTTGAAATGAAACTTCTGGATTCTAGGCTGGTTCCTATTGGATAATCACCTATAACTCTTCAAAACTAACTTAAACTTTGATAAGAAAAAGGGAAAGAGATTACTAAAATGAACTTAAATTTGAAATTTAAATTACTGTGAACCAGGTGATACACCAAAATGACATGAAAGTGCAGTTACAAATAACTAAAAAGGGATTTTATACTATCTGAATAAACACAAAACACATCTTTTCTATATAGGCTTGCATAAATATTTTGTAATAAAGTCTGAAACATGAACCGAACCAAGGAGGAAGACAAATGCCTCACTTATCATTTTCACACTCTAAGACATAAACTACAACCTGCAAGGAAACATACTTTATTGCAACTAGGTATTTAGGTGAGACAAAATAACATGGAATGATAGAAACTCACTAGTTATCTTTATCAAATCACTTGAAACTACACATAGAAATGCAGAAAGAAAAGAAGGCTCTAAAAGAAACTCAAATATTGTTACTTGTATTTGATCTTCCAAAATGAGTTACAAACTTCTGCATAAAAAATTCTAAGGACAAAAGAATGTCACAAAATCCCTCTACATAATAAAAAATCCCTCCAAAAATGATTCCCAAACTCACTTAATACATCTCCAAAACCCCCAAGGGTCGAAATCAGAAAGATAGACCCAAAAATAGTTATTCCAGTCTCTCCAAAATAAAGCCAATGCATGAAAAAGTCTTCTCAAGTCATTAACCACCCAATGACTCATCCAAAAAACCCCAAAAATGCTCCAACTGGTCATAATTACCTTCCAAATCCTAGGGGAGAGTCAAATTCAACCCTAAGACTTCTCCAACTCTCCTAAAAGGACTCCAACACTCCTAGACTACCTCCAAATGTCTAGAGACTTTATCCATCTCCCTAAACACACTCACATTCATTAAAAACTGTGAATAAGTCATGAAGACTTGGCCATTTCCACACATGCCATTTACATCTTGTTTAAATATTCAATAATTGGTTTATAAGGTGCCAATTCTTAAATTCATAACACAAAAGATGTAAAAAATTAAAAATAATATCATAATTAAATTTAAAATTTACCCTACATGCTTACCCATATTAAAAATAAAATAAAATTTATTTAACAAATATAAATTAAAACTTATATTTTTTAGATGAATTTTAATTATGTTTTAATATTGATAAGTATATGGGATACATTTTGAATTAAATCAAAGGATATTATTATTAATTTCAAAATAACCTAGCAAAATATCTGCAAGCAACAAAGGAAATGTTGTCATGGCATATTAGACTTGAAGCATAATGCAATACACTTAAGGGGTCAACAAAATGACCAACCCTAATGTAAATCACATTATTTTATCTTCTTGTTGTGTTGGAGAGGAAGGGTTTCGAGCAAGAGCTGCCACCATTTTTGGAGATATTTTATGCTTACTGGAGCTTTGGTCTACTGTTTCATCCACTAATCTCCTTGAAACTTCAAAGGTGAGTGAAAGTATGACCCGTGCTATTCATTTTGTGAGAAAAACTACTGGCTGCCATGAAATCATCTTGACCTTTTACCATATCTTTCTTTTCTTGCATTTTTTGTAGTTGATACTTTTGTTATTTTGAAAAGAAACTTTATACCTTCTTTAACTGTCATGAAAGGAGAAAACATGGCTATATCTACTAGAAAATTCTATAAGTCTACATTTTCCCTCTGAACATGTGGTTGTATGTGCTTCCTCCTTTTAATACTTTCAAAAATCATGGCTTCATTTTCTATTACATGAAAACCTGATTCTGGGCATGAACTATGGTTTTAAAGAAAAACCTATTGCTTTGAAATCTTTTGAGAACTTCATCTTGCCCTTCCCTTTCTATTATCACTTCTTATATCTTGCCTATATTCACATAGTTTTCATAGGAAGAAATGAACTAGAGGATAACCTTCTATTAGAATAGTGATGTTCACAACATATGGAGTATCTTAAGCTTTCTCACATCACCAATGAACATCTAAACTAGAATGACCACATAAGTTGGCTTCCTCACAAGTTTTGAGAGAGAAACAATTGTCATAAAATAGAGGGATACTTTTGTTTCTTCTATCCCAAAGCTCCAGTAACATTAGTAATCTGAAGCCATCTTGAGTCTTTTCATAACCCCATTGTGTAATGCCATTGTGGACTACTTCCCATGCTCTTGGATGAAATCCAATAGTGAAACCTTGGAAAATATGTGGACCTGGCTGGCCACATGAGAGTGCTAGTTCCATAGTTCCTCTACAACTCACAAAATTATAGGACACTATAGATTCAACCATTTTCATCAACATCTGCAGATTCCATTAACATCTAAATACCTGCCTTTGATACTTTCTGATGATGTCCTAACTTCTTGAAGTTGTAAAATCACATTAATATTATAGAATGATACTACTTGAACTTTCTCTTAATGTATCCCTATTGTGTTTAAATAATACACAAGGTTTCAAATCATTCATAAAAAAAACTTGTCCCTTAAATGTATTGTTTGCATTCAAAATACAATAAAACGTTCCATGAAATATTTACATAACCCTTTAATACTGTATTTATACTTCTTGCTTGATTTGATATCTGCTGATCAATGATACGCTAGGCTCAAACCTTTGTGGGAGCCACACATTACGTCCATGTGACATTGATCATTTTTTTGCATAGGAAACAAACTCATTAGTATAAATATTTCTTTCTCATAAGCATTGAGGGTATTTTGATTTTTCCTTCTTCAGATTTAGGACAACCTTAAAAGGTAGCATAAGCATAGAGTAGATTTTAGATAACCAACCATTTCTTAGATCCATATTGGGATCTAACATCATTTTTTTCCATCTTATAGGATTCAAGAGCTTGCTAGGAGACTCATAGACATAGAATAGACTCAGGACCAACAACCAATCATGACCAGTCAAAGCAATAGGAAATGACTGGTTATCCCCTCTCTCTCTCTCTCTCTCTTTTAATTCTATTTTAAGTTTGTAGAAGTAATAGGCTATACTCACAGCTTGTGTGAGGCATTTAATTTGAATTGATCTTAAATACATGTACTTATGTTTTCAAATGAGTGAACTCAAAAAATGTAATCTATCATTGTTCAATACAAATGAAATGATTCTTTTTAGAATTTCACAATGTATTTCATCCTTGTTGTCTGCATATCAATAAATGAGGTCAACTGATTCAAAATGTATCTTTTTTACCAAAATGCTAGGGTAATAAAATTTTGATAACATTTTGGCGACCTATGCTGTATGCCTATATACATGAAACCAGTAGTCTTAACACATGCATTGGGCAGAGGATCAAAAAGATACAACACTCAAATTAGAGGATAGGTGACTGATAAATATCAATATAGTATAGGATTTTGATTGTAGATTTATGGCTTGTGATAGAACAACTCCCATACCCCAAGGAATAGGTGTGCACTCAAAATGTTGTAAAATAGTGATATTTACCAGCCATTTGTTAGTTATAAATAGATACATAGAAGCTTGTGCTCTCAAAACACATTGGTAAAACTAGATGACTAACTAAAACCAACAACAAAAACATTTTTAACAAGATGTTGGTATATATCATGATGCCTATGTATGAATGTCATATAGCACATGTGATAGTTGAGAAAAATATCCTACATGTGTGGTATAGAATTTTGATATGTAGGCACCCTAATATGTATGCATGTGCTGTTAAGAGTGTCTTCCACTGAAGACTAACAAATAAAACCTAGAAAAGGAAAATTAGAAAGAAAATGGTGCAACAACACCTTATCTAGAAAATATAGTAGGATTTACAAAGTAGGACATACCTCAAAACAACGTTTGAGGTGAATACCATTAACTGGTATAGGAAACACATCTCCCTCCATAGTTAACATCTGATACACATTGTGCTCCTAACATTATCTAATCACAATGGTGTCCTTCTCAGATGTATTGATTTAGATCAGATTGCAGAGATTTTGCATGAGTTCCATTATGGTCATTTAGGAGGCCATTTTCCCCTTAGGACTACTACATACAAAATCTTGATGGCTGGTTATTATTGGCCAGATATTTTTAAGGAAATTCATGCATATACAAGGAAATGTGTGAAATGCATCATGTTTGTAGGGAAAGAAAGGCTGACTATGTTGCCTTTGCAGCCAATTAAGATAGAACAACCTTTTCAAAAGTGGGGTATTGATTTCATAGGTCCTATCAATCCTCTGTCAAGTGTGGGGCACAAGTGGATAATCACTGCCACTAATTATTTCACATGATGGACAAAGGAAACAATACTAAAGGATGCAAATGAGATAGATGTCCTAAATTTTTATGATGATATTGTGAACAGTTTTGGAGTTTCCAACTCTATAATCTCAGACAATGCACTTGTTTTTGTTGGTTTAAGAGTGACTAATTGGGCAGTCAGGCATTGTATTTACCTTAGTACCAGTTCCAAATGTTAACCTTAGGGAAATGGACTAGCAAAGTCCAAGAAGAAGAACCTAGTCAGAATTATCAAGAGAACTTTGCAGGATAATCATCATGATTGGCACTCCAAGTTGAAGGATTCCCTATGGGTGGACAAAATTACTCCAAAGTGAATTATTGGAAACTCACCTTATTGGTTAGTATGTGGAAAGGAAGTTCAGTTGTCTATTGAAATAGAGTTGCCAACACTTGATCTTGCCACTCAACTGGTTCTTTTTGAAGAAGGAGATCCTATGTAGGTGCATTACACACATCTGATGAATTGGAGGAAAGTAGGAGAAAAGAAATGAAAACTATGGAGTTTTAGAAAATGCAAGTTAAGAAAAGATTTGATAGAAAAGTGAGATCCAGAGATTTCAATGTGGGAGACATTGTTCTCAAGTGGGATGAACTAAAGAGTAGACCGGGTAAGCACACTAAATTTGATTCATTTTGGAGAGGCCCGTTTAAATAAATAATTAATTAACAAATGATGATGTCAACAGGGGTTTTTGGAAAATAAAATACTTTTATTTACTAATGAATTTTTAGGTGTCTACACTATGTATGCAGTATTTGTTCCTATGTACTAGGTAGATGCTATGGCTAGGTACCTATGCATTCTGGTGAGATAGATCATTTACTATATGGACACTCTTTCATTCATATTTTTGGAGGTAATCTTCCATCTTTGATTGATTAGCTATTCAGGATTTGGTGTTTTTCACATCTATATCTTCGAGTTCAGTTGTTTGCCTTTGTTTGCTCCTGATTCGAGTAGTGTCATTTGAGAGCACTCATGCAGATTATAGTCTTCTCTACCTGGTCATCTTCTATTTTAGTGGAGGTTCTTGAGATCAACAATTACTTCTTGACAGAGTTTGCAGCTTCTTGCTTTAGTGGTGTTCTACATGTTCATCCTTTGTTCCTATTTTCTGGAACATTCCCTAGTTTTGAAGGCTTCTTCAGTCCTTCATGTAGTCTTTGTCTCTTTTTGGAGTAGAGTTCTTCCCATGTGGTTTTCTCTATTTCTTCACTTTATAGAGACTCTCTTTTGTACTTGGGTACCTGATCAGGCCTTTTTGTTTTCAGTAGTAGTTCTAGGTTTTTATCTACTCCCCAAGTTTATCTTAAGAGGGGGTGTTAGAGTAATAAGTTGTTTTGCTTATTAATTAAATCATATTGATTTAATTATTAAGTCACTTATTACCTCTTTCTTTACTTAAGCTAAACTTTAGGCATATAATGATTAGTTATTTTATTAATTATTATTATGAAACCTAGGTTTCCTTTAGGGTTTTGATCTCTTTTTATAAGGATTTGTCTCTCTTGTAAACATAACACATTCATTTTAATTGATTGCAACTTTTATTTTTGCACATCAAGAATGCCTCATCTTTCATGGATCATTGTGTTCATGCCTTCATATCTTTTTCTTCTCTATTTCTATGAGAAGTGTTTTCATGCAGGTGTTCTTGGGAGTTGTGGATTGTTTTCTCATCAACTCCAACATTTTGTAATACCATTTGATAGTTTCTTGTATTGAATCTTCTATATATTATATGGGTGACATAGAGGGTGTGCAAGAGTCTTATAACTTTTTAGTTTCCTTTGGATCTCTAGTTGCTGATACTCTTGAGAGAAGTTTTCTTTGCAAGTATATTGTACTTTTTTATTAATTGTTGAATAATATATGGGTTTCTTTTTGAGTGTGGGGTTTTTCTCCCAAAAGGGTTTGCCTAACATAAATTATTGTGTTATGGTATGTATGCTATTTGTGTTATTTATGTTAAGTTTCTATAATTATTATAAAGATCTAAGAAATATTTTACATTACCATCTCCTCAAGATTACAGTTGGAAGTTGTTATGCTACTTAACTTCCTTACAAGTGGTATCAGAGCTTGATCACCTTTGGTTTCAATTGTGGGTTGTTGGGTTTTTTGAATTAATCTTTATTTGAGTGGGAGCTTGTGTACAAGATGCTTTTTGATCTTGTTGTACAAATTTTTCAGATGGCTAGTTCATCAGGGGGAATAGAGGTAGAGAAATTCATTGGAAATAATTTTGAAATGTGGAAGTTAAAGATGGAGAATTAACTAATAGATCAAGATCAATGGGATTCTATTGATGAGAATGTCATGAAAACTATAGGTCTAGATGGGACTGGTAAATATAATGTGATAGACCATAAAGCCAAGGGTCCAATTAGAGTGTTCCTTATAGACTCTATTTTAATTAATTTTCACCAAGAGTCCTTTGCATAAATTCATTGGAAGAAGCTTGGTGAGATGTATCAAATGAAATCATTAGTAAATAAGATCTTCTTGAGGAAGAAACTATATTCCTTGAGAATGGATGGGGGTGGATAAATTACAAACCACCTGGAAAAATTTAATATTTTGGTGAATTAGTTGGAATTTTTTGGTGTTAAGATGGATGAGGAGGAGAAATATTAGATCTTTCTTTGTTCTTTGTCTGATATGTGGGATTCTTTTTTATGGCTATTGGTAGTACATCTACTATTTTGAGGATGGAATATGTGTTAAGCTCTTCTATTTTTTAAGAGATGAGGAGGAATTTATCCATTATTGAAAAGGAATCCCTAGTTGTTCATGGAAGACCCAATGAAAAAAGAAAGAAGAATTAGAAGTGTAACAAATCTAAATCTAGAGGGAGCTCTAAATATCTTGGAAAGTCTGATGAGGCATATTAATGCCATACTTTAAGATACCCTAGGATGATATCTGATAGACCTTTTTCCTTATTTTGATACATTTAACTTAAGACTTCTATGTTTTTCTACTATTATATGGCATGCTGCCATCATACATATAACTTGGTTTAAACGTACTTAAATATGCTATGCTTGGATGAATTACTATATTTCTTGTTCTGAAAGATATGGTTATGTTTTAAATGAGTAGAGTACTTGTTTGAATATGAATGATCACGCGTGTTCTGATAATTACTATCATAAATGTCTTATCCTAACCATTGAAAATTACTATCATAAATGTCTTATCATCAGAATAGAAAATGTTGTTTTGACCAAGTTTAGTGCATTCATTCATGGAGTGCCCAACCCAGTTTTCCTGCAACTTCCAATGGAGAAGCATTCAGTGCAAAGCCAATTGAAGGTTTCCAAAGAACAAAGTGGTAGTTCCAGCGAAGAGCAAGGCAACATGCTAAATTATTTGAGAAGATCTAGGTGTGAGTGGGAAGTTAGATTTGCTATCACGACAACTCTTTTCTCCATTCTGGATTTAATCTATTTTAGTCTTAAAAGATTTCCTTCTTTCTAGTCAGTAGTGTTGTAATAAAGATCCACCCATTTCTATGGCACAGTTAGGATTTTTTCTTAAAATAAAGCCCCGCTCTTGCATGAGAATCAAAGAGAGCATTGTCAATTTTATTATCAATACAGTTTCAGTCATTTTCCCTATTTTATGGAATTCCTATACTCCATCATTCAATCAATAAATAAATGAAGTGTTGAGATTCAGTTGAGCATATTTTTGATTTAGGATACTCATCCAAGGGGGGCCCACTTGGTGAGAAATCTACAGCTAGATAGATTCATAATAGCTAGAATCATTTCCTACATTTCCGCTATTTCAGTGCCAAGTGTTGAACTGTTCTTGCAGCCAAAGCTACAGATCAGCTGATGCCTCCTGCAGCCAAAGAAGTGGAACAACAGAAGTACTATGGCATAGTTTGTAAGGGTCTTCATGTTTTTTTAGTATTTATATTTCTATAGTTTCCATTCCAGCACTTACTTTTTTGCAACTTTGGTTTAAGCATTACTCTAGCATTCATTCCCTACAATCATAGATTAGTTTCCCTTCAACATTTCTTTCCTTCATCAATGATAAAATGTAGGCTAAGTGATACTTGGTGCATATACTTTGCTAGCCCATTTCAAGTAATACATCCCTGGTCTAACATACTAAATAAGTTTTTATGAAGAGGATAAACTACTCGGTCGGATGTTCAATCCTTGAGTCTAGAATTACACATAGTTTTTGAGCCTTTGTCAGAAGTGATCATTTTTGGCACCACTATCGAGGATGGTGCCAAACCAAGTCCTCACTAAGCCATTCTTATATTTTGTTTTTATTTCCAGCTTTCATTAGAATACATTTCTTTTAGAGGAACTCTACAAATTACATCACTTCCTACTACCTGTATGCATAATCAAAGAAGAGACACTAGAGGAAGGTACTTGCCAAATCAATCCAATCACCCCTTTGAAGAGGAAAGTTCATTTGTTGATGCTACCATTGACCTCCCTAAAACTACATCCTCCTCCTCATCTTATGAAGAAGAACAATTTGGTTCTTTTGAAGAACAACTTGAAATTAACTCATTTACAAAAGTCTTCTCTCATCTGAGAACCCGCTTTCCTAAGAATGCTGTCAGATAGGAAAAATCCTTACAACTGGTCATCTACCAACCTCTACATCATCCACCACCTCCTTAGCCTATAAATCTTGTCGAGATGGAAAGTCCCACAAAATTTCCATTTCCTATTACTGACCAGTGAGATAACAACAACCTTA
Source organism: Chamaecyparis obtusa (assembly GCA_027943335.1). Taxonomy (NCBI): domain Eukaryota; kingdom Viridiplantae; phylum Streptophyta; class Pinopsida; order Cupressales; family Cupressaceae; genus Chamaecyparis; species Chamaecyparis obtusa. Next base: position 791,880 of record BSBK01000325.1, on the reverse strand, counting down.
AAAACATACCTTCTTCCGCCCTACCAAAATTCTATGGTCTGGTAATAGAAGACCAAGATACCTTTCTCTTTGATTTTGATATCCTATGTAGAAGTTATGACTACACCATCGATGCTCAGAAGCTCAAACTCTTTCCTACGACCCTCAAAGAGTCTTCTTTGCATTGGTTTATGGGCCTAGGATGGGATATTGTCCATGATTGGGTAGAAATGAAGTCCGCATTCTTGCTCAAGTATAAGGAGTATTGTCAAGGAACTAATATGCGAGGGGAAGATATCCTTAAAATGACTCAAAAAGAGGATGAGACACTTGAAGGCTATCTCACGGTTCATGTATAGCCTACAAAGGAATATAGAGTATGTGCTTAGTGAAGAATCTCAAAAGCTTCTTTTCCTAAGAGGTATATAAGATGGATGCACTAAAGAATTAGACTTGATGGTAGGAGGAGATATAACCCAATCCACATGGGATGACATAAAGAAGATATGCCTCAAGTACTAAAGAGCTACCGGTAAGAGAGAAAGGGGATACAAAGGCAAAATAGGAAAGATAAATGGCACAGGCGCTTCTAGATCAGAGATAAACCATCTCTTATCTAACTTTAAGAAGGATATCATTAGCAATATGGCCATTCAACTAGATACCTTTTAGGAAAAGAAGAAGCATGAGGAAGCATAAGCTATTCTGGCTGAATTATGTCCACACTGTCGACAAAATAAAAGAGATTGCTAGTGTAAGATGGTTGCAAATATGGAAACTACCCAAATGCCAACTGACTATAAGATAGTTGAACCAGTAGACAAGAAGCTATTCTTCATTTCTCAGTGATGACCATGGGTTCAAAGACAAGGTATGCCTCAAGACCCACTTACATTCATCAATCTATTTTATAACAATCAATGGCAACCTTATATGAATTACCAAAATCCCCTTGGAACAACTATCATAATCAGTGGAAAAATTACCCTAGTCAACAGTGGCATAACCCTCAAGAGAATTGGAAACAACCTTAGGGGGCATGGAAGCCACCATAGGGTAATTGGCAATAGAACCCTCAGTGGCGAGGAGGTTAGTAATGGCCAAAAAGGCCTCAAGGATATATGAATCCACCTCTTTAGTCACCATAGTAGCAAGCACTCTTACCACCACCAAAAACTAAGAATCAACCTCCAAAGCCTACTCAATTGCCTACACAACCACAACCAAACCCAAACAACAATCCTCGTACACCTCAACAAAGTGTGTATACTACTGACCAAATCCAGTATCCCATGTTGTATCCTACCTATGCAATCACGCTAGATGATATACACCTTTGGTTTGGGACTACTATTCCTACTCCTGAGCATCCAATCATAATTGAAGTACCCCAGGAGAATCCTATACAAATAGAAAACACTATTCCCCTACCAGAAACACAACCTATAGCTGATAAAAGCCACCCTACTAGACCACCTTTTCCACAAAGGTTGCAACACAATAATCCTAAGCCTACTAAGGAAACAAAATTTAACATCCTTGATTAGTTGAAGAACATCAATGTCCAAATACATTTATTTCAAGAAATTAAGGATGTTCCTACATATGGAAAAGCCATAAAAGAAGCCTACTTTAAGAAACCTGGTTGCAAGAAAAAGGATCCTTAGATAGTGCATGTGTTAGGTAAACTAGTTGACATTATGTTAAGAAAGCTTACCATCCCAAAATATTTTGACCTAGGCAGCCCTCTTGTTGAAGTCATGATTAATGGGACAGCCATTAAAATCACATTGGTAGATCTTGGAGCCGCTATAAATGTAATGACTAGGGATATAATGCAACAACTTGGTATAAATAACCTCCAAACCACCCCCATAGTCCTACTACTTGCAGATAGTTCCACTATAAAACCTGATGGAATGGTTGAAGATATAGTTGTTGATCTTGAGTCTTGGTTGTACCCAGCTGATTTCAGGATCTTGTCACCAAAGGCTACCTTAGGAGGATACTCAATTATACTTGGTAGGCCTTGGCTAGCAACTGTTGATGCTCATATTAGATGTCTCTTAGGGGACATGACCATCTCTGATGGTCAGCATACTAAGACTTTAGTCTCGTACCCCCCTACCCAACCCCAAATAGAATTAGCATCACCAATATGGCCTGACATAGGATAAGAATTAAAAACATCAAATTTCCACAATCCATTATGATGCAATTAGTTTCTGGATTTGATTGTGTAATTTTTTTTAGCATTGACGTTTCAGATCACACTCCGTGATGGATCACAGAGTGTGATCTGAAATGTCAATGCTAAAAAAAACTTACACAATCAAATCCAGAAACTAATTGCATAGGATAAGAAGCTGAGGTTATCAATTCAATGTCTAAGTTAATGATGATAAAATGAGACCCCTTCTTGTAGCTTCAAGATGAAGATAAGGTGATTACCAACATCCTAAAAAACTAGTATGGATCAAAACTAGATTCTCTGGGTTGTCTTTTTGACAACTGCTCTCTACAAGTTTTAAGCCTTGATTTCCAATGGCCTTCTCCTATAGCCAAAGAACTATACCACCAATTTCTTCCCCATGAGATACAAGTACCCTCATTTACGGATGCATCCATGATAGATTTGACTAAGAAAATAGAGGTGTCTCCTAGCTGTTGCCTGAACATCAATAGCAAACTGACCACTTAGTAGCAAATATCTATGACAAAAATGTTGAAGGCCCATACTAGAGAATTTGATTGGGACTATTATGACATGAAAGGCTTGGACCCAAAATTATGTACTCATAGGATATATCTAAAAGAAGACAAACCTCCAGTGAGGAAATTTCAAAGGTGAGTGAACCCAACATTATGAGAAATCATTAAAACAAAATTGCAAAAACTCCTCAATGCTGGATTTATTTATCCCATATCCGATAGTCAGTGGTTTTCCCCAATAGTAATTGTGCCAAAAAACAGAGGCAAATGGTGTGTGTGTGTGGACCATAGAGAACTCAATAATGCAACTAAAAAGGATCAGTTCCCCCTTTCATTCATTGACCAAGTATTGGACTCCTTAGTAGGCAAAAAGTATTTTTCCTTCTTAGATGGGTATAGTGGGTACAGTTAGATCTGAATCTTTACAAAGGATTAGGAAAATACAATATTCACTTGCCCTTGGGGGACTTTTTCTTATTCAGTTCTTCCATTTGGTGTCTGTAATGCTCAAGCAACCTTTCAGAGAGCAGTCATTAGCATCTTTTCTGATATCTCTCATGACTGTATGGATATTTATATGGATGATTTCACAACATATGGTGAAACTTATGAGGAAGCCTTGATCAACTTAGACAAATTCCTAAAAATGTGTGAAGAACATAACCTATCTCTTAACAACAAAAAGTGTTTCATGATGATTCAAGAAGGGATAGTTCTTGGCCACTATATATCTACCACAGGAATCCAAGTAGATCCAGCCAAAATTGACATCATTCAAAACCTTCCAACACTAACCAAGCAAAAAGATGTCCAAATTTTTCTTGGACATACAGGCTATTATAGAAGGTTCACAAAAGATTTCAGTAAAATGGCCAGTCCCCTTCATTCTATGCTTACCAAAGATTATGAATTTACTTGGACTCCAAGTTGTGAAGAAGCCTTCTTGCAGCTGAAGTTAGTTCTTACAACAGCCCTAGTCTTATGAGGAGCAAATTGGGAACTTCCATTCCAAATACATACTGATGCCTCAGATCATGCCATAGGAGCCGTGCTCAGCCAAAAAGATGACACAATAGAGCATGCTATATCTTCATTAGCAAAAATATCCAAGGAGCCAAATTGAATTATTCAATCATAGAAAAGGAGCTTTTGGTAGTCATTTATGCCCTTAATAAATTCCACCACTACATAATAGGATACCAGATATTTGTGCATACTGACCATGCAATAATTAAGTAACTTGCAAATAAGCCTACAATCATGAGAAGACTAGCTAGATGGCTTTTATTATTACAAGAATTTGATATCACCATAGTGGATAAGCCAGGGAAATCAAATGTGGTTGCAGATTTTCTCTCATGATTGCAGAACAAGGATGAATCATAGCTTATTGATGACAACTTTCTTGATGATCACCTATTCTCCATTACAGCCAAAACTCCATGGTATGCAGATATTACCAATTAATGTTGGCAATTTGGCTGATTTGATTACATAGATGTTGTCATTATGGAAACATATGATCTACATGAAGATCACATAGGTTAGAGAGCTAGTATGTTAGAGCGCAATGTGAAATTGTCTAAGTATGAGACAATGTTTTTACCAGTGAACCTGGAGATAGTTTTTGTTTGTGATGTTGATTGGAGTAAGTTCAGTGCTTGTGCACTTGAACATAGACTCTATGATGGCTATTGAAGACTCATCTTCGAGCGCAAGTCAGTACAACATGTACGGAAGAATTTATGATAGTTTTTCTAAAGATAGTGTCAAGCCGACAAGACAGAATATGAAGACAAAATTGGTAAAGACTTAAGGGATTATTTTTTTTATCAAAATAATGACTTAACAATATAAAGGGATGACATCCTAGATGTTAATCCTTGAATAAATTTATTTGTAATATGATAGCTGACTGGAAAGTTATTAGTCCTAATAACTTGTATAAATGTAATTGTAAATTGTAAGGAAATAATGAATGAAGGAACAAAATGTATGTATAGCGATAGTGAAAGAGAAGTGAAAAGATATTGATGCAAGTAGTATAAGGTTATGTACCTTGACCTTCTTTTGTAATCATTTTATATTGTACATTACTTGTTTGGGCAGTGGGCTCATCTGGTAATCACATTTTGTACTGCCAACTCCTAACAGGGTTGAGGCTTCTAACAAGGTCTATAGTCCCTTAATCAGGATTGAGACACTATATGCATGTAATAGACTCCTAATAGGGTCAACATCCTTAACATGATACTTTTGATTAGTGGATCTTTGTGGGTACCATCCCCACTGGGGTTTTCCCTTGGCCAGGGTTTCCTCAAGAACAAATAATGTGTTATAAGTTCTTTAGTTTTATTGTTATGTATGTTGTTTAGCTTCTTATGTTATGCATGTGTAAAGATAATCTATTATATCCATAATTGGGAAAAAGTAAAGGTTTTTAGAATATTGATTCATCCCCCCTCTCAGTATTCCCTATTTCTAACAATTGGTATCAAAACTTAGTTACTCAGAAAAGGATCATTCAAAGAAAGCCTAGCAACTTGAGTAAGATCTCTATGGATATGGATCAACTATAGAAGAATCTTGAAGAAGCTCTTGAACATATTGAATTGCTTACTATTGAAAGAGAGACTTTGAAAAGAAAATATGATGATGCAAAGAACCTTATTGAGATTTGAAAAGGAACCCAAAGTATTTATTGAAGATTGTGATGACAAATTAGAAAAAGAAAATGAGATCCTTAAGCATGAACTGAAGATAGAAAATTTGAAGCTTAGTCTAAATAATGGAAATGGAAAGCATGAAGCAAATCTAAAATCTGAGAATGAAAGTCTAAAGACTGAAAATGAAGGACTAAAATCTAAACTTGGTAAAGTAACATCTGAACTTGAGAAAGTCAATTTGTAGTATGCTGAACTTGAGAAATACAATAAAATTGTGAAAGGTGAACCAACTCAATCCAAAAAACAACTTGAAAGGCTATATTCAACTAGTGAGAAGATTGATGAACAAATATCTTATCAAAAACCATTCTATGATAAGACTGGTCTTGGATTCAACAATTTTAAAGCAAATGAAGAAAGAAAGGAACTAGATCTAAAAATATCTGGAAGCATAGATGAGAAGAAGTCTGATAAGATTAACAAGTCTGAAGATACACCTAAAGAAGAAGAATCACCTAAGCAAGAGGAATCACCCAAAGGTATGCAAAGAGAATTCAAAGGTAGATGTTTTTCTTGTAATACTATTGGTCATATGAAGAGAGATTGCATAGGTAAGCAATTTAAACCTCTTAATGGTTATTGTTATAATTGTCATGGTTTTGGACATAGAGCTATTGAATGCAAGAAACCTAAATTTATTAAGAATAATGATGGTAGTAGAATGTTTAGGAATACTAACAATGCAGATAAGAAACCTACTGAAGATATGAATAGAAGAAATGGAGTAATATGTTATAGATGCAACAAGGTTGGACACATTGCTAGAAACTACAGATCACAGATCAATCAGCCTAGACCAAGATATGGAAATAATGGAATTGTTTGTCAGATATGCAATAAGATTGGACATATAGCAAGGTTTTGCAGAATGAACTATAGAGTTTTTCATCCCAATCCTAATCCCATAAATCATGCAAGAAGAAATGAAGATGCAAGTAACAGTCAGAAAGGATGCTGTAGTAATTTAGATGAAGTGAAGTTTATCAAAAGTATAGATCAAGGAGACATATTCAACATTGAAGGTAATTAGGAAGGTGAAACATTAAAAGGTAAGAATGAATCTTTACTTGACCCATCTCAAAGTACTTAATTTATGAAAATTACAGTAGAATGGGAACTTAGATTAGTGTAGCTATAGATATATGATGAACTAAGTCTTGCACAGTTAAGGCAAGGTAGTATATGATGTTCTAATGCTATGGTTAAGAGCACAAAGAAAAATATTATGTTTTGCGAGATTGCAAGAAGTTTTAAGTTTTGCAAGTTAGCAGAAAATAACTTTTTGGAAAGAAGCGGCAAAAGAATTGAATGTGATGTCAGATCTAAGTGAGATTGAATTAATAAAAGGTCACGATCGGTATTATTTGATCATCAAAATGAATTCAAGTGTTAAGGAGATCAAAGAGAAGTGATTGGAAGTATTTTGCAAGGATTTGGAGAAGAATTTTGTGCCGAATCTACGCAAGCCCTAAAATCATGAAATCAAGCTATTTTACTTGACAAATCTTTAAATCAGTGAAGGAATTAGAAGAAATCATGGATGTTTCTTTAATTCACAATGTCAAAGATAAAAATAGACCTAAGTTGAAAAGGGAACCAGTAGAACCCTTGGAAGATGATCCTAGGTTAGCTTTATCATTCATACCAGATGGAGTTTTACATCTAGAGAATGTCAGAAGTTATCTTGGATGCAAAATAGAGACTATTAGTGATAGTGATTTCACCAAAGAATATCAAAAGATCTACAATCAGGACATGACATTGAAAGAAGGATTTGAACATTTGAAAGATAATGAAATCATTAAGTATGCATTACAGTATGAATTTGACAATGAAGAATGTACTAAGATGATCTTAAGCAGAATTCATAATGGGAAGTTTTGGTTAGAAGATAGAGTGATAGATATCATAGCTGATTTGATTCATGAAGTTACTAGACTATCTAAAACTGGAGCCATTCCTTTAAATGAGAAGAACATGAGGAAAATAGTCATAGACAACACAAATTCATCCTATAATGGTAGAGGAATTATGATTAGTAAGATCAAACAAGATGATGTCAGATACTTATGCAAGATCCTAACCACTAAGTTTTGTGCAAATTCAAGAGAGGAAGACATGGCAGCTAGAATGATACATGTAGCTTATCTGATGTGTGTTGACAAAGTACAAGTTGATATGTGTGAGATTTTGAGAATTCAACTATTTGAAAATTTGGAAAAGATTAAGAAAACTAAGTATACACAGTTTAGATTCTCATCCTTAATCACCTATATGTTTTTTCATCTATTGAGAAGATTTCCTTACACCATTGGAAATGACTGGAATGATGGCCAAACTACAATGGAAAGGATTAACCTAGTGTACAGAAGGCATGTTATTGACAAAGTGAATGAGAGTATAGTATTGGTAATCAAGACATTTTAGGATATAGTGTCTAGCAGATCAAGGATCCCATAGTCTCTTGTGGAGAAGTATAAAAATGAGATATGTTTCATTGTTGATACTGACTTTACCTATATTGAAGTAGTAGAACCTAGAACAGAGTTCATAGACCCTCTTGGCTATTAGATATCTGAGGTAGAGACATAAGAGTATGTGAAAAGTTTACTCAAGTGTAAGTTGGACACTCACTGTAATAGGTTTGGAACCTTTGAGGAGAACTTCAACTCCACAAAGACCTTACTTGAAGAGAAGTAGTCTAAGAAAAGAGTTGAGAGTACTATCAAGAAAATCCTAAAACATACAAGGATGACTGAGCATGAATTCTTGGTAGCAAAGCAAATAGCAGCAACAATCAGAGATATTGGACAAAAAAAAGTTTTATCTATTCCACCTTTATCATTAATTGTAGCACAACAAGAAGAAACACAAGTTAAGGTGAAAGTGGAAGAAATTGAGAAGGATCGAGAAGCAAAGATATCCACTAGATCCACTTCCTCCACACCTAGCAAAAGAGTAAAGGAGAATGCTACTAGACCGGGTAAGAGATTAAAAACATTAGTGCAACCAGTTCCAAGGAAAATTGCAAAAATCAAAGATGATGTCACTTCTATTAAGAAGAAAACTTGGAAACCTAAAGTTGAGAAGCTTAATGAGTAGATCATTTAGGATGGAGACTTTACAAGAATGAATAAGTATTATGATCTCTATGATTATGCAGAGAGATTAAATCTAGAAAATGCAGTGGTATAGCACATGATTTTGTCTAATAAGAAATTTGATACAATTCAGGGTAAGATACCTGATGATTTGTACAATAAACTTGTGAATAGGAAGAAGAGAGCATCAGAGAAAGACACATCTATTAGAGAAAGGCTTGTAAGAAATCTTTGTGTTATAAAAGATGAATCACACTTTGGTCAGATCATGAAAGATTTAAGCACCCATTTGAGAACCAAGAAGAGAACCATTCAGATTATGGGAGGCAGATATGAAGAAGTTAACTTAGAAATAGAGCAAGCAATTATCAAGGTTATGATAGAAAATGTTGGAGAACCATCAATTGCAGCAGAGCAAGAAGGTGAAATAGAACAAGAGGACATTCCCTCTCCACCATCCATAAACATTAAAGATGAAGTCATGAATGTAGAAGGAACAAAGATCACCTTGGATACTGATGATAATGTATTCAAGAATTTGGAAAACATTGTTGACAATTCGGCTTTTGAAGAGCAAGAGACCACCAAAGGAGAAGAAAGAAAAGAGACCACAGTTGTAGAACCCTCAATGACAAAAAAACAAGTACCTTTTCCCACTAAAGAAGATATTAGTCTTACTCCTGAGAGTAGAAAGAAGAATCAGATTTGATCTATGATTGAGCATTTAGGAAAGGAAGTAGATGATGATGATTAGTTGGAATTGATCACATCCTTGAACAAAATCATTGGAAAGAAAAAGAAAGTAAAAAATCTTGAAGGATGCCTGAAGGAACTTACTAAGAAGTTACAAGGCATTGTAACTACACAAATTGTAGAAGTTGATCCTTTAGAGAAAGAAAAGAAAGTGATGAACACTTTTGATAGTGAATTCACAAATTTATCTGATATAGAAAAAGTGAAAGCTCAAGCAGCCTATGAGGCCAAAATGCTTTTGAACATTAGCCAGAATATCAAGAATGATATCAACAATCTTGATATTTGTATTTAGGACTTGAGGAAGAATTTGGAAAGAGGAAAATATTTGTACATCCAGTGTACAAAATGAAAGACCTTGACAATAGAAGAAGATCAGAAGATGAAGATGAAGGAAGCAGAAATTTAGAATGAAACTAACTTTCTTTCAAGCCCCAATGTGAAGGTATTTGATATTGAGAAGAAAATTCGTAAGTCATATGATGAAATCAGAATTTTGCAAGATGAAAAAGATAGGAAAATGAAAAGATTCACTCTTCTAAGAGAGCACACTTCTATGAAGTTAAGCATTATTGAAGAGCAATTAGAAGAATGTCTTTCAGCTAAGACATCTTTTCAAAAGTTTAACTTTGAGAATCTCCAAGCATGTGAGATAGCATCTTATGGTTTGAGCGCACTACTCAGTGTGGTAGATTCTATTAAGAAATCATGGGAGAAGGAGTTAGAAGCTATAAAGATTTATTTTTCAGATTGTGTTGCAAGCCTACCGGCTTTGCAAATATTGAATGAAGGTATAATCTTTTTGTGAATATAGTTTTGTAACCCTCCTTACCTTTATTTTGTCATTGTTGTCAAAGGGGGAGAGATGTATAGTAGAAAATTGATAAGGAAATGATAAGGATTGATACTCTTAGGGGGAGTACTGTATTAGAGATAATTTTTGTTTTGGAGTTATAAGGATAGTATATATTTTATACTATGGCCACAATTTTGAGATTTTGAAGTTGTACACTTAGCCAATTTTCTCATATGTTGCCACCAATGACAAAAGGGGAGATTTTTGGCAATTTGGATGAGTTGATTACATAGATGTTGTCATTATGGAAACATATGATCTACATGAAGATCACATAGGTCAGAGAGCTAGTATATTAGAGTGCAATGCAAAATTGTCTAAGTATGAGACAATGTTTTTACTAGTGAACCTGGAGATAGTTTTTGTTTGCGATGTTGATTGGAGTAAGTTCAATGCTTGCACACTTGAAAATAGACTCTATGATGGCTATTGAAGGCTCATCTTAGAGCGCAAGTCAGTATGACATGTATGGAAGAGGTTATGAAATTTTTTCTAAAGATAGTGTCAAGCCGACATGACAGAATATGAAGACAGAATTGGTAAAGAGTTAAGGGATTATTTTGTTTATAAAAATAATGACTTAACAATATAAATGGATGACATCCTAGATGTTAACCCTTGAATAAAGTTATTTGTAATATGATAGCTGACTGGAAAGTTATTAGTCCTAATAACTTGTATAAATGTAATTGTAAATTGTAAGAAGGAAATAATGAATGAAGGAACAAAATGTATGTATAGTGATAGTGAAAGAGAAGCGAACAGATATTGATGCAAGTAGTATAAGGTTATGTACCTTGACCTTCTTTTGTAATTAGTGTATATTGTACATTACTTGTTAGGGCAGTGGGCTCATCTAGTAATCACATTTTGTACTGCCAACTCCTAATAGGGTTGAGGCTTCTAACAAGGCCTATAGTCCCTTAATTAGGACTGAGACACTATATGCATGTAATAGACTCCTAACAGGGTCAACATCCTTAATAGGATACTTTTGATTAGTGGATCTTTGTGGGTACCATCCCCACCAGGGTTTCCTCGAGAACAAATAATGTGTTATGAGTTCTTTAGTTTTATTGCTATGCATGTTGTTTAGCTTCTTATGTTATGCATGTGTAAAGATAATCTGTTATATCCATAATTAGGAAAAAGTAAAATTTTGTAGAATACTAATTCACCCCCCCCTCTTAGTATTCCCTATTTCTAACAATTACTTGGTCTCTCAAAAGGTACCTCCCTATTTCTCACCAAAAGAAAAGAGACTCCTCATAGAAAAAACTTTCAATTTCTCATGGATTGCTGATTGTCTATTCTATAATGGACCCTAGAAAATATTGAGAAGGTGTGTGAGGGAGGATGAAACCTATGACATCATCCATGCATGTCATGATGAGCCTTGTGGAGGGCATTTTGCAGCCAAAAGAACAACAATGAAGATACTGAACATAGGATACTATTGGCCAACCCTCCATAAAGATGCAGTCAACTACATAAGGAAATGTGACTGATGCCAAAGGATGGGAAAACCAAATTTTTTTGATGAAATGCCTCTCTTTCCATAGGTGGTAGTAACTCCATTTGACAAATGGGGGTTAGATTTTGTCGAACCCATTAGTCCATCCTCAAATGACAATTCCTATATTCTTGTATGTATAGACTATGTAACTAAATGGGTGGAGGTATGTGCTATGAAACATGCTAGAGACAAGGTTGATGAATTTTTGTATGAAGAAATATTCACAAGGTATGGTGTCCCAAGAGAACTGGTTACTGATCAGGGTGCTCAATTCACATCAACACTGATTAATACATTTATGAATGAATACAACATTTGCCATAGGACATCAAGTCCATATCATCCATAGGTGAATGAGAAATTTGAGGTTAAAAACAAAGAAATAGAGTCAATCCTAACTAAAATAATGTAGTTACATAAAAAAGACTAGAGCACAAGGTTACAAGAAGCAGTTTGGGCATATAGGACAACTTGGAAAACAACAACTGGTTTCACACCCTTTGAGCTGGTTTATGACAAAAATGTTGTAATGACAATAGAAATTGAGCATAAAACATTGAGAACAACATTACAATTAAACATTGATCTTCCAACAGTGCAACACAATAGGGTCTTGCAGCTAAACCATCTGGATGAATAAGAAAGGAAGCCTTACATCACACACAGATGATCCAGATACAACTCAAAAGGTGGCATGACTCACACATCCTCACCAAAATATTTTCTCCTAGTGACTGGGCTCTCCTATATGACTCTCTCTATCAAGAAACCCAAGGTAAGCTTACTACACGATGGCTAGGTCCCTATGAAATCAAAATATGTCTATGCTAATGGTGTAGTTCAATTGTCAACCATCGACCCAGTACGTTTCAAGTTATTGATAAATGGGCATGAACTTTGTTTGTACCACAAACCACAAACAAAGGTCAAGTTCCTGTGGGAGTTTGAGATTTCTCCTTCTGCAGCTAAACCCCCTATAGCTAATCAACATCCTACAGCTGAAGAATCCTCCACACATTTTGGACCTCCTCTAGCTAAAGGCTATCAACCAACATATGGACCTCCTCCTATGGGTGATTCTCTTGCAGCCAGCTACAACTTTCCACCATCACCTTAATTCTGCATGATTGGAGCCATAATAAAGTTTTCATTTCTCAAAAAAATATTCCCTTCCATAATAAATAACCCTTCCCATCACATTTTTATTTTCTATTCATTCATCCGTCACATTTTTTCCACACTATACTTCAATTTGCATGATCCACATCATTATCATTCAAGCTTACAATTGTTACCCTAAATCAGGCATTAAGGCAAAACAACAATTCTATCCTGACAATGCAAACCTCTCCTAGCTGTGGGTAGACTATGAATGAAGAGGAATCTCTAGATTCTAGGCCGGTTCCTATAAAATATGGAATATCACTTTTCCTGATTTGTAATTTGTCAGGAAAGGGAAAAGATTACTATAACTAAAAGATTAGGGTGATACACCAATAAATATTTCATACTTTGTAGAAATGATGAAACATCAATATTGGCTTATATTAAGGATTTTACCCTTTTACATTTCTTGCCAATATTTCAAAAAAAAATAGTTAATATTAGATAAAATCTAATATCACATAATCTAATTATCAAATCCTAACTTAGATCAAAATCTGTAAGTATGAAATATGCAAAGTGGAGATAGTCGGTTGACTGCTCAATCCACTTGCAATGCAATGCAAAAATTAAGGAGGTGAGTATGCGAGGTGGCACTATGAGTAGTTTTTGAGGCTCTATAGGAATAAGACATGCATTGATGGCATTGAATATCGCTCATCTTGTGGACTCCAAACTTGGTTATGCTTATTTTGATCTTGGCACTTGTGTTTATCTCATTCTTCACAAAGAAGATCTAGGGAAAACAAAAACCTAACTTGCAGGAAAGACTTCAAAAACTTCTGATGAAGCTTAGTTTGAATATGAAAGAACCCCACTGTTGAACTTGAGCCTTCTGTTATACTAGAGATCACTACCATTCTTCACTGATGTGCATCCTAAATAGGGAACTCGGCATTGAATACAACCTCAAGTTCACTGAACTGTAAGTTTATTTTAAAACTCTTTGTTAGGAATTTTTTTTATATTTAAAGTTGCTTTCAAAACATGGGCTATGCATGCAAGTCATAGTTGTAACTGGTATATATCTCATCCTTGTTTCTATTAGTAAGCCATAAGATTCACTTTGCTGAGAGTTTCTCTTCTTTGTGTCTTCAAGCCACAAGCTTCAAGTTTATTCTGTATAATAGTTAGTGATCTCTTAATTTCTTGTACTTTGATTTTATCTATAAGCCGTAAGCTTCACTTTATTGAGATTTTCTCTTCCTTGGCATGGCCTATATTGTTTTATTCTACTTCTTCTTAATTATGAGTTCAAACTATGAGCTCAAACTATGATTGACTATAGTCATGGCTTTATGACTGGTGTAACCTTTGTTAGAAAGTAAAGTCCACCAAGATAACTGAGAGGGGGGGGGGTGAATCAGTTATCAGATAATTATAACCTTTATCAACTTCAACAAAATTTAGCCATGTAAGCAATGTAATTACCAACCATAGAAAGATATTCATACACAATGACACAATAACACAAGATATGTTGACTAGGGAAACTCTTGATCAAAGAGTAAACCCCGGTGGGAATGATGCCCACAAAAGATGCACTAATATGAATATTACTTATGAAAGGATGGAATCTGTTAGGAGTCTTATGAAATACATTCAATACATATGAATCCCTGTTAGGAGATTTTGACTCCTTGTTAAAAGATTCTAACCTTGTTAAGAGTTATGGAAGACAGAAGGACCCACTGCCCAAATAGCTTCAGGGTAAGATCACTGAACACACTATCCAAATGACCTTAATATTATTCATAAAAATAATATGAAATATGTTACCTTCTTACTATGCCAAACCTCACTCTCTACTACACCAGATCTCAATTCCAAATCTTTGTACTTCACATGTCTTCCTTCATAATTTCACTTTCACAACTTCATTAGCTCTTTTCTTCACTTCATGCTTACATTCACATTCAACCATACCATGCTCACACTTCTTTCACATTTCTACTCTTATTCCTTGCATATCCAATAAAGAAAAACATTCCTTCCTTTATACCACACTCAAATAATTACAAATGAGTCGACACACAAATACAAAATAAAAATTTCCACATGCTACATCAGAATTACACAAAACTGTCAGCTTTCAGATGTAATAACTCTTCACTCGTGTGACCTCAAAGTTTGAACTATGAACCACATCACAATCAATGTGTCTCAACCTTCCATTTAACTGTGCAAAACTAGATTCCATCCCAATTAGGAGATATCATCCAATTTCCACAAACCGCTATTCAGGAACATTGCCTGAATACTACTTCCACCAAAATGCTCATAACTTTTATGAATAAATGAATTTATGTCTATGCTCTTAACCATAGACAAATAACATATCAAATAATATAACCTCAACATCGCATAGTTGTATCTACAATATCCCACGTGCGCTAATCAAAACACTGTCTGCTTCTCTGCTAGTCTCCAAAAGAACACTATGTTGACATCAATGACAATCATAGTCATGAATGCAACAACAACTACTACAAAATGACTACCAACATCTAACATTCATTCCTAACAATCTCCCCCATTGGCATTGATGGTAACATAGATGAAAAACATCCAATGTTCCAAAAATCCAATACTGCAACACTGCTACTCTGACAAACATTTCAAATCTTGCTTTGTTATCCTATTCAGTTCTCTCCAATAGATGGTACAAGTGGTTTATGTATGTACTTCTCCCCCATTGACATCAATGACATAAATTTCATCACTATGTCAACAACAACTCAATGTCAATAGACATTGTTCAAAAAAATACATTCACAAGAGTCCTCATGACTCAGCTCACATACTCCCCCATAGAGGAAGTACCAACATCCAATCCAAAAGAAAGATAGGGCTTATATACCACTAGATGGATGCAACCAACTATATCATTACTCAAAAGTAGGCTGGGGCATAACCCTAAGCATACCTCTTAGATACTCAAATGTATCCTTAGGCAAAGGCTTTGTAAATATGTCTACTATCTATTCCTTTGTGCTTATGTACTCCAGTTTGACTTCTTTTTCAACAACTTTCTCTCTTACAACATGATACCTGATCTCTATATGCTTAGTCTTAGAATGTAAAAAATGATTCTTAGACATACTAACTATACTGATGTTGTCACAATGTATGACAATGGGCTCAACAAACCTAATTCCAATATCCTTTAGCATCTGCTTCATCCAAATTATTTGGTTGCAATTGTTTTCTACTGCTACATACTTTGCTTCTGCTATGCTCTGTGAAATACAATTCTGCTTCTTGCTTAGCCAAGAAACTAATCTTCCTCCAAGAAAAAAGGCTCCACCACTGGTGCTTTTCTTATCATCAACACTACCTCCCCAATCAGCATCTGTATATGCACATAGGGTAAAATCATCAGATTTTTCATACCACAATCCATAGTCCATTGTACCTCTTAAATATCTTAGTATCCTCTTTACTGCTGCATAATGTGACTCTCTAGGTTCAGCTTGAAATCTTGCTACCATTCCAACTGAATGTTGTATATCCGGTCTAGTATGTGTTAAGTACTACAATCCTCCAATCATGGATCTATATTTCTTCTACTCAACTGCCGGTGTTTCATCTTTGCTAGATAGTTTATGTCCTATAACCATAGGTGTTCCAACTCGTTTACAGTTCTCCATTCCAAATCTTTTCAGCAAATCATTCAATTACTTTTTCTGACATACAAAGATACCATCACTATTTTGTGTTATCTATAATCCCAAAAAGTATTTCATCTCACCAATAATACTCATTTCAAATTCAATCTTCATTTTATCAACAAATTTGTCACTAGCTTCATCTTCTCCTCCAAAGATAATGTCATCAACAAAAATAACTATAATCAACAAACCATTTTCAATTTCTTTTGTATACAGATTGCTATCAACTGTTCCTTTAGTAAATCCCAATTTCAACAAATACTTATCCAATCTAGCATACCAAGTCCTAGGTGCTTGCTTTAGTCCATATAATGCTTTTTTTAGTTTACATACCATGTCTCCTTGAGTCAAAGGAAAACCTTCAGACTACTCAATGTAGACTTCTTCTTCCAATTCTCCATTCATAAATGCTGACTTCACATCCATCTGATACACTTTGAATTTCTTAAAAGATGCATAGGCCAAGAACATTCTTACTGCTTCAATTCTTGCCATAGGTGCAAAAGTTTCTTCATATTCAATTCCTTCTTGCTGCGAGTATCCTTTACAAACTAATCTTGCTTTGTTTCTTACTACTTCTCCTTGTTCATTCATCTTTTTTCTGAATACCCATTTAGTTCCAATCACATTCTTGTCTTTAGGTCTAGGGACCAATTCCCATGTCTTATTCTTTTCAATTTGATCTAGTTCTTCTTTCATAGCATTAATCCAATGTTCATCTTCACAAGCTTCACTAGTAGATTTAGGTTCAATTTGAGAAATTAAACATAAATGTATCTTATTTCGAGTCAGAACTCCTCTATCCAAACTTCCAATAACTTGTTCAATAGGATGATGTCTTGATATATACCTATTTGCTATCATAGTTACAGATCTTGCTTCAACTATAGATTCTTCTCTAGATTCCTCTCTGGTTTCTTCTGTAGGACTCTCATTCAGTAATTCACTATCAGTCTCATAGAATAATTTAGTAGTTCCAATGTTAGGCTGAGGATGAGGTTCTTCATCAAATTCATAGTCAAGCATTCTTTCCTAAATTTTAAACTTCTCATCAACTTTAACATTTGCGCTTTCAACAATAGTTTTAGTTCTCTTATTGTAACATCTATATGCTTTTCTCTTCAAAGAATATCCAATAAAAATACCTTCATCACTTCTAGGATCAAACTTTCCAATGTCATCATCTCTCTTTATATAACATTTGCTTCCAAAAATTCTAAAATACTTAACTGAGGGTGCATGTCGAAACCATAATTCATAAGGTGTCTTGTTTGCATCTACTCTGATTTGTACTTTGTTCATTGTATATACTACTATATTCACTGCTTCTCTCCAAAATGTCTTCACCAAATCATTCTCAAATAGCATAGCTCTTGCTACTTCAGTCACTGACTTGTTTCTTTTTTTTGCAATACCATTTTGTTCAGGTGTTCTAGGGGCTGAAAACTATCTCTTAATACTATTCACTTCACAAAAAGTGTTAAACTCTCTAGAAGTAAATTCACCACCTCTATCAGATCTCAAACATTTAATCTTCATTCCAGATTCATTCTCAACTTTATTCTTAATGATCTTAAACTTATCAAATGCTTCAGATTTTTCTTTCAGAATTACAATCCACATCATTCTTGTAAAATCATCAACAAGAATCATAAAATACCTTTCTCCATAGAATCCTCTAGTCCTGGTAGGACCGCTCAAGTCTGTATGAACAATCTCCAACTTCTCTGCTGATGTGAACTTCTTACTAGGAAATGAACTTCTCTTTTTCTTAGCCATCACACATTCTTTGCAAATCATGTTAGTAGGCTTCATAATTTTAGGCAAATCCCTTATTGCAAGTGTAGTACTTACTTTCACAATGTTATCAAAGTTTATATGACAAAACCTTCTATGCCACAACCAACTATCATCAATTTTAGTAATCAAACATGTCATCTCAGTAGGATTCAACTGAAATACATTACCTCTAGTTCTAGATCCAGTTCCAATCAGATTTCCATCTTTATCCTTTATCACACAAGTTTTCTCTATAAACCAAACTTGATATCCCTTATCCACTAACTATCCAACACTCAAAAGATTATGTTTCAATCCATCAACAAAGTAAACATCATCAGTATTAGTCTTTCCATCAAGGGTAATAGATCCTATACCTTTAATTAAACAAGGTACGTTGTTACCAACTCTAACAATTCCTCCATCATAGTTGTTAAACTTTATGAACTTCTTAATGTCACCAGTTATATGATGTGAACAACCACTATCTATAATCCAATTAGCTTTCTTTTCAACTTGGGAAACTAATCCTTTTTGTTCCTTAATATTAGATTTAGGATTTTCTTCTTTAATTGCTACAAATCCTATTTCATCATTAATCTTAGTATCACTTTCACTCAAAGTTCTTTCTATAATAACTTCAAGATCTTGATCATTAGCATAATAACAATCCTTAGATCTTCTAGGCTTAAAATTATTTCTGTACTTCTTAACTCTCTTAGGACACTTAGATGCAAAATGACCATATTCTTGACAAGTCCAACATTTAAAAATTTTCTTACCATCTGGTTCTCTTTTCACAAGCAAGGCAATACCTTCTTCAATCTTCTTATCTTCTTCATTTCTAGATCTGCTACTCCTGGCATAATCTCCACTCACACTGTTACTTCTTGACAAAGTAGGATGAATATTAAGAGCACTGAATGCTATCTCCATTCTAGGTAAGTCTCTTGATACCCTCAGGTTCATTTCTGCTACTTCCAATCTTCCAAGAAGAGTCTCTCTTGTAAAGTTTGTAGTACAAGGTATAACTTGTTCAAACATCTATGTTGTCTGCTTAAATACAAGAGTCAATGTCCTCAGAATTTTCCATATCACTTCATTCTCTATCTTTGTTCCTCCACAAGATTTTATTCCTGCAACAATTTTTGACATTCTACCAATATAGCTTCTAATAGATTCATCTTCCATCATTCTTATATCTTCAAATGCACATATCCAATTATGTAATCTAGATCTCTCAGCATGTTCATCACCTTCAAAAGTAGAGTGTAAAGCTTTCCAAATTTCATGGGCTTTTGTTAAACATTTTAACTGACTGTATTCATTCTCTGGAAGTGTTGTCAAAAGTGCTTCTCTTGCAAGTATGTTACACATGAATAGATCTAGCTCATATTTAGATCTTGTCTCAATATTATCTTCTCCAATGATAGTCTTCTCATTCTTTGTAATCAACCAATAACTTGGTCCTAAACATAGTAGATGTGTCTTCATCTTCTCTTTCTAGCTATCAAAATTTACTCCATCAAACTTAGGGCTTTCTTTCCTGAAATTCACCATGGATCTCCTTAAGCTGTTAATCTTTTCTTTCAAGGACCTGATTCTCTGATACTAATTATTAGAAAGTAAATTCCACTAAGATAACTGAGAGGGGGGGGGGGTGAATCATTTATCAGATAATTAGAACCTTTATCAACTTCAACAACATTTAACCATGTAAGCAATGCAATTACCAACCATAGAAAGATATTCATACATAATGACACAATAACACAAGATATGTTGACTAGGGAACCTCTTGATCAAAGAGTAAACCCCAATGGGAATGATGCCCACAAAAGATGCACTAATATGAATATTCTTGTGAAAGGATGGAATCTTTTAGGAGTCTTATGAAATACATTCAATACATATGAATCCATGTTAGGAGATTTTGAATCCCTGTTAAAAGATTCTAACCCTGTTAAGAGTTATGGAAGACATAAGGACCCACTGCCCAAATAGCTTTAGGGTAAGATCAATAAACACACTATCCAAATGACCTTCATATTATTCAGAAAAATAATATGAAATATGTTACCTTCTTACTATGCCAAACCACACTCTCTACTACACTAGATCTCAATTCCAGATGTCTATACTTCTCATGTCTTCCTTCACAATTTCACTTTCACAACTTCATTAGCTCTTTTCTTCACTTCATGCTTACATTTGCATTCAACCATACCATGCTCACACTTCTTTCACATTGCTACTCTTATTCCTTGCATATCCAATAAAGAAAAACATTCCTTCCTTTATACCACACTCAAATAATTACAAATGAGTTGGCACACAAATACAAAATAAAAGTTTCCACACGCTACATCAAAATTACACAAAACTGTCAGCTTCCAGATGTAATAACTCTTCACTCATGTGACCTCAAAGTTTTTGTTGTGAACCACATCACAATCAATGTGTCTCAACCTTCCCTTTAATTTCACAAAACTAGATTCCATCCCGATTAGGAGATATCATCCGATTTCCACAAACCGCTACTCAGGAACACTGCCTGAATACTCCTTCCACCAAAATGCTCATAACTTTAATGAATAAATGAATTTATGTCTACACTCTTAACCATAGACAAATAACATATCAAAGAATATAACCTGAACATCGCATAGTTGTATCTACAATATCTCACGTGTGCTAATCAAAACACTGTCTGCTTCTCTGCTAGTCTCCAGAAGATCACTGTGTTGACATCAATGACAATCATAGTCATGAATGCAACAACAACTGCTATAGAATGACTGCCAACATCTAGCATTCATTCTTAACAACCTTTTCTACTTGAAAATAAAGTCGCGACTACATTCAATGGTTCCATTCCAAAGCTTAGATTTGATTGAGATTCTGCTTACATATATGGTTGAGATCATAATAGTGATTCTTTTGTAAGAACTCGAGCTTCCTATTCTGGAACTCATGGGTTGAATAAATTGATCTCATTTTTAACTCATGGCTATGAGTAGATGCTTAACATCTGATTTGGAACTTGTAAAAACTTGTCAAGTATTTGAGAATGACTCGGCTTTGACCGAGAGCTCCCTGATATTGTGTATAATGAAAATTAGTAGCTTTGAATACTTGTACTTGAAAGTTGGAAAACATTTCTTGAGCCTTTTGACTAGTGAACATTTCATACTTTCCACTATTGTAACATGAAGCTCATTTGATCTTAATGAAGCCGTGATCTTACAATATTCTCTTGACTCTATAGATGTGCTTGACTGGTAGACATATAACATTCTCTTCTGTTGTAACATGAAGCTCACTTTGCACACCAAAAAAAAATTGTTCATCACACTTGCATAAACTTCAAATTACTATCTATAGGGACTTCATTAAATCTTATCTTTTTGTCAACATAAATCTGTGATAATAATGAAAACCAGAAAGCTTGACAGGGAATTCTAAACATAATAGATGAATACTCTTTTTCTGACAAGCTTTATGAAAACACTGTATATAAAATAGAGAGTAACTAGAAATTGATTTAAAAGCTTTCTATAGTTTGTACATAAACTATGATTATAATATTCAAACTATTTTATTCTTCTGATCTAAAATGAACCTGTGCAATCAACAGTAGTAAATTTGATGAACTGGTGGACTCATTCCTTTGCAAACCATATGTTATGAGCTCAGCAACGATGAACAGTTCCTCTAGTAAACTATTAAACACCTCTAATGACTTACTAAAGTTGCAAGGTTATGGGTGAAAAATGTTAAAAGAAATAATCGGTTATAAATAAAACTATCACATCTTTCACTCATAACCTTCGCAAACCTTAGAAGGTGATTATGACTGAGAGATGCTCAAGAATAATCATTATTCATTCCATAGTAGATAAGTAGCTTTCCTTTATGATATTCCTCTATTAGTTGTACATACTCTATTCCAATTTATACATATTTTATACTTTTTGTTCAACTTGCATCCTATAGCTTTGTCCACTGTATACAATTCTCATTGATGCTAAATCTTCACTTAATATGATAAGTACAACAAGATGAAAATGTTTGTTCACTATTAATGAAGTTCAAGCATGGGTTCATGACATTCAAAAACACCAGAATGTTAACTAATGAGGTTTGAACATGGGTTTGTGACACTCAATAAAAACAAACTGTAAACATTTTTGTCATTTTATGCCTCAATCTTGAAGCACTCTTTCTATATTTAGCAACAAATACATTTATAGCTTGAAAATGTACTTTTGAAATAGTTAAGGACATATTATACCAATATTTATGCAGCACCATTTGTATCTTGAACTTGAAAGTTTGCAATCATTGGCACTTCCTATAGCACTCTTATCATGCGATCCCAGCTTGATCTGCATCTTTGACAATGACTGAAGAAAACCAGTCAGCTGTTATCTGCAAGATAATCTGTTAAACTCTCAAATAACATCATTATGAAATGCATTATTTGAAAAAGGTTTCTCAGTTTGAAACATACTAAGTCCCTTTAATTTAGACACCTGGTTAATAAAAAGGACAACATACAACACAATGATCATTAGTAGTAAAAGGTTTCATGTTAGAAAAAAGTCCCTTTAACACTACCTTGTAGTGAGTGTCAGTGTACATTTCCTTATTTCATTTAATTTTCTAGATTGATATGCAGTATTGAAAACTTGATTGCTACAATATGTTATTTTTTTCTCATGTATTGCTTAGATCTAATAGGATCTAACCATATTTTCCTTTCTTATGCAGATATGAAACCTTAAAGACCTAGATGTAGATGGAAACCTTAAAGACCTAGATGCAGATGGAGACTCAGACTTATGAAGACCTAAATGCAAAGACCTAGCAGACAACCAGTTGACACAAACCAATAAAAAAGGCAATGCATGGGACCCCTATTCCATACTTCAATCTTTCTTTCAATTCTGCAATGTACTCTACTTATTGATGAAAAATGAAACAAGAAAGGACATTTGTATATCACATTCAGTTTGAAAACATAATTTAATGATTATTTATGAATTTATGAATTTTTGGAATAATAATCAATACTTAGATTACAATAATGACATTTAGAATGAATGCAATAATGACATGTAAACTAACAAAACCTGCAAGGTAGTGTTAATTAGACAAACAAATGCAACCTTTTCCTACTTATGCTTATTGTATTGTATGCTATATTTTTGAGTAACAATTTTGGTGACTTCTGTTGGATGTCTTCCTGCTAGACATGACTTGTAGACTTATCATAGGGCAATAGAATTTAGGAAAACTAAACCATGAATGCAACCTTTATTGAAATGAAAATGCATCTAAACTAGACTCAATACAACCTAAGGACCTAGTGCTTGGACAACACTTACTGAATTTGAAAAACTAAAACTAACCTAACCCTCAAAGAAAAGCTTGATGTATATTCCATTAATTGGAATATGCAATTCTTCCCCTTTAGTTGTGGACAACTGAAAAGCATTATTGTCCTTACAGGCTGTTATAACAAAAGGGCCTAACCAAAAGTTATCAAATTTATCATGCTGCCCTAACCTACTCTTTAGCACATCCCACTTGAGTACTAAATCTCCTTCCTTAAATTCCTTGAACTTAGCTTTCCTATCAAAAGATCTTTTAGTCTCTACTTGCTTAAGTTCCATTGTTTCTAATATTTTTCTCCTTTCCTCTTCAAGCTGTAGTAAATCAACATACCTTAGTTTCAAGGGATCTTTTTCTTCAAATAGTAACATTTGATTAGCCAGCTACAAGGCTAGAAATTCAGTAGAAACTGGCAATCTAGCCTCTTTACCATAGACCAGGACATAAGGGGAATTCCCAATTACCTTTTTAGGTGTAATCCTATCCAACCATAAGGCTGCCTTTAATTGAGAATGCCAATCTCTCTTATTTTCCTACAAAGTCTTTTTGATAATTCTAGTTAGATTTTATTTGTAGATTCTGCAAGACCATTACCCTGAGCATAATAGGTAGAAGAAGTGTTTAAATAAATCTTGTTCTTCATAGCCCATTCTATAATAGTTAGACTAATGAAAGCCATAGCATTGTCAAAAATAATTGATTGAGGGACTCCAAACCTGGTTACAATATCCTCATAAAATTTTAACACAACAGGTCCAATAGCCTCTTTTAATGCAATTTCTTCAGTCCATCTTGTGAAGTAATCAGTAGCAGTCAAAATCCATTTATGACCTACACTAGAATTAGGATTAATAGGACCAATAAAGTCCATTCCCCACTTAGCAAATGGTTGATCCACTGTAATTGGCTTTAATGGCAGTGTTGCCAGCCTTTGTTTACCTACAAATATTACACATTTCTAACATTTTCTGGCCCAAACATGAGCATCCTTAAATAAATCAGGCCAATAATAGCCTGCCCTTAGTATTTTCTAGGCTGTAGTTTTAGGACTGAAATGTCATCCACAAGATCCATCATGAAACTCAGATAAAATTCCACCTTGATCTAGTGAATCAATACATTTAAGAAACATTCCAAAATAGTCTTTTCTATATAGAACACCATCAATAAGAACTTAGGGAATAGATTGTAACCTATAGTATCTCCTTTTTGCCTTATCAAGATTATTTGGGCATTGCCCAGTTTGCAAGAACTTGGTCATATCTGACAACCAAGTTGTAGGATCATTGAATAATATAATATCACCTTGTAAATTCTTAGATTCTTTAGAAACTTCAAATTGTTCTTCCTCTTCTGCCATTTGAGCACAAAGGCCCTTGCCTCTAATCAACTTAGTCACATGAATCTATACATCATACTCGATAACCCTTGTTATCCAACCAGCCCTCTTTTCATTAACATCCTTTTTTAGCAAAAACTCTTTGATGCTAGGATGAGCAACCATTATGTGCACTTTATTTCTAGCAATTAAATGCTTAAACTCTTCAAAGCTTTAATAACAGTGAGTACATATTTTTCAATAAAACTATACCTTTTTCTCATAGTCATCCATACCTTTGCTGAAAAAAGCAACTAGCTACTCTTATTTTTCCTCATTCTTTTGAACCAGCATTGTTGAAATGGTATCAAAACCACCATAGGCATATAGAATAAAATCTTTAGTAAAATTAGGATTAACAAGAGTAGGGGCTGAAGACAAAGCCTATTTTATTAATTCAAAATTCTTTTTTCCTTCATTAATCCAGATGAAAGGAATATCTTTTTTAAGAATGGTAGTTAATGGTTTTAATAGGTTTGCAATATCAGGGATAAACCTCCTTAAAAAATTAATTCTCCCAATAAAACTCTACAATCCTTTCTTGTGTTTTGGCAATGAAAGCTCAAGAATTGCATGAATTCTTTCAGGATCTATTGTGATTCCTTCCTTAGACACCTGGTATCCTAAGAGTTTTCCCTCATGAACTGCAAACATAGATTTCTTAGGATTTAAAGAAATTCTAAATTCTCTACATCTTTGTAATATCTATCTCAAATGATCAATGTGCTGATTTGCAACCTTGCTGTAAATTGTCACATCATCTAGGTACACTAGAACAAATTTATACATTAAATTCTTGAAAGCCATATCCATTACTTTTTGAAAAGTGGCTCTAGCATTTGATAGCCCAAATGGCATACTTTTGTAAGCCATGGTACCCCATTTAGTTGTAAAAGCTATTTTAAATTAATCAGATTCTTTGACTAAAATCTGGTTGTAACCAGAATATCCATCTAAGAGTGAGAATCTCTCAGAACCTAAAACATATTGTAAAATATGTTCCATGGAAGCAAGAGGGTGTCTATCTTTCAAAGATGCCCTATTAAGGTCTCTAAAGTCTACACAGAGTCTTATCTCTCCATTCTTCTTCCTTACTAGAACTAAGTTAGAAACCCAAGATGTGTGCTTAATAGGAAATATGATACCACCATCTAAAAGTTTTCTCAACTCTTTTAACATTAATGGCTCTAACTTGGGGTTTATAGGCCTTTGCCTTTGTCTAATCGGCCTAGCATTAGGTTCCAATTCTATAGTATGATGGGTTAATTGGGGATCAAAACCCTTCAGATCAGAGTAATCCCATGCAAAAACATCATTATATTCTCTAAAAAGATCCATAAATAGTTCTTTTTCTTTAGGAGAATTTATTTTACCAACCTTCAATTGCTTGTCTCTGAAAATTTCCACTTCTTCATAATGATCTTCTTTAATCAGCAAGCTGGTTTTACCCTTCCTAAACTGATCATCAGAATTAAAAGTTGATTCCAAGCTGACTAATCCCTTTGGAAGCTTATTGGTTTTCAACTGAATAATCTGGTCTTCCATTTGGTGAATATTTTTGTTATCTCTTGAAGTTGAAAAACCATATGTTTTTGTCAAAAAACTTAAGATATGTTCATTAGTATTGAAAACTTTCCAATAAGTGTCATTATCTGGAATGGATGGCCTAACAATTATCTTAATATGTGACTAGCCTGAAATTAGTCCTTTATTTTCTATTATTTCAATATGAGCACCAATACCAGCCAACCTATTAGCATGAAAATTTTCCCTTTGAGGAATTGAAATCAGGTTGAAAGCATCAAATTCATCTAGAATATCAGAAACTCTAGATTTATACATCTTAAGAAGATCTTTTTAAGAGTATTGATGCCTCTCACCTGCTTAACAATAAGCTCACTATCGCCAAATGCTCTTAGACACTTAATACCTATCAATCTTGCCCACTCTAATCCCTGAATCAAACTCTCATATTTAGCCACATTGTTAGAACAAGGAAAGGACAACTTAAAAGAAACATAAAATTTATCACCATCTGGTGATACCAGCATAACCCCTACACCAACTCCATCCTTATTCCTTGACCCATCAAAATACAAATCCCAAAGTTGGTTAGACAAATCAGATTCAGATTCTAGATCTTTAATCAAATTAGGCACTACTGAATCAGATTCTAAAATCATGTAGTTTCCAAAACTAGCATCATACATGTCATCATTCTATTCATTCCTAGTAGCCCATTCATCTAAAACAAGATCTGGATATGCTTCAGTTTGAGTATTATACACTAAATAATTAAGTATTTCATCTTGATCCATGATCACACAACTTGCATTTATAGGACTTGGATTATAAGGCTCTATGTGATTTTTGGCTAGTGATTCTAATTTTATGGTTAACTTAGTACCATATCTAGTTCTGAAGAACAAATGTGACCAATTTGATGAAAAATAGCCATCTATTTTGGCTATGAAATCTCTAGATAGACACATAGTGAAATATGCTGGTAAATCAATAACATATATGTCCTACGGAATTGAAAAATTTGGGCAGGAATGCAGGGTCAAACTTGCATTTTTAATAACTCCTAAAGTCTTAACAGAAGTTCCATCAAGTTGAACCACATCCTTCTCAAGAGGCTCATATTTCAAGTTTAGAAAATCTGCTACTTTCTTAGGCATGACAGTACTAGTTGCACCACTATCAACCATAAAATTATGAACTAATTTATTTTCAATAGTCAAGGAGACATAAAAAGGAGGAGGCTTTTCATTTGTAGATTTCTTACCTTCCTTTTCTGATGTCTTTTGTGCATTTGACAGTTTCTTATTAGTAGTTACTATTATTTTTTCAATATTTGCAACCTTCTTGACTTCTAGTATGATTGGCTGCTAAACTTTAGCAAGCTTTTTCTCTTCTTTTGATGGCTTTTCCTAAACCTTAGGAGGCTCAGAGTTAGTCATGACCACACTTGGTGACTGTTGTACTATTTGCTAAGAATTAATTGCTAGCTTGGACAATTCTTCTTTCAAAATCTCAATGTCCTGGAATAGACAGAGTTTACCATGCAGACAAAGTAACATTTGTTTTTTTCATTATATCAACAATATTGAATGAAATAGTAAATTGTACCTTATGTGATGATCTAGGAGAATTCTGACCAACATTCCTTTGAGTTTGATCTTTATTAGTGGAAACTGACAGATTCTTTAAAATAGAAACTGGTGGAGAAGAAACATTCCCAGTAGATTGATCTGCTTCAAGGGCTCTCTTTTTTTCTCTTGTATTTTCTACAATTAATGAATCTTCATTAATTCCACAAAACTCTTCCTCCTGCCAGTTTAAGAATCCGGTATTTGTAGCACTTTGGTCTGGTTGATTTTGGACCTCTTCAATAAACACATTCTATTGTGAATTCATTGAATTTTGTACCATGAGAGCTTGATTAAGAATTCCATTAGAACATGTAGACTGATCATGTGGCTCATTACATGGAAAACACCAGTCAGTAGCAATGTTATTCTGAGTATGCAAAATATCCCTAACAGTATTAAGAGGTGCTGGATTGTACTATCTATTTGGTCTCATATTCCAATTCTACCTGTTTGCATTAGTATTTCCTTGAAATTTCTACCTATTAGCCTAAAAATTAGGTTGGCTAGGATATTGTGAAGAAGAACCAGAAAACTAATTTTGAATAGCAAGGTTTTCTTGAGCTTGATTCCTCTTAAGGGCCACTAGATCATTACCAAAAGATTAAAGCAAACTTTCAATTTTTTGCTGACTGTCCTTAATAGTCTATAATTCATTCAGAGGGGCTGCAGGAGCTATTTCTAAAGGTTTATAAGATGGGACAATAGATAATGGTGGAGCTACCAATGGCATATTAGACTGTATATTAGGAAAGAAAGGCATAGGAGGCCTAGGAGTTATCTTTCCTACCTAGATAACACTATTGTTTTCCCTAATAGCAGTATCAAAAGCTTGAGGTAAAGTATTACCTCTCATAGATTGAATCACTACAGAGATATCACTATTCAAACTCTTCAAATAATATAAAATGCATATTCAGCTGAAGGTCTTACCGTAATAGGGATCCAATTCCAAGTCTTCTGAAAATGAAGATTAAAATCACTCATCTCCTCTTGTGGGGCTCTCTTGATTGTAGTTAATTGTTCCACAAGAGACAAGTTATCAAATTTGTCCTCAAAAAATTTAGATAGCCTTTCACCCAGGCCATCCCAAGTAGCAATAGAACCCACCGGGAGGGTTCTGAACTAGTCAAGGGCTTTAGCCTTGAGTGATGCAGCCAACAGCTTCAAAGACACATCTTCTTCTATAACATGATGAACATTGCAAAGAGTCACAACATCTCTGATGTGTTCAATGTCTATTACTGGTCCTTCTCCAGTAAATGATGGCAAGCCTTTAAGAGAAGCTAATGGAACATTATTGTCATTTGCAATCCTCAAAGGACTGCCTTGATTGAATGTAACAAATGGAAAATTCCTAGCCATTGCTTGATGTGGAGGAGCTTGCTGTTGAATAGCTAGTGTAACAAAAGGTTGAGTAGGTTGAACTACCTTCCTTTGATAAGTCTTTAGATTCTAAGGAGTTACTGCAGTACCACTTACAGAAGCTCCAAGAATAGAATTGTCTATAGATAAATTTTCAATACTTGGAAATTTTGATTCGGTATGATTAGGAACATCTAGATCCTCAAGAAGATTGAGCTCCTCAATGATAACCTCAAGTTCTTCTGAATTTGTAGCTTGTTTTTCAAAAATAGGATTATCAAATGATGAGAAATTTGAATTCAAAGAAGTACCTCTTGGATCATGTGATGTTCTTCCACCTCTAGATGATCTTCCTCCCCTTCTTCTTGGTTGTAATTCTTGATACAAGAAACCCTCCTTATTTGATCTCATTGGAGTTCTGCTCATTAAAATCCACACTTAGAGTTGCAACTAAAATTTGAAACAACCATAGATCTAATAGCTCAGAATTGAGAAGCAATTCATAGTCCCATAGGGCATGCCAAAAACTATTTAGGCTTAGAATTGTTACCCTAAATTAGGCATTAAGGCAAAACAACAATTCTATCCTGATAATGGAAACCTCTCCTAGCTATGGTTAGACTATGAATGAAGAGGAATCTCCAGATTCTAGGTTGGTTCCTATAAAATATGGAATATCACTTTTCCTGATCTGCAATTTGTTGGGAAAATGGAAAAGAATACTATAACTAAAAGATTAGGGTGATACACCAATAAATATTTCAGACTTTGCAGAAATGATGAAACATCAATCCTAACTCAAAAATGAAGATCTCAATACTCTAAATCTCTGTTCAACATATAGGTTGACAAAACATGCTCTCAGGGTTTTACCATGAAAAGCTTGGCTAATCAACAGACATACATTTCTCATACAAGGTCTTGGAACAATTGATTATCTTGAGAAGGAATAGAAATCTACTCACTTCCTTTAGATAATAAATAATTTAACACTTGTTAGAAAAGATGAAAACAGGATCCAATATCAAAACAACTTCACAAATATGAGTCAAAATATCTGGTTCATTCCCTCCAAAATCTGACAAAAATGATTACAAAATGGCCTTCAAAGCACTTAGGAACAATATGTTCACTATATGCCCTCATTCCAAAATTTGCAACCCTTAATTGGTCATCCAAAATCAATTTTATATCCATCCCTAGCTTCAAATTTGAAAATCTAAATTCCCCAAAAAATGGCCAAAAACATGCCAATAACTAAGCCTAATGAAAATTCAACTCTAAGTGCCCCTTAAATATTGGCTTATATTAAGGATTTTACCCTTTTACATTTCTTGCCAATATTTCAAAAAAAAATAGTTAATATTAGATAAAATCTAATATCAAATAATCTAATTATCAACTCCTAACTTAGATGAAAATTTGTAAGTATGAAATATGCAAAGTGGAGATAGTCAATATGACTGCTCAATCCACTTGCAATGCAATGCAAAAATTGAGGAGGTGAGTATGTGAGGTTGCACTATGAGTAGTTTTTGAGGCTTTGTAGGAATAAGACATGCATTGATGGCATTGAATACCGCTGATCTTGCAGACTCCAAACTTGGTTATGCTTATTTTGATCTTGGCACTTGTGTTTATCTCATTCTTCACAAAGAAGATCTAGGGAAAACAAAAACCTAACTTGTAGGAAAGACTTCAAAAAATTCTGATGAAGCTTAGTTTGACTATGAAAGAACCCCACTATTGAACTTGAGGCTTTTGTTATACTGGAGATCACTGCCATTTTTCACTGATGTGCATCCTAAATAGGGAACTCGCATTGAATACAACCTCAAGTTCACTGAACTGTAAGTTTATTTTAAAACTCTCTGTTAGGAATTTGTTTTTTATTTAAAGTTGCTTTCAAAACGTGAGCTATGCATGTAAGCCATAGTTGTAACTGGTATATATCTCATCTTTTTTTCTATCAGTAAGCTGTAAGCTTCACTTTGTTGAGAGTTTCTCTTATTTGTGTCTTCTAGCCACAAGCTTCAATTTTATTCTATCTAATAGTTAGTGATCTCTTAATTTCTTATACTTTGCTTTTATCTGTAAGTTGTAAGCTTCACTTTACTAAGAGTTTCTCTTCCTTGGCATGACCTATATTGTTTTATTCTACTTCTTTTTATGAGTTCAAACTATGAGCTCGAACTATGATTGATTGTAGTCATGGCTTTATGACTGGTGTAACCTTTTCTACTTGAAAATAAAGCTGCGACTGCATTCAATGGTTCCATTCCAAAGCTTAGATTTGATTGAGATTCTACTTACATATATGGTTGAGCTTGTAATAGTGATTCTTTTGTAAGAACTTGAGCTTCCTAATCTGGAACTCACAGGTTGAATAACTTGTTCTCATTTTTAACTCACGGCTATGAGTAGATGCTTAACATCTGATTTGGAACTTGTAAAAACTTGTCAAGTAACTGAGAATGACTTGGCTTTGACCGAGAACTCACTGATATTGTGTATAATGAAAATTAGCAACTTTGAATACTTGTACTTGAAAGTTGGCAAACATTGCTTGAGCCTTTTGACTGGTGAACATTTCATACTTTCCACTATTGTAACATGAAGCTCATTTGATCTTGCTGAAGTTGTGATCTTATAATATTCTCTTGAATCTATAGATGTGCTTGACTGGTAGACACATAACATTCTCTACTATTGTAACATGAAGCTCACTTTGCACACTAAAATAAAATTGTTCATCACACTTGCATAAACTTTGAATTACTATCTATAGGGACTTCATTAAATCTAGTCTTTTGCTCAACATAAATCTGTGATAATAATGAAAACCAGAAAGGTTGACAAGGAATTTTGAACATAACAGATGAATACTCTTTTTTTGACAAGCTTTATGAAAACACTCTGTATAAAATAGAGAGTAACTAGAAATTGATTTAAAATCTTTCTATAGTTTGTACATAAATTATGATTATAATATTCAAACTATTTCATTCTACTGATCTAAAATGAACCTGTGTAATCAACAACATTAAATTTGATGAACTAGTGGACTCATTCCTTTGCAAACCATATATTATGAGCTTAGCAATGATGGACAGTTGCTCTAGTAAACTATGAAACACCTCTAATGACTTACTAAAGTTGCAAGGTTATGGGTGAAAAATGTTAAAAGATATAATCAGTTATAAATAAAACTATCACATCTTTCACTCATAACCTTCGCAAACCTTAGAAGGTGATTACGACTGAGAGATGCTCAATAATAATCATTATTCATTCCATAGTAGATAAGTAGCTTTCCTTTATGATATTCCTCTATTAGTTGTACATACTCTATTCCAGTTTATACATATTTTATACTTTTTGTTCAACTTGCATCCTGTAGCTTTGTCCACTGTATACAATTCTCATTGATGCTGAATCTTCACTTAATATGATAAGTACAACAAGATGAAAATGTTTTTTCATTGTTAATGAAGTTTGAGCATGGGCTTGTGACATTCAAAAACACCATAATGTTAACTAATGAGGTTCGAACATGGGTTCGTGACACTCAATAAAAACAAACTGTAAACATTTTTGTCATTTTATGGCTCAAACTTGAAGCACTCTTTCTATATTCAGCAACAAATATGTTTATAGCTTGAAAATGTACTTTTGAAATAGTCAAGGACATATTATACTAGTATTTATGCAGCACCATTTGTATCTTGAACTTGAAAGTTTGCAATCATTGGCACTTCCTGTAGCACTCTTATCATGGGATCCCAGCTTGATCTGCATCTTTGACAATGACTGAATGTGAAAACTAGTCAGCTATTATTTGCAAGATAATCTGTTAAGCTCTCAAATAAAATCATTATGAAATGCATTATTTGAAAAAGGTTTCTTAGTTTGAAACATACTAAGTCCCTTTAATTTAGACACCTGGTTAATAAAAAGGACAACATACACCATAATGATCATTAGTAGTAAAAGGTTTCATGTTAGAAACAAGTCCCTTTAACACTACCTTGCAGTGAGTGTCAGTGTACATTTCCTTATTTCATTTAATTTTCCAGATTGATATGCATTATTGAAAACTTGATTGCTATAGTATGTTATTTGTTTCTCATGTATTGCTTAGATCCAACAGGATCTAACCATATTTTCCTTTCTTATGTAGATATGAAACCCTAAAGACCTAGATGTAGATGGAAACCTTAAAGACCTAGATACAGATGGAGACTCAAACTTATGAAGACCTAAATGTAGAGACCTAGCAGACAACCAACTAACACAAACCAATACAAAAGGAAATGCATGGGACCCCTATTTCATACTTCAATCTTTCTTTCAATTCTGCAATGTACTCTACTTATTGATGAAAAATGAAACAAGAAAGGACATTTGTATATCACATTCAATTTGAAATCACAATGTAATGATTATTTATGAATTTTGGAATTTTTGGAATACTAATCAATACTTAGAGTACAATAATGACATCTAGAATGAATGCAATAATGACATGTAAACTAACAAAACCTGCAAGGTAGTGTTAATTAGACAAACAAATGCAACCTTTTCCTACTTATGCTTATTGTATTGTATGCTATATTTTTGAGTAACAATTATATCTTTTCAGATATCAACATTTATGGTACTTTCACATAAAGTACACAATAATCTATTCTCCCACATACTCTTTACTTATTTAAACATAATTATCTTTTAAGCTTCATTTAATTTAGCAATTCTTTCCAAGCAATGTTGTACTTTTGAAACAAGCATATGAGGACACCTGTGTCCTTTTCATATGGGGCAGTATGTTAATATGAAATAAAAATTTTTCCCAAGATTTTGATTTAGTTATCATTATTAGCACACAAGCTTCAAGTTTGATCATTAATCCGCTAGCCCTAGCTTACAGCCTTAAAGTCCTTTTAAAAACCTGAAAACCAAAGCCAACTTCAATTTTCACATATTCTTTGATATTTTCACTCCCATACTTACTAAACAAATTGCAAGAAATCATGAATCAATGTAGATTGGGAAGTTTAGAAATTAGGAGAAATTGTGAAAAATATTAAAGTGAAGAACTAAGGTTACAGGGACTTTTGAGTAAACAAGTATGGGTGGGCAGCTTATTCGGTCAGAACTAGCTAATCACACATCCTTCTTGCAAGATCAGGCTAGTCTTAGGGAATTCAATCATGTGAGTTGGCTCAATTATTTTATCAGATTAAATGGTCATGACTATTATATCTATTAGAGCTTTAAATATTTTCATTAGTATCAAAGGTTATTCAGTCGGTTACCTATGCTATCTAGTCGGTAAATAGAAGTACTACAAGCTATACATGCTAGTCGATTATCTACATAATCTGTCACATGGAGTTATCTCAAGACAGTACCAAGAACATAAGATAATAGTTATAACTGGGCACCATAGAAGTTTTATCAAGCATTAGTGTATACCAATACCGAGTGTTAGTAAACATTGAGTAGACTAGACACCGAGAACCAGTGTATCTACCAATCAGTATTTACAGTGTTTACTGAGCAATATAGAAAATGGCATAGTAATCAGTTCTAGCACATCTATCTATGTAGACAGTTACAATAGAATCATAAAATGTTTTACCAAGATTAAGGATCATTTATTATAGATGTAATCATTAATTGTAATGATCTCTATGTAATTGTTAGATCTAGGTTATTTTTGTACATCGTAGATCTTAGGGTTTTTCCTAAGATATTGTAACCTAATTTTGTTAAGC
Source organism: Chamaecyparis obtusa (assembly GCA_027943335.1). Classification (NCBI taxonomy): domain Eukaryota; kingdom Viridiplantae; phylum Streptophyta; class Pinopsida; order Cupressales; family Cupressaceae; genus Chamaecyparis; species Chamaecyparis obtusa. Next base: position 756,554 of record BSBK01000325.1, on the reverse strand, counting down.
GGCAAAAGCAGTATGCTATATATTTGTATTTCATGTCCTTTTGACATATGCAAGAGGAGGATATTATGTTTGGTATGAATAAGTGAAGGAGATCTTGAAGCAAGAAGCCAACTTCAAGATATTAGTTATCAGACAGAGAAGAGCATAATACAGAGACATTCATATTTGGCAGAATCAGACAAGGCTAGCGAGAAGTTCAAAGATAAGATTTACACATATCAAGGTGATATTTATTCAATGCTTAATAGATCTATTTTAGAGAAGGTTAAGTTTTCATTTGCAGATACATCCTGCTAATCTCTAATCATTGTAAAATAGTTAGCACAAATCTCTTAACAGAGTAGACCTAACAGTCTTTTTGTAAATCTCTTAACCAAGTACACACTCAAGTAGTGTTGTTAAAATCATATAACTAGGTAGATCTAGCTGATCTGATTGTTACTCCTAATAGGGTAAGATCATCAGAAGTGATCACAACTTGTAGCCCTAACAGGTAAAATTTATTATCTAAAGTAGTGAAGTATTTGTGGGTGTCATCCCCACCGTAGTTTTTACCTTCTAACAAGGGTTTCTTCATAACCAAAATACTTGTGTTATGTGACTGAATTGTTATTTGATTTCATGCAATTTACATTTACAAGTTAATTGAATGAATGAATTCAGTTGGGTAGACAAGTATACTACTGTTTGCGGATTAATTTTCAAGTTGAAAGTTTTTGTGGGCACTGGTTCACACCTACCCTCTTAGTACCCTATCTCTCCATTCCAACAATTGGTATCAAAGTAGAGTTCTCTTATTGGATAGTTTAATCATTGAAGAGTAAAGATCTAACTATGGAGAGGTATAAGTTGGATAAGACAATAGAGAATTAGAAGATCCAGATCTAGATGTTCATAGAGTAGTACAAAAAAGCTAAGGATGCATTGAAGAAATTAATGGTTCAAAAAAGAAAACTTGCTATTTTGGAAAATGAGACTAGTTACCATGAGGAGGAGATTGATGACTTATTTGATAACATTGGATCTAGTTCAAGAAGTATTTTTGATAGTTCTGAAAGTGCAATATCTGATTTGTCTGAAAAGAATCTTCACTTGACTGAACAAGTGAAAGCCCTACAGATTGGTCAAGAATCATAGATGGTGAGAATGATTGATGTAATGAACAATGCTAGACAAGCTGAACAAGAAAAGAATCTAGTTGTTGAAGACCAAAGACAAATGAATGAACAACTTCAAGTAAAATAAACTGAGATACAAAGACTTACCAAGCATCATTTTGAAATATATAATCAAATGATGATTGTAAACCAAGAGATCAACCGAGTAAATAGTGAGTTGTCAAGTAAACTTGAAGATATTGGAATACTCAGGGAAGAAAATGAAAAATAGAGAAATGAAGTAAAGATGCAGCAAAAACATAATGAACTGATAAGGAAAGCTGAAGATAGTTCTAAGAAGATTGATGATTTTTTGATTAATCAAAGAAGGTTTCGAAGGAGAGCTAGAATAGGCTACACCAGACAAGGAGAATCATCCAAACAAGATGATTAAGTGAAAAACAATCAAAATCAGAAACCTAAGGTGCTATCATGCTATCACTATGGAAAACCAGGACATACTTCAAATGTTTATAGGAGTAAAGCACAAGGTAAACCTCAAGTCACTCCTAAGTTTAATGGATATTGTTATTATTGTGGTAAATTTGGACATAAAGCTTATGAATGGAGAGCTAAGATGAATAAGACTCCTAACAATTCTACCATGGAGAAACTCTGTCATACTTGCAACAAGTATGGACACACTTCAGAAGAGTGTAAGGCAAAGATGAAGCAAGTCTAGACACCAAAACAAAAGAACAAACCTTACCAACCGAAGAGACAAAATAGTGCATACACTTGGGATTACAATACATGGGTTAATTGCATAGTATGTAGAAGGTATGGACATATTGTAGAAAATTTTATGAGGAAGAGATGGACTAGAAAATCTTGAAGCTGGATAAGAACTGGTATGACATGCTTACATTGTCATAAAGTCAGTCACCTAAGAAAGGATTACAAAGATCGAGCACCAAAAGAAGGACATATATTTGAGAGTGGTAACACTATTGCAAATATCATGAGGATAAGAAATACTATGTGGAAAAAGGCATCAAATGATAATGTTGAGTCAAGCAATGTAGTCAGTGAAAAATCATCCACTGGATTAGGTGATATTGGTACCTCCACCTAAGGTAAAATAGGTATGTATGGAACTGATATTCCAAATTGATCTTATCTTACATACAATTCCTTATATTTGATGTGCACATACCAAATCTACATGAAATAAGATGCATTATAGTTTATAAATTTTGAGCTAACAAAGTCATACAGTCGGTATAAGCAAGACCAAGTAGAGAGTTACTCATCAGTGACTATGATGCAAGGTTAATCAAGTATCAGTATTAACCAATTGAAAATTTTTGTGTTAACCAAGCTATTGATGTTTTACGATAATCACTGAGTTGAGAGTTGTCATCATACTGGATGTAATGCCCTGCTAGGGAACCCAAGAGAACTTAACCTAAACATGCATCTAAGTTTGCAGAATAATTTTTTTTAAAGTTAACTTACAAGATAAACATCAATGCGGAAGAAATTACCATTTACTCACAATAATACAATAACCAACACAAGTTACAACTCTCAAGGGTTCCTTGATGAATATTACTTAAACACTAATTAATAATATAGATTAGCAACAATTACAAAAATCCCATAAAATAATGAAAGATAAAATCATCATCACCTAGAAGATAACATAAATACATCTGGTACCATAAGGTATCCATAATAACCTACATCCACTCCACATGTCATAGGGTATGTAATACAATAATCAAAATGAAGTACATAAGACATCTCTGACGAACTATTACAAAGATACAAATCACAAGGAATAAGATCAAGAAGAAGAACACCTCTCCAACAATGAGGATCAAGAAGGAACAACTGCTACAGGGATCATCCAGCACTAGTACACGAACAACGAAATCTCAAATGGTAAAAGAACCACTACCACCTGACCTCGTGAACCTAAATGGTCCACTCCCACCATGCCGAGGAGATAACAATAGATCCCACTCGAATAACAAACATCAAAAGATCAAACTAAGGAAAGGATCCTAAGAGCTCCCTAACTCAAGGTAAAAAATAATAATGCCATGAAAGACTCACTATTCCAGAGGCAACCGACACATGTAGGATAACTAGACTATGCATAGGAAGGTGTCATCATGTACGTCTAACCCTTGAGTCTCATCCTGGTAATCTTGTTGGATCCCGACACCCAAGTGACCTTACACGATATCAATGACTTCTCATACAGATGAAGTCATCAACTGTGCCAACTCATCCCTTAAAATGGGGCTAGTCATCTTCTCAACACCATCTTAGTCTGTACTAGCACTAACGCCTGGGTGAGGACCATACCTTATTAGGTTCATTTTAATAAAACTCTCAATGTTATATTTAGTTATCACTTGATTAAGATACTTAACAATAAGTGATCCTAGTAGCCACTTGTGGGCCCCGGCACTTATTGCAAGCCACCCCCTACTACATATCTAGGTAAACTACCTTAGGCTCACAAATCTCACATAGATCACAAAAAGATAACAATGTCCCTCAGGACTATTCCACAAAAATAACAGGAACATGTTGGTTCTCACATAACCATAATATCACAAACCGATCTTAAAATGTTCACAAAATAATATAAACATGATCTCGTGGATCAAACATAAACAATCAATACCATATTATCCTCTATAGAATATGAAGCAAAAATCAATACAACATGAGCCCCAATGGTCAGGCAGGGTATAATCGGATCTCAACACACACATCCAATCATAAAACTGAAAACAAGAACAATTGACACAATCCTCAGCCTCTATCTTTCTCTTAGGTCTTCTAGTGCCCCAAAACACATTAAGCAAATGAAAACACTCAGGCACGAAGAAGACACAATGCATCATAGAAAATTGAAATTTAAACATAAGCATACAAAATTCCATTTTGAACATTACTGAATTTAAATACAGTATTACATAAATACACTGAGACAAACTAATCATAAACATTAATATGAAGTCATAATGAAAGAATCATCCCTATAATCATCCTATAGTTTCAACAGAACAATAACACCCAATTTTTGTAAAAATGTAACACTTGTAAAAAAATACATGTCGCCACTGTTAGACACTTAAACAACTCTCAAATTTAACATACATGCATAAGAACATATTATTAACTGAATATTCCAAGAAGATGCAATGTTAACTTATAAATACACACATACCTTAGTTTACCTGAATTTTACAATAATGCATAGGTCTAGAAAAGAACCCAATTGTTTAGCGCTCAATTCCTCTTATATTTTATATTTAATTATGGAATATAAATTTACTATCTAAGAAGTTTCATATCAACCTTAATGGTCTAACAAACCAATTCATATTCATGGCTTATAAGGAAACAACTTCACTATAAAGTCTAAATTTAATATACAAAAGATGATGAAATAACATATTCTAAAATTTTATCCCAAATAAACCATACTCAACTATCTTGAAAATAAAAACCTCTCAAATGAACAATTAAGTTAAGCTACTTTAATAAATAAATTAACTTAACATTAATAGAAGGAAAACATTTTCCATAATAAAATTAAACTAGTTTAATAGATCAATTAATTTAACTAATTAATCTAACTCCATAAACAATTAATTTTATAAGTAATAATAAATTAATTCTAAAACTCTAAACAAACTAATTCATTAAGGATAATAAATTAAGTAAATATGATTAAATTAAACTCAATGAATATAAATTTAATTTCACTAATTAAACAAATTAAATAAAAATAAAACCAATTTAATTAATAAGATGCCATATAAATGTGGGTGGGGCCGAGCCCCACACCCACTACCCACGTCCTTGCGCAGGGTACTATCTTGGCAGTACCCCCTCTGCGCATGACAGAGTTGGTACTGCCACGATAGTACTTCTCTATCATTGGCTGCAGGCTTGGGGGGACGGGGAGAGGTGGTGGTCCTCGTGCCCCCCTCTCAACACATTTTTTAATATTATTTTTTTAACATACTTTTTCAAAATTCTCAATGATATCATTCAATGGTATTTTAACTTTGTTTTATTATTATTTTTAAACAAAAGAACTAATACATTTTTTTTTATTGACAGGTACAACACATATATAAACATAAAATAAAAATCAGACTATTTCTGAAAATGGGAATATACAGTCTGAGGATTTTATTTCCAGAAATGGAAATCATAAGATTTTTTTTCAAGAAACTTAAGCAAATCAAAGATTATTTTGTCTTACATATAAAGACTATGTTATTTCTTACCATTGGAACACAGAAATAATTTACTGGAATAATTTATTTTCTAACTATCATTTTTCACAGAGAAGCATATTTTTTTACCCAGAATGCATTTTCTCTTACCAAAATTGTTTTTTTCTAAACAACCCATTTAATAAATTTATTCAAACTATAGTACTAATTATATAGAGATTGATTTTTTATTTTCTATGTGTTCTAGGATGAATTTTAAGTCCAAAATCGGATAGCATAACCCTACTATGCCAAGTTTGTATAAAAATATAAAATAGCAATCCTATGAGCTTTCTAAACCCCAAATTGAAAGCATATACAGAAAATAGATCTATATCTACAAACTGAAACAAACGTAGAGAAATTACAGAAAAAACTACTGATGAATTCACAGGAAAACTCCACATATCCCTACCTCAATTCCAATGCTAAATACTAAATAAGAAGGCCTGTAGAATGCTGAAACCCTCAGATCTGAAACAGAAAAGCTCTACCTGTAGATCTGAATCACAATGCGTACAATCCCCAAATCTAGATGCAAACAACCTTTACCCAGAAATCCAATCACACACACAAATGCTCAAGAACACCAAGCAATTCTAAAAATCTCCAAAAGATCTGTCCAAAGTTCTCCAAAATCTGACTCTATCCAAAATGAATGCAAACTCCCTCTATTTGGAAATCAATTCCACCAATCAAGCAAAACCCCTAGATGACTCACAAAGAACTCCTAATCAAACTCTCCCACTCTCGTTGAGAGAAATTACTAAATAATAATTAAAAATAAATATAATTGTGCACAACTCAACTTAGTCTCCTAAAAACAAGTTGTCACTTTTTCCAAACAAATCACTTTCAATTAAGCACATGTTAGTAATTTAAAATACATATTAAATAAATAAAATACTTAATGCATCATAGATCATGCAATTAAATATTTAATTATTTAATAATACTCACAAACATAATAAAATCTAATTCTCAATAAAATACTCAATTAAATCCAAATAATCAATTATTTGATTTTAATTAAATTTCATCAATATAAACTTCGGACATAATCAATATTAATTCTCAAATATTCAAATAATTAACTTTAATCTAATTTCCTCAATTAATCATAGGAGCATATTTAATCATAAAATTCAACTATGCACCTAACATTGATAATCACATAAAGTAATCTATATAAACATATTTCAACTATAATCAATAAATGCATAATCACATAAACATCACCCACATAACCACAAATCAACTGAAACCAAACGAGATAAAATCAAACAAAACCAAAATCAAGCAACACCAGAAAAGGGATCCACAAACTTTGCCAACCTGACAAATTCGGATAGGGTAGACAACAGATACTTATCCAACAACAAAGATAAATAGGTTTGGGTTAGGGTTTTAGATTCGTGTTATCTCCTCTCTCTTACCATCTAAGATATTGTGATAGGGCACGCTCATACTGACAATTCAGGGAAGACAATGCCCGGTACCTACAAACCTACATACAACACTTGCATGTACATACATAAATAGATATATAATAGACAATGGTGAGGATCGGCCAATTGTGTGGATCTCGCAAGCAAGTAACTACGACTTCATCCCTCAACCACATCAGGCACGTCAAACATAAATATGAAACAAGCACATCAACCATACACATGCCAATATGGGATCAGTAAAATCATACGCCTCAATGATTTCCTAACATGTAATCTATCATCCTAGAATAATCATAACATTTATAAAATTGAACTAGGGGTAGGGGTACTACATCCACCCCCCCTAGGATTAGGCTTACTCCTGGAATCCTACAAACAGATAAGGATATATATCCCCCAAACACAAAGCATTTACTAAAAACAAAACATAACATCTAAAATCAAGTCATAAGGTAGGAACATGATATGCAGTCATTAAGAACACTATAATATCTAATTTAGGAACAAACTAAAAATCACATTGACCAATCATTCACTTACAATTCAAAATAGATCTAATATTTTTATTCATTCATCATCATAGAAAACATCTAGTAAACAATTGCATAAATAACACATTCATATCTATAACAAATAATAAAATTGAAGAGTTCATGAAAATCTATCTAGTTAATGCAACACTTATGCAAACGTACATGATACATAATGATTCTAATCTCACACAGCACATATAGTACCATCTCTATGATGTCCTCCCTTATACATACTATCAGGGGTTCATGATGAACATGATAGAAACAATACGTATCATAGAACAAGGCCAACATTACCAAACATTCGGAGTAGCCACCATAATAACTCATAAAGGAAAATCCAAGTGGGTGAATCATAAGTCCAACATTAAATCATGAGAGCTCTCAATTTTCAACAATAAATTAAGTGTGACTAGTGTCATAAAATAGATAAAAAAAAGAGAGTTAGGTGACTATTCCAATCATAAGAAAGTTCAAAAATTAAATGCTAGCCCATACACATCATGAACAATTCATAAATCAACCATAAATAAATCATCAATCAAAACATAACTACATAACAAGGTGACTAGTAGTAGCCACACTCTAGGGAGTAATCGGTTCATGACATCCAAAGGTATTCCACCCTAGATGCATTAGAGAAGGTAACCATACACAATAAACAATCACACACCTAAGACAATCACTAGGCCAGTGATAACTCAAAGACATTAAAGAGATGCAAGAATCATAAATGTTTAGATGTAGTTTAATGGTTATCAAAACACAAAAGATTTATATATCTATGTTTGGTTTCAAGTTTAACATTTTAGACACCTAATGGGTACACAACTTCCCAGAGTTCCCAGTGTAGAACCCAGTGCTCTGATACCAAGTGTAATGCCCCACCAGGGAACCCAAGAGAACTTAACCTAAACATGCATCTAAGTTTGCAGAATAATTTTTTTTAAAGTTAACTTACAAGATAAACATCAATGCGGAAGCAATTACCATTTACTCACAATAATACAATAACCAACACAAGTTACAACTCTCAAGGGTTCCTTGACGAATATTACTTAAACACTAATTAATAATATAGATTAAGAACAATTACAAAACTCCCATAAAATAATGAAAGATAAAATCATTATCACCTAGAAGATAACATAAATAGATCTGGTACCATAAGGTATCCATAATAACCTACATCCACTGCACATGTCACAGGGTATGCCATACAATAATCGAAATGAAGTACATAAGACATCTCTGATAAATTGTTACAAAGATACAAGATCACAAGGAATAAGATCAAGAAGAAGAACACCTCTCCAGCAATGAGGATCAAGAATGAACAACTACTACAGGGATCATCCAGCACTGGTACATGAACATCAGAATCTCAAATGGTAAAAGAACCATTACCACCCAACCTCATGAACCTAAATGGTCCACTCCCACTGTACTGAGAAGATAATAAAAGATCCCACTTGGATAACAAACATCAAAAGATCAAACTAAGGAAAGGATCATAGGTGCTCTCTAACTCGAGGTAAAAAATAATAATGCCATGAAAGACTCACTATTCCAGAGGCAAACGACACATGTAGGATAACTAGACTATGCATAGGAAGGTGTCATCATGTAAGTCTAACCCTTGAGTCTCGTCCTAGTAATCTTGCTGGATCCCAGCACCCAAGTGACCTTACATGGTATCAATGACTTCTTGTACAGATGAAGTTATCAACTATGCCAACTTATCCCTTAAAAGTGGGCTAGTCATCTTCTCAAACACCATCTTAGTCTGTACTAGCACTAATGCCTGGGTGAGGACCATTCTTTATTAGGTTCATTTTAATAAAACTCTCAATGTTATATTTAGTTATCACTTGATTAAGATACTTAACAATAAGTGATCCTGGTAGCCACTTGTGGGCCCCGACACTTATTGCAAGCCACCCCCTACTACATATCTAGGTAAACTACCTTAGGCTCACAAATCTCACATAGATCACAAAAAGATAACAATGTCCCTCAGGACTATTCCACAAAAATAATAGGAACATGTTGGTTCTCACGTAACCATAATATCACAAACCACTCCCAAAATGTTCACAAAAGAATATAAACATGATCTCGTGGATCAAACATAAACAGTCAATACCATATTCTCCTCTATAGAATATGAAGAAAAACTCAATACAAAATGAGCCCCAATGGTCAGGCAGGGTATAATCGGATCTCAACACACACATCCAATCATAAAACTGAAAACAAGAACAATTGACACAATCCTCAGCCTCTGTCTTTCTCTTAGGTCTTCTAGTGCCCCAAAACACATTAAGCAAATGAAAACACTTCAAGCACGAAGAAGACACAATGCATCATAGAAAATTGGAATTTAAACATAAGCATACAAAATTCCTTTTTGAACATTACTGAATTTAAATACAATATTATATAAATACACTGAGACAAACTAATCATAAACATTAATATGAAATCATAATGAAAGAATCATCCCTATAATCATCCTATAGTTTCAACAGATCAATAACACCCAATTTCTATATAAATGTAACACTTGTAAAAAAATACACGTTGCCACTCTTAGACACTTAAACAACTCTCAAATTTAACATACATGCATAAGAACATATTATTAACCGAATATTCCAAGAAGATGCAATGTTAACTTATAAATACACACATACCTTATTTTACCTGAATTTTACAATAATGCATAGGTCTAGAAAAGAACCCAATTGTTTAGCGCTCAATTCCTCTTATATTTTATATTTAATTATCGAATATAAATTTACTATCTAAGAAGTTTCATATCAACCTTAATGGTCTAACAAACCAATTCATACTCATGGCTTATAAGGAAACAACTTCACTATAAAGTCTAAATTTAATATACAAAAGATGATGAAATAACATATTCTAAAATTTTATCGCAAATAAACCATACTCAACTATCTTGAAAAAAAATAACTCTCAAATGAACAATTAAGTTAAGCTACTTTAATAAATAAATTAACTTAACATTAATAGAAGGAAAACATTTTCCATAATAAAATTAAACTAGTTTAATAGATCAATTAATTTAACTAATTAATCTAACTCCATAAACAATTAATTTTATTAGTAATAATAAATTAATTCTAAAACTCTAAACAAAATAATTCATTAAGGATAATAAATTAAGTAAATATGATTAAATTAAACTCAATGAATATAAATTTAATTTAACTAAATTAAACAAATTAAATAAAAATAAAATGAATTTAATTATTAACATGCCATATAAATGTGGACGGGGCTGGGCCCTGTGCCCACTACCCACGTCCTTGCGCAGGGTACTGTCTTGACAGTACCCCCTCTGCACACGACAGAGTTGGTACTGTCGCGGCAGTACTTCTCTGCCGTCAACTGCAAGCTTGGGGGGACGGGGAGAGGTAGTGGTCCCCGTGCCCCCCTCTCAACACATTTTTTAATATTATTTTTTTAACATACTTTTTCAAAATTCTCAATGATATCATTCAATGGTATTTTAACTTTGTTTTATTATTATTTTTAAACAAAAGAACTAATACATTTTTTTTATTGATAGGTACAGCATATATATAAACATAAAATAAAAATCATGCTATTTTTGAAAATGGAAATATAAAGACTGAGGATTTTATTTCCAAAAATGGAAATCATAAGATTTTTTTTAAAGAAACTTAAGCAAATCAAAGATTATTTTGTCTTACATATAAAGACTGTTATTTCTTACCATTGGAACACAAAAATAATTTACTGGAGTAATTTATTTTCTAACTATCATTTTTCACAGAGAAGCATATTTTTTTACCCAAAATGCATTTTCTCTTACCAAAATTATTTTTTTTCTAAACAACCCATTTAATAAATTTATTCAAACTATAGTACTAACTATATAGAGATTGATTTTTTATTTTCTATGTGTTCTAGGATGAATTTTAAGTCCAAAATCAGACAACATAACCCTACTGTGCCAAGTTTGTATAAAAATATAAAATAGCAATCCTATGAGCTTTCTAAACCCCAAATTGAAAGCATATATAGAAAATAGATCTATATCTACAAACTGAAACAAACATAGAGAAATTACAGAAAAAACTACTGATGAATTCACAAGAAAACTCCCCATATCCCTACCTCAATTCCAATGCTAAATACTAAATAAGAAGGCCTGTAGAATGTTGAAACCCTCAGATCTTACAACAGAAAAGCTCCACCTGCAGATTTGAATCACAATGCATACAATCCCCAAATCCAGATGCAAACAACCTTTACCCCGAAATCTAATCACACACAAATGCTCAAGAACACCAAGCAATTCTAAAAATCTCCAAAAGCTCTCCAAAGTTCTCCAAAATCTGACTCTATCCAAAATGAATGCAAACTCCCTCTATTTGAAAATCAATTCCACCAATCAAGCGAAACCCCTAGATGACTCACAAAGAACTCCTAATCAAACTCTCCCACTCTCGTTGAGAGAAATTACTAAATAATAATTAAAAATAAATATAATTGTGCACAACTCAACTTAGTCTCCTAAAGACAAGTTGTCACTTTTTCCAAACAAATCACTTTCAATTAAGCACATGTTAGTAATTTAAAATACATATTAAATAAATAAAATACTTAATGCATCATAGAGCATGCAATTAAATATTTAATTAGTTAATAATACTGACAAACATAATAAAATCTAATTCTCAATAAAATACTCAATTAAATCCAAATAATCAATTATTTGATTTTAATTAAATTTCATCAATATAAACTTCGGACATAATCAATATTAATTCCCAAATATTCAAATAATTAACTTTAATCTAATTTCCTCAATTAATCATAGGAGCATATTTAATCATAAAATTCAACTATGCACCTAACATTGATAATCACATAAAATAATCTATATAAACATATTTCAACTATAATCAATAAATGCATAATCACATAAACATCACCCACATAACCACAAATCAACTGAAACCAAATGAGATAAAATCAAACAAAACCAAAACCAAGCAACACCAGAAAAGGGATCCATGAACTTTTCCAACCTGACAAAGTCAGATAGGGTAGACAACAGATACTTATCCAACAACAAGGATAAATGGGTTTGGGTTAGGGTTTTGAATCCATGTTATCCCCCCTCTCTTACCATCTGAGATATTGCGATAGGGCACGCTCATCCTGACAATTGAGGGAAGACGATGCCTGGTACTTGCGAACCTGCATACAACACCCACATGTACATACATAAATAGATATATAATAGACAATGGCAGGGATTGGCCAATTGTGTGGATCTCGCAAGCAAGTAACTATGACTCCGTCCCTCAACCACATCAGGCATGTCAAACATAAATATGAAACAAGAACATCAACCATACACATGCCAGTATGGGGTCAGTAAAATCATACACCTCAATTATTTCCTAACATGTAATCTATCATCCTAGAATAATCATAACATTTATAAAATCAAACTAGGGGTAGTGGTACTACACTGGAAGTAGGTCAAGAATTGATGACAAGTATTTCAAGCAGGAATTTGAAAAATGTTATAAATATATGGAAGAGTTAGTTCATTATTCATAGAGTGAATTCAAGCTAAGAATTTTCAGAAGCATTCAAGTCAATTGTAGATCATACCGAGCACATTCTACATCATTTCCTAGTAGGTATGATTTATACCGAGCACATTCAACATATTTTACCAAAACCCTAAATAGATTATAATGGCATCCACGTCCATGAAAAATGAATCTAAGAATGTAGAAGAGGAAGTGAACCTAATTGTTTCAGCTAACTGTGCTGAACCTAAGTACAAACTTCATTCAGAAGTTGCAGCTAAGATTAATTCAGTGGGAGCTTTCTCAAGCATGCCACCTAAGGTTCTATTAGTTGAAGATGTCAAATCTTACATCCACTGCAAAATAGGAGAAATAGGATATTTCAAGACTATTTTTTCTTATTAGAAGCTTTGCAGTAGTGATGGAAATCTTAAACTAGAATACAAATAGGTTGAGAAGATTGGTCTTACAAATGCCCTAAATTTCCTAAAAACTTTTAAAAATAAATGGATAAGGGTTTTACTCAGTTAGTATCATGATGGGACATTTTGGTTGGATAAACTAGTCAAAATAACAAAGAATATGATTCACAGAGTTACCAGATACCAAACAATTGACAAGGCCAAGGCTTTTCGTAGTGCTCCTAGAGAAGATATCAAAAATAATATAGACGTAACATGGGATGGCCGAGCACTAAAAATAGCTACAATTGAAGATCCAAAGGTTTAGTTTGCTGCACATGTCAATGACTATAAGATCTATCAGTTGAGCAGACTGAATAGTGTACCATGTGGAGCTGTTGAGATCACATATAAAATGGTAAAGAAGAGTTTTCAATTAGACCTTGTCAAGCTTCTTTTGAAGTAGATTGAAGAAAATATGAAGACTATCCAGTCGAAAAAGTCAAACACTTGTAAGTTTGGATCACTTCTCATGTGTTTATTTTTCTATCTAAAATGATTTTTCCCTTCTATCGGTAATGTAAATTGGTCTACCGATAAACCAATCATAGTGCAAATTTATGATATGATGAATAACTTGGAAAACAATTTGAACAAAGCTCTTGATGATTATTTTGAAGAGTTTAAGATCAGAATGAATTCTCAGAGTAGAATTCCTAGCAAATTGGTCAAAGAATATGAGATGGATATTTGTTTTCTTGCGGACATCGACCACACAATGATAAAGGCTATGGAGCCTAGGATCAAATATCTAGCCCCCATGGGTTATGAAATGTATATTGATTTTGCTTCAAAATTAATTAAGGCTCTACTAGCTACACCTAAGGATAAAAATGTAGATAGGTTTGGAATATTTGAGGAGGCCAAATCAAGGATAAAAATAGGCCTAGTTATTGGTAAGATAACTAAGAAATCAACAAAGATGATGAAAAAGTTAGTTGAGAAGTTTGGATATGATTCTAGATCATCGAATAGTATACCAGTTGAAGTTGCAACCGAAGGTCAGTTAATGTTAACTGATAAACCACATGATAGTGAAGAAATTGAGTTTGATTAAATGATAGATTCTACACTGGTTTTGCTTTCACCAACTCCAAAAAAGAAGCAGTTAGAAGTGCAATCAAGGGCACGAACAAGGTCATAAACTATAGCTTCTCCATTGAAAAAGGGAATTGTGAAAGTTACTAAACCAAAGGAAGAATCACCAACAAAGGCATATACAAAGAGAGGTAATAAATCTTTTCTTGCTGCACCAAAGAAAGGAGAAAAATGATAAGAGGTAAGGAAGATTTAGAAGATGAAGAAAATGATAACAATCAATTCAAAGTGGTTAGCAATAAAGATAGAACAATTGATGAATTTTCTGAGGATATCATTGAGAATGGTGAACTCACTAATCCTGAACTCAGTCAGTTTGAGGACATGTCAACTTAGGATCAGAACACCATAGAAGAGGCAATCATCCAAATGATGATTAAATTTAAGAGATTTCCACTTGAATTTTCCAAGCAATTACCTAAGGCTTTAGAGGAAAGAATAAATTAGAAATGGTCCTATGCCTTAGACACTGAGAACAAAATGAGGGAACAATCCCTAATTTTGATTGTTCCTAATTTGTCTATCACTGAGATTGAGGAATACATGACAACATACTCTAGGAGATTCAGAGTAAAAAGTTGGGCAATGCATATATTAGATGAAAATCTAGCAGATATAGATGAGTCAAGTCAACTCATTTGGACCTCCATAGTTGCAGCCTGAGAGCAAGCTAAAAAGATGGCATTTCTCAACTTGTCTAAGAAGAGACATAAATCAAAAGGTAAAGGGATTCATATTGAAGATGCAGATTTGGCAATGAAACAAGAAAAAGTTGATATATCAGTTACTGAGGTACCTGATACAAAATATGCCACCAAAGATTTAAGTATTTCACGGGATGCACTAGATCAGGTTAAGATCCAAATTATAGATAACAAGGCACTAGATGTACTCATTGAGGGAATCACAAATGGTGATCCTGATGATAGAGATGATGATGAGGATGTGAACATTACTGGAGGCACAACACAAGAAGAAGGTATTTTTACCGAGCCTGCAATCACATCACTATCAGGTGACTTTCCTATTCTGATGGAAGCTATTAAAATTGTGTCCAAGGAACAAACGGAAGGCTCAAACCCTGAGCAACTGATGGATACATCAGGGGAATAAGGCATGGAAACACTAGTAGATACAAATAAGCCTGAAGAAAAAGAGGCAATAGAGGAAGATACAAAGGGCCAAGATGACCCCAAAGCAACCAAGGCCACCCCACCTAACACAACAATAGAGGCTCCATCTCAGACAACAGACACACTAGCTACCAAGGAGTAGAAAAAGGAAGAAAACATGTCAACCAGACAAAACACACCAAAATTTAAGGAGAAAGCAATAATACAAGTTGTAAAGAGCTCACCTTAAGAGATAGAGAAGAAGAAGAAGAAAAGAAAAGGAAAAGGGCTGATCACATTTGATGAAATCATTGTTATACCTAATTTTGTGACGCGAGGAACTTAAGCCCTGAAGAACTTAGAAAATATGGGTAGTTATGTACATAGAAAGCATCACAAGAAAAACTAAGAATGGAATGCAAGAGTAAGGAAATACTAGAAAATGTAAGAGACATCTTACAACAGGTCGTGCCAGAGGTACAAATTAATGAGGACACACTGATAATGGACCAACTTGCTACCCTTCTAGAAGAAATCAATGCCCCTAACATTGAAGCTAAGAAAAGAATTGAAGAATGGGTGGAATAAAAAATTTAGGACAAACTTGCAGAGAAAATCAGCCAGGAAGTGGCAATAAACAAGGTAAAATTATCTGAGGTAATAATTGACGTAATATCTATTACTCATTTAATTAGTCATATTTTGATTAAGCTTTTCACTATGGAGACCTTCACTACTAAGGTTAGTGAGAAAATTAAATAGCTGGATACCAAAATCCAAGCCAATACACAAGTAGCATTAACTGAGCCACATGCTTTTGCTAAGCATATTCTAAAGGTTCAAGAACTTAGGTGGTTAAGAGAAGATCTGAGGAAGCAGGAAGAATAGATAAGTGATCAGGTCACCGAGCTACTTCCTTACCTGAAAATTTTTGAGAAACATATTTTTAAAGCACAAACACTTGTTGCAACACCAAATATTTCTGTGTTGGAAAACATCTTTGACATGCATGCACAAGTCAGTCTCAAGCACATTTATCTCACCAACTTGAAAGAGGAATGGGAAAACCTCTTGGATTCTTTGAAGAAAACCCATCAGCACATTTTTGATAAATTGTAAGTATACACTTTTGTATTTGGCATTCATATCACAAAGGGGGAAAACTAATGTATATGCCAAACTATGTGAATATATGCTGAGTGTACTACATACTACCAAGAGCATGCACCAAGGGGGAGAAATTATTTTTGAAATTTTGGTATCTATGTATAATGGTGAAGTAAGAATAAATTGTGAGACATAAGGTCTATATAAATTCAAGGTTTTGATGCTAATGCCAAAGTGGGAGATTTTTATCTCTATTAGAGCATTAAATATTGTCATTAGTATCAAAGGTTATTCAGTCAGTTACCTATGCTATCTAGTTAGTAAATAGAAGTACTACAAGCTATACATGCTAGTCGGTTATCTACATAAGTTGTCACACTGAGTTATCTCAAGACAGTATTGAGAACATAAGATAATAGTTCTAATCGAGCACTAGAAAAATTTTACCGAGCATCAGTAAACATCGAGTAGACTAGACATCGAGCACCAGTGTATCTACCAACCAGTATTTACAGCGTTTACTGAGAAATATAGAAAATGACATAGTAATCAGTTTTGGCACATCTATCTATGAAGATGGTTACAACAAAATCATAAAATGTTTCACCAAGATTGAGGATCATTTATTATGGATGTAATCATTAATTTTAATGATGATATCTATTTAATTGTTA
Source organism: Chamaecyparis obtusa (assembly GCA_027943335.1). Classification (NCBI taxonomy): domain Eukaryota; kingdom Viridiplantae; phylum Streptophyta; class Pinopsida; order Cupressales; family Cupressaceae; genus Chamaecyparis; species Chamaecyparis obtusa. The sequence goes on along the minus strand of BSBK01000325.1, from coordinate 739,108 downwards.
GATCTAGGTTATTTTTGTACACCATAGATCTTAGGGTTTTTCCTAAGATATTGTAACCTAATTTTGTTAAGCAAAAAAAGAAGTATGCTATATATTTGTATTTCATGTCATTTTGACATATGCAAGAGGAGGATGTTATGTTTGGTATGAACAAGTGAAGGATATCTTGAAGCAAGAAGCCAACTTCAAGATATCAGTTATTAGATAGAGAAGAGCATAATACAGAGACATTGAGATTTGGCAGAATTAGACAAGGCTACCGAGAAGTTCAGAGATAAGATTTACACATATCAAGGTGATATTTTTTTAATACTTAATAGATCTATCTCAGACAAGGTTAAGTTTTCATTTCCAGATACATCTTGTTATTCTCTAATCATTGTAACAGAGCTAGAAAAAATCTCTTAACGGAGTAGACCTAATAGTCTTTTTATAAATATCTTAACCGAGTACACACTCAAGTAGTGTGGTTAAAATCCTATAACTAGGTAGATCTAGCCAATCTAATTGTTACTCCTAATAGGGTAAGATCATCAAAAGTGATCACAACTTGTAGCCCTAATAGGACATTTTTATTATCTGCAATAGTGAAGGATTTGTGGGTGTCATCCCCACTATAGTTTTTACCTTCTAACAAGGGTTTCTACATAAGCAAAATACTTGTGTTATGTGACTAAATTGTTATTTGATTTCATGCAATTTACATTTACAAGTTAATTGAATGAATAAATTTAGTTGGGTAGACTAGTATACTACTATTTGTGGATTAAGTTTCAAGTTGAAAGTTTTTGTGGGCATTGATTCACCCCTCCCGTCTTAGTACCCTATCTCTCCATTCCAACAATGATGAAGCCATTGTAGTGGAATTTTTGTGTACATTTAGTAATGGAGTGGAATATGTGAAAGGTTTACAAGTTGAAGCTTTTGAAGTAAAAATAGCAGAAGTCTCTATAATTCCTGCTACAGGCCAACCTTTTCTGCATGGTCATGATGCCTGCACAGCCAGAGCTAAATTCTCCCTACCCATAGATGCTACACTGGATAGTAGAAAGAAGGGTACTAAAAGACTCTCTCTTCTAGGTGATTACCCTCAATTAGATGTTCATATTTTAAGATACATTACTTATGAAAGAAGATTTTCTTTTCTACATGCTGTGCATTTTAAACTTCTGAGCCATTTACGACATGGATGCCTGATTAATGTTTCAAATTTCCTATACTCCCTATTTAGTTTGAGCTCTAAAGAAGTGAGAAAGGGTAGAAAAAATGTTGTTACCCATCATGGATTAATAAAATTACTATTAGAAAAAGCCTTGCGTGATAATTCTCCCATGACCTGGGATGAATTTCTTGCTGCCCCTCGTGTTCAATTAAAAAGGGACAGAACCATGCCTCTAGGGCCACACCCTGAGCATCATGAAGTGTAGGAAAATCCTCCTACTGAAGCCATTCCTAAAAAGAAAGAAAATATCATTCTAGAAAGAACTTAGGAGAACCCACCTCTTCATCAAGAAGACATAGCAGTAGAAGCTCCAAACCCTAATTTGGAGGGTGAAGAAATTAAGGTTCTTGTATAAACTCATAGTCCCTAGGAAGCCATGAAAAATGAGAAGGGGAAAGGAAAAATGTCTGGCTATGAAGCAGGTGATGCCCCTATTCCTCCTACAACCACGCCTGCCTCAATAAGAACCAATCCACAAAAACATCCTACAGTATTAGAAGAAACACCAGTACGACATAGTGTCTATTTGAATTCAAGGAAAAAGACAAAGGGCTCACCTATGATGGATGGCTAGAGTCATGAAGTTCCTCTTGAGAGACCTATGGACATGGACCCATAAGAGAAAAATCCAACCATGGGATGTGATGATGTGATGGAAAAGGAACCTGCAATCTCAAGGCCAAAAGAAATAGAGAAAATGGATGTTTCTGATGTATCTTCTTCCCATCTAGGGAATGTGCAAGAAGATGATGTTTTGGCAGCATCCATGCCAGTTCAACAAGAAGGTCATGAGGTAGAACCAGAACACCCAGTTCCACAAGGAAATTGAGACCAAGTAATGGTACATTGTTTATCCTTGGATTATTTTCAATAGATTCAGTATAAAAAGGCAATGTGGGAAATAGGAAGGGACAAGTTTAAAAGGGAAATAGGGTAGAAAAAATAGAAATCAAGCTCTTACAGCATAAGATGGATTCGGTTATCAAATTGGTTCCCAAGATTATATAATGTTGACCACCACCTATGGTGTATGCTCTATTCCTGAGGGAACAATTCTTAATATTTAAATTTATGAGAATTATCAAAGATTTAAGTGCTGAAATAGATACCCCTCAAGCCTTTATGGCCGCATATGAGATGTCACCCGACTTCATTAGGAACCTTCTTTGTAAACTTTATCTGCACCATTATCCTATCCCATCAAACACCAAATGAAATCCCTTGTTATTTGTGGGAGACATACATTTGTCCTCACCAATTTCTTGGGTCAATAATGAAATCTATTATGGGGAACAATTGAACAAGTATAGGGAATTTGAATGTAATATTTCACTTCCATTGCATCCTGAGATAAAAACACCTAAACAACTCTACTATGACTGGTTGGAAATTGTCTATGGTTTTAATGATTCCACACATAGGAGAAGGGTACTAGAAAATAGAGAGCAGGTACATGCAGAGTTTGAAAGATTATCCTTAGATGATGGAAATAGAGCTACACATGGATTATAATAGAGGTGGGCCAGACTAACCATGTCTCTAAAAAAGGCAGAGCCACACAATGTCATCAACTTTAGAGCTACCATGCAAAGGGTCAACTGGTATATATAATTGGGATGACAACTGAGACCAAAAATATGGATGTCTCTCACCTTCCATCCTCAAGTACTCCTGTGGCCACTATACAGTTGTGTGGATGATGAGTTAAATGAAGATTTATAGATAAGCTGATGTGTAAGTGTTGACAAAATGAACAAATTCTACTGGAGGGTGTGCAGTTCGATGATCGGGAAAACAAAAGAACAAGACTTTAGGGTGATAGAAAAAATAAAAAATACTTCAGTGCCTGAGGATAGACACTAATCTTTGTAAATGGAAAAATGATGAGGCATATTAATGCCATACTTTAAGATACCCTAGGATGATATCTGCTAGACCTTTTTCCTTATTTTGATATATTTACCTTAAGACTTTTATGTTTTTATGCTATTATATGGCATGCTACCATTAGACATATAACTTGGTTTAAACATACTTAAATATGTTATGCTTGGATGAATTACTATATTTCTTGTTTTGAAAGATATGGTTGTGTTTTAAATGAGTAGAGTAGTTGTTTGAATATGAATGATCATGTGTGTTCTAATAATTACTATCATAAATGTCTTATCCTAACCCTTGAAGGCGTAAGCGCATTGGAATAGAAAATGTTGTTTTAACTGGATATAACGCATTCATTCATGGAGTGCTCAATTCGGTCTTCCTTCAACTTCCAGTGGAGAAGCATTCAATGTAGAGCTAGTTGAAGGTTTCCAAAGAACAAGGTGGAAGTTCCAGTGAAGAGCAAGGCAACATGTTAAATTCCCTAAGAAGCAAACAACAACATATCATCAACATATAATGCAACAATAAGAAGACGATCATTTTCAACTCTAAAATAAACACAATGATCTGATTTTGATCTTACAAATCTAATTGACAACATAAAGGCATCAAACTTAAGGTACCACATCCTAGGAGATTTCTTCAAACCATATAGAGATTTCTTTAATCTGAAAACTAAGGATTCTTTACCTTTAACAATGTAGTGCTAAGGTTGTGACATATAAATCTCTTCCTCCAAATCACCATGAAGGAAAGTTGTCTTCACATCCATTTGTTCTATCTGTAAATCATATGATGCAACAAGAGATAACAAAAATCTAATGGATGTCAACTTTGCAATAGGAGAGAATATTTCACCATAATCTATTCCCTCTACCTGTGAATACCCCTTTGCAACCAATCTAGCTTTGTATCTTTCAACACTGCCATCTGCACATAATTTCTTCTTGAACACTCATTTACAGCTAACAAATTTTCTCCCTTTAGGAAAAGGTACAAGGTCCCAAGTGTTGGATCTTTTCCTTGTAGGACCAAACTTGAATCAAATAGTTGGGCTTAGATCTCAGTTAGACACTCAAGTTTGAGAAGGAAATAGTCCAACAAAATGAAGACTCTACCAGGGAGAGTCTAGAATAGAGTCAGAAATAAAAATCAAGCATTTGCAAAATTTTCTCACCTAGTTGTGAGTGGTGGCTCTGATTTTTCTCTATTTGATCAGTGCACTCCCTAATAAATAGTGTGTATACCTGGTGTAGTTTTGTGTTGGTTGGAAGAAGAAAAAATGAATTATTTTCCTCTCAATGAGGTGGTGACTCTACATGACAAAGTTATCTGATGGAGCTTCAAGGTGAGCTCAAGATTTGCCCTGCCTTCCAGTCAACAAGGTCTTTTGCTGCAAGACTCCCAGGTATTTCTCAAAGGTCTGAAATGTCTCCTTATTGGGTGATCAAGCACTAAGAAAAGGAGTAAGGTGTGATTAGAGGTTTACATACTTCAAGTTCTCTATTGTAGCTTTGCAAAATTTTATGGAAGTATTGCATTAAGTTTGATGGGAAAGCTTGAGGATGAGCTTGCATTATTAGACCAAGGCATCTAGAGGGATTGCATAAAATTGATAAGATTGAAGGTGGGATGTAGACAGGATCTATCCATATCTCTTTTTCATGATAGATTTTGTGGTGCATATGATGAGCTTCCAGATGATATTGAATTTTCAAAATCTGAGTTCATTGGTTTATTCTTGGAGCTTTGTTTTCCCGAGTCAACTAGTTGGTCAGATGCTTTGTGGGAAGAATATTATGGATGTATCAGGGATTGGGTACTTAGTGATGATAGTCTTGAGCTTGAGGATGCACTTGGGGTTTTTCTCTTTGGTACTGATATTGAGAATGATAGAAGTTATGAAGGAGATGTGTCAGGTGATGACACTCTTTCTTGCAATCATAAGAGTGATGCTCTTTCTCAGTATGGGGCAAAAAGTTTATGCAGTCAATCAGATGAAGAAAAGGATTGGATTGATGAATATGTTGCTAATGAATGTATGTCAGAGGAGGGTGTTCTTATGGATAGTTGTTCACTTTAGAGTGAACAAATTTTAGATCTCCTATCTTGTGAATATCTTAGGTATGTAGGGAGGGATGACTCTGAGTTCCTACATTCAGCACACATTGATTTTGACTGAGAGCATGAGTCAGTAGGGTCTGATTGTGACATGTGTGCCTCTGATTCTTTTGCTGCTCCAACACTACTAGATAGAAACCATGCTATATATGATGTATCAGATGATGAGGTTGCCAGTGTTTTCTTAGTTTCAAGTGATACAGTGGTCCCTGACATGGTTTTGAGTGCTGATTGGGGAAGTTGTATGGATTGTGGATCTTGCCTTGATCCTAGATCTTTTGATAAGCCATGGAAGGATAGCCTTTCAGCTACTCAAACTTCATGTTTTTATGAACATGTCGGTATTTCCTTTCCCTCCTATCAACAGTTTTTAGTTTTGTCAAATGCTGACAAGATGCAGGTTGCTCCTATATTTGGTGATCATGTCCCATGTGATGAGTTCCCTCAGTGTTTTCATGAGGATCAGTTCATCTTCTCCTTGGAGGTGCATTTTTATGATATAAATCAGACTGATGGTGTCTACACTGGTGATTCAAGTGAGCTAGAGTGTTCTTCTTTCCATGTGGACAGTAGAATTCCTAGGTTTGTTGACAGGATTGAGGATGGTTCATCTTGTGGCTCCTTCAACATTTTCCTTTTTGATTGCAACATGCATGTGCCATAGCATTTTTAGAATTGGTATGATTACCTTTCCAGCCCTCAGGAGGAATGTGATAGTAATTTTTGTTCTGAGCTTTTTGAAAATGGATATAATTGTGTTCTGTCACATGGAAGCAGAATTTTCAATTTTTCTCTGTTGAATGGAGATGAAAACTACTTGTTTGATAGAGGTAAAGGCTGATCAAAAGTTTTGGGGCCTTGAGCCTTTGTAAATATTGTAAATCTTTGTACAGTTTCCCTTTCCCATTATGTGTTTCTTTTCCTGGTCCGGTTGCCATTTTTTGAGTTCCTTGTTTTTGTCGAGTGGGTGGTCTGCTCTCCCAGGAATCTTGAATTCTTGCATGGGCACAAGTTACCCATCATCCCTAGACTGAGCCACTGTTAGTCCATTTTCTTATTCATGCAAAATCTTTTGAAAATGGCCCATTTCCTTGCAAGTTTTCTTGAAGTGTCCTGCCTTGTGTTCTTCATTATGTCACCTTGCTCCAATCCAAATCGCATCTCCTGAATGGAAAATCCAAAAAGTTATTCAAGTTCTAAGGTCTACTGGAAAACAATTTTAAAATCTACCTCAGTGTCAAAAACCCACAATGTTTTTGAAAACCCATGATGTTTTTGGCTTCCCTACTACCTTTCGGTCTGTCGATAACTCAGTGTGTTTTTGGTCTTTTTGCCAAAAACTTTGTATGTTTTCAATCCTCTTTTGTCAAAAACCCTATGTGTTTTCGACCTCACACTTCTACCCTATTTATCTAATGTCTTATTGAAGTGTTTTTTTGTAGGCTAGCAAGTAAAATAATTCACACACCACATTTTGGGTGCCCATTGTGGGGCATAGCCCCAGATTTATTCTTCTTCTTCTTCTTCTACTACTACTACTACTTCTTCTTCTTCTTCTTATTATTATTATTATTATTATTATTATTATTATTATTACATCTAGGGTTTCATGGATCACATCTGGCATCTTAACAGTGGTTTTCAAATTGAATTGTCCAAGATAACATCAAGAAAATTACTAATGGCTTGTTTTGTAGGTTTCTTAAAAGAAAAATCAGCCAAACTTTCATGCTTCTAATTTTTAGGAATTTAAGTACAATTTGAAATCAATTTTCAATCTAATAAGAGGATTATGCTCTTTTCCCTTTTGGAAAATAAAAAACTTAAAAGTTATATTGAGATTTGGAGTCAAATTAGAGTTATTTGAACTTAGAATTTGCATAATATGTTTGATAGGAGAAAACAACATGAGATAGGAGATTATTCTCTTCTACTTAATGGAGAATAAAAAATCCAAACCTCTAAGCCCCCAATCCTCTTTACTTTATTGCAATCCTATTTAGAAGGGCATGTTAGTTGAGGTAAAAAGATCCCAGGAATGACCCAAGTGAGGATAGGTAGAAGAAAAACCTTCCACCTCACTATAATAAAGATACTTCCTTGAGATTAAAGTCTCAAAAGACTTAGTCAATTTTGTCCTTGGAACCATGATTTAATCAATCCTTGGACAGGCTTGAGTCTTGTGTAGAGTGGAGCCGCTTCAATCTTGCTTGCGAGACTACACAAATTTGAGTAGTCATAGGGCTATATGCCTCAATATCGCTTATGGGACTATGGGAGATGATTATGAATGAATGTCTTCATTAAATGCCTTATATTAGAAACCACCCAGATTACCCCCGAAAGGTTGGTAATGCTTGTGCAAGGAAAATAATAATTTCCCCAAGAAGTTCATCATATTGAGTCCTCATTGACGTTACTACTTGGATAATATGGCCTCCAATATCCATTGCATGTTGTTGGACTATCATATTCTGATGAGTCTTTGAGTGTGTTCCTAATTCAATGAACAAGCATTTCAAATCTATGCCAAGTTTAGGGAAAAATAGGTGTTTTTGTGGGTCTTAAAATAAAGCTTCTTGATGTGTTTGAATTACAATCCAAGATAAAAATCCCTAAATGAACAAACATCAGGTATTTTGAGACAATCAAACTCCCTAGAATCAGATGGACAAATCCCAAAATTTGTAGAATTAACAAACTTTTCCTTGGACTGACCATTAGAATGTCGCATTTGGATTCTTGTGTTGCATTTGGATTCTTGTGTTGCATCTTGTATTCTAGGTCACATATGGTAATTTTAGAATTGCATACGGTATACCCTAGGTCACATACAAATTAGGAGTTGCATCTGGGATTTCCTAGATCACATTTGGGAACATTCCTAGAAGTCACATTTGTGTGTGTGAAAATTGTACCTGATCTATAGACACAACACTTCAGTAAAACATTAGAGGTTAGCAAAAATCAAAATCATGCAAAATTGAAATCTAATTTAACCAAGCGATTTACTGCCTTCTAGTAGGTGCGAGATTGATGTTCTCAGATTACTATCAAGATCAGTGACCTAGACGACACCTAAACAAAGGATTTGAATGCAAAAGATGGATATGGAATGAATGTAATTAATCTATTTTTTTGGTATTTTCTATGCAATAATAATGATAAAAACTTGATATGAAATCTAATCTATATGAAATTGATCTGCTAAAATGATCTAATAATATGAAAACAAAAGTGATCTCACAACAATGTTGATTCGCAATAAGCTTTGATCCTCCCAATTTCAATTCTCCAACGTGATTGTGCAAAAATATGAGATGCTTTGAGATGATTTGAGGCTTTAATTTTATAGAAATCCAAGGCTTTAGAGGTGCATGGATAAAAGCCATAAATCACTTAGATTAACTCAGCTTGATTTTTGAGTTATCTGATAATAAAGATAATTTAATTCACAAAAACATGCAAATCATGCAAAAATAGTTTTTTAACTCAAATTAGAAGTTTAGATCAACTTTAAAGCTCAAAAATGATGTTGAGTTCCAAAAAGTCAATAACTTGCATTGATTTTCTGATTTGAAGTTTAACTGTTTCTTTTGAATGTGCATAATAATTATGAATTAATTAAATAAATAATGTGATTTATGCTCAACTTAACTGATTTTTGAAAATAAATAATTGATTTTATGGGTTAATCAATTATTTAATCAAACTTTTATTAAAAACTATATTATTAAATAATGACAACTTGCTTTAATTAATTAAATAAAAATTTAATCAATTATTCATAAGATATTACATTTATTGTCAAAATTAGATAATACAATTAATAATAGATAGAATTAAATTTAATTACACAATTAAGTGGCAAGATATTAAATCTAATTAATTAAATATGAAAATATTCAATTAATCAAACTTAGGATAAATGTGATTTATTGCCAAATAATCATTAAATTAAAGATAATTAAGATAATTAGGAATATTGCTAGGAATATTCCCTGATTTAGAATTTAAGATAATCAATTATGATTCGATGATGTTCAGATGTGCCTTTGGTTAGGACTTTGATGTCGATTTTGTTCGATGTGTCGATATAGAAGATTAATGAACTTATAGCCCATTTTTGGGGTATTACAACATTTAGAGTGTCGCATCTGGGACAATGAGCATTTCTACACGTGCTAAAACCTTGGTTTTTTTTTTAATTTTTGAGTACCCTTTTGAGTCTTCGGTCAGATTCTGTTATCAGAACCAATGAACAAACAAGCCTAAGAGAGTCAATTTTTGAATGTACCTTACCTAAACATTAGGTCTTTATCCCACATTTTTCAAGTTGTGTAGTCCCAATCACATCAGATCTAATCAAGTTCCCAGCTCACATGTAACACCCCAAATACTACTAACCAAATAAAAATAAACAACCACAAGAGAACCAATGAAATAACTTGATTAGCACAACAAAAAAAATTTTCAAAACAAGGTACAACATAAAACCAAATTACAAATCAACTGGCATAATCAGTTATTTAAATATCCAAGGTAATCAATTACATGAGAGTATATCATTATACTCAACATTTAATACAAACATACTAAAAGTTCTAGAATACATCTAATTGATCCTAGATATCCTAAGCACTGTTTTGATAATCAATAACTAGGTAATAATTTGTTTTCCATAAATCTTTATAGTAGTCAACCATTCCCCCACAAACATAGTTTTCCTCATCCAGAAACTTGAAAACACCAAGATATAAAACAACCACAACAAACAGGGCTTAGTCAAAAGAATTAAGATAATGTAATACCTCCGAGCATCTGCATCAAACTGGTTAAAAACCTTAACAAGATAATCTGATCCATGCATATAAAAATAGAAATATTTCATCATTACAAGAAGCATTTCATTTCTAATCAACAGAAATAAACTCACAAAGAAAATGACAAGGTGATGATCCACTAGCTTTGGGTATCTACATAAGAATCAACGATCAGTAACCAATAGGAAACTCATAGAATTCATTATGTCAGCCTTATTCTTTCCAAGCAATAAGGTAAAAACCATTCCCTTACTTCACCAACATGTGCAAGTAATCAGGGCAACATATTTTATCTTTTTAAATGAAACCCATAGCCCATGAATTATTAAATTATCACTTAGTAATTAACTGATAGATAATCTTTCGCCTTCAGGCTCTAGACAAAAGTCAGCTTCCCATACTAAGGATCACACTTGCATTATCTTAAAACACTTCATACTACCAAAATAGCTAACCATAGTAAAAATCTGAATTACCAAATCAACTATTAATGTATACTTAACAACTGAATCCATAATACTGAAAACAACCATTTAAAATTTCCACATACATCCATGAAACCACTTTCCAAAAATCGCCACAGCAAGCATCTTCTTTTCATCACTCAAAGAATAACTTAAGAAAAATTTCTAATGCTATTCCTAGAAACTTAAACAATATTAACATCCAAGTCCTAATATCTAATTGCAATTTTAATAATAGAAAAATGGAAACATCCGATCCTATTGCCAATAATAACACCTAAGATTCAATTCCATTCTTCTGTCACATTCCAACTAACAGAGTTATTGTGATTCCATAGAAAGTTAACAAACAACTTTACACCAAAGAGTAATGCAGAAATTCACATTAACTACATAATTACCACCCGTATAAAAAAAACACTTGATCAATTCTATAATCTCTGTTACCAAATCACCTTAGTACATACTTATAGGCATAAACACATATATGTACATATGTATATACACTCATGTTATGTGTATATACATATATACATATACATTCCTATAAATATATATATATATATATATATATATATATATATATATATATATATATATATATATATATATATATATATATAATTGCACATACTTATAAGCTCACACACATATATATACCTATGTATATACACTCACGGTACATGTATATACATATATACATATATTTTCCTATAAGTATATATATATATATATATATATATATTTATGTGCCCTGGTAATAAAACAAAGTTCAGAGCACTACATCAAAGTTGTAATAAAATCAGAAAACATGAAATCATATATTCCAATCTAAATATAAATTATCAGTTACTGATACAAATCCAAAAATTCCACAGATAGCAAATATACTGCAATAGTAACCCCCAAATAACCTTCAGACCAAAGTCACAACTAAATCTATGAAAGAATAATGTGACAATAGAGATTTCCATAATAAACCCCACATCAACCGAGAATACCATAGCACCAAGAAACAAAACCATGTTCTTTACCCTGCTACAGCATGATCATCCAAAAGAACTTGATTCCTAATAGAACTTACCAACAGACCCAGCAATCCTCCTTAACAAAAGCTGCAGTAATAGTAACCGAAACCTAATTACCTCCATCTAGAACACAGAACTGAGATCATTCATATCTACCACTAACACCAATGACTGATACATACCCATATGATGACTATCCTCTACAAAACCTCATGGTAATCGAATCTCCAATTCTCGAGCCCAATACTACAAGCTATTTAGACTGCGAGAAGAATTCTACAGAATCTCTAACCACGACTTAACAAAACTTCCCTATACCAATGCTCGACAAGACAAGATGGTCATCTACAACATTCCAATAGTGGTATCACAATGAACATTAGTTGTGTTACTAAAAAAAATAACTATCAACCAAACAATATGAATACAGGTACAAACTATGAATTCACTCAATATTCCAACATTGCCAACAAAGCGTCTCACCATGGTTACACACTCAATCTAACCTAGGAACCTCTGAACCTGACAACTATACCATTTAGAGAATGCCATATAACCAGAATACTCAAACCCAAATGCCTGGTGATAAGACCAATAACAACACCAGAACAAACTAATCTCATTCAAAATAACATTCCCAAAGCTCGGTAAACAAAACTGGTGGTAGAGAGATGACAACTTCATAGTCTTCACTCTCCATTGCCATTTCCTTACACAAACCATAGTCATTCCCACTACTAAGATCATGACAACCGGTATGAACCAGTGAAACACACAAAACCCCCCTCAAACTTAGGAAACCTTACGCTACCATACTCCTATAAAACAATATCACCATTTTGACAAACTCAAAAACCATATTCTAAACAACTGAACAAAAAAAATACACCGAAATACCAATTTATCACATAGTGAACTTAACACTGCAATGAGCAAAACCACACACATATTGAAAGACATTTCTACAGTACACAATAACATTTTAATCACATTGCATAATTGGAATATATAACCATTTAAATGAATTTTATAACCAGATTCATAAAGATAGCAAGAGTAGAGTTAGAGAATGCCCCTGCCTTAATAACAGAGTGGGGTGTTTTGAACTCGAAGTCGAAGCTAAAGACCTCACTCCCAACTGGCGAGCTACACCAAAACCAACTCCTTGCTCAGCAAAGCTAAACCCACCAAAAAAGACCAAGAACCAAGAAATGAAATCAGGCACCCTGTGATAGAGCTTGTTTCATAAGCACCAAAACCGAATAGTGTTTCCAAAAGATAGCTTGAACACCAGAAATAGAACCATGAAATGAAAAATGGAGAATCCCCATTAATAATGCACAAGTAAACAACCATATTCCTCTCCAATCTAAATAGAATGACTCCATTTCCACAACCTTTCCAGGCATCAAACCCATTACCACAACAGAGAAACAAAACCTTACCAAAGCAAATGACCGACAGTGAACTGAAGTCATTGAATTCCCATAAACATGTCATAGCTGCATTAAAGCCCAAACTAATCTTTCACTACCACCTTTACTTAACATAGTGAAAACTATCCAACAATACACATACTTACCAAGAACTCCCACTTACCCATGCTCAAAGCAATTGACATGTGAAAATAACAACCAATTTCCCACTACACATTTGAACATAGTAGAAACCAATAAGTTGGCACAGTGAACATATTATAACATATCCATATTAATCCAAGTTCACAACACCATAGGAAGAATCCCAAACCATAACCAATGTTAACAATTCACTAATTTTAACTTGCTAACCATAACACAAAAAAGGTTAGGATATTATTAAACCCCTTTTTATTTTAACACATATCTTCCCACTAACTCATTCTAACATAAAAGACTTATTAATATCCATTTAAATTTCAATTTTCACTAAACAATAGATGCTAACATAATAAAATCATTTATACACTAACATTAAACATAAAATGAACCATATTTTCTTTCACAATAACAGACCAGTATAACATTGAAATCCTCATAAATGAAACTTAATTGCAGAATAAGAATTCCTTATCCTTCTTCCAAGTAACACAATTTCCCAAGTACCAAAGTCAACAGAGAAATTGATGATTCAGAAAAGACAGTGTCTGCAGATATTAAATTAAATCCAATGTCATAGTCTAACCAAAAGAGTCTGAACATATCAAATCTGAACCAAGACATAAATCCATCCTAGCAGAACTAAATAAAGATGTAGAATAAAAGAAAATCCAAGCCAGAAGTAGATAGGGGCATGACACCCTCCCCCACCAATGTAGGCTTACTCCTAGAAGCCTGTAAACAAGTGAGGATGTGTTGCTTTCATTACCACTGCATCTTCCCATGTAACAGATGTATCATCACTGAGATCCCATAACACTTTTACCTGCTTTACCTTACGACCTCTAAGGTTTAGTTCTCTTTGTTGGATAATCTACACTGGTTCCAGCATCAGTCAACCATCTACCACCTATAAATCATTCCAATTTAGAACATGAGCAATGTCAGGAATATACTTCCTCAATACAGATACATGGAATACATCATGGATTCGTAAAAGACTGGGAGGCAAAGCAAGTCTGTAAGCAACTGGACCAACATGCTCCAAGATCTCAAATGGTCCCACAAACCATGAAGATAGTTTAGATCCCTTACCATACCTAATAGGACTCTTTCGAGGCCTAACTCAAAGAAATACCTTGTCTCCAACCTCAAACTGACGCTCAATCCTATGTTGATTAGCATACTTTTTCTGCCTGTCCTGTGCTATAGAAAGATGCTCTCTGACATGTTTTACCTATTGCTCCAAGTCTTGAAGCATCTCAAGACCTAGAATAATTCTATCCTCAAGATTATCCTAGCTCAAGGGTGTTCTACATGGTCTCCCATATAGGGCCTGAAAAGGAGCCATACCAATAGAGCTATGATAACCATTGTTGTATGTGAACTCAACAAGGTGAAGATACTCCTCCCACTTACTCTGTCTATCCATAACATACATCCTAAGCATGTCTTCTAATATCTGATTGACACACTCAGTCTATCCGTCAGTCTCAGGATGATATGCTGAACTGAAATTCAGCTGAGTACACAATTTTCTCTGCATAGATCTCTAGAGTGAAGATGTAAAAACTAAATCCCTATTAGATATGATCTTCTTAGGAATTCCATGCAATCAAACAACTTGCTCCATGTAAATCCATGCTATATATGCAGCATTGTAAGAAGATCTTACTGGAATGAAATAAGCAACTTTAGTTAATCGATCAACTACAACCATGATTGCATCATGACGCCTTGCTGAAAGTGGTAACCCCACTATGAAGTCAATGGATATAGTATCCCATTTCCACTCTAGTACACTGTGAGATTGCAACAAACCTTCTGGATGTTGATGCTTTGCCTTCACTCTCTAACATTCTAGACACATAGCCATAAAGTCTGCAATATCCCTCTTCATACCTGGCCAGTAATGGTACTGTCTGAGATCGGCATGCATCTTCTTCACACTAGGATGCACTAAATAGGGTGCCTTGTGTGCTTCAATCATAACCAAATTTTGAAGATCCCCATTCTCTGGCACATAAACACTACCTCGGTACCTCATGAGTCCATCCGTGCTAATAGAGTAGCCCTCAAAGCAACCCTTTAATAGACTGCCATTGTCAATCACTACTTTGACATCTAAGAACCAAGGATCCGAAGATAAGTTCTGAAGTATTCTATCCTTAAGATCCACTATGAGGGTTAAAGAAGAAATTTCATGACATCTTCTACTAAGTGCATCAGCCACTTTGTTTTCCTTACCCTACACATACTTCACTTCCAAGTCATATTCACATAGAAACTCCATCCATCTGCGCTGATGAGTATTAAGATTGGGTTGTGTGAATAAATACTAAAGACTTATATGATCTGTATGCAGCTCAAAATGTTGACCCAATAAGAAATGTCTCCATTTGGTCAATGCATGCATTACAACTGCAAGCTCCAAATCATGCTTAGGATAGTTGACTTCATGATTCTTTAATTTCCTAGATTCGTAAGCAATGACTCTACCATCTTGCATCAACACTACTCCTATACCATCTAATGAAGCATCCGTACAAAAAACAAATGCCTTAGATGGATCAGGTACTGCTAACACTAGAGCACTAGTTAAGCATTCCTTGAGATGCTGAAATGCTACTTCACACTCCTCTATCCAAATGAATTTCTTTCCCTTTCTCTGAAGTGATGTGATGGGATGAGCTATCTGAGAGAAATTAGATACAAATCTTCTATAGTAGCTAGCTAATCCCATGAAACTTCACACTTCTAAGACATTGGTAGGCACTGGCCATTCCACAATCACCCTAATCTTGGTTGGATCCATAGCTATACCCTCTCTTGTGATAATATGACCAAGATAGATAATGTCAGTTTTGAAAAACTCACACTTCTTGAGATTGGCAAAAAGTTGGTTCTTGCGAAGACATTCAAAAACTAGTCTCAAATGCTGCTCATGCTCTTCAAAGGAATTTGAATACACAAGGATGTCATCCAAAAATACCACAACAAACTTGTCAAGGAAAGCCCTGAATACACCATGAATTAGGCTCATGAAAACTGATGGTGCATTTGTTAGTCCAAAAGGTACTACTATGAATTCATAATGCCTGTATCTAGTATGAAAAGTTGTCTTGTGGATATCAGCTTCTTGAATCCTTAGTTGATGGTATCCAGATTTGAGATCAATTTTGGAAAACACCTTAGCACCCTTCACTTGATGAAACAATTCATCGATGTGAGGCAAAGGATATCTATTTCTGATGGTCACTTTATTCAGTTGCCTGAAGTCTATGCACAACCTTAGAGAACCATCCTTCTTTTTGACAAAGATGACAAGTGCTCCCCAAGGTGAGACACTAGGTCTTATGAGTCCTTTTTCCAGCAATTCCTCAAGTTGAACCTTCAGTTCCACTAACTCTTGAGTGGTCATATGGTAAGGAGTCTTAGAGATAAGCTCAATACCAAGCAAAAGATCAATCCTGAAATCAATTTCTCTTTTAGGAGGGATTTCCAGAATCTCAGTAACAAAGATATCTAAAAACTCCTTCAAAACTAGATGATCCAAGTTGGTACTAGAAGAAACTAGTTCATCAAAATCATTGATAGAAACAACAAACATTTTGCATCCCATACACAAGCTTTTCTTGAGTTGTTTAGCAGAAATGGTCCTAACTGAAATAGGTCTCTTAATACCTAAAATGTACTTGGCTGTTCCAAAATCATCAATACATTTGATGGTCTTTTCTCTGCAATCAATGACAGCTGAATGCTGGTCCAGCCAATCCATTCCAAGAATAACATCATATGAACCCAAAGGAATAACTCTAAGGCTAACTGAAGTAGTAAAAGCCTTAAGTTGAATCTTACAATCTACAACCACTAACCCTGCTTCTACCTTAGATCCTGATGCTAACTCAACTTGCCATGACCACTCAGCTTTATTCATAGGACTTCCACATTGTTTAACCAAATTTGAAGAAATAAATGAGTCGGTGGCCCCGGAATTGAACAAAATGGAAATTTTCTTACCTTGGCAATCACCTTTTGTTTTGTTTATGGTATTCTAATGGTCAGCCTGCCTTTGATCTATGGTAGTGAAAATATGGTGGTTCCTTCCAGAATCACCTACAGTGGCCTTAGAACCTGCTGCCCTAGATCTGCCTTGGTTGTTGTCGCGAAGGGGACAATTCCACTAAAAATGACCCAATTGCCCACAATGGTAACATTCTGCTCCTCTCTTGATACTCTTTTGCTGCACAGAAAATGCTGGAGGAGATACATTACTCTGTTGTCCACTTTGTGAAGACAAAAATGATTTGGGCTGCTCAGGTACTTTGAAACTCTTGTTGGACTTAGAGAACTTTCCAAACTTCCTTTTCATGAACTTGCCACTAGAACCACCTGAAGCTGCCCTTGAATTGCCTTGAGAAAATCTCTGGTTCTTGCTACTATTCTAAACAAGAGGATTCGCTGCACTCTTGATCACACCTCCACTGAAACCTGACTTCATCTTAGTCAATTTGGCTTGATTAGAGGGTTCTTGAATAGTTTTAGGCTTGAAAGTACGCACTTCTTCTCTAATTTTGGGATTTAATCCCCTAATAAAATGCTATACTAATGGCTTTTCATGTTCTGCCCAATCAGAGTACTTCTTCAACTTGAAGAATCTCCTCTCATACATATCCATTGTAGCATTACCCTGAGAGATATTGAAAAATTCCTCAGATCTAGCCTGCTGCCAGTATTCTGACATGAACCTCTCATGAAACCTTTCAATGAACAATTCCCAAGTGACTTGAGAAATGTTGAGTCCAAGATGCTCAAGTTCCATGTTCCACCATATGGAAGCAAAGGATCTGAGTTGCATAATAGTCTAGCGAACTCTAACATTACTCTGATAATCATGGAGGATAAAACATCTTTTGATGTTTAGTAGCCATGCTTCAGTAGTGGTACCTTCCTCAGTTCCATAGAAGATAGGTCCTTTGAACTTAGAAAGGTCCTTCAACTAAGCCCTTGCAATAGGATTCTCAGTAACAGCCGGGTTTGCATTAGGAACTTGAACCACATTAGCATTTGCATTCGCTCCCCCACTGGGAACATTGTTCCTAGCTTCAATATCATCAAGTCTATCAAGTATCCGTTGGAGAACTTCAGCCTAAGGTTCTCTCTGATCACCTTGATCAGCTCCTAACCCAACTTGGTGATCTTTCCCTCTACCCTGGCCACGTCCTGGACATCTACCCCTACCTCTGCCAACTCTAGCATCAACTGGATCACCACACCCACAGGCACCTCTTGTGACAGGAGGCATGTTCAAGACCTTAAATAATAAAAGAGAAAGAAAATCATTAACGGAAGCAAAGAGATATAACCCATTTTCTAAACCCTGAGCCCCTAGTGTTCAAACCTAGGCTCTGATACCAATGTAACACCCCAAATACTACTAACCAAATAAAAATAAACAACCACAAGAGAACCAATGAAATAACTTGTTTAGCACAACAAATTTTTTTTTAAAAACAAGGTACAACATAAAACTGAATTACAAATCAACTGACATAATTAGTTATTTAAATATCCAAGGTAATCAATTACATGAGAGTATATCATTATACTCAACAATTAATACAAACATACTAAAAGTTCCAGAATACATCTAATTCATCCTAGATATCCTAAGCACTGTTCTGATAATCAGTAACCAGGTAATAATCTATTTTCCATAAATCTTTACAGCAGTCAATCATTCCCCCACAAACATAGTTTTCCTCATCTAGAAACTTGAAAACACTAAGATATAAAACAACCACAACAAACAGGGCTTACTCAAAAGAACTAAGATAATGTAATACCTCCAAGCATCTGCATCAAACTGGTTAAAAACCTTAACAAAATAATCTGATCCATGCATATAAAAATAGACATATTTCATCAATACAAGAAGCATTTCATTTCTAATCAACAAAAATAAACTCGCAAAGAAAATGACAAGGTGATGATCCACTAGCTTTGGGTATCTACATAAGAATCAACGATCAGTAACCAATAGGAAACTCAAAGAATTCATTATGTCAGCCTTATTCTTTCCAAGCAATAAGGTAAAAATCATTCCCTTACTTCACCAACATGTGCAAGTAATCAGGGCAACATATTTTATCTTTTTAAATGAAACCCATAGCCCATGAATTATTAAATTATCACTTAGTAATTAACTGACAGATAATCTTTTGCTTCAGGCTCTAGACAAAATTCAGCTTCCCATACTAAGGATCACACTTGCATTATCTTAAAACACTTCATACTACCAAAATAGCTAACCATACTAAAAATCTGAATTACCAAATCAACTATTAATGTATACTTAACAACTGAATCCATAATACTAAAAGCAACCATTTAAAATTTCCACATACATCCATGAAACCACTTTCCAAAAATAGCCACAGCAAGCATCTTCTTTTCATCACTCAAAGAATAACTTAAGCAAAATTTCCAATGCTATTTCTAGAAACTTAAACAATATTAACATCCAAGTCCTAATATCTAATTGCAATTTTAATAACAGAAAAATGGAAACATCTGATCCTATTGCCAATAATAACACCTAAGATTCAATTCCATTCTTCTGTCACATTCCAACTAAAAGAGTTATTGTGATTCCATAGAAAGTTAACAAACAACTTTACACCAAAGAGTAATGCAGAAATTCACATTAACTACATAATTACCACCCGTATAAAAAAAACACTTGATCAATTCTATAATCTCTGTTACCAAATCACCTTAGTACATACTTGTAGGCATAAACACATATATGTACATATCTATATACACTCATGTTATGTGTATATACATATATACATATACATTCCTACAAATATATATATATATATATATATATAGATATAAAATTGCACATACTTATAGGCTCACACACATATATATATACATATGTATATACACTCACGGTACATGTATATACATATATACATATATGTTCCTATAAGTATATATATATATATATTTATTTATTTATTTATTGATGTGCCCTCATAATAAAATAGAGTTCAGAGCACTACATCAAAGTTGTAATAAAATTAGAAAACATGAAATCATATATTCCAATCTAAATATAAATTATCAGTTACTGATACAACTCCAAAAATTCCATAGATAGCAAATATACTGCAACAGTAACCCCCAAATAACCTTCAGACCAAAGTCACAACTAAATCTATGAAAGAATAATGTGACAACGGAGATTTCCATAATAAACCCCACATCAACTGAGAATACCATAGCACCAAGAAACAAAACCATGTTCTTTACCCTGCTACAACATGATCATCCAAAAGAGCTTGATTCCTAATAGAATTTACCAATAGACCTAGCAATCCTCCTTAACAAAAGCTGCAGTAATAGTAACCGAAACCTAATTACCTCCATCTAGAACATAGAACTGAGATCATTCATATCTACCACTAACACCAGTGACCGATACATACCCATACGATGACTGTCCTCTACAAAACCTTGTGGTAACCGAATCTCCAATTCTTGAGCCCAATACTAGAAGCTATTTAGACTAAGAGAAGAATTCTATAGAATCTCTAACCATGACTTAACAAAACTTCCCTATACCAATGCTCGACAAGACAAGAAGGTCATCTACAACATTCCAACAGTGGTATCACAATGAACATTACCTGTGTTACTAAACAAAATAACTATCAACCAAATAATATGAATATGGGTACAAACTATGAATTCACTCAATATTCCAACATTGCCAAGAAAGCTTCTCACCATGGTTACACACTCAATCTAACCTAGGAACCTCTGAATCTGACAACTATACCATTTAGAGAATACCATATAACCAAAATACTCAA
The DNA here is from genome assembly GCA_027943335.1 of Chamaecyparis obtusa. Classification (NCBI taxonomy): domain Eukaryota; kingdom Viridiplantae; phylum Streptophyta; class Pinopsida; order Cupressales; family Cupressaceae; genus Chamaecyparis; species Chamaecyparis obtusa. The sequence goes on along the minus strand of BSBK01000325.1, from coordinate 718,103 downwards.
ACCTAAATACCTGGTGACAAGACCAATAACAACACTAGAACAAACTAATCTTGTTCAAAATAACATTCCCAAAGCTCGATAAACAAAACTGGTGGTAGAGAGATGACAACTTCATAGACTTCACTCTCCATTGCCATTTCCTTACACAAACCATAGTCATTCCCACTACTAAGATCATGACAACCGGTATGAACCAGTGAAACACACAAACCCCCCCTCAAACTTAGGAAACCTTACACTACCATACTCCTATAAAACAGTATCACCATTTTGACAAACTCAAAAACCATATTCTAAACAACTGAACCAAAAACATACACCAAAATACCAATTTATCACATAGTGAACTTAACACTGCAATGTGCAAAACCACACACATATTGAAAGACATTTCTACAGTACATAATAACATTTTAATCACATTGTATAATTGGAATATATAACCATTTAAATGAATTTTATAACCAGATTCATAAAGATAGCAAGAGTAGAGTTAGAGAATGCCCCTGCCTTAATAACAGAGTGGGGTGTTCTGTACTCGAAGTTGAAGCCAAAGACCTCGCTCCCAACTGGTGAGCTACACCAAAACCAACTCCTTGCTCAACAAAGCTAAACCCACCAAAAAAGACCAAGAACCAAGAAATGAAACTGAGCACCCCGTGACAGAGCTCATTTCATAAGCACCAAAACCAAATAGTGTTTCCAAAAGATAGCTCGAAAACCAGAAATAGAACCATGAAATGAAAAATGGAGAATCCCCATTAATAATACAGAAGTAAACAACCATATTCCTCTCCAATCTAAATAGAATGACTCCATTTCCACAACCTTTCCAGGTATCAAACCCATTACCACAACAAAGAAATAAAACCTTGCCAAAGTAAATGATCGACAGCAAACTGAAGTCATTGAATTCCCATAAACATGTCATAGCTGCATTAAAGCCCAAACTAATCTTTCACTGCCACCTTTACTTAACACAGTGACAGCTGTCTAGTAGTACACATACTTACTGAGAACTCCCAGTTACCCATGCTCAAAGCAATTGACATGTGCAAATAACAACCAATTTCCCGCTACACATTTGAACATAGCAGAAACAAATAACTTGGCATAGTGAACATATTATAACATAGCCATATTAATCCAAGTTCACGACACCATAGGTAGAATCCCAAACCATAACCAATGTTAACAATTCACTAATTTTAAATTGCTAACCATAACACAAAAAAGGTTAGGATATTATTAAACCCCTTTTTATTTTAACACATATCTTCCCACTAACTCATTCTAACATAAAAGACTTATTAATATCCATTTAAATTTCAATTTTCACTAAACAATAGATGCTAACATAATAAAATCATTTATACACTAACATTAAACATAAAATGAACCATATTTTCTTTCACAATAACAGACCAGTATAACATCGAAATCCTCATAAATGAAACTTAATTGCAGAATAAGAATTCCTTATCCTTCTTTCAAGTAACACAATTTCCCAAGTACCAAAGTCAACAGAGAAATTGATGATTCAGAAAAGATAGTGTCTACAGATATTAAATTAAATCCAATGTCATAGTCTAACCAAAAGAGTCTAAACATATCAAATCCAAACCAAGACATAAATCCATCCTAGCATAACTAAATAAAGATGTAGAATAAAAGAAAATCCAAGCCATAAGCAGATAGGGGCATGACATCACAAACAAGGCATTCTAACACTTGATGCTAGAGCTTTCAAACATCACAATCCTTTTACACTTGGTTCCCAACTCAGTAATAGGGAACTCTAACCCTTTGATGTTGCATCCTAAATAATTTAAAACCCACAATGTCAACCTTGGACAAACACACTTGGACACTTTCAGACCCACTTACATATCAAGATATTCAAACAATTACTTAATCAAGCTTTCATGGTTAATACAAGACATAAGTCTTATCATCTAGAATGAAATCCATTTTTAAAAAAAGCTCCATTGGTGACTTTTGAACAAGGAGAAACATCAAGGATAAATCCTTTATTCATCACTACTCCCAGTACTACACATATTATTACTCTCCTGACACTACCAAAATGTCGAATCGAAAAGATTACACTTGGGAAGAAAGAGAAAAAAACCACAATAACCAAGAAGAGAAAAACAATTAAAGAAAAGAAGATAATAAAATCTATCACTCTAATATTGATAGTGATAGAGACCCCACATAACAAGAATACCAAAAATGTTGAAGGAATAAAAGATTTAATAAGTTTCTTGAAAGAACATTGGAAGAAAATAAGGAAAAAATACTTTTTGGAGTTGGCATCTTGAGGAGTAAAGATACCTAAGGATTAAGATGTCAACCAACTTAATAAAAAAGAGGATCTCACTACTATAGCTAAATTGACACAATAGTTACTTGTCATGCAAGTAGAAATTCAAGGCTTAGAGAAAGAGAAGGATCAACCATCAACACAAAATTCCTTAGAGAATATTTATCCTTTTCCATTTGACAAAAGCATACAAATGATACAATTTCTACCACATGTCATTATTCCTAAGTATGACAAATACAATGGTAACTCAGATCCTCAAGACCATGTAAGATAACTTTGTACCTTGAGCATGGGATTTATGCATGAACAAACCTACTTGATGAGGTTGTTTCTGAGAAACTTGGGTGGACAAGCAATAGATTGGTTTTCCAAACTGCCTACAAGAATTAAGACATTTGAAGAGCTAGTCAAGATGTTTATTAAAAAATACTCGTACAATATACAACATATAGTGACCATGTTAGACATGTGTAATATGAAACAAAAGACTGGTTGAGAACCATTTCTAACATTTCTACAATGATGGAGAAATACTTTTGCAAGATACTCACAAAAAATACCTGGGAGTGAGAATATGGACATCTTCATTAACAATTTGGTGCTAGAAATGAATTTTCCTATACAACTAGAAGGTCCACTAAGTTTTGAAAAAATGATAGATAGTGCAATAAAGATCAAAGAAGTCTTGATCAAGAAAGGAGAAATCACTATCAACAAGGAAAATAAAGACAAGTACTATTCCAACAACAATAAGGATAAGTACAAAGATGGGAATAAGAAAAAGAATGTGGTCAATGATGGAGTGGTGGATACACCTAATGCAAGGCCAAAACTTGAGGTGTTTAATCTTTCCACAAGTTTACAAGCTAGTAAAAGCTCAAATACGATAGTAACACCAACGAATCCTAAAACTTTAAATAAATCTAATAATAAGAATGAGCCTTGGTTATCAAGACTGAAGTAGAAATTTACACCTTTGGGAGACACACTTGAGGTGGTCTTGAAGTCACTTTTGGATAATAAGATTATTACAATCCCTAATTCAAAGCCATGGGATCTAGAAGTGAAACCAAAATGGTGGAATGATAGTGACTACTACAATTTTCATTTCAATAAAGGACATAAGACCAATAACTGCATGAAACTAAGACATGTCAGTCAGGATCTAATTGAAGAAGGAAAGGTTAAGGTGGATGGACATCATACAAACAATGATAAAAAAGAATTCCAAACCCCATTACCTAATTATGAAAAAGGTGAATCTTCAAAAAGAAATAAAATCAATTACACCTAAATTGATAATGATATTGTGATTCATATGGTGGAACCTTGCAAATGATCCATCAATGTGATTACTCTTAAATGAGTACAAGATAAGACAAAATCCTCTAATGCTATGACAAGGAGTCAAGCTAAGCTCACTCTCAAGGGAGATTCAACATCAAACCAACCTACTACAACAATAGTTCCTAAACAATTGACATTGCCTTCAAAGTTCAATCTAGTGGATCAATTACAATGCACACCTGCTCAAATTTCCATTTTGGAATTGTTAAAAATTTCTCCAGTCCATAGAGAGATCCTTGATCAAGCCTTTCTTACTACTAATGTACCCAAAGCCTTAGATGTATATAGATTCAAAGCTATGGTTGGTCATATAAATTCACCGCATTATTTTTCTTTCTATGAGGAAGATGATAGATCCCCAAACCATTCACATAATAAACCAGTGCATCTAGAAGTATTGATTCATAAAAATTAAGTAAAGCATGTCTTGATAGATTGAGGCACTGGTTTGAACATATGTACATATAATCTGGTAAAAAAATTAGGATTCTCTGAACATGCAATTGACCCAAGAAGAAAGATAACCATAAAAGCTTATGATGAAGAGGAAAGATCCCCTAAAGGACTAGTTGTCTTACCCATCATAGTGGGACCAATGAAAAAAGATGTGATATGTAAAGTTATATACTTTCCACTTACTTACAACATTCTTCTTGGAAGGTTGTGGATCCATTCAATGCAAGATATACCCTCTAGCTATCATTAATGCATAAAATTTCCTCACAATGGAGCAGAGGTAATCATTCTGGTTGATACAACATATCCTTACAAAAGTTGCAAGCAAGTGGATAGTATGATCCCACATAACAAGGAAAGTTATAACAAAGTAGAAAGCTCTAAAGAAATGGTCCTATGAAGCTTTGCAAAGAAAGTTAACATTCAAGAAATAGGAATGGGCGAATACAAGATAGATTCTTTGATGTCCTTGATAGATCTCCCAATATCTCCTAGATCTCAAGGATGACCTTCATCTAAATTTAAGCCTTCTAAAGGTAATACTTTGAAAATCCATGAAGGAACATGGATGGTAAAATAAAAAGTGTCCCTCAAAGAAGAAAATGAAGAAAAATTTGTTATACAATGGCTATACAAAGAAGATGAGCAAGATGGGAATATAAAAAATGTGGAGATAGCCCCTAAAAAATACAAAAAAGGTTATGACATCATGAAGAAAATGGGATACAAGGGAAAGGGACAATTGGGTAAAAATAAGAAAGGACTCATGGAGCCAATACATATAGATTTTAGAAATTCTAGAGACAAGACTGGAGTAGGTTTCAAAGAAATGACATCTCATCCCATACCTGAAGATGTTCCAGTGTTTGATAGATCAGGAGATTCTGTTGATGAAGAAGAAGTAGAAATACAAGCCATTTCTTATGGAAGGTTGCTACTCTTGCAAGGAGATCCACTGTCAAAACATAGCATTAATTTGGGATATGAAAAAGAATCATAAGAAGAACAAGAAGAGGAACCTGAAGAAGAACAAAAAAAAATGCATCCTAACTGGGGGTAGTTGGTTACAGTCACTCATATCCTTGACATGCCTCACTTTGATGAAGAACTAGACATGACATCTTCACTAACACCTTTGCAAGAAAGAGAGAATCAAGAAGAAGAGAACAATGTTTATGAAGAATAAGATGTACCAATGACTATTGCCCACTTCTTGGGAGTCTCAGATGATAGTCAAGTCAAGTCACATGAGTATGAATGGGATATACTCTCTAATGCCACAATGGACATATAAGTAGATGTGGTACATAAATATGCTCCTAGAGTTCAATTTGAAGAAGGATAAAGTTCTAATGCTAGGTCACTAGGGTTAGAGTCACATAACACTAATGCAAACTCCAATAATAATGATAATAAATTTAATAATATTAACCATTCTTGGAAGATAACTTGATAGAAATCATCGTGCTAGTTAATAGCATTAATAATAACATGGTGTTGTCTCTCAAACCCTATGAATCCTTATCCTTAATGAATCCTAAACTTATAGAATGGAATGAATCTACATCCACAAGCATTTGATCCTTTGATAATGACTATACTCTAGTCTTCTATTTAAATTCTTGTAAACCATTTACCTCTTCCACTAGTGCAAGGAGCATAAACATGACAAAGGAGGATATCAAGTTTCTTAGTCTAAAAATGAAAAATAAAAAGAAAAATAAATTTGATGGTGAAAATCACATTGTGGTAGTGTCAGAATCTAAAATAGTAAAACAAAAAAGATGTATCTAATGGTGAAAACCTCTCAGAGGCACCAAAGGATGAGAATCTTGATGTTCTTCTTGACCATTTTCAAGAAAGATCTTCAGCCTTGATTGAACCAACACAACCAATCAATCTTGGGACAATAGAAACTCCATAAATGATACACATTGCTCAATCTTTATCAGAAGAGGAGAAGCTACAATTCACTAAGCTCTTCAAAGAAAAGAAGATCAACTTTGCTTGGTCTTACTCAGATATGCTTGGATTGTATACAAACTTAATAATGCATCATTTATCTATCTCTCTTGGAGTAAAGTCTATCAAAAAAAATTTGAGAAAGATGAATCCACATGTGGCATTATTAGTAAAAGAACTATAAAAAATAGTAAAAGTTGGATTCATAAGAGCTATTGACTATGCAGAATGAATATCTAACATAGTCCATGTTTCCAAAGTAGATAAATCTATAAGGGTTTGTACAGATTTTAGAGACTTAAACAAAGCTTGTCCAAATGATGATTCTCCACTCCCAAATATAGACACGATTGTTAGATCTCACTATTGTATATGAGATGTACTCCTTAATGGATGGCTTATCAGGTTACAACCAAATCAAGATTGCCCCTAAAGACTAGGAAAAAATAGAATTTACATGTGCATGGGGTACATACCATTGGAATATAATTCCATTTGGTCTTAAGAATGCAGATGCAACATACCAAAGAGAAATGACAAAAATATTTCACAGTATGATGCATAGGAATATGGAGGACTATGTAGATGATAGTTTAGCAAAGTAAAAAATTAGAAAGAATCACATAGAGGATCTGAGAAGAATCCTTGATAGAATGGAATAGTTTCAACTAAGGTTAAATCCTAAGAAATGTACTTTTGGAGTATCATCAAGAAAGTTTCTAGGTTTCATAGTTTTCACAAAAGGGATTGAAGTTGATCCAGCAAAGGTAAAAGAAAACATTGAAATGAAACCACCTAGAAATATCAGTTAGATGAGGACACTTCAAGGAAAACACAATATATAAGGAGGTTCATATCTTAGTTAGCAGAAAAAGCTCAACCATTTACAAAGATGATGAGTAAAGGAGTAACATTCACATGAGATGATTAATGTGAGAAGAAATTTTCTCAAGTAAAACAATATTTTTTGAATCCTCCAATCCTAATGGCTTCGATCCATGGAAAACCACTTCTACTATACATATTAGAAACAAACACATCATTAGGATTATTTCTTTCAAAAGAAGATGAAACTAAGAAAGAATAGGATATATATTTTATAAGCAGAACTTTAGTTTCCTATGAGTTAAATTAATCCATGATTGAAAAGGCATGTTTAGTAGTGGTATTTACATCTCAGAAGATAAGAAATTATATGTTGTCACATAAGGTAAATCTAGTTGCAAAGATAGATTCGTTAAAGTATCTATTAAATAAAGAAACACTGATAGGATGACTAGAAAAATAGGTCTTAGTAATAAGTGAGTTTGATATTGAGTATGTTGACAGAAAAGCTATTAAGGGACAAGTGATAGCTGACCAACTTGCTGAAGCACCATTGAAAAATGAAAAACCATTGCACATAGAGTTCCTTGATGAATTAATCATGCACCTCACAAAACATCCATGGAAGATGTATTTTGATGGCTCGTTTACATAAGAAGGGTTAGGAGCTAGATGCTTGTTCATTACTCCACAAGGATATAAAATACCAAAGGCATACAAGATGATATTTCCATGCATGAATAACATAGAATAATATGTGTTGGAAATCTAATATGGGAAAGTGAGATACTGTGAGAGGGGGGGGGGGTGAATCAAATATCTACTATTAATTCCACTATGACATAAATTCAAGTTACTCATCATAAACATCAAATTCAATACTAAAATAGATCTAACAATCTAATCTTCATCCATGAAATTGAAACATGACAAATATTTTGGTTACCCAGAAACCCTTGAAAGGTAAAATTGGGGTGGGGATTACACCCACAAATCTTCACTACTGTAGTATTAAAGTTTGCCTATTAGGGATACAAAATTTTATCATAAACTGATGATCTACCTTGTGAGGGGTCTGCCCTGTTAAGAGCTTATAGACTTATACAATCTACCTTGGTTAAAGGATTTAAAATTTACAACAAAGTAAGCACTCAGTTAAGAGATTTAGATAGGCTTGTGATAACCACTTTGTTAAAATATTTACCTTGATTCACCTACTAAAATGTCTTGGTACCTGATCCTTTAGTTTGCACTGTAATTACTGATAAGAAATCTTCTCCTTCCAATACTTGTGTGATCTCCTCAATCAAATGTATATCTATTCTATCCTTAACTTCTTTTCTCAATCACTCTGACTGATCTCTGCCTATATCAAAATACTTCTTTGTTCTGTATATGACATCGCCTTCATTCCATTCATACACATGCATACTACATTTTAGGGTTTTAGATCTCATCTTATATAGACAACAAATCAACCTCCTAGATCAAGATCAATGATCTATATTTTCTACTTATGCCACTTAAGAATTCCCTAAATCTGATAGGCTACATAGCTTACATAAGGATTAATGATTAAAAATATAAGGCATAATTGCATCTGTGATTCCCTCAAAAATATTAAATATTGTATAGATGTCGACCAAAATGGTTTACCTAAGTGTTTGGTCCATTACAAACACATATATCAAATCTAGCTTGCTCAGCATATGAAATATCTGACACTCGACATTAATTATTCTTCATATACTGGTGCTAGACATTGACACTTCCATACAACTAGGCATAAATTACTCGGTTATTATTGAAGTATTAGGTGACCACTGATTTGGTTGACATTAACTACTTCTCGATAAATGTACAATTTTATCCATGACTCAACCTTTACAAGATGACTCGGTCACAGTGATGACCAACCAACATTACCTAGAAAATGACTAAGTGCTAGACACTAATGGACAACAAAATTTAGGTATCAACAATCTTCCCCTTTGACATTAGTGGAAAAAACACTTTGTCATTACCTTTACATTACAACAAGAGTACTTAGTAATATGAATACTCTACTATGAATACTCCCCCTAAGATTTTGACTTGGTCTTTGAAAGATTTTACATATATATACATAAGACTCTTTAAAATATAACTGAATATATACATTACAAAATAGTATGTCATACCTTGAAATACATTCCTCACTGTAGTTTTGTTGAATGTGTCATTTCATTTCATTTCCCCTTTATTCTTGTCATTCTCATGTCATTTCCTATTATTCATGTCATGACATGTCATTTCCCCCTTGTTTTTGTCACTAGAAGTTGTTGGGGTGTAGGGGTGATAAAATACTTATCCAAAAATGGTTTATGAAGTTGCATTATCATACCTAATGCATTGTCCCATCTTGACTTGATAGACTCCAAAACTTGTATCTTTATTTATAGTTGGGCAGCTAGATCAACTAAGCTCTCAGCAATAGAGAGATGAGGGTCTCTCTATAGTAACTCCTTTTCTGTGGCTAAGTCCCTCTGCATAACCTCAAGATGAGGTGTAAAAAATATCTGTATAGAAATTAGCTTAGCTCTTATTTGCTCATCATTAGCCATCAACTCGGCTAATCTCCCTTGTGCATGTAGTAACCTAGTGAAGTGAATGGAGTTGGAGCTTGCATCCATGCTCAGTGAATAACCAATAAACTTCAAGTCTAGTTGTAGTTTGTCAATCAATGCTTGATTGTACTTAGTGAATTCTTCCACATTAAATAATTTCTTGTATAGAGAATGAACATTTTTCACAACTTCTTCTAAGTTAGTCACTAAGTCAAAAATTTCTACCCATTTTACTGCAATTTTAGTGGAGACCTTTTCAAGTACCTTGGTCTTGAACTTTCTCTCAGACCACTACATGAGTTTTTCATTTGCCTTGCTGTCATCACTATTCACCTTCTTAAAAATTTGAATGAGTTTTTCCAAGATAGGTGTAGTGTCATTCACATCATCCATTTCAAAAGATTCAATAAATATACCTTTAATTTCAAGCAAAACTTATTTTATGTTGATGCTCTCTTCTTAACTCTTCTTTCTTACTTTTCTTCTTCAAAAGATCCTGCAAGATTTGCATTTTCTCCTAAGTTAAGTTATCAATGTCCTACTTAGGAATCACTATAACTTCATTGAGTGTAACCTATGTGCCTAGAGATTTCTCCTTTTTCTTCTATGATTTCTTCTTAGGTGTATTCCCACTCGAAATCTGTATAAGAGCATTAATAGCCTCCTGTTCCTTAGGCTCTGGATTTTTCTTGGTTACCTCCTTCTTTGTTTTCTTCTTTTGCTCCACATGAGGAATTATTATTACTAATGGATATTTATCTACTTTTTATTTTAGGCTTTCTTCTCCTTTTTATTTCTTATCTTCCTCAACAGATGCACTATCCATTATTATTGTTAGCTTGTCCTGTTTCTCGGTATTGGTATTATGTGAAGCTTGTGGTTTAACTATGACCATATGAGGGCTTATAGGTGTAGTTTCTATAGTTGATGTACTCTCAATCCTTGGATATTCATGTACCTAAATTAAAATGGGATTGGTGCTCGATAGAAACTTATTTGAGGCTTTCTCGACAAGTGTTTGACTCTTAATTTATTCCTCAGTTAATATGTTAGCTTTGATTGGGGTATCCTCGGTGATATCCACAATTGTTATCATATTTTGTGATCCACTCACTTCTACATTTTGTCCTTCTTCTTCCTCTTGATTTTGGGTTTCATTAATGTCTTCCTTATTGTCTAGCTCAACTTTATTGGATGTACCTTCACTTGATTGTGAGCTCTTCTCAATTATGAGTCCAAAAATGATCTTCCACAACCTAGTGCTTTGTTGAACAATATCTTCAACCTTATTCTCTAAAATAGAATAGGCCTAGAGCGTAGGTACAAAAATACTCTTGTGCTACTCCATATATTTCTTTATGTACTCTGGGGATAGATTTGGCTTGACTTAAACTATTGTACTCTCCCTTATCTATTTTTCTATCATCATGGCATACTGCCATTTCTGATCAATTCTTTTATATAGCTCTTTAGGGATAAGATTCCCCATCTGTAAGGTGTCATCTTGAATGTGCACAAAATTTCTAGCATTTCCTCTTCCACTTTCTCTTTATCATCATTGTTTAACTTTTCAATTTTTATTTTCTTAAAGCCTGCTAATCTAGCAGTGCTTTTGATATTGTGGCATATTTCATCCATAGTCAATTGATGTCTTTGTGATGATGCTTTCACCTTTGTATTCTAATCAGTATCTATCTCTTCATCATCATCTTTCTCATAGACTAACTTCCTTCTTGGTTTCTTCTTGAGATTACTCAACACAACCTTAGTTTGAATTGGTTTCCTTGTTCCTAATGTGAAAGCCTTTTTCTGTGGCTCGACAGCTGTGACAGTAGAAGCTGCCCTGGTTCTTAGTCTAAGTACTATAGGAGGAGTGGGCTTTTATTTTTGCAATTATCTCTTACTAGGCTAAAAAATTGATGTCTTCTTTCCCTTCTTTGGAATTTTAGTATCCTCCTCATCACTACCTTCAAAATCACTAGTATTATCTTCTCCTAGCCCCTGTGTCAGTTCAAGAGGTGCATTTGCCTTTTCTCCTTCTCCTAGCATCTTTTATAGGTTCTTAACTAGTTTCTTTCTCTTTCTCTCCATGGTTTCTGACTTTAATCCCATATTTATGTTACAAATGGCAATTGAAGCAATTGGTGTATTATCATTGATGTCAAAGCTTAACTGGTAAGACTGTTGCTATCTAAGAAAGCACTATATCTATTGAGTGATGAGAAGGATTAGGGTAAGGGTGATAACAATAGAACCTAGAGAAAGGTTGAGTTATTTAATACTTCAATGAGTACTTGATTATGTGGCACAATGATAAGATAATGTATTTTTTATTCAAGTAAGAAGCAAGACTGAACAAGTAGGCTTAACCAAGAAAAAGTGAAGAAATCTAGTTTAAGCCGAGTGATGTTAGTGTTGACCGAGCCAGTATATGTGAAGTAAAATTAGTGTTAACTGAACATTAGTGTATTGCTGAGGGAAATAGTTTGAAGTGGTGACCAAGCTACGCAGTGATGTCTGAGAAGTTGAACACAGTATTGACCGAGCATTATTAATTTACATTTGAGGAAAAATTTAGATTCCTAGCCGACATAGTTGAATTCTTGGATTATGTAAATCATGTTGACTTTATTAATTGACTGTATGGAGCATTTAATCCATAGTAAACCATTTTATTGTGATTCCAATAGAGGGATTAAAGATGTTTCTAGAAGGATGGATGAAGAACATAATGTTGGAAGGATTCGATGAATCTGACCTAACCCTAAGATCTACGGAGGAGATTAAGTGGAAAAAGATGGATCTACCTATCAAAGAGGTATTAAGGGAACCTAAGTGAGAGGTTGAGAGATGCTAGAGTTGTTGATGTAATTGACTGAAAAGTATAAAGGCTGAGGTGAAGGAGTTGATCAGGGTTGTGATTGTTTAAAGAAATTTTTTAGTAGATCAGTGATGGAGATGGAAATGGAACTCAGTCAGTAAGCTAGTATATATGTAAGAATTGGATCTATTATTTGCAAAGTGAGTTGTATGTTTTCAGATCAAATATTACTATTACTTTCTAACCATTGTATCAGTCAAAATCCTTTAATCAAGGTTGACCTAACAGTCATTGTATAAATCCTTTAATCAAGGTTGCATTCTAATGGAATGTACTTAAGTCCTCTAACAAGGTGCACTCCTAACAGGGTCACACCTAGCAGTGTGTTTGTAAACCTTTGACAAGGTTGGCTTTTCACAGAGCTCACTTCAGAAGAGTGAACATATTAGTAACATGTTACAAAGTGGTTTTTCCCAAATTGGGTTTCCACTATAAATATTGGTGTCAATACTTGTGTGAATGTTTTGGTTTGAACATTTCTATATTTTGCAAGTTAAATACTGTTGGATAGTGGACTACACTATTATATGTTTTTGATATACATTTTTTAATGACCGAGTAGTGTTGATTACTATATTTGAGCGATTGAAGTGTTTAAAAGTTTAATTGATACATCTCGACCTGAGAACAACTGATTCACCCCCCTCTATGTTGTTCTAAATCATATTAACAATTGGTATCAAATCTTTTGGTGCTTACACAAAACAAGTTTAAAGGTACTTGAAGTAAATGATCAAGATGTATAAAATGGAGGTACCAAAGTTGAATAAGGAGAAATTTTGTGCATGGAAGAGTCTGATGAAACTGCATCTAGCTGGTATTGGTGACTCAACAAAATATTATGTTCAACATGACTATTTTACACCTATTGCACCTTTGACTGCCAAGGAGATGAGAACTAAATAAGAACACAATCAAGCAATGTTGGAGATTGCATCTACCTTAAGCTATCCTAAATTTGAAGACATTAAAGATTGCACAAATGCAAAGAAAATATGGGACACTCTTGCAAACATCTATGGTGGTGACATAAATGTACTAAGGGAAAAGGCTAAAATCCTGAGAGGTAAGTGTGATGAAATGAAAATGCAAGAAGGTGAGAATATTTCTCAATATTGTGGCAGGATAACGGAGGTTGTAAATGCTATTAGAGGAGCTAATGGAACTATTGATGATGAGAATTTTATTGGAAAGGTATTGAGAACTTTGTGTCCTATATATGCCATCAAAATTTCAGCAATTCAAGAATCTAGATGTAACCCTGGTAATGCTCTAACACTGGAAAGTCTTGTTGGTAACCTTGCTACTTTTGAACTTTCTAATTATGATAAATTCATTATTGCTAATGTTGAATCTAAATTCAAGTCACAAATGGTTTTGCATGAGTCTAAAAAGGAAAAAGAAAGATGTATAAGTGAAAGTGAAAGTGGTAGTGACACTTCTGATGAAGAACTAGAGGATCTTGAAGCTCTTATGGCCAGAAGATTGAAAAGAGGAAAAGGAAAGTATAAAGGTAAACTTCCTATCATATGTTCCCCATGTAACAAAGTTGGTCATATAGCTGCAAGATGTCCTGATAGGGATGACAAGGATGAAGAAAGAGAAAGAAAGTACAAGGACAAGAGATAAAATAGAGATTACTGAAGATACAAGGACTACAAGGATAATGGTAAGAAATCCTCTTACATTGCTGAAGAAGAAACTGACACTGATAATGATGATTTTGAAATTTAAGTAGCCTATGTTGCTATGAAAGATGAGTCTAATGAAGATGAGAAATCTACACTTTTTTCTTATGTGAGAAAAGGTGATAAATGAATTATTGATAGTGGTTTCTCACACCACATGATTGGTGAAAAAAGTAAATTTGATACCCTAGATCAATAGAAAGGTAGAAGTGTTAAATTTGGTAATGATGCACCATGTCCTATAAAGGGTAAAGGATTAATTAAGCTGACTGATAAGATCACTTGTGAAAATGCTTATTGGGTTGAAGGTCTTAACTATAATTTGCTAACTGTTGCACAACTTAATAGCACTGGTTACCAAGCGGAGTTTCATCATAGGAAGGCTAAAATATTTGATGCCATTGGTGAAATGATTGGAAGTTGAGAATAGAAAAGAGGTAATTTATTCTATCTAGACCTATCTGAAGAGACATTTTTGGTTGCACAACTTGATGATATATGGTTATGGCATAAGAGGTTGTGCCATGTTAACTTTGACAACCTGGTAAATATTACTAAAAAGAAGAAAGTTAGAGGTTTGCCTAGATTGAAGAAACCTGATACCGTGACATGCAAACAATGTCAGTTGGGTGAAATGACAAAGTCTAGTTCAAGAACAAGACTTTTACTTCTGAAAAAGTTTTAGATCTAGTTCATACTGACCTTTTTGGACCTATGGGTGTACAAAGCTATTGTGGTGCTAAATACTTTATTCTGTTTGTTGATGATTACACTAGGATGATGACTGTAATGTTTTTAAAATAATAATTTGATGCATTTCAGTTGTTTAAGTGGTATTTGGCTAACATTGAAAAGGAGAAAGGTAGGAACCTAAAATGTCTGAGATCTAACCAAGGTGGGGAGTTTATATCAAATGAGTTCAATCTATTCTGCAATGATAGAGGAATCAAGAGACAAATGTTTGCACCTAGAACACCTCCACAGAATGGTATAATAGAGAAAAAGAACAATTCTATCATGGATGGTGCAAGGACACTAATGATTGACAAGAATGTTACACAAAAGTACTAGAAAGAAGCTATAAGTATAGTAGTTTATACCTTAAATCAAGTACAAATAAAAAAAGGTACAAATGTTACACCTTATGAACTATGGCACGGTTATGTACCTAATGTAAAATACTTTAGAATTTTTGGAAGCAAATTATATATACTAAAAGATAATAGGAATGGAAAGTTTGATGCTAAAAGTGATGAGGGCATATTCCTAGGCTATTCCACAAAGAGTAAAGCTTACAAGTGTTTGAACTCTAACACTAATAAAATTGTGGAAAGTGTAAATGTGATGGTTGATGAATATGTAGAGAAAAATGAATAGGAAAGAAATAGAGAACCTGAAGATTATAGTGTTAGGAATGGATGTTAAGCCTTTGGCAGTCATTCTATAGTAGTGGTTATTGCATTCATGGCTATGATTGTCATTGATGTCAACACAGTAATATTCTGGAGTTTAGCAGAGAAGCAGGCACAGTTTTGTTTTGCGCACATGTTATATTGAAAATTGAGTTATGCATAGTTGATGATATGTTCTTTGGTGTGTTATTAACCTATAGTTAAGAGCACAAAAAGAAATTCATTTATTCATGGAAGTTATAAGCATTTTGGTGGAAGCAGTATTCTGGCAGTGTTCTTGAGTAGCGGTTTTTGGTAATCAGAGGATATCTCCTAACTGGGATGGAATCTGATTTTGCATAGTTAAAGGGAAGTTTGAGACTCATTGGTGGTGATGTGGTTCATAGTGAAAACTTTGAGGTCACATGATTGGAAAGTTATTATATCTGGAAGATGACAGTTTTATGTAATTTTGATGTAGCATGTTGAAATTATTATTTTGTATTTGCATGCTGACTCATTTGTAATTATTTGAGTGTGTTATAAAGGAAGGAATGTTTTACTTGTTGTAATGGGATTTTAATAGTTGTGATATGAAATTGTGAAATTTGTGATGTGAATGTATGCATGAAGTGAAGAAAAGAGCTAATTCAGTGATAAAGGAAGACTTGCAAAGTACAGAGATATGGATTTGTGTAGCAGAGAGTGCGGTTTTGGCATAGTGTGAAGGAGGTAACATATTTCATATTATTCTATTGAATAATCCTAAGATCTATTGGATAGTGAGTTCAGAGATCTTACCTTGAAGTTGTTTGGGCAGTGGGTCCTTCTATCTTCCATAACTCCTAACAGGGTTAGAATCTTTTAACAGGGATTCAAAATCTCCTAACAGAGATTCATATGTACTAAATGTATTTCATAAGACTCCTAACAAGGTCCATCCTTTCACAAGGAACTTTCATATTAGTGCATCATTTTGTGGGCATCATTCCCACCGGGGTTTACTCTTTGATCAAGAGGTTCCCTAGTTAACATATCTTGTGTTATTGTGTCATTGTGTATGATTATCTTTCTATGGTTGGTTACTACATTGATTATATGGTTTAAAGCTATTGAAGTTGATATTCAAGTTGATAAATGGTTTAATTATTAGATAACTGATTCACCGCCCCCCTCTCTCAGTTATCTTGGTGGTCTTTACTTTCTAACAATTGGTATCAGAGTGGTAGGTCCTTGCAAGAGAAGTTTAACAACTTAAGGAGATCCATGGTGAATTTCAAAAAAGAAAGTCCTAAGTTTGATGGAACAAATTTTGACAGCTGGAAAGAAAAGATGAAGACACATCTCTTGTGTTTAGGACCAGGCTATTGGTTGATTAAAAAGAATGAGAAAACTATAATTGAAGAAGACAATCTTGAAACAAGTACTAAAGATGAGGTAGATCTATTCATGTGTAACATACTTGCAAGAGAAGCACTTTTATCAGCACTTCTAGAGATTGAATACAGTCAGGTAAAAGGTTTAACTAGATCTCATGATATTTGGAAAGCTTTACATTCTACTTTTGAAGGTGATGAACATGCAAAGAAAGCTAGGTTACATAATTGGATTTGTGCATTTGATGACATAAGAATGATGGAAGATAAATCTGTTAGAAGCTATATTGGTAGGATGTCAGAAATTGTTGCAGGAATAAAGTCTTGTGGAGGTGAAAATATAGAGAATGAAGTAATATGGAAGATTTTGAGAACATTGACACCGGTATTTAGGTAGACTACACAAATGATTGAACAAGTGATACCTTGTACACCAAAATTTTCAAGAGAGACTCTTCTTGGAAGATTAGAAGCAACAGAGATGAATTTGAATTTATCAGGAGAACTACCTAGAGTGGAGACAACATTCAGTGCTCGTAGCATCAGACCTACTTTATCTAGAAGTACAAGTGTGAATGGAGAATATGATAGTAGTAGCAGATCCAAATTTGATGAAGATAAGAAGATTGAAGAAGGTATTGCCTTGCTTGTGAAAAGGGAACCAGATGGTAAGAAAATCTTTAAATGTTGGACATGTCAAGAATATGGTCATTTTGCATCTAAGTGTCCTAAGAGAGTTAAGAAGTATAGGAATAATTTTAAGCCTAGAAGATCTAAAGAATGTTATTATGCAAATGATGAAGAAATTGAAGTAGGAATTGAAAGACATTTAAGTGACAGTGAAAATGATAACTTTGATGACATAGGATTTTTAGCAATTAAGGAAGAAAATTTTGAATTTAATATTAAAGAAGAAAAAACCTTAGTTTCCCAAGTTGAAAAGAAAGCTGATTGGATTATAGATAGTGGTTGTTCACATCATATGATTGGTGATAAAGGAAAGATCATAAAGTTTAACAATTATGATGGAGGAGTTGTTAGAGTTGGTAACAATGCACCTTGTTTGATTAAAGGTATAGGATCTATTACTCTTGATGGAAAGACTAATACTTATGATGTTTACTTTGTTAATGGATTGAAACATAATCTTTTGAGTGTTGGATAGTTAGTGGATAAAGGATATCAAGTTTGGTTTACTGAGAAAAATTGTGTGATTAAGAATAAAGATGGAAATCTGATTGGAACAGGATCTAGAACTAGAGGTAATGTATTTCAGTTGAACCCTACTGAGATGAAATGTTTGATGACTAAGATTGATGATAGTTGGTTATGGCATAGAAGGTTCTATCATATAAACTTTGATAATATTGTGAAAGTAAGTTCTACACTTGTAGTAAGAGATTTACCTAAGATTATGAAGCCTACTAACATGGTTTGCAAGGAATGTGTGATGGCTAAGCAGAAAAGGAGTTCATTTCCTAGCAAGAAGTTCACATCTATAGATAAGTTGGAGATTGTTCATACAGACTTTAGTGGTCCTACTAGGACTAGAGGATTCTATGGAGAAAGGTATTTTATGATTCTTGTTGATGATTTTACAAGAATGATGTGGATTGCATTTTTGAAAGAAAATTTTGAAGCATTTGATAAGTTTAAGGTCATGAAGAATAAAGTTGAGAATGAATCAAGAATGAGGATTAAATGTTTGAGATCTGATAGAGGTGGAGAATTTACATCTAAAGAGTTTAACACTTTTTGTGAAGTAAATGGTATTAAGAGACAATTATCAGCCCCTAGAACACCTAAACAAAATGGTATTGCAGAAAGTAGGAGCAGATTAGTGACTGAAGTAGCTAGAGCTATGTTGTTTGAAGGTGATTTGGCAAAGACATTTTGGAGAGAAGCAATGAATACAATAGTATATACAATGTACAGAGTACAAATCAGAGTAGACACAGACAAGACACCTTATGAATTGTGGTTTGGACATACACCCTCAGTTAAGTATTTTAGAATTTTTGGAAGCAAATGTTATATTAAGAGAGATGATGATATAGGAAAGTTTGATCCTAGAAGTGATGAAGGAATTTTTCTTGGATATTCTTTGAAAAGCAAAGCATATAGATGTTACAATAAGAGAACTAAGACTATTATTGAAAGTGCAAATGTAAAAGTTGATGAGAAGTTTAAAATTCAGGAAAGAATGCTTGATTATGAATCTGATGAAGGAACTAACCCTTAGCCTAACATTGAAACTACTGAACAATTTTTTGAGACTGATAGGGAATTGTTGAATGAAAGTCATGTTGAAGAAAATAGAGAAGAATCTACAGTTGAAGAAAGTTCAGTGACTATGACACCTAATAGGTATATATCAAGACATCATCCTATTGAACAAGTGATTGGAAGTTTGGATAGAGGAGTTATGACTAGAAAGAAGGTACATTTATGTTTGATTTCTCAAATTGAACCTAAGTCTACTAATAAAGCTTGTGAAGATGAACATTGGATTAAAGCTATGAAAGAAGAATTGGATCAGATTGAAAAGAACAAGACATGGGAATTGGTCCCTAGACCTAAAGACAAAAATGTGATTGGAATGGTAGCAAGATTTCAAGATAAACCTAGAGAATCACATTATGTAGTTGTAAAGAGGATATTGAGATATCTTAAAGGCACAATGGACTATGGATTGCGGTATGAAACTTTTGATGATTTTACCCTATGTGCATATACTGATGCTGATTGGGGAGGCTGCATTGATGATAAGAAAAGTACCAGTGGTGGAGCCGTTTTTCTTGGAGGAAGATTAGTTTCTTGGTTGAGCAAAAAGAAAAATTGTATCTCATAAAGTACAGCAGAAGCAGAATATGTAGCAATAGCAAAAAATTATAATCAGATAATTTGGATGAAGTAGATGTTGATGGACATTGGAATCAAGTTTGATGAGCCTATTGTCATACATTGTGACAATACAAGTATAGTTAGTATGTCTAAGAATCCTATTTTACATTGTAAGAGTAAGCATATAGAGATCAAGTATCATGTTGTAAGAGAGAAAGTTGCAGATAAAGAAGTTAGATTGGAGTACATAAGCACAAAGGAGTAGATAGCAGATGTATTTACTAAGCCTTTTCCTAAGGACACATTTGAGTATGTAAGAGGCATCTTGGGGTTATGCCCAAACCTACTCTTGAGTAATGATGCAATTAGTTGCATCCATCTAGTGGAATATGGCCCTATCTATTTTTTGGATTGGATGTTGGTACTTCCTCTATGGGGGAGTATGTGTATTTAAGCTGAATCATTGAGGACTCTAGTGAATATTTATTTTTTAAACAGTGTCTTTTGACATTGAGCTATTGTTTGACATAGTGATAGAATTTTTGTCATTGATGTAAATGGGGGAGAGAATCATGAAAAACATTAAGGAACTAGATTTTTTGAAGAGACTTAATAGGATAATGAAGCAAGATTTGATTGATGAAGAGCAGTAGAGCAGTTGAGCTACAGTGATTGGATATTTGGAACATTGGATGTTTTTCATCTATGTTGCCATCAATGCCAATGGGGGAGATTGTTAGAAATGAATGTTGAAGCCTTTTTCATTCATTCTATAGTAGTTGTTGTTGCAGTCATGGCTATGATTGTCATTGATGTCAACATAGTGATATTCTAGAGTTTAGCAGAGAAGCAGGCATAGTTTTGTTTTGCGCACATGTTATATTGCAAATTGAGTTATGAGTAGTTGATGATATGTTCTTTGGTGTGTTATTAACCTATGGTTAAGAGTGCAAAAAGAAATTCATTTATTCATGGAAGTTATAAGCATTTTGGTGGAAGTAGTATTCTGGCAGTGTTCCTGAGTAGCGGTTTTTGGTAATCAGAGGATATCTCCTAACTGTGATGGAATCTGATTCTACATAGTTAAAGGGAAGTTTGAGACTCATTGGTGGTGACATGGTTCATAGTGAAAACTTTGAGGTCACATGATTGGAAAGTTATTGTATCAGGAAGCCTATACTTTTATGTAATTTTGATGTAGCGTGTTGAAATTATTATTTTGTATTTGCATGCCAACTCATTTGTAATTATTTGAGTGTGGTATAAAGGAAGGAATTTTTTCCTTGTTGTAATGGGATTTTAATAGTTGTGATATGAAATTGTGAAAGTTGTGATGCGAATGTATGCATGAAGTGAAGAAAAGAGCTAATTTAGTGATAAAGGAAGACTTGCGTAGTACAGAGATCTAGATTTGTGATCTTGTGTAGCAAAGAGTGTAGTTTTGGAATAGTGTGAAAGAGGTAACATATTTCATATTATTCTATTGAATAATCCTAAGATCTATTGGATAGTGAGTTCAGAGATCTTGCCTTGAAGCTATTTGGGCAGTGGGTCCTTCTGTCTTCCATAACTCCTAACAGGGTTAGAATCTTTTAACAGGGATTCAAAATCTCCTAATAGAGAGTCATATGTATTGAATGTATTTCATAAGACTCCTAATAGGGTCCATCCTTTCACAAGGAACTTTCATATTAGTGCATCATTTTGTGGGCATCATTCCCATTGGGGTTTACTCTTTGATCAAGAGGTTCCCCAGTTAACATATCTTGTGTTATTGTGTCATTGTGTATGATTATCTTTCTATGGTTGGTTACTACATTGATTATATGGTTTAAAGCTATTGAAGTTGATATTCAACTTGATAAATGGTTTAATTATTAGATAACTAATTCACCCCCCCCCCCCTCTTAGTTATCTTGGTGGTCTTTACTTTCTAACATATAGATCTTTTGTCTATATAGAAGAAGGAGAGGCAAGTAACACACTTACACCTGATGCAGAGTCTCAGGTAAGAAATGCTAAGCATTAGGAATATATTGCCGAGAATCAAGAGGATGTTGCCAAGTGACATGAGGATGTTGTCAAGCATCAACAAGAGGTTTCTGAGCAATCAGAGGTTGAATCTGATAATCTTATTGATAAACTTAAAGAGAAAGGAGAAAATAAAGTTGAACCTACTTTGGCATAATATGTAAGGAGACATCACAAGCCTAAGAAAATCATTGGAGATAAAGAAACTGGAGTTCTAACTAGAAGCAAGTTAAGAGATCCTACATGTTTATTGTGAAAATTTGAGCCTAAGACAACAAGAGAGGCATTAGAAAATGAAGATTGGATTCAAGCTATGAATGAGGAGATAGACCAAATAGAAAAGAATGATACCTGGACTCTAGTTCCTAGACCAAAAAACAAAAATATCATTGGAACAAAATGGGTATATAGAAATAAGCTTAATGAACATGGACAAATTACAAGGAACAAAGAAAGGCTGGTATGCAAGGGTTATGCACAAGAAGAAGGAATAGACTATGGGGAGACATTTTCCCCTTGTTGGTTCTTGAAAAGATTTTACACTCCATGAGACACCAATATACCTAAGACTGATATTAAGGAGGGGTTAGTTCCAAATGTGAGAAATCTATAGGCAACTAGACCAACTATAGGGACAAGACTACCATCTTTAGTTCTAGCTCTACAAAACCAAGGTGGGTACACTTGATCCAATAGATACAACTCTGATCTTTACTTGGTACTAGATCTAACAACAAATATTAGTGAGAAAGTACTAAATAACAACCTATTATTCATTGAATCTCCATCACTGGGTAGGACAACTATTTAAAGTAAATGGAATTAAAATCACCGGTTTTGATTTTATGTTTATGATTATAAAACTTTTAATCATTCCTCATAAAATAAAGATAGGTCTACATAGGCTAGTACCTTATCCATTGGGTGAGAAATACCAGAGGATAGAGTAAATACAAGGATCCTTATAGAAAATGGTCTACAAACATTAATATAAATACCCCAACCCTATCCTACTTGTAGATAATCCTTGTGCAAATCAAATGAACATATATATCACTTTGAGAAATATTTAATCTAATCCTAGATCAGAACTCAAAGCAAAAATACATACATACAAGTCTTTGACAGACTTAGAAAATTCATAGAAAAGACATAAAGGAGAAGAAAAGATTTGAGATTTATATTAAGTATAACCTTTGATCATTTGTATACAATATATGCTGAATAGAAAGCCTACTAAATGACAATAGTAACCTATGCTTCTTCTCTATTACTTAACAAGAAATGATACAAAAATATTACAATCCTCAACTGAGGGTTAGGGTTTCAAAATCTCTATCTTCTCAACACCTAAACTCTCAATACCTAATATGATCATGGAAAATCCTTTTATATACAAGGAAATGCAACAAGATTCTGATCGCATTAGGGTTTACAAAACTTTACCCTAAAACTTTACAATAACCCTACTGGGTTTACAATAAATGCCTCGATCAGATTTGGATAGATATTTTGCAAGTGAGCTGTGTTACTTTATGTCTTCAATCTTTTCCTCATTTTCTTCAAGCAAATATGATCACCATCTCTTCTTGGTTATTCCTGCAATAAATACACTTCATATCTCAACTACTTTCAAAACCCAAAAGTCATAATTTCTACTTGGCTCAAGAAGTAGGTGGAGTATCAACCTTTTTTGCATGGGGAATGTACTGATACCTCCACCTATTGTACACCTCACTTGGGAACTCAAAATTATCAAATTCAGCTTTCCTAGTGAATAATTGTTTCCATCTGTCCTCCAACTACTTGACCTCTTGTTGAATAAAATCAAACTTTGATTTGGAAGTCATTAATAACTTGATAGTGCTAATAAAAGAAAAAGTGTCACTTAAAACACTAGTTATCCTCTCTGACAAAAGTGCATCCATCTCTGCTCTCCATTCATACAATTCCTTTAACTCACCACACCCTATGAGAACACTTGGTACTAACTCACAACTTGAATATATTAATTCCCTTTTCAACATATTAGATTTCCTGATGAAATTATCCAAAAATATATTCTATTCCACTATTTTCTTCACAAATTGATGTACTAGCTTGATTAGTGGATCGGGATTAACCTGGGCCTTTGACAACCAAGAAAACAACTTCACCCTTTAAGATCTCTCAATCTATTTATTCAAAATTGGTCCCAACTTAGTCTTATCCTTATTCAAAGATGCAAACAAAACTTGTAACCTATTAGCATGATCAAACAAAATTGAAGGCTTTAGGTCATGTGTAAATTGCATTATTCCCTCTATTATTTTCTCCTCATCTTTCTAATTTTCTAGGGATGTATCCCTCTCATGCTCACTCTTCTCCTTTTCTAGCTACACCCTGATCTCCCTCAACTTATTCATTTCTTCAGTCAACTGTTGCTTCTCCCAACTAATTCTTGCATCTATATTTGTTTCTGGTACAAGAGATGGTGGGAATTCAATAATGGGATTGGAAGAAGAGGCCATTGTAGGCCTATCAGCTAACATCAACTTAGGTGACCTATGATCCTATGGTCTTGACAATTATGCAATTAATTTGTCCTTTTGGATCAAATCTATTTTTAGCTCATTATAAGACTTAAGGATAGTTTCAAACTTAATCCTTAATTCTTCCTTTTCCTATGCGTCTTTTTCTGCTACCCTCACTTTAAATTTGGTTGTTTCTAAAATAATGTTTGAGGCCTCCACATCAGAAGTCTCACCAACTCTTTGTACTAATAAATTCCCAGCATAATCTGAAGAGAGATTTTCTCCTTTTCCTTTATTTTATTCCCTTCTAAGGGACCACATGACCAATGTTGCATGATCATATGAGAAAGTAATACCCCTAGTAGCCTATTGTGCTTGCTTTTCTATAGTGAGGGACTTCACTTTAATCTTTCTAACTTGATCAAAGATAATTGCATCTATAATATCCCACTCAAGAAGAATCAACACTCCAGCTCTGTGAATCATAGCTCTTCCTTCCTCTGGGGTAATCTTTTCAAATGTCTTCATCATTTCCATTTTTGTCTCATTTTCAATCTTAGTCATATCCCTATTAGGGAATTCATCTTTCTTTTTCTCACAAATTTCCTTGAACTGATTTATTCTCATCCTCCATAAAAATTGAAAAAATGTCATAGTTGTTACAAACTTGTCAAAAAATAAAAGAATCATTGGCCTATTTCAAGATTGGGTCTATTTGCTTACCCTCAAATTCTACCACTATAAGATCCATATCTATTTCTTGGGTGCCTCTGGCATTCCCTCCTGTATCTCATCATTTGAAACAAAAATATTTCCTTCAGTACTCAATTGTACTAGTTGCTCAGCAACTCCCTATTCATCTAACTGTAAGGGGGATTGTGAAGGAGAATATACATCTTGTTCTGGTCTAGCCTCCTCTTGTCTCTGCCTCTTTGGAGAGCATTCCTGTGTTTTTGGGTCAGCCATAGGTCTTTTCCCTTTGGAAGTAGATGGAAGATTCCCATCTCTCTGTTGAACTAGGAGAAGGACACTATAGCCTTTCCTCTACTGCATTGTATAAGTTCCCCTTGGGGTTAACTTTGTGTACCTGAGCTAGCTGAAAATCCTCTTGGCTCTCTCAAAATCTACCTTGCTTACCAAAGCCCTCTTTTCATTTATTTCCTGCATGATTCCCTCAAAATGTTCCATGAGAGCATCAACCTTCCTTGCCCAAGGCTCAAAATTAATCAACGGGTCATAACCTTTATCAAAATTTCTTATAAAATCTATAGTCTTCTTGTAGATTACCCATTTTTCTTTCTTAATTTCTTGAGTTTGTAGATCAAACTCATTCCTTATTATATCCCCTAGGAAATAAAACTAGTGCTTGATAAGATCACACCTTATCTTATCTCTAAACATCCTATATAAGAATCCCTCATTATCTGCACATCTAGCCATAGCTGTAGCCATTCTATAGGGATGTAAGACTTGATTCAAATGCACCCAACCCTTTTTGACAATAATATATTGGTGTGAAATTATGATGTTTGGGAACAAAGTTCCCCTCCCTTTACCAGTGAGGGTTGTTTCTTGCAGATCACCAATCTGCCTCAAAATTTTTGCATACCCTATGTTTAGTGGAACCTAATAAGGCAATACATATGGTGCCTTCTTGCAGCCATACAACCTAAACACTGTAGAAACTAGATATAGAATTATATCACCAAAATTGTGCACTATGGTGATATCTTTGCAATACTCCTTGGGCCTGATCAATCTGAGCAACTCTCTTGGGATTCTAGGATTTTTAAAATATAACAAGGTCCGAAGCCTTGAACCAAAATTTCTATCAAAGACAAGGAAACTGACATTAGTTCTATTCCATGACAAATCTGTAGTCCACAACTAAACCAGAAGTGTTTCCCCATTATTCTCTTTGACAATATTAATTGTAGTGCTGAAAAACTATTCACCCTTATATAGAAACATATGCATTGGCATGGAATACCACCCAAAGGGAATGCTTATCTTCATGTTCTTTATTCCTATTAATCCATCATGGATTAAATCTACAAGGTAAGGGGTGAAGTCAAAAATTAATGCCAATCATGGGTGTAGAGACTGTACCATCATGAACATACATGGAATAGGCATATGCATAGCCTCATCTTGTCAAAAAATTAGGGCTAAGGACCTGTATACACTCTATGCTCTTAAACTGAAAAGGTCCAACCTAAAAGGCTTAGGTGTATTTTTACTAACCATACACATGGCACCAATCTGGCTGAAGAAATCCCTTAAAGGCCCTCACCTTAGATAGTCTTTTTGTGCCTCATATATTTCAGTAAATTCCTCAAAATCAATCTTTTCCAATCAAATAGAAGGATCATTTAATGAGAAAACCTCTATAATCTCATCCTCTATGATACTTATCAAATCACTCCCAATTATATCCTTAACACACCTAGTGATAGGGTCATAACATTTTGCATTCTATATCAGTAGGTCTACATCCATGAAAACTCTAGGAATAATCAATTTTCCTATATCAAATTGCCAAATATTACTGAGAGGGGCACAAGAATTTCTCTAAGAGTACACTACTTTAAACAGGATCAGACCATTGTAATGTTTTCCTACATGGGCATCCTTCATCCATAGCCCCAAGTCATAAAGTCCCTCATTGAAAAAATCCCTAGCATTTTTCACGACCAATTCCTTTATTCAGGATACCCCATTCTCTGAATGTGGGAGCAATTGCATCAAATCTTCAAAAACACCTTTGTCCTTATAATTTGTTTTTCCTGAGAGTTCCCTTTTAGGAGGCATCTTAACTATGGTTTTGTTTAAACGTATAAAATCCAAGAAAAACCCCCAAATATCACAAGATAACAACAACAGGAAAGAGCAAACACCCAGATTTTCCTACCTTGAAAATTTATGCACTCTTAAGTTAAAAGCTAGCCTACCAGATGCTTGAGAAAATTTGCTCGATGTCATTCCATAGGAAAAATAAAGTAGTCACCAAGATACTTTGAAAAGAGGTGAAAACTCAAATAGTCAAATCTAAATATAATGTTTTGCCAACTTGTTGCAGCCCAGTCGCACAAAACTCATTAAATCAGCCATTACTAAAAACTAGCGGCTTCAACGTTCACTGGATGTGAAACAATGTCATTGAGAAAAATTTTAAACTAAACCATTGATTGTTATTGCTTTACGATGCATTGGATGGCTAGCAAAATTAGTGTCATAACCCTTTAATACTTTTCCCCAAAGTAGTTCTCGACCAATGAGATCACTCTGAATTATGCATGTGCAGAAAGTTATAACTTAACTTAAACTTTGATCAGACTGGACAGGTGTCAACCTGTCACTAAAGTGCAAACAAATTTTTTTTAGATATGTCAAGCTAAGATAAAGCAACAATATTCGATGCCTTCAATCAAATGATCATCACTAATCTATAAAATTTGGTCCCACTTCCAACTTTGCCAGTTCTCCATCCAACCAGAAATAGCCATGTTGCAAAAACCGTCAGGCAAACCACTAACTTTTTCTTTCTCATCATCAAACATACTGATAGCTGCCACATTATTCTTTATTTCAACCAATAAAAAATGAACATGTCACCATGACCTGGCAACCAAGGACCCACTCCACAGTTTTCATCCTGCCTGTAAAATTGAACGATCATTGCTATATTGCAAACCTTAAACACCAAGCATCTTCTCTTGGCACTATACTACATCACCTAAGACAGGTGTCATCACAAGAAAGCTGCTTCAAAAATTGAAAAGTCAGAGATCTACCTTGTCAGTAAGAGTTTAATTAGATGCTTGTCACTAAAGCACGTTGATTAAAAGATGGTCAAACCAACTCAATGGTATAACGACCACTGTCAATGCATTCCAAGCTTTAAATGATAGTGCATTACTGAAGATGGGCCTGCTTCAATAGGTTTCACCTTGTTGCTAAAGAGTATGTCAAAAAGTCTGACAACTCAGGGCTTAGAGATATAATGACAGCCACCAGATAAAAAGGATCGTACGATCGAATATTTAAACAAGGAACATTAAAGTTTCAAGTGAATTTATTAAAAAAGGACCTTGCTAAAAAATCTAACCATGTAACACATGAGGCAGACACTTTACAAAGGTTTATAATAGTACTTGTGTTAATGGAAACCTTAGTGAATGAAAAAGTAATGTTCAAAATAATGAAGCTCATGTCAAACTAGGGTTTTTAGCAACAATGCTCACTGCTAGGGTTAAAAATAAAAGTTTACAAAATCTTTGAAGTATGAGGATCAAATTTTTTGAATAGTACTAATAGTGGCTCATACTCGAGGACGTGTATCTCCTGCAGATACAATGAGAAAAATAGAATCTCCTAGAAGAGTATACCAACTCAAAAATTTGATTGAAAACAAACAATTGTACATAAAACCTTAAACCTAAACTTCCTGAGAAGCTAGGGAATCTTTAGGACAAATAAAATATTAAGAATTGCCCATGAACGAGCAATTCCATGAGTTCTCTTGTCAAATTTTTTAACAAATATGAACCTATTCCCCATGTTTCCTCAATGATGTAAGGTCACAGCTAGATGGGATCAAACTTTCCATGTTTACCTTTATTTTCTAATCTTGCATTCCACATCAAGACCAAATCACCATTTCCAAAATCTCTCTGAGTAGTCCTTCTATCATACAGAACCTTACACTGGGCCTGAATCTTCTCATTCTTGGCATGTACATCACTTCTTACTTCATTCAACTAAATTAGATCATTAATTCTGATAGTCATTTCATCTTCTAGATCATCATCATATTCCTGTATGAATTGGTACATCTGTAATCAGTTATTTTGGGGCAACCTTGCATTGATCCCATAGACTAAGTCAAAAGGGGCACATCCTATTGCTTTCTTTATTGTAACCCTGTCAGCCCACAAAGCTTGTAGCAACTTTGAATCCCAAGCCCTTTTATTTTTATCCAATACTCTTTTCAATATTTAAATCAATTTTTTGTTACTGGACTCAGCTTGGCCGTTGCCCTGTGGATGATAGGGAGATGACTATGAAATTTTAATACTATTTTTTTGACAAAAATCCACAAACTCCTCTGATTTGAAACAAATTGCATTATCAACCACCATTGTTTCTGGACAACCAAACCTAGTAAGAATATTCTACATTACAAAGTCCACTACTACCTTACTAGTTGCTTTCTTGGAGGGGATGGCTTCAACCCACTTAGTGAAATAGTCAGTTGCTACCAAGATATAAGAATGTCCAACACTAGATTTATTAGGGATCTCTCCAATAAAATCCATACCCCACTTCTGGAAAGGGGCCTGAACTATAACTAGTTTGAGGGGTAAATTCCCACTAAATTTTAGCTTCCTAGCAAACATTTGACAAGGATCGCATCTTTTTATAAACTAGTGGGCATCTTTAAAAAGTGTTTACCACCAAAAACTTGATCTGATAATCTTGTGAGCTATAGTCTTTGCCATATAGTGTCCTCCACAAAGTCCACTATGCATTTCATTCAACAAAATTTTGGCTTTATCTTGATCCACACATCTAATCAAGACACCCTCATTACTTCTCCACCATAATTCACCACTTATGATCTCATACCTTATGGAATGGAGCCTAATAGTCCTTTTCTTGTTATCATCCAATTCAGGGGGTAAGATCATCTTTTGTAAGTACTTGACAATATCCTTGTACCATTCACAACAATCCATATTGTAAACAAAAGGTCTTTGATCTTCCTCCAACATATTTATTTTATTTGTAGCTAAGTTTCTTTGAGCCATCAACTTTGCAAGGCCTAATCCTCTTACCAACTTTGTAATATGAATGTCAATATTAAATTCCTAGATTCTATTGATCCATCTACATCTTCTTCCAGATACTTCCTGTTGGACCAATATGTCTTTGACTGCAGCACTTGGGACATAAGCAACCACCGTGGCTCCAACCAAATAACACCTAAATGCTTTGATAGCCCTAATCACAACATAAGCCTATTTTTCAACAATGTCATAGTTTAGTTCATCTTCTTGTAGGGTTTTACTAAAGAAAGAAATAGGTTGCTCAAACCCATCTGCATTTTTCTATAATAATACTACTGCAATAGTGTGGGTAGATGCAAAAGAAAAAATCTGTAGAGGTTTACTGTAATCTAGTGATATCATTGAAGGCCTATACTTCTTCAGCATTCCATTCAACTTTTGCTCCCTTTTTTAACATCCTTGATATAGGGATACTAATTTCTACAAAATTTGTAATAAATCTTCTCAAGAAATTCACCTGCCCTAAAAAAGATTGAATCCCTTTGACATTCTTTGGTTGGGACAATTTATCAATAGCCTCCACCCTCTCAGGATCTATTCTTACTCCATCCTTTGAAACAATATGCCCTAGAAGCTTTCCTTCCACCACACCAAAGGCACATTTCTTTGGGTTCAAGGAAACTCCATATTCTAATGCTCTGATAAAAATCTTCTCCAAGTGTTGGAAATGTTGCTCCTCTTTGGCTAAAAATGATGTAAGGTCATTCTAATACACTACCATAAATCTGTTAATGAAATTAGCAAAGGCTACATCCATAGCTCTCTGGAAAGTGTCACCGGCATTAGTCAATCCAAAGGGAATTCTTACATAAACATATGTCCCCCATGGGGTTGTAAATGTAGTTTTGAATTGTTCTGATTCTTTAACCATAACCTCATTATATCCAAAGAAACCATCCATCATGGACATCAACTCTGATCCTGTCACCTTTTGCAACATATTTTCCATGTTTGGTAACCCATAATTATCTTTCAAGGAATTTATGTTGAGGTTCCTGAAATCAACACAAAGTCTAATATCACCATTCTTTTTTTTGACAGGGACCAAGTTTGAGACCCAAGTGGAATGTCTGATAGGTTTAATTATTCCAACATCTATCATCTTTTTAATTTCTCCTTGCATTTTGGGTGCCAAGGTAGGGTTAACAAGTCTTAACTTCTGTCTGAAAGGTTTAGTTCCTTCCTTTAATGGGATCTCCTATTGAAACAAGTCTTCTATGTAAGCCTTGAGGTCTTCATAAGACCATGCAAAAACATGTCTGAATTTCCTAAGAAGATCAACCAAATTTTTTCTAGTTTTAGGGGATAAGCATTTACCTATGTAAACCCTTTTAGGAAACAATCTTGTACCTATATTTATTTCCTCAAGGCCATTTGTTTTATCAGTTCTGGCAGAAAAAACCTTGTCTTTATTGTCAAATGCCCTTTCAAGAGCAACTAATCCCTTGGGAACTTTGTTTGATTTTAACTGCAACACTTCATTTCCAAAGACAATTTCTTTACCATTCACTGTATCAACATAAGCATTTAAATCCATTTCCTTGTCACCAAAATGAGACTCACATTGCAAAAATCTCAATATGGCCTGATCATTAGAAAAAACTTGCCAATTTTTCACATTGTTAGGGATGGAAGGTCTAGCTTGAACCTCTATATTTGATATATCTACAAATGTAATGTCTTCTAGCCTAAGAGCCACATTAGCTAACAAGTCAACCATTCTATTTTGACTTCTTTACATCCAATAAATGTTAAAAGCATTGAAGCTCTCAATTTCATCCCATACTGCATTTCTATATTGTTTCAATTTTTGATTCTTTGATGCATACTTTGACCTTACTTGGGAAATTACTAACTCAGTTACACCCACTACTTTTAAACATCTTATGCCATGCCTTGATTCTGACCTTAGGCCTATCAATAGGGCTTCATATTTTGCAACATTATTTGTACATGAGAATAGCAAAGTGAAAGAAAATTTGAAATTTTTACCATTTGGAGATATACGCAATATTCCAGCTCCAAACCCTTCTTTTGAACTTGCTCCATCAAAGTACATGTTCCATAGATTTTCAAGGTCAATCCATTCCTCCTAGTTATCTGATTTCAAGGTAGATTCAAAATCCTCTTCCATTTCCTTATCTTGGACTCTGAAAGCATTAATGTCAGTATCTAAAAAATAGTTCATGGTGTCTTCCTCCTCCTCAATCATGTGTGGAGTCCTAGGTTCCCTTGAAACCTTAATATTTTGTCCTTCAAAATTGAAAGTAGCAAAAGATAGATCGCACTATATGCTACCTCCCATAGGGCCACTCCACTTTCTTGACAATAACATTCCATACTAAGGTGGAATATCAACTACTAAGACACTCATGGTCAATTTTTTATCAGGGTATGCCGCCAGTCTATAGGGTAGAGCCTTGATGGTACCAACAACTTGTACTTCTCTTGAATCCATAGCCTAACATCTCCCATGTAGAGTATCCACTTTCAGCCCCATAGATTTCATAACTTCTATGGGCATAATAGTATTTGATGCTCTTGAATCAATCATACAATTTTTTAACAACTTTCCATTTATTAGCAAGGTTAAAAAGAAAGGATCAACTGTTCCTACCGAAGTGCTAACAAAATTTTTTTCCAAATAAATTTGAGGAATTTTAGAAACAATCTCCTCATTTTGACTTTCATTTTCATCATCCAAAGTTGCTTCTTTCTTATCAATCCTTTTTGTCTCTTGGGCATATGTGGATACCACACCATTCACCCAATTCAAAGCTTTCTCCTTATGTTCCTCTATTCTCATCATTTCCAACAAAGGGACTTTAATAATAATATGTGATTATAAATTAGTCATATCAATTGGAACATACTTTGAATCAAACATATCTTGCTTCACATTTGCAGTTTATTTGTCATCATTCTGTGTGGATGTATTTAGAGTTTCCTTAGTGTGGATTTTGACTTCCTTTTTTAAAGTTGGAGAAACCTCATCTGAAGGTCTAGTTTTTACTTTATAAACAATGTTAGGCTTAACATTTTTCTTCACTTTGACCTTAACAGCATCAGCTTCCTTTTGGTTACTTTGGGATGCCTTTACATCCTTATTTGTCCTTTTAATAAAAATACCAGCAAGCTTCTGACTTGGATCACCAACTATCCTATTTCTCAAGTTGTAATTGGTCTTAGCTTGAGTAACCATATCTACTGTTATCAAGGCAATTTATTCATCAGATGGCCTTTTCAAAACAACTATTTCTTCATCTTTGAGAGCATTGCACTGGACATAATCTATCTTATCATCTTCCTCATCTGAAAAAACTTGTTGATGATATGACTCATTTCTAGTCTGAGAATTTGAAACATCTTGATTCTCATCTTCCTTAGTAGAATCAACTTCATCCAAAATGTGAGAGGAATTCATGCCACATCCCTGGTCATCATAAGGTTGTTCCTCATTACACTCTTGTTCTTCTTGTGTAGAGACACTCTAGGATATAACACAATAATTAGGATCATGTGGTGATTGACATACCATATACCATGTGACTTCTTCAACCATATTCATTGAATTTCTTTGCAATGGGTCAGGGGTCCTATCATTTGGTTTATCCTTTTTTTTCTGGGAGTATAGGCTTCCCATCCTCCCATTGAGTGTTGTAAGGATAATTTTGCATTCTTGGCAACCTGTTTAAATTGTTAAAGGCATGCTTGTCATTTCCTGCAACTTTATTGCTTCTATTTTCACTAGGCTTCAAATCTTTTATGGCCTTCAAAATATGTTTCAAACTATCATCATCCTTTAGTTTTAAATTTTTAGGCTTTCCAAGTTCTTTTCTATTCAACAACTATGATTTTTTATCTTCCATTCTTCCCAATTTCCCTGAGATTCTTCGGTTACTTTCTATGTTCATAGCCAACTTGTAAGCTTCTATGTGATTTCTTGGATTCTTGTCCCTCAAAAGGTAACCCATCTTAGAATCAAAGGCATTCAAATAAGTGACAAGACAGACTCTATAATCCAATCTGATGACCTACAAGAGTTTATGCATGGCCTTTTGAAATTTGGCATTAAATTCAACAACATCCTCGTTGAAATTTTTCTTGATGTTATTAAATTAATTTAACATAAAGCCCTCATTTGTCTTATCACCATATTGTTCTTTGAAATAATGTTTAAGTTGATCCCATGAGCCTATGCTACCATATGGTAAAGCCCTAAACCAATCTCTTGAATCTTCTATTAAAGATTGTACAAATAATTTCATGATTACATCATCTGGTACAATGTTGTAATCATCTATCACACCAATGAAATTTTTTAAGTTTTCTTCACAGGTGATAACGTTACTTCTAGTGAATTTTGGATGCTTCTTTTTTATCTCTTTAGGGATGGGATTAGGATATCCTGGAATGCCTATAAAAACCAACTGTTTACATCTTTCATGAATAGGCCCTATGTTAGATAAACTAGCACCCTGGGATGTTGATGCATTGGTGTTTGATACAATAGAAATCTTGAGTCCACCTAGTGGGGGAACACTTGTCACTTGATTAGCAATAGTAGTAGCATTTCCTCCTTGTGTTAAAAATGAGGTAGCAACATTAGTAGGTCCTATTGACCTTTTGAGAAAATCTATCTTCTTTCTTATTTCTAATGCTAAAGCCTCTAATTCTGCTTTTTCTAATTCCCTGGCTAGTAATTCATGTTCCCTCTTAGCCCTCTCAAGGTCTACTTCCAACCTTAGAGCCTGGTCCATAGAACCCCTAGGGCCAGGAGGCTCCTTAATTAAAACTCCCATAGCCTTTTGCTTACCCCTATCCTTGGGATGTCTTATCTCAAAGACTTCTTAGATAATGGGTTGCTCTCTTGTCTATTCAAGTATAGGGACATTATTTATTGCTTCGAGGTCTAACAATTGCCTTTTCAACTGATCAAATCTTATCATAGCATGTCTGATTTTTTCTTCCCTTTCCTTTTCTCTTTTTTGCCTAATAGCTACTTGCTCACAAATTTTCTTTTCTAACTCATACACCTCTTCAAAAATTTCCTCAGAATTAGGTAAAGTTGTTTCAGATTCAACTTGATGTGCTTGAAGCTCCTCATGTTGATCTTGGAACTCATGGAGACCTTGGGGTAATGAAGAACCAAGGGTGAAAGGAGGGACAAAATCTTGTCTATTTCTACTTTTGCTTCTAGACCTTATCTCTACTCCATGCCATTTGTTAGGGACTATCTTCTTATTATAGGGTAACTTTTCACCATCTCTTTCTGAAGGAGAATAATAATCCTCATATTGGTTTAAACCTAAATCAATAGCTTCTTCATATTCTAAGGCATTTCCCTCCTAGCTAGGAGGAATAGGACCTTCATGTCTTGAATTTCCCTTTTGCTTCCATGTGAAGGACATGTCATTAGTGCTCTTTTCTCTTCTATTTTGACCTAGTCTAGATGTGGTTGGAATTCACCTTCCAAAATTTCTTCTGGATGTTCTTTTCTCTAGGACCTTGTATTCTTAAAACTCATTGTGATAGGGAAAATTTTATTTAGCACTAGTTACAAAGATATCTTAGAGTCACCACCCAAGTAAAATGGGATGATTTAGTGATTTTGAACAATAGAAAGGATAGGCAATTAGAAAAGGAAATAAATCTATGTGTTCAATGGTAACCAACTGGCTTAACAAATAAGCAGGCCAGGAGTCCACCTCAACTTGTACCTACATTATCTGACACAAATTTTATAGAGTCCCCAACAAAGTTTCCATTTTTTTGGTTCTTGAAAAGATTTTACACTTCATGAGATGCCAATATACCTAAGACTAATATTAAGGAGGGGTTAGTTCCAAATGTGAGAAATCTATAGGCAACTGGACCAACTATAGGGACAAGACTACCCTCTTCACTTCTGGCTCTGCAAAACCAAGGTGGATACACCTAATCCAATAGATACAACTATGTTCTTTACTTGGTACTAGATCTAACAACAGATGTCAGTGAGAAAGTACTAAACAACAACCTATTATTTATTGAATCTCCATCACTGGGTAGGACAACTATTTAAAGTAAATGGAATTAAAATGACTAGTTTTGATTTTATGTTTCTGATTATAATAGTTTCAATCATTCCTCATAAAATAAAGATAGGTCTACATAGGCCAATGCCTTATCCATTGGGTGAGCAATACTAGAGGATAGAGTAAATATAAGGATCCTTACAAAATCTAGTCTACAAACATAAATATAAATACCCCAACCCTATCCTACTTGTAGATAATCCTTATGAAAATAAAATGAACATATATCTCACTTTGAGAAATATTTAATCGAATCCTAGATCAGAACTCAGAGGAAAAATACATACATACAAGTCTTTGACAGACTTAGAAAATTCATAGAAAAGACATAAAGGAGAAGAAAAGATTTGAGATTTATATTAAGTATAACCTTTGATCATTTGTATACAATAAATGTTGAATACCAAGCATGCTAAATGACAGTAGCAACCTATGCTTCTTCTCTATTACTTAACAAGAAATGATACAAAAATATTACAATCCTTGACTGAGGGTTAGGGTTTCAAAATCTCTATCTTCTCAACACCTAAACTCTCAATACCTAATATGATCATGGAAAATCCTTTTATATACAAGGAAATGCAACAAGCTTCCAATCACATTAATTTTTACAAAACTTTACCCTAAAAGTTTGCAACAACCCTACTGGGTTTACAATAAATGCCTCGATCAGATTTGGATAGATATTTTGCAAGTGAGCCACCTTACTTTATGTCTTCAATATTTTCCTCATTTTCTTCAAGAAAATATGATCACCATCTCTTCTTGGTTATTCCTACAATAAATACACTTCATATCTCAACTACTTTCAAAACCCAAAAGTCATAATTTTAGCTTGGCTCAAGAAGTAGGTGGAGTATAAACTTTTTCTGCATGGGGAATGTACTGATACCTCCACCTATTGTACACCTCCTTAATTGGGAACTCAAAATTAGCACATTTAGCTTTCTTGCTGGATAACTATTTCCATCTGTCCTCCAATTGCTTAACCTCTTGCTAAATAAAATCAAACTTTGATTTGGCAGTCATTAATAACTTGATGGTGCTAATAAAAGAAAAATTGTCACTTAAAACACCAGTTATTCTCTCTAACAAAAGTGCATCCATCTCCACTCTCCATTCATACAATTCCTTTACCTCACCACACCCTATGAGAACACTTGGTATTAACTCACAACTTGAATATATTAATTCCCTTTTCAATATATTAGATTTCCTGATGAAATTATCCAAAAACATATTATATTCCACTATTTTCTCCACAAATTGATGTACTGGCTTGATTAGTGGATT
Source organism: Chamaecyparis obtusa (assembly GCA_027943335.1). Lineage (NCBI taxonomy): Eukaryota > Viridiplantae > Streptophyta > Pinopsida > Cupressales > Cupressaceae > Chamaecyparis > Chamaecyparis obtusa. The sequence goes on along the minus strand of BSBK01000325.1, from coordinate 680,635 downwards.
GGGATTAACTTGGGCCTTTGAAAACCAACAAAACAACTTAACACTTTTAGATCTCTCAATCCATTTATTCAAAATTGGTCCCAACTCAGTCTTATCCTTATTCAAAGATGCAAATAAAACTTGTAACCTATTAGCATGATCAAAAAAAATTGAAGGCTTTAGGTCATGTGCAAATTGCATTATTGCCTCTTTTATTTTCTCCTCATATTTCTGATTTGGTAGGGATGTAGCCCTCTCATGCTTACCCTTCTCCTTTTCTAGCTGCACCTTGATCTCCCTCAACTTATTCATTTCTTTAGTCAACTGTTGCTTCTCCCAACTGATTCTTGCATTTATATTTTTTTTCTGGTAGATGAGATGGTGGGAATTCAATAATGGGACTCAAAGAAGAGGCCATTGTAGGCCTATTACCTAACATCAACTGGGGTTACCTATGATCCTATGGTCCTGACAATTGTTCAATTAATTTGTCCTTTTGGATCAAATATATTTTTAGGTCATTATAAGACGTAAGGATAGTTTCAAACTTAATCCTTAATTCTTCCTTTTCCTATGCATCTTTTTCTTCTACCTTCACATTAAATTTGGCTATTTCTAAAATGATGTTTGAGGCCTCCACACCAGAAGTCTCACCAACTCTCTATACTAATAAATTCCTAGCATAATCTGAAGAGATTCTCTTTTTCCTTTATTTTCTTCCCTTCTAAGGGACCACATGACCAATGCTGCAGGATCATCTAAGAAAGTAATACCCCTAGTAGCCTGTTGTTCTTGCTCTGCTATAGTGAGGGTCTTCACTTTACTCTTTCTAACTTGATCAAAGATAATTGCATCTACAATATCCCACTCAAGAAGAATCAACACTCTCGTTGTATGAATCATATTTCTTCCTTCCTCCGGGGTAATCTTTTCAAATGTCTTCATCATTTCCATTTTTGTCTCAATATCAATCTCAGTCATATCCCTATCAGGGAATTCCTCTTTTTTTTTCTCACAAATGTCCTTGAACTAATTTATTCTCATCCTCCATAAAAATTGAACAAATGCCCTACTTGTTACAAACTTGTCATCAGAAATAAGAGAATCACTGGCCTGTTTCAAGATTGGGTCTATTTTCTTACCCTCAAATTCTACCACTGTAAGATCCATATCTATTTCTTTGGGTGCCTCTGGAATTCCCTCATGTATCTCATCATTTGAAACAAAAATATTTCCTTTAGTACTCAATTGTACTAGTTGCTCAGCAACTCCCTTTTCATCTAACTGTAAGGGGGGTTGTGAAGGACAATATACATCTTGTTCTGGTCTAGGCTCCTCTTGTCTCTGCCTCTTTGGAGAGGGTTCCTGGGTAGTTGGGTCACCCATAGGTCTTTTCCCTTTGGAAGTAGATAGAAGATTCCCATCTCTTTTTTGAACTAGGAGAAGGACACTATAGCCTTTCCTCTGCTGCATTGTATAAGTTCCCCTTGGGGTTAACTTTGTCTACCCGGGCTGGCTCAAAATCCTCTTGGCTCTCTCAAGATCTACCTTGCTTACAAAAGCCCTCTTTTCATTTACTACCTGCATGATTCCCTCAAAATGTTCCATGAGAGCATCAACCTTTCTTGCCCAAGGCTCAAAATTCTTCAATAGGTCATAACCTTTATATAAATTTCTTATAAAATCTACAGTCTTCTTGTAGATTACCCATTTTTCTTTTTTAATTTCTTGAGTTTGTAGATCAAACTCATTCCTTATTATATCTTCAAGGAAATAAAATTGGTGCTCAATAAGAGCACACCTTATCTTCTCTCTAAACATCCCAGATAAGAATCCCTCATTATCTACACATTTGGCCATAGTTGTAGCCATTCTATAGGGATGTAAGACTTGATTCAAATGCACCCAACCCTTTTTGAAAACAATATATTGGTATGCGATTGTGATGTCTGGGAACAAAGTTCCCCTCCTTTTACTAGTGAGGGTTGTTTCTTGCAGGTCACCAATCTACCTAAAAATTTCTGCATACCCTATCTTTAGTGGAACCTGGTAAGGCAATATATATGGTGCCTTCTTCTAGCCATACACCCTAAAAACTATAGAAACTAGATATAGAATTATATCACCAAAATTTTGTACTATGGTGATATCTTTGCAATACTCCTTGGGCCTGATCAATCGCAACAATTCTCTTGGGATTCTAGGATTTTCAAAATATAACAAGGCCCTCAGCCTTGGAGCAAAATTTCTATCAAAGACAAGGAAATTGTAATCAATTCTATCCCATGACAAATCTGTAGTCCACAACTGAACCGATAGTGTTTCCCCATTCTTCTCTTTGACAATATTAATTATAGTGCTGAAAAACTATTCACCCTTATATAGAAACATATGCATTAGCATGGAATACCACCCAAAGGGTCTACTTATCTTCATGTTCTTTATTCCTATTAATCTATCATGGATTAAATCTGCAAGGTAAGGGGCAAAGTAAAAAATTAATGCCAATTATGGGTGTAGAGACTATACCATCATGAACATATATGGAATAGGCATATGACTAGCCTCATCTAATCCAAAAATTAGGGCTAAGGACTTGTATACACCCTGTGCTCTTAAACTGAAAAGGTCCAACCTGAAAGGCTCAAGTGTACTCTTACTGACCATACACATGGCACCAATCTGGCTAAAGAAATCCCTTAAAGGCCCTGACCTCAAATATTCTTTCTGTGCCTCATATATTTGAATAAATTCCTCAAAATAAATCTTTTCCAACCTAACAAAAGGATCATTTAATGAGAAAAACTCTCTAATCTCATCCTCTATGATACTTATTAAATCACTCCCATTTATATCATTAACAGACTTGGTGACAGGGTCATAAAATTTTGCAATATGTATCAGTAGGTCTGCATCCATGAAAACTCCAGGCATAATCAATTTTCCTATATCAAATTGCTAGATATTACCAAGAGGGACACAAGCATTTCTCTTAGAGTACGCTACTTTAAATAGGATCAGGCCATTGTAATATTTTTCTACATGGGTATCCTTCATCCATCACCCCTGGTCATAAAGTTCATCATTGAAAAAATCCCTAAGGTTTTTTGGGACCAATTCCTTTATTCGAGATACCCCATTCTCTAAATGTGGGAGAAATTGCATCAAATCTTCAAAAAGACCTCTATCCTAATACTCTATTTTTCTTGAGAGTTCCCTATTAGGAGGCATCTTAACTAGGGTTTTGAGTAAATGTATAAACACTAGGAAAAACCCCCAAATATCACAAGATAACAACAACAAGAAAGAACAAACACCCAGATTTTCCTTCCTTGAAAATTTATGCACTCTTAAGTTAAAAGCTAGCCTACTAGATGCTTGAGAAAATTTTCTCGATGTCCTTCTACAGGAAAAAAAATTAGTCACCAAGATACTTTGAAAAGAGGTGATAACTCAAAAAGTCAAATCTAAATATAATGTTTTTCCAACTTGTTGCAGCCCACCCACATGAAACTCATTAAATCAGCCATTACTGAAAATTGGTGGCTTCAACATTCACTGGATGTGAAACAATGTCACTAAGCAAAATTTGAAACTGAACCATTGATTGTTACTAATTTATAGTGCATTGGACGGTTAGCAAAATTAGCATCATAACCCTTTAATACTTTTTCCCAAACTAGTTCTTGACCAATGAGATCACTCCAAATTATGCATGTGCAGAAAGTTACAACTTAACTTAAACTTTGATCGGACTGGACAGGTGTCAACCTATTGCTAAAGCACAAACATAAATTTGTCAGATATGTCAAGCTGAGATAAACTGACAACTGTTGATGCCTTCAATTGAACAATCATCATTGATCTATGAAATTTGGTCCCACTTCCAACTTCGCAAGTTCTCTATCCAACTAGAAATAGCCACGTTTCAAAAATCGGTAGGTGGACCACTACCTTTTTCTTTCTCATCATCAAACATACTGACAGCTACCACATTATTCTTTATTTCAACCAATAAAAAATGAACATGTCACCATGACCTAGCAACCAAGGACCCACTACATAGTTTGCATCCTACATGTAAAATCAAATGGTCATCGCTATATCACAAGCCTTAAACACCAAGCATCTTCTCTTGGCAGTATAACAACCATGAGATTTGTTAGAACTTTAATTCTTGGAAATTCTTGGCCCCACTATAGTACATCACCCAAGATAGGTGTCATCACAAGAAAGCTACTCCAGAAATTGAAAAGTCAGAGCTCTGCCTTGTCAATAAGAGTTTAATTAGATGCTTGTTGCTAAAGTGCATTGATTAAAATATGGTCAACTCAACCCAATGGTATAATGAAAGTCATCGATGCATTCCAAGCTTTAAATGACAATGCATTACTGAAGATGGGCCCGCTTCAATAGGTGTCACCTTGTTGCTAAAGTGTATGTCAAAAAGTCTGACAACTTAGGGCTTAGAGATATAATGACAACCACCAGATAAAAAGGATCAGATGGTCAAAGATTTAAATAGGGAACATTAATGTTTCAAGTGAATTTATTAGAAAAGGACCTTGCTAAAAAACCTAACCATGTAATACATGAGGTGGACACTTTACAAAGGTTTATAATAGCACATGTGTTAATGGAAACCTTAGTGAATGAAAAAGTAACATTCAAAGATAATGAAGCTCATGTAAAACTAGGGTTTTCAGCAACAACGCTCACTGCTAGGGTTAAAAACAATAGTTCACAAAATCTTTGAAGTATGAGGATCATAAATTTTTGAATAGTACTAACACCCCTATAGCAAGATTAGGAGTGAGAACTCTACTTGCATATGTTGTCAACAGAGATTTCAAGGTATACCAAATGGATGTCAAGTCTACATTTTTAAATGGTATATTAGAAGAAGAAGTTTACATTGAGAAACCTAAAGGATTTGTTGATCCAAAAAAGAGACACATGGTTTGCAAGTTGAATAAGGTGTTGTATGGATTAAAGAAAGCCCCCAGAGCATGGTATGAGAGGCTACACAATTACTTGATATAGATTGGATTCTCAAGCACAAATGAAAATCACAATCTGTACATGAAAGACAAAGAAGGTAAAGGGATCTTGTTAGCTAAGATTTTTGTAGATGATATCATATTTGGTGGACAAGATTCCTTGTGTAAGAAATTTTCAAATGAGATGCAAACTGAGTTTGAAATGTCTATGTTTCATGAAATAAAATTCTTTGCTGGTTTGCAAGTATATCAGATGGAGAAAGGTATTTTTATCACATAGTCTAAATATGTCAAAGAGATACTGAAAACCTTTGGTATGGAGGACTCAAGGCCAGTAAGTACTCCCATGGCCACTAGATAGAAACTGTCTAAAAATGATGATAATGATGAAGTAAACCAAACTCTGTATAGATCCATGATTGGAAAGTTGTAATATGTTGTTCACAACAAACTAGATATCTAGTAGTTAGGATTGTGGTAAGATTCTCTGCCAATCCTAAGGAAAGTCATATGATGGCTATGAAAAGAATAATGAGATATTTGAAAGGGACAAAAGACTATGGACTATACTACAAAAAGCATAAGAGATTTGAACTAAGAGTCTATACTGATGCAGATTGGGCAGAAAATGTGGATGATAGAAAAAGTACTAGTGGTGGAGCTTTCTTTCTTGGATAGAGATTAGTTTCCTGGACAAGCAAGAAACAAAATTGCATTTCCCAATCTACAACTAAAGCTAAGTATGTAGCAACTGTAGTGAACTGTTCAAACTTGGTATGGAAAAAGAAATTATTGAAAGGCATGAAAGAGGAGATCACTAAACCAGTTGTCATATATTATGACAACACAAGCGCTATCAACATATCAAAGAATCCAATGATGCACACAAAGAACAAACATATTGCCATCAAGTATCATTACTTGAGGGAATTTGTACAAGATAAAGAGGTGAGAATGGAATATGTAAATACAAAGGAACAACTAGTAGACATACTCACAAAAGCCTTACCTAAGGAGGCTCATGAATATCTAAGAGGTCAATTAGGGGTTCTTCCCGTAATTGAGGCTGCCTAGTCAAGCTAGGAGCACTACATCAAATGTGCTGCAAAGAGTATCTGACAAATTGATGCAGAAAAGGTCACACTTTAGGAGCAGCCTAGAGTTGTGAAAAGTACAACAAAGCTATAATCAATCATAAGCAAGATGATAGAGGGAGAAATATTGTTACTAAACTGACAAGATGACATCTACATATGAAAGATGCAAGTTCTAGTTGTTGCTTTGGAATTATTGTCAAAGAGGGAGAGATTCAGAGATGAAAACACATAAAAGAGGAAATCATTCAGAGAATTAGAGGAAGAGAGACACACAAAAGATTCAGAGGGAGTAACTATGTGGATGGTCAAGCAAGCTAGGCTAAGAGGCTAAGAGATTTAGAATCAAAATGAATCTAAGGATATTACAAATGTTTCTGATGCAAAGACACATTTAGGATTGGTTGGTGAATCATGTGTTATTCATATGGTGTTTCCATCAATGCAAAAGAGGGAGTTTGTTGGAAACTACAATTGAAGCAATTTTTATATTGTCATTGATGTCAAACTTTAACTAGTAAGACTATTGCTATCTAAGAAAGTACTATATCTATTGAGTGATGAGAAGAATTTGGGTAAGGGTGATAACAATAGAACCTAGAGAAAGGTTGAGTTATTTAATAATTAAATGAGTACTTGATTATGTGGCACAATGATAAGATAATGTATTGTTTATTCAAGTAAGAAGCAAGACTGAACAAGTAGGCTTAACTAAGCAAAAGTGAAGAAATCTAGTTTAAGCCAAGTGATGTTAGTGTCAACCAAGCCAGTATATGCCGAGTAAAATTATTGTTGACCTAAGATCAGTTTATTATCGAGGGAAATAGTTTGAAGTGGTGATCGAGCTATGTAGTGATGACCGAGAAGTTGAACACAGTATTGACTGAGTGTTAGTAATTTAAATTTGAGGAAGAATTCAGATTCCTAGCTAACATAGTTGAATTCTTGGATTATGTAAATCATGTTGACTTTATTAATTGACTGTATGGAGCATTTAATGCATAGTAAACAATTTTATTGTGATTCCAATAAAGGGATTAAAGATGTTTCTAGAAGGATGGATGAAGAACATAATGTTGGAAGGATTCGATAAATCTGACCTAACCATAAGATCTACGAAGGAGATTAAGTGGAAAAAGATGGATCTACCTATCAAAGAGGTATTAAGGGAACCTAAGTGAGAGGCTGAGAGATGCTAGAGTTGTTGATGTTATTGACTAAAAAATTAGAAAGGCTAAAGGTGAAGGATTTGATCAAAGTTGTGATTTCTTGAAGGAATTTCTGAGAAGATTAGTGCTGGAGATGGAAATGGAACTCAGTTAGTAAGCCAACATATATGTAAGAATTGGATCTATTATTTTCAAAGTGAGTTGTATGTTTTCAGATCAAATATTATTGTTACTATCTAATCATTGTATCAGTCAAAATATTTTAATCAAGGTTGACCTAACAATCATTGTATAAATCCTCTAATCAAGGTTTCATTCTAATGGAATGTACTTAAGTCCTCTAACAAGGCACACTCCTAACAGGGTGGTTGAAATTCTTTAACAGGGTCACACCTACCAGTGTGTTTGTAAACCTTTGACAAGATTGGCTTTTCACAGAGATCACTTTAGAAGAGTGAACATATTAGTAACATGTTACAAAGTGGTTTTTCCCAAATTGGGTTCCACTATAAATCTTGGTGTCAATACTTGTATGAATGTTTTGGTTTGAACATTTCTATGTTTTGCAAGTTAAATATTGTTGGATAGTGGCCTGCACTATTATATGTTTCTGATATACATTATGTAATGACTAAGTAGTGTTGATTACTATATTTGAGTGATTGAAGTGTTTAAAAGTTTAATTGATACATCTAGACCTGAGAACAACTGATTCAACCCCCCTCTCTATTGTTCTAAATCATATTAATAAGTTATCGTAGACTTAGCTTCCTCATAAGTCCCAAAAGGTTTAGCCTTCTATATACACCTAAAAATGGCTTCATTAATTAATTAAATATTTATTAATTAATTACTATTGACTTGATAAATTAATTAAATATTTATTATTTAATTAATAATTATTCCTCTATTTATTAAATAAATTATTCAATTTATTTAGTGAATTCACTATAGTCTATTCTTCTATCCTAAGTCTTCTAATTAGTCTTATCAAAGTGATTTAATTAAATACACAATCACCTAAATATGACTAAGTTTCCTAGTCCACCTCACCTACCTAGTCACTTGACACATCACTTTGGCTAAGATAAATAATTATTATTAATTATTTATTTACAATTATCCTCACCCACACATGTCCTATTCTTAAGGGCTATGTGGCCTCATAGGACTTAGTCTCATGACCACATGTCCTCTCAACAACCAAGTCAAGAGACATTCCCTATTCCTAAGGGGCTTCTCAAGCCACCTCTAAGGGTCAAAAGTGACTCATAGGACACTTGTGCAAAGAGTCCTCATGAGGAAAAGGTCTCTCCCTCTTTCTCTCTTTGGTCTTTGTGAGACACTTGACATGTGTCTTTCCCTTCCACCTTCTTCTCCTCCATGTCAATGTGAGAGGAACACCATCCCTATTCTTCCTTTCACATTCCAATTACATCCCCCTTTCTCTCAACTCCTTCAACCAAGTCAATCCAATCCCTAGGATCTTCCACCTTTCATTCTCAACCGTAGGATTGCACCACCTAGGCCTAGATCCTCCAAAACTCTATAAAAGGAGCCACATTTCTCATTTGAGAGCTAATAGGTATTTTGATAATATGCATTCAAGCATTCAAGAAATCAAGCATCCAAGCATTCTAAGAGCAATCAAGCATCCATACTATCACCATTTCATTTTCATTCCATCCATTAGTTTGCATAAGCTATTGTGCACTCATTTCATTCAATCTCCACACTTTGGTAGCATCTTGGGAGAAGGCTTCATTTGGAAATATGAGAGCTCAACATTTTCAAGAAATCAAAGCTAGGAGGACAATGGAGACAAGTTGCATGGTAGGTGAAGGTAATTAAATTAGTTTCATCATTTCATAGTTACTTTGCATTCTTCATTGTGTTTGCATTAGATAGATTCATTGGCTTTAATAGTTAATTTATCATTTCTAGTTGTTAGACATCTAATTTGCATACATTTTTGGCACTAGAGGGAGGGTCAGCCTCCATTTTTAACATTTTGTTTTCTTAGTTTTTCATGTGCAGACATTTCCAGGTTGTTTCTGCGCATTCATTCATGATTCTTGTGCATTTATCCATCTGTTCTGTGCATTTATTTTCGATCATATCCACCATTTTTTGTCTTTTCCATTTTCATTTCCATCAAAATCTATGCATCTATTCCACTTTGTTGCGCATACATTCCACTTTGCCACACATGCATTCACATTTCCTGCGCTTACATTTCATTTTTTTGTGCATCAATCATTCTGTTCTACACATCTGTGTAATAATTCTGCACATTGATTCACTATTATTGCATATTTCTTATTGATAGTATTTAGGTTAAAATTTTTGATTTATTTGGATTTTAGCTAACCTTTAACATGTTTCTATTTTCTCTGGTAGCTTTTAGGCTATTTTGTAGGATGTTTAGTAGAAGACCCTATTGCTAAAATTTCTAACATATTTCTTTGTAGGGATTCCTAAAGGGTTTGCAAAATAAACCATAACCTCGTTTGGGCTCTAAAATAAGACATGCATTTTCTTTGTGTCTATTCTTTAGTATAGCTCAAGTGTCTATTGTGTTTTTCTTAATAGCATATCTGTAATCCCAAAATTATAACAACGTATCCTCTCCCCTCGCCATTCATGGACCTTGGGTGAAAGAGAAACTGTTATAATTTTTAGAGGGTGGTCTTTGGTGGGAAAAGAGGTACTCACCCCAATGAATGACCCAACCGGTAACAAGCTAAAGCCAAGCCCTTCCAAATCAGTATATAAAAAATGCTAGTGTGATTAGTCTCACATTAGATAGGTGTGAATTCATTGTGGCAACCAAAATCTCCTCTAGTACCCTAGTGGTGCGTTAAAGTCCTACTTAGTAGAGGTGAAAGCCTTGCTTTGAAAATATTGGGAGAGCCCCCTTAATTGGGAAAATGACTTGATCACAACCACCTGAATGGATGTCCTTACTAAAAACTTTTATTTAGTGGCCAAAAACCTTCTATCTGCTCGGTCAAGGAGTCACCCAAGCTCATGAAGACACCCCACATTACTCATGGTTCATAGTAGAGATAGCAGTTCTTTGGGAAGTAATGACCCATTGAATTCAAAACTTGGTGTGCCTGAGAAGTGAGTGCACTATAAGGAGGAGCCCGTGCCTCCAAGTTCCTAGGCTATCCGCTGTGAATTTGCATGGCTGGATTTTATTATCCTAGTGGGGATTTAGAAGATATCATCCTTTCCAACCATAGGATTGTAAGCGTGTTTGTGCATTCATATTAGCATAGTCAGATTAACATCATTTCTATCTTGTGTGCATGTGTTTATGCATTTTTCACTTTGCCAAAAACAAAAAAACCAGAAAACACTAGGAAACTCCAAAACATTTCAATTCAGATTAAAACTTCAAAACCTACACATATATCACATATTTCCATGCATTTGATCCAAATTGCTGCACATTTATCAAAATTTGTTGCACATATATTCAGACTGTCTACGCTTTTGAGTATTACCAGTTCGCATCTGTCACATCTTGTTGCGCATATATTTCACTTTGTTGCGCATTTATAAATTTGTCATGCACATTTGTTGTTGCGCATTTACAACAGTGAGCATTTCCACAAACTTTGCAATTTTCAAAATCACTTTTTCAGATACCCATTTTCATCCTTAGTAAGATTCTGGAGAAACAGTCAAGTTACACAAACCTCTAATCTTTAGTTTGACCATTTTCATCATTCCTTCATCAAATCATTTTCCTCCAAATCTTTGAAATTCTCAATTTTGTGTTGAAAAATTATCTTATCCATCAGATTTTGATCTTTGTGAGTTTACCATATCAAGATATATCATCCTTAACCACCAAACTTACTTAGGTTATTATCTCTTGATTTCTCTTTGTCATATCATAGTGAGATCTATACCTCCTATTGACTTAGAGTTTATCAAGTTGTCTTGTCACTTTTCAACACATTTCTATCAGTCACTTTCCATTTCTTCTCATCCAAAATCTTTCTTACCACCATCAATTTTCAAAATTTTATGGTTCAAACTTGATCTCAGAAACTCAAACAAGCCATTAATCCAGAATCCCTAGACAAGATGGAAGGAAATACCAACAATGAAGAAAATCCTTGGCCCGAAGCACCTAAGAAAACTTCACTTTTTGCATCCACTGACGAACCCACCGATGATGAACTTAGGGAAGCTTCGCAAGATCCTCAATTTTATCATGTCATGGAAAGACTCTTAGGCTTGGATAAAGAGATGTATTTCCTCATGCTTTCTCAATAAGGAGCTAAGTTACCAAGTGATTTTGATGTTTCTTATCTTAGAGAACCAGCTCACATAAATAATCAACAAATTCCTAAAGGTTCTCAAGATACTCATGGAGCAAAAGAAACCAATCAACAATCCAATGCTTCTCATAATCATGAACAACACACTATTTCTCAAAATGATCAGCACAATCATGCTTTACAAACCAATACTTCTTACAACAATGTTTCCCAAAATTCTCAAGGAAACAGACCATCTTTAGATCCAGTCCTACAACAAATCCAAATGCTTCAACAACAAATCCATGACATCCAAACTGGATCATCAAAAAAGAAGTATTCCTTGGATGATATATGTCCTTATCCTTTCAATAAGAACTTAGCAATGATTCCATTCCCTCCTCATTTTGAGGTACCAAAATTTGACAAATACAAAGGGAATTCGGATCCACAAGACCACATTTGTGAGTTTTGTGCTACTTGTATTGAAGTTTCTCATAATGACACTTATCTTATGTGACTATTTCCATGAAGTTTAGGAGGACAAGCCATGGAATGGTTCTCTAAACTACCCCCCAGCATCAAATCTTTCAATGAGCTTCTTGACAAATTTGTGACTCATTATTCATATAACATCAAACATGAAGTCACTATGCTTGATCTTTGTAATGCACATCAAAAGAATGGAGAAACCTTCCTTACTTTTTTGCAAAGATGGCATCAATTGTTTTCTAAATATCCATGAACGATTCTTGAACAAGAAAAGATGGATATTTTTGTGCATAACCTTACACTAGAAATGAGTTATAGGTTACAATTGCAATGTCCACCAAATTTCAATAAGCTCATAGAAAATGGTATCAAGATTGAGGAAGCCATGGTCCAAAAAGGTGAGATCAAACTTTATTCTAAAGACAATGTCGGATCTTCAAATTCCAATTCCAACAACTACACCAATGACAAATTGAAATTCTAGAATTAAAAAAAAAACATTGTCAATGATGGTATTGTTGATAATCGTAATGTCAAACCAGCACAACCCCTTCTCAATCTCACCAGTCAGGCCAATGCTACTCAAGGAACCTACAACAATCAATCATCAAATCAACATACCAACAAAGATTCATCAAAATTGAGATTACTTTTTATGTCACCTCGATGAAACTTTGCTCCTTTAGGAGAATCTCTTGAATCAGCATTACAGAAGTTAATCACAAAGAAACTCATTACGCTTCCTGAAATGAAAGATTTTGAACCTAGGGTGAAGCCTTCTTGGTGGAATGAGAATGATTATTGTGAATTTCACAGAGGCAGAGGACATAAAACAAATGATTGCAAAAGACTCAAAAATGTAATTCAAGACTTAATCGAAAGCAGTGAAATTGGTGTTGATGGACATGTCTCGAATGAATCACATACAGCTTTCAAAGATCCACTTCCTGAGCATGAAAAAGGGGGTTCTTCCAACAATAAGAGTGACAATCAAGCCAATTATAATTCCACTCCCTATTGATATGTTGGTAACATTTTTTAATGTCATCCTTCTATGTATTATGCCAATGTCATTACCATCAAAGGAAAATCAGAGAGTCAACTAGTCCAAGCTACTACTCATGCTCAAGCTAAAGTTACTCTCCAAGGAGTCCAGTCTAAATCAAGTACTACACAAAATAAGTCTGTTTATGTCCCAAAGTCTATCCCAAATACTTCCAACCAGTACAATATTTTGGAACAACTTAAGAAAAAACCTACCCAGATATCCATCTTAGAGCTTTTGTGTCTTTCCCCATCTCACAAAGATATCCTTGAAAAAGCTCTCTTAGAGACCTAGGTTCCCACAACTCTAGATCATGATCAATTTCAAGCTATGGTGGGCCATTTAATGACCCCACACTATTTTTCCTTCTCTAAAAATGATGATTTAGCCATTACTCAACCTCATAATGCTCCCTTACATATCAAAGTCCTTGTCTAGAGTCACAAGATTAAAAGAGTACTAATAGATGGGGGAGCTGGCTTGAATATCTGCATGTTAAAGTTAGTCCTTGCATTGGGATTTTCTGAGAATACCATTGATCCAAAAAAGAAAATCACAATAAAATCCTATGATGAGGAAGATAGATCATCCAAGGGGTCCATTGTTCTTCCAATTAGAATTGGTCCTATTGTCAAAGATGTATCTTGTCAAGTTCTGGACATGGATCTTACTTATAATATCCTTTTGGGAAGACCATGGATTCATTCCATGCAAGCTTTTCCATCAACTTATCACCAATGTATAAAATTCCCTCATAATGGTCAGGAGATCACTATCAAAGGAGATTCTAATCCTTTTCAATATTGTAGCAATGTGAAGACTTCTGATTCTTTGGTTCCCTATAATCATACTGGATCTTCTGCAACTACACCTAGTGATCCTAGTAATATAGTATCAACTTCTAAATCAGATGGGATCAAGATAGACATCAAAGAAAGTAGTATGGGAGAATATACTTTAGGTCAAGCTCTTTGTATCACTGAGTTACCTTTATCTCCCAAATCATATGGTAGATCTTTGATCACTAAACAACAATCAGAACCCCCTTCCACACTTGTTTATAACACATTTATAAGTGGGGGCACAATATCCAAAGAGGCAGTTGAGCGTAATGCAAATTATTGGCTTAAGACATAGAAGATTGAAGAGGATACTAAACATGAATGTATATCACCTTATGTCTATGGAAAAGGGTATACTTTGCTACAAAAGATGGGATATCAAGGTGCTGGACCTCTAGGGTTACAAAGAGAAGGTGTTATAAAACCAATTTTGCAAAATCCTAATTATCAAAGAGACACTACAAGATTAGGATATAAAGGAGAAGGACCATAAGAACCAAAAGGAAAAGAAAAAATCCCACCTTTTCATAAGATATCTAAAGCTCCTGCCTTACAATTCAGAAAGCATGGTATGTATGTAGATCCAGAGAAACAAAGGATAGCTCAAAGAATCATAGATAGACTTGAAGATAATGATTATTCTAATTCTAATGATTATGAATGGGATTCCTTATCTGATTATATTGAAGAAATAGGAGTCGATGTTGTCCATCAATATAGTAATGATTACCATGAGGGTGAGAGTTCAATGAGTGACTCACTAGGATTGGTCCCACGTAATACTACTTGTGTCGATCATGAGTGAAGTGAGCATTATCTTGTGATAGATGATTTAGATGAGAGTATGGAAATAGAGCTCACTGATACCATCATAAACCTTGACAACTTTTCAATCAATACTATCTCTGCTTTTGAAACCGACCCAAATGATCCAATGCCCCTTGTCTGTCCTGACCTTATCGATTGGGATTCTCCTAATCACCTAGAACTTGATGTCTTCCATAATGATGATGCAATCATTGACTATCTTGGCATCAGGGATCATTTACCACCAGGGGATCACAAGTCAAGATTTCTAATAGAACTCAATGACATGGCCTATGTTGGAGAGAGTGCCAATCCTTTCAGTCATAAAAATATAAAAATAATCCATAGATTTAATGACAAAAACCACTCAATGGCAGTATTAGATCCAAAAATAGTAAAAAGAAAAGATGCATCTGATGGTAAAAACCTCTCTGAGTCACCTGATGATGGAAGGATTGACACTCTTCCCAACTATCTATATCAAGAGCAATCTACCATTCTTATAGAACCAACCATACCACTTAACATTGGAATAGAGGAGTCTCCACGCATCCTCAAAGTAGCAGCATCCTTGATAGAATTAGAGAAAGAAGCTTTTGCAAAATGTTTCAGAGAAAGACAAATCAAAGCAGGTGTAAAACCAATTAAGTAGAAGCTCCAAAAGATGCATCCTCACATTGCTCTAATGGTGCAAGTAGAATTGAAGAAGCTCCTAGATGTTGGGTTCATTCATGCTATTGATTATGCTGAGTGGATTTCCAATATTGTTCCTATCTCAAAACCAGACAAGTCTATCCAGATTTGTATTGATTTTTGAGATCTTAATAAAGCTTGTTCGAAAGATGACTTCCCTTTGCCAAATATTGACATGATTTTTGACCTAACAGCTGGGAATGAGATGTTATCATTAATGGATGGATTTTCTAGTTATAACCAAATCAAGATTGCACTAGAAGACGAGGAAAAAACTACTTTTACTTGTCCATGGGGTGCATACTACTGGAATGTGATGCCATTTGGCCTCAAAAATGTTGGAGCAACTTATCAGAGAGCCATGACCACGATCTTTCATGACATGATGCATACCATCATGGAAGATTATGTTGACAACATTTTAGCAAAATCCAAAGATAGAGCTGGTCATTTGAGAGTGTTGGATAGAATATTCACCTAGATGGAAAAATATCAGATTCAACTCAATCCAAAGAAATGTGCATTTAGGGTCACATTTGGCAAAATGTTAGGGTACATTGTCTCAGCTAAAGGAATCGAAGTAGATCCAGAAAAGGTTAAAGCAATATTGGAGATGGCTTCCCCCATTAACATCAACCAGCTAAGATCTTTACAAGGGCATCTACAATCCATCCAAAGATTTTTTTCTCAACTAGCCAATCGTAGTCATCCCTTTCAACATTTGTTGCATAAAAATCTCTTATTCCAATGGGATGATAAGTGTGAGGAAGCTTTCAAAAAAATCAAGAAATATCTAGAAAATCCTCCAACTTTGATGTCACCAATTCTGGGCAAGCCACTCTTGCTCTACATTTCAGTCACAACAGCTTCACTAGGTGCTCTTCTAGCTTAGCAAGATCATGAAGGAAAAGAAAAAGCCATCTACTACATCAGTCGCACTCTAGTGGGCTATGAGTTAAACTATTCCCCTATTGAAAGAGCATGTCTAGATGTTGTCTTTGCTTCACTGAAGTGGTGACATTACATGTTGTCACATTCTACCCAGCTTATTGCAAAGATTGATCCTTTAAAGTATTTGTTAAGCAAGACAACATTGGCAGGTAGGTTGGCTCAGTGGGTCATGCTACTTAGTGAGTTTGATATTGAATATGTAGACATGAAGGCTATCAAAGGTCAAGTGATTATAGATCAACTAGCTGATTTTCCATTAACGAATGACCAACCTATACACATAGAGTTTCCTGATGCTCATATCTTAGCTTTGTTCACACAAACATGGAAATTATACTTTGATGGCTCATACACTTAGTAGGGTTCAGGAGCTGGTATTCTTTTTATCATGCCACAAGGATACACTATTCCAAAATCTTTCAAGTTGTTATTTCCTTGTACCAATAATGTAGCAGAATATGAGGCTTTGCTGATTGGGTTAAAAATGGCTTTACAATGGAACGTATCTGAAATAAATGTCTATGGAGATTCTTAGCTGATTGTCAACCAGGTTAATGATGATTATCAGACTAAAGATGATAATTTATTGCCATATAAATGTATGGTTGATGATTTTAAAAAGTATTTCTCTATCATCACTTTTGAGCAGATTCCTCGGCATGAAAACAAGGCTGTTGATGCCATGGCAATGATTGCTTCTTTATTTGATATAGAAGATACCAAGGCCCATTTTGAGTTCTTGGTGGAATCCCTGACTTGTCTCACATATGATGAGCCTAATATGATTATTATATGTCATCTAATTGGACATGACTCCCCAACCTATGGAAAGATCTATTCTTACCTCAAAGATAACACCCTACCTCCCGACCTATCCCAAAATAAAAAATGAACTTTTCTCTGCCAAACCTCCCGCTATATCCTAATATCTGACACCCTTTATTGGTGAGGTTTTGATGGTACTCTCCTGTGATGTCTTGAACATGATGAAGCTCAACTTTCCTTACATGATGTACATGAGGGTATTTGTGGGACACATTTGAGTGGTCCCTCTTTGGCTAAGAAGCTCATACGTATGGGTTGTTATTGGCCTATCATGGAAGCAGACTCCTTTCATTTTGCTAGGGCATGTAAGAAATGTTAGATACATGGAAACCTTATCCATGCTCCAGCTCAAGAGTTACATCCTTTAACAACTACTTTTCCATTTAGTCGGTGGGGGCTCGACCTTGTGGGTGCTATCAACCCTCCATCTTCTAATGGTCACAAATGGATTCTCACTACCACAAAATACTTTACTAAATGGATTGAGGCCGTTCCATTAATTACTGCCATAGGGAAACAAATATCCATGTTTATCTTAAACTATATCATTTGCAGATATGGTATACCTATGTATCTTATCACTGATCATGGGAAATAGTTTCAAAACTAGGACATGGATGACTTGTGCACCAAATTCCACATCACCCACAACTATTCCACCATCTACTATCCCCAAGGAAATGGCCAAGCTGAGGCGTCAAACAAAACAATTGTTAAAATCCTACAAAAGACTATCAATGACGCTGGCGGTGACTGGCATCTCCAACTAAATCTAGCCTTATGGGCTTACCGCACCTCCATCCGTACTCCTACTGGAGCCACTCCACATTCCCTTGTCTATGGATCTGAAGTAGTCCTACCCCTCAAGGTTGAGTTGCCTTCACTACATGTTACTCTTAAAGATTTAATTCCTGATGAAGAGTATAGAGTTGCACGTCTGACTCAATTGGAACTCCTAGATGAATGTCATCAGTGAGCTTATGATCATTTGAAAGTTTATCAGTAGCATTTTCCCCATCAGTACAATAGCAAGGTAAAGATTAGAGACTTTCAGTTAGGTGACTTAGTCCTTCGAGAAAATCCAAAGAATCAATAACACTATGAAAAGAAGGACAAGTTCAAACCAAATTGGTTAGGACCTTTTGTGATTACAGTGGTCTATGGTTCTGGGGCTTATCAGTTGTCTACACTTGAAGGGGATTCCTTGGATGAACCTCTTAACAGTATCCACCTCAAGAAGTTCTATCCCTGAAATCCCAATGCAAGGGGCATGTATATAGTCTGTATATATATTTTGTAAATAAAAGAAGTCAAAAATACAAAAAAATCACAAAATCAAAAGAAAACTACAATAAAAGCATATGGTGAAAACCTGGAAATAGGCGCTATGTGTGACAAGTTAGCTCTTCTATCTATTAGGATTCTTCTAGTGTGTCCGTTCATTGTATATATCTAAAATAAAATGGTTACTTAGTTCTTGTCCCCACCATGTATATATCATAATAAAATGGCCAGTTCATACACCATCCATTGTATCTACCCATAATAAAACCCCATCATAGCTTGGTCTTTTGTCATGGTCTTCATCCTAGTCTTGTTGCGTCTTTCTTCATCCATAATAAGTTAGTCCATCACCTAGCTGGGGGCATGTCCTCGACCTAGTTTGGGAAGTGGATCTATGATAGTCATGACTCTTAGAGGACAAAATGGAGTTATTTTCACCAGGCAAGGCGAACATAATCAAATGCTCTTTCACAATGGTATCTTCATGCTGAATCAGAATCTATGATCTATTCTTTTACTCGTGACTACTTATCTATACATCTTGACTATACATCATCATTTGAACTGATTAACATATCCTAAATCTATCTTTTTGGCAAAAGAAATGTATATTCATGGCAAGCATGTTAGAATGATTTTTTTATAAATTATGCATTCATATCTAGATTTCATTTTTATCATGTTTCCTATGCTATTTCGAGATATCTTTGACATGAGTTTGAAACTCCCATATGTCATTGATTAGAATAGCTGAGATGGGGCATGATATTTTGTTTGATTTCTATTTGTGGGGTATTTTCTGATGAAATCAAAGGAACACATAATTGGGGTGTCTGTGTATAAGTGCCTTCATCCATTTCATAGTATGGACAACATGCACATCATGTTGTTCTAACAAATGCTATTTATGGTGATACGCCATCACATACCTCAACTCCAAATATTTGTTCCTTGATGGAGGGGGAAAATATTCCTTGTCTATTACACAAATTAAACTCAGGTCATCTTGATTCAATTGTACCTCAATGCTTGTCAAGTTTTCAATATTAAACTCCATGCCAGAAGTGCTTAGGTCATCCTAGTTTAATCATACTATGATGCTTGCATTTTCTTGCAACATAACGAGCTCAATGATGAAAATCAAATTCTAGTTATTATGAAGTTCTAATATGTTACCTAAAGTTGTGGACATACATTCATTTCATTTTACATTTGCATTTTACCATCTCATGAATTGCATCATAGTGCTCCTTTTATAAGGTTTTGTGGGTTATCTTTCTCATTAGGTTATCTTTTTTTTTTTCCTAAGTCCATTCTTCTTGTGTCAAGAATATTGTTATTTCAATTGAGGACATTTGGACAACCAAAAATACTTTGCACTTAATCATTTTAAAGCATGCATAATTATTATTAGGTATGTTCATTGGATATTTGTTATAGTTATCATTTCATCTCATTTCATTTTATTATGTTATCCATCATCTTAGGTACATTTTTATTTATTACATTAGATATCATTTGCATTACAATATCATTTATTGTTCATTACATGTATTTAGTATCATCATGCATTTAGTATCCATTCATTTTACATTATTCACATTATTTTTACATCATTGCATTTATCATCACATAGCATTAGTGAATATCATTTAGAACATGCATTTATATCATCACATATATTAGATTGTTTATCCATTAGCATCATATAGAAAATTAATCATTTTGCATTTTAAGACATCCATTCCATGCATATAAAAGTAAATCATCACATCCTGCATATGTCAGTACACACATGTATATAAACATCATAGCAAATCATGATAGAATTGCATCAATCATATAGAGTCAAAATCATATAAAGTCCATCAATACAACAAAACTGTCCAAATGTCCCATGATATATAATCAATAACAATGTGTCTACAGTCAGTGTCTATCAAGTCAATATATAATGATACAATGATAATATGATACAAAAAGTGTATACAAGTGGTATCTATGACCCACTACCTCTTAAATCTATCTGTCGCTATCTGCAAGCTGCAATAAGGCCCTGTGCTACTGACCCACCTACTCCTAAGGATCCACCCTAGTCTCCTGAACTAGTCGGTGCTCTAGGAGGATGTGATGATACACCTCCACTACCAACTAGTGCCTATCTCTCATGTACTGCTATCCTCACTGCCACTGAGCTCTCTTTGAAGCTCCCAATCCACTGATCCCTAGGCACTACCTATCTGTATGCCTCTTACCAATAGGATATCTCCTTCCCAGCTCGTATCATGGCTCTCAGGCAATCTCCATGGGGACCTAGGTCCTTTGTCCTCTATAGCTCATCTAATAGCATCTCAGACTCCCTAAGTCTCTCAATCATTGCATCTTGCTCATGTTTAAGGACATCAATCTGATTCTCTAGCCTCTCAATCCATCTCTCTAGACCTAGCACCTGGTCTGCCTATACCTGTGTAACTACTAGTCTAACTAGTAGTGTCTCAATATCTGACTCCTCCTCCTCTGTAGCATCTCTCTGTACGTAGGGATCCTATCCCCCAATGTCCATGTCAGCTAGCTCATCCTGTGCCTGTACATTTGGAATCTCAGTGTTAGGCTCATCCTATATATTATCCTGCACCTGACCACCCTGTACCACACCACCCTGGGCTAGTAAAACATCTGCCTCATCTTTTCCCTACACCTATACCTATGGCACCTATACATATGGAGCTGGTCCCTATACTATAGCAACTGGTATCTATGCTACAGGGACTAGTACCTATAGTGGAGCTCCTACAACTGACTATGTTGGCTGTGCTAGAGGCTATCTCCATCCCTGTCTAGCTGGAGGTGGCATTAGTCCTCTCTGCCTCACACCACCTCCTCTCATCCGAGGTCTTGCTTTATCCCCTCTCCCTCCATCTCCACCATCATCTCCTCCTCCATCTCCTCCACTGTCACCACCACCTCATCTCCCTCATCCATGTCTATCTCTCCCTCAGAGTCTCCCCCATTGTCTCTCTACCAGATCTCTCTCTGGAGGCCTCACTGCTGGCTCTATAATCTGTGAAACCAGAAAATCCCTCAAAAATTGCTCCAAATCAGTAGTCATCCCTAGGTCTACCATCGTCAGTCTCATTGACCATGCTTGAAATAGGGCATCCAAAAACTCCTACCAAGCAACATCGAATGATGCCATGGGTCCCCAGTCTCATCTCTCCTGATGAGTACGAGCATGCTTTGTCACTCCCGGTGGCATGCCCTGTATCCTGCCAAACTATCTCAGGACCTGACTAACCAACTATCACTCAATGATAAATGGTGTCTGCCCTATCAACCACCATGACTCAAAACAAAAACCAAGCTATCGCTCATCATCCCACGACTCACACCCTAGGTAGGGTCTCCATGTCACTGTGTCCAGTGTATCAAAGGTATATCGCCAAAAATCTAAATGGCCCAGTTTTGCTTGAGAAAAAACTAAGGCATATAAATGAATATAGGGCTGCCCTGTGCCCTAAAATCTAATAGCCACAGGTCGAGTAACTACAATATGCTCCCATGCCCAAACATGGAGTAGTGTCACACCTGCTGATAATGATGCACCCCTATGGTACACCACCTAATGCATGTCATGATAGAGATGTGCTAATAAACACACACCCCAAGCATATCAGGTCCCCTCCATCATTCGCTATAATGTGCGGCCCCATCCAACTCCAAATCCATGTGATCTATGATCAGGGCATACGAATCCCCCAATCACTCCTGCTAGCACTACTGGTAGAGGATCATACAAATCCATGATGTCCTCCCAGCTGATCTCTCCATCCTTTATATCATCATCACCAAAGATGGCTCTGCACTCTGTGACTCCATCGTGCCAATCATATTGTACCAGCTCACCTATGATGGGTAGATGGAGGATGTGATATACATCCTCTAATGTAACTATCATCTCCCCTATCGGAAGATGGAAGGTACTCATCTCTGAGTGCCATCTCTCTACTAAAGCTATCATCATACTCAGATTCACTAAATCTCGAGTGTATAAATCACATAATATAGTCCAAACACTCCAATCAACAGTCTATCTATCTCTGACAGTGCCAGTCTCAGATTTTGAGTCACAGGATATCTCTCCTGTGACATCAGACTATCTGTAATATCCTCCTCTTCAAGTCAACAACAAACAACCTATTAGATTTTGATAAGCTAATCTATCAATCTATCTATCCTATCATATCAAATTCAAACATGTTATTATCATGTGTTTCAATAGATGATTCTATCAATTATCTATGTTCAAGACTAGTTAACTAGCGAACATGCTACAATGTTGCCTATCTTGATAAAATTGATCACAATCAATCACTGATAGATCCAATCAGCTTATCGACATCAAGTTTGACCTAATTGACTCTCTTGTTTGATCACATTTTCTCACTTCAAACACATGCATAATAATGAAACATGTATGCACAGCTCTCTTTAACATTTGCGCAGGTTTTCACCTATGCACAATTTTTCTTCACATTTGCACAAGAATTTTGCACAAATGCGTAGGTTTTGACAAAAGCACAGTTTTATTGAACATTTGCACCACAAATGTGCACAAATGTGCCAATTTTTCAAATGCACATTTTTATTTAACACTTGTGCAACTCTAACATTCCTCTAATATGAATGTGCAGTTTCCCTAAATGTATGCACAGAAAGTTGTCTTTTTATGCGCAAACATTGCTAGTTTTTGCACATTGGTTCGCCGAAACTGCGCATTCATCCTACGCCTAAAAACAAAAAATTCCTAATCTACTTCTATAATTCAATCTATCCTACCCATGGTAAAATTCTACTCTAACATGCATCAAATCATGAAATTACCAAGGAGGATCGAGTCACTTACCGGTTCACCCGAATCGGGTGGTCGCTGGAAGTGTCTAACTCTCTCAAAGTGGTGATTTGACAACAGGAATGACATCCTCATGGCTTAGCTCTTCTCTCTCTCATGCTCTGATCTCCCAATGACAAGTGTGCACAATGAGCCTATTGTGGCCCCCTAAGCCCTATTTATAGCCTGTGGACCCTATGTGCTTGGTGTGTGGACCCTATCTCTCATTTTTCTTCCATTTCACCCCATTTTCACCCACCTTTTCATCTGTTTCTTTCATGAGATTGATTAATCAAAATAACAAAAAGTAAAATAAAATAAATTTAAAAAAAAAAAATCAACCACAAATTATTAATCAATCTCTCGAGGGGGCATGCTTACGTCATTTCAGACATTATCTAGGGCAGAGACAAAATACTTGAAATTTTCTTTGAAACAATGTGACACACACATTATTTCAAAGAGGGGCAAAATGTATACACCTAAAAATGGCTTCATTAATTAATTAAATATTTATTAATTAATTACTATTGACTTGATAAATTAATTAAATATTTATTATTTAATTAATAATTATTCCTTTATTTATTAAATAAATTATTCAATTTATTTAGTGAATTCACTATAGTCTATTCTTCTATCCTAAGTTTTCTAATTAGTCTTATTAAAGTGATTTAATTAAATACACAATCACCTAAATATGACTAAGTTTCCTAGTCCACCTCACCTACCTAGTCACCTGACACATCACTTTGGCTAAGATAAATAATTATTATTAATTATTTATTTACAATTATCCTCACCCACACATGTCCTATTCTTAAGGGCTATGTGGCCTCATAGGACTTAGTCTCATGACCACATGTCCTCTCAACAACCAAGTCAAGAGACATTCCCTATTCCTAAGGGGCTTCTCAAGCCACCTCTAAGGGTAAAAAGTGACTCATAGGACACTTGTGCAAAGAGTCTGTCATGTCCCTCTATTTGAAGACCTTTAGGGTGATATCCACATCTTGTTTTGTAGAATCTCTAAAGACAAAATAACAATAATGAAATTCAATTAGAACTTTAATATAAAAAGATGAGAACAATATAATATATGTATTAAATAATTTATTATTAAATATTAATTAATATAATATTGAATTAGTACACATTATAATACAATAATAATATTGATTATATAATAATCAAAATATAAAAAGTTGATATATCGAGCATTAATATATATCTATATCAATATATTGATGATATATAATAATAGCCTATTACTAACAATGTATATTAATGTAATTATAATTAACAACATATAATAATAATATATGATTATTATTAAAAGTATATTATTAATATATTAATAAATCATATGTTAATATTATGATTAAATAATATTAAAATATTAATAAATGAATATAATTATATATTATGATAACATAATATATAAATATAATAATGTATTTGAAATGATAATACAATAATGTTATATTAATGAAATTAATATAATGATAATAATTAATCAATATAAAATTAATTTTATCATTAAGTAATAATTGATCAACATAATATTACTTAATTAAAATAATTAATGAATGATCTACTATTAATCAATATACCTAGAATAATCAATAATATTAATCAGCATTAATTAATTAATATTATTAATCAAAATATAATATCAATAATATTAATAATATTAAGCGATGAATATTAATAATATCAATAAATATACATAACATAATAGTACACTACCTATAATTAAATAATGTAATCCATACTTCAATAATAAGTCGACGAATTGCTAAGTCAACAATATTAATCATAAATCAATGATAATGAATCAATGACACAGCCTAGGATTTAAACCAACGCTGTTACTGTTACTATTATCAGTAGCAAACTAATTACATTAATTAAGAAAGGATTAACATACAAAGGTAAGTCACTTATTAACAACAACTTATGAAATCTTACAACGATAACCAAGGATCATGAAATGTTACAGTGTGACACGTCTCTTGAAATGTAACTCCTCATCTAAATATAAACAGGTATTAGATACTTCTTGAAGGAGGGAGGAAAAGGATTCACATCAATTAGTGCTTTCATAAGTCAGCGTAAGAAGAGAAAAATAGTCAAAAGCAGTATTAAAATAGCGTGCGCACAGGGAAAGTCTATAATAAGTAAGTATAATTATATATATATATATATATATATATATATATATATATATATATATATATATATATATATATATATATATATATATATATATATATATATATATATATATATATATATATATATATATATATATATATATATATATATATCCAGGTTAATCATTCACAATGAATATAATGTTCAATAGAGGATAATTTCATAAATAATGTTATTTCAAGTTTGTAAATGATAATTCGTTAATTGACAATATAATTTCTTATCAAAAGTAATAATAAAAGAGAGCTCTCAAGGGAAATTAAAACCTCCACTAAGCCAGTGTACACTGATGACCCACATATGCATATGTATTAAGCCTTGGATAGAGGAAAGCTCTTCCAAGAAGAGGAATGGACCCATGGTCAACCTATAAGCCCTGAGTGATGTGCTCCAGAGGATGATAGCAAGATTTAATCAAGGACAAAAGGGTCCTTATAAAGGTTAATGCATCTGACCTGGTAGACTTTTCTCGGGAAGTCCCTAAGGATGTGCTCCAGAGGATGATGACAAGATTTAATCAAGGACACAAGGGTTCTTATAAAGGTTAATGCACTTGACTTGGTAGACTTTCTTTTGGAGGGGTTAATTAGTTGGGGTAGATAATTAATTATTTAGCTTTCTATTCATACTTATGTTTCCATATTATTATAACATCTTTCTTGCAAGTTGATTCTTAGAAAGATATTCTTAGGTTGATTCATGTAGGTTTATTTATGATTAATTAAACAAATCTATTATTAATTCATCTAAGACTAAGAAAAGAGATATAGAAAATTAGTGTGCAGAAAAACTTAAATGAGAAATTTACATAAGGTCCCGACAGGGGACATTATAGAGTCCTCATGAGGAAAAGGTCTCTGCTTCTTTCTCTCTTTGGTCTTTGTGAGACACTTGACATGTGTCTTTCCCTTCCACCTTCTTCTCCTCCATGTCAATGTGAGAGGAACATCATACCTATTCTTCCTCTCACATTCCAACTACATCCCCCTTTCTCTCAATCCTTCAACCAAGTCAATCCTAGCTCTAGGATCTTCCACCTTTCATTCTCAACCATAGGATTGTGCCACCTAGGCCTAGATCCTCCAAAAATCTATAAAAGGAGTCACATTTCCCATTTGAGAGCTAATAGGTATTTTGATAATAGGCATTCAAGCATTCAAGCAATCAAGCATCCAAGCATTCTAAGAGAAATCAAGCATCCATACTATCACCATTTCATTTGCATTCCATCGATTAGTTTGCATAAGCTATTGTGCACTCATTTCATTCAATCTCGACACTTTGGTAGCATCTTGGGAGAAGGCTTCATTTGGAAATCTAAGAGCTCAACATTTTCAAGAAATCAAAGCTAGGAGGACAATGGAGACAAGCTGCATGGTAGGTGAAGGTAATTAAATTAGTTTCACCATTTCATAGTTACTTTGCATTCTTCATTGTGTTTGCATTAGATAGATTCATTGGCTTTAATAGTTAATTTATCATTTCTAGTTGTTAGAAATCTAATTTTCATACACCTTCCTATTAGTTTCCTTAGCTAATAAGGCAATTATGGCTACTGTTATCTCATCTACATTGACCTCATGAGGTAATGTCCTAAGCCATGATACTCTCAGCATAATATCCTGAGCATATGTATAGTCAGTATCCACTAGGAAACATATGTCATTATAGTGCTTATCTACTAGTGATAAATGGATCATACTCATCTTTCTTATTTTATTTTTGAATTATACAAAGTAACTATCCATAACACTTTCAAAATTCCCTCCAAGCTGATCAACAAAATTATTTATCTGCTGGGTGACCAGTCCGTCCTTATTCCATACAACATTTCTAATGGTAGGGAAACTATTCTGAACATAAAAGAATAAACAAGTGAGAAGAGAACCAAACTTACACATTGAATTCTTGGCTTTTCTAATTAAAGTAAGGTTCTTTGCAAGATGGATCAACTATAGCTCGACAAGATCATAAGTTTGATCTTTCTTCACCATCTTCCATGCTTGATTGACCGCAATAGAGGGAAGACTATCTAGCCTGCTAGATTGGTAGAATTTGTGAGTAATCACTCTCACTAAAAAATCTATTTTCAGATCTATGATAGTGGATATAGTCATCCCTCTCTTATTCCACATTGCCTAAGTGTTTGTTTGTATAATTTCTTTACTCTTGCATCTCATAGGAAATCAAGGACATACACTAACCCCTTCTGGGCAATTTGTTAATGTTCAACCTTCAACACTCCTTTGTTACATAACTTATCATATGCCTCCCTTAGCTCATAATCTCCTATTTCTCCAATTTTACACATGTATCATGAGCATACATCATTTATCATTAAGACTTTTAATGGAATTGTTGACATGACACCAGTGAGATCTCCCTTTACTGCACTTTCAAGAACTACTTGAAATTTCTATGGTTTGCATGCACCATTTCTTACAAGTTGAACATTCAAAACTTCCTTTCCTTGCTTCTTAGTTGCAACAGATGAAGTAGATTCTAGATCTCCAAAATCTAAGGTTCAAATTATGAATTCAAGTTACTTGGTAATACCTTGTTCCCACAGTCCTTTTGATGTTTTTCAAAAGCACGCTATAAAGATCTTCACAAATTTCACTTAGCACAAATAGATCTTTATTAATCACCTTGAAATTGCTTTGCAACATGAGAATGAATTGTAACATTTGTCTTTTTAGACACCAAGCGGTTGGATTAGGGCTTCATTAAATTATCCATACATTGGGTAGGTGATTACTGGTGTCTCATCCTTCTCATGTCGACTCGGTTAATATGTACTTAGTCAGTACTACTATTAAGTTTCTGCTCAGTAGATATCACATCTTGGCTATCATAGGAGCTTGACATACACCTTTAATACCCCAAAATTGGCATCTTGTGATCCTAACCAATTTTGGTGCATTTAGTCTCATTTCTTCAAATTTCTACATCATCAACGTCCTATTGTACTAGGCAATTCTATCTCCTAATTGACTTTACTTGACCTAGTGTCAAATGCAAAAAACCCTAAATTTTCATTAATCACATGCTATATTTAATTCCTAAAATATCGACATTTATTGGCTAAATAAACCCTATAATCAATTAATTTAGTTACAAAGTCCTAGCACTCTAATTAAATTAATTCCACCCCTTTTAGCTAATAAACATCAAGAGGAATTAAATAATATTTAGTTATTTAAATGAAATATCCTCATTTGAATTTAATTATTCAAGTAATTGGAAAAGACACCCATGTGGCCATATTTCATTTATTTAATTAAATAATCTCTCCAAATTGTTTCACCTCCCACCAAGGAGACAAAGGGTCGACCGTTTCTTTGCAAGAAACTCTTCAATCTCCACCCGGGCTTCTCTATATTAGAACCCTCTCATTCCTCATTTGAGGAGGCAATTTTTGAGCATCAAACTCTGTCGAATTATTATCTCACCTCTTGCATTCTAAGCTATTTTTATATTGCATAGTAGAATAATTTCCTTTCTTAGTATAATGATGCATTTTCATGCTTAATTTAGTTTTCTTACCATGTTCTTAGATTAATGCTTCTTTCATTACAAGTTTCTTATATTAATATTGCATTCTCATTCTAGCTTAATTTCAATTACATTCATTTTCTAGCATTAAATCCTCCATTATAGAGCTTGGTCTATGGTTGTTGGACTCTCAATTCTGAGAGTTACTCTAAACCCCACCTAAATAGGAGGCAATAGGTTGACTCATACGGGAGTGCAAAATGAGTAATTCATATTCATTTTCATATGTGGCTGATGAGTAAAGACTATGTTGAAGTCTATGGATGAATAAGAGGTCCACATTTAGTTATAAACATTTTGGCACCCACCGTGGGGTAGAAAATTCATTTATGGCCTCATTCTCAAAAAATTTCTAACAAAATTTAATACTTTGTCTGTACGTCCATACAATTGTGTACGGAATATCATGAAAGATTTCCCACTGTATCGGGTGAAGTTATGCATTCACTAGTGCTTTCTTGTGTGACAAAAGTGTTTTCTCGGATGGGCTTGTGCACTTCCTCGTGCGTATTTTTCTATCAGAGTTTTAAAACTTTTAGTTTCTATACTTTCCTATTGCTATTTTCTGACATTTGTTATTTTCTGTGATTTCTATGTCTCTATTTTTATGATAACAACATAATAGTGGCTTGGAGGACATTTGACAAAGACTACATAACTATGCATACTTACTGATAGTTTTCTTGCAGGACGTTTGCCAAAGCTATTTCAAAAACATTTTGTGTGTTTATTGCTTTATTCACATAGTTTAATTAGGGCCTTGTGAAGATTTCTTAAGGGTCTTGATAGCAAGATAGGGTAATAGGCTCTTCATTACATGGAAGTGATGCCCATGGATGAATCTAAGACCCAGATTTTGCTAGCATGATAGATACTTGGGGAAGCAAGGAAAGCTAACAAATCTTTAGCATGTCCATTTGTTAGGGGATTATGCTCTTCTCTCTTTGAGAGAACCAGAAACCAAAAATCTTGTGGATTTGTTGAAGAGGAGTTAGCTCGATGATAGACATGTTTAGTGTGTTTAGGTAAGGTGAAGAGGTAGAGGATTATGCTCTTCTCTCTTTGAGAGAACTCGAAACTCTGACCCTTGAATCCAAGCCAAGTCTGTGTCACCTTTAGAAGGCCTACCAAATGTTGAACCTCCGGGAATGACCCAAGTGAGTACACACCTTTTGCCGGTGATTCTACCTCACTATAATAAAGTAGCTTTGTTGAGTATAAAGACTCAAAATCCATGTTAACTTCTTTCTCTTGATTTATGACTATCATCTTGAGAAAGCTTTGTCTATTGTACTAAGCGGCGCCACTCCTAGCCCTGCTTGTGGGGGTGTACAACTTTCAGGTGTCAGTGTGGCTAAGAGGCCCTAGCTCTATATTGGGGGAATCAAAGGTTAGTGTGAATAGAAGCCTATTAAACACTCTCTTAGTTAGTTTCCTACCTGAATCACCTCTGAAAGGAAACATAATCTTTGCGTAGGGAGGGGGAAGAATCTCTCCCCTAGATTCTCACCCTAGGCATGCACCTGGATGTTTGAAGGTGGTATATGACACTGGCCCCTGCTTCAAGGGTAACCTTTGAACATATATTATTGATTCCTTGGAAACACCAAAAGAACAGGCACCCTCTAGGGGGTGACATGGCTGCATGAGGTGAACGCATGCACATAAGTTGTGAGGCACATATTTTGTCTTCTCTACCATTTTCTTTGTAGGGATAACTGAGTGTTTGTTTTGAGTCTTAAACTATCTAACATGATCAAAATTTTCAAGACTCCCATGATTTGTTCAGGTTTCTTTGTCCTTGGTGAAACTATTTTCGACTGTTGATTGCTTCACTATTGCTTGTTAAGTCCAAACTCTATGCTTGTAAATGATTGATTTCAAATATTCAAACTAAGATTTTATTATTCAAACTATCCTAAATCAGTCTAAAAACTAGAAATTCTACTAGAGAATAGTTCACGCTATGTCTCAAAAACTATGTTAGACTGTCAAACTTTGGTCTTTTCCCACATGAGATTTCAATTTCCTGTGCATTTCCTCGTGTGAGACAACACATCTTTGCATGAAGTTTAGCATTTCCTTACATGTGAAAGCACTTCTTCGCACAAGACTGTACCCTAATTTTCAAAATAGCAAGCTATTTCCCATCAGTTGGTCAATTTTTTGCCTGATCTAGGGTCTGTCTACCTATTCTCCTATTGTCTACTACCTGAAACTAGGTGTCTTAGGTTGAGAACTAAACAATTACTACTTAAATTCACATTTTCTCTCTATTGTTTGTCTTTTTCCTACTGTGCTCTTGTACCTTGTGACACGATAGTCACATCTTGGTTGTTCTAGCCTTACTCTTGACGATTCATTCCTGGTGCATCTCACTTTTATCACTTTTTCACTATCCAAGAGATAGATTTCTAAGCATAATCTTAAGTCCTCCCTTGTTACTTAATCTTTGTCTATGACTGTGATAACTAGAAGTGGCAACACATTCCCCTTACATGGTACTAGACAAGGTAGAGGTAGATGTCTCAATCAAGGAAGAGATTGTTCCGAACCTGTCACACAATCTGAGTGCTGTGAGGGATCCTCACATTCCACCTCATTGGTTACCTAAAAAGAGAGCCCATCTTGATCCTCATATCCTATCAATTGACCTAGTGTCAAATGTTCATTCTGTATAAACATCAGTTTGAATCAAAATCCAGTATTCTATGAGCATTATAATTCATTGTTTTAAAAACAACCTGACTTATTATTTCAAGAACAACATAACCCATTGTTCCAAGACCAAAAAAAATCTGAAAGGTCACCATCTGAAATCGACCCTATCAACCCTATCAACCCTATTTCCATGACTTCTCAGCCTACTACACACACCCATACTAAGTCTATGCACATTGCACACTCACACACTAACAAGATGGAAGAACAATACCAATTCCAAGAGGGTGAATTCAGAAAAAGTCATGATCAATCTCAAAATGACTAGCTTCATGATCAATTTCAAAATGACTAGCGTCATGATCAATTTTGAAATGACTAGCATTAGGATCAATCTCAAAATGACCAACATCTATATCAATGACCAATAATTTTTTTAATTCTTGGTAATGACGATGAGGAGATAACCCAAAATGATATAGATGCCACAAAATCCAATAAAAGTCTTCTTAAGGTGATGGAAATTCTCCTTGTAGAAGAGAAGGAGAAATGCTTTCTTGAACTGGTCAAACAAGGAGCCAAGTTACCCCCAGATTTCAAAGTGGAGACACTTGTGGTCAAAGAAGAGGAATCCAAGACCGCTAAGCTACAAAAGTTGGTTCAAGACATGCAAGACCAAATTAGTCAACTTGTGAAGGATAAGGATAAACCAGCACAATAGTTCACATTGGAAAACATCTATCCTTTACCCTTCGATAAAAGTCTTCACATGTCACCTTTTCCCAAGGGTGTAGAAATTCCCAAATACAACAAATATCTGGGTACTAATGATCCCCAAGATCACTTAAGAGAGTTTGGTGCTCTATCCATGGAGTTCATACATGACCATACTTACCTCATGTGCCTCTTTCCATATAGCTTGGGTGGATAAGCTATGGAGTGGTTCTCTGGACTACCCACTAGTGTCAAGTCTTTTGATGAGATTGCCAATTTGTTCCTCCAATACTATTCACACAATATCCAACATCTAGTTAATATTTGAGACCTTTGCAATCTAAAGAAACAACAAGGGGAACCTTTCTTGGCATTTCTCCAGAGATGGAGACAACTCTATACAAAATATCCTCGCAAACTACCTAAGTTCGAAAAACTCGATATCTTTTTAGAAAATCTTGTCCCTAATTTTGGGTATCAAGTGCAGCTACAAGGCCCCCTAACTTTTGATAATATGATTAAACAAGCTGTAAGAATAGAATCATTCATGGTTAAGAAAGGAGAGTTGACTTTGCACAAGGATAAAAAATAGGGGTCTTCCTCCTAAAACAAGGACAAAGGTAAGTTTGTCAACAAAAAATGGGATGTTGTGAATGATGGAGTTGTTGACAATGTGACCCCAAAACCTTCAAAGGCTATTTTCAACCTTACCTCAAGTATGCAGGCAACCAAAGCCACTGAAAAGTCTATGACAGATACTTAGAAATATTTGAGGTTTTACAAAAACAAACCTTGGGCCCTTGACCCAAACATGAGTTCACTTCCCTAGGAGAACCCCTTGATGTGGTTTACAAGACCCTCATGCAAAACCAAATACTCACTCCTCTGGAAAATTTGTGTCCTTATGATCTGCAACCATGACCTACTTGGTGGAATGAAGTCGCATACTGTGATTACCATCAAAACAAGGGTCATAAGACTTCCGGCTACATTCAACTTTGACATAAGATCCAAGATTTTATCAACAGTGGTGATATTGTTGTGAGTGGTCATAATAAGAATTAAAATCATCAGGCATTTAAGGACCCCTTTCCTCCTCACAAGAAGGGTGAATCTTCTAAGACCAAGAATGCCAACACTAAGGTTAACTACACATACAGTACCAATGACAATGCCATTAATATGGTAGAACCTTTTAAGGCCAAATACTGTGATGTGATCACCATTAAAGGGAGTGAGGATGCTCCTAGGCCTAAGACTCCATTTGTCTTGCAAGGCCCTATGTCTCACTCTTCCAAACTAGAATAATCTCAGGATTGTGCAAACGTTGTTACCTAATCCCATGCGAAGATCATTCTTAAGGGTCCCGAGCCTTCCACATCCACACCGAAACAACCTATGGATAAAGCTCCTGTTGGCCCCACCAATAAGAACTTGAAATCAGTCCCCATGCTAAGCATTGCTAATTACAACATCCTGGGCCAGTTGCAACTTACCAACACTCAGATCACTATCTTTGAGTTGTTGAAGATCTCACCTGCTCATAGGAAGTTTCTTGATAAATCCCTCGCTGAAGCAAATGTCCCAAAAGATTTTGATCTTGACTGGTTTCAATCCATGGTGGGTCACTTGACTCACCCCATTATCTTTCTTTGAGGAAGATGACCATTCACTGAGCCATCTGCACAATGCCCCTCTACATATTGAAGTCATGATAGGCCCACAACACATCTGCCACATGCTCATTAATAATGGTGTTGGCCTTAATATTTTCTCTACTAAGCTACTCACATAATTATGCTATGATGAAGATTTCACAAATGCCAGCAAGAAAATTACCGTCAAGGCATATGATGAAGAGGAACAAAAATCCAAAGGTCTAGTTGTGCTACCAATCTGAGTTGGACCTGTTGAAAGGGATGTCATCTGTCAAGTTCTATATATTCCCCTTGCATACAATATATTGTTGGGAAGACCGTGGATTCACAAAATGTAGGCAGTTCCATCCACATATCATCAATGTATCAAGTTCCCATTTCACAAAGCTAAAGTAACAGTACCTACCAATATGGGCTATTCTTGCAATATGCTCACACAATCTACTAACAGCTTTGTCCCAACCAATAGAAAGTCTACTGAATTATTTGATGCCAAACTCAAAGAAATGGAACAAACTTTAAAACTTAAAGATATAGGCATGGGGGATATCAAATTGAACTTGTGTTGTCATTAGCGGCTCTGCCCCCATCTCCATGTTCCTATGGGAAGCCTTCTGAGAGAAATAAACCTTCTATCATTTCTCCTCAAATAGTCTATGATTATTCCTTTGTATGGTCCATAATGCCACTAGAAGATGAGGATGAGGACAGGGCCATTACATCTTGGGTTTATAAAGGTAAGGACACATCTGAAACAATCACTCCAACTCGTGACTTAGAACAAGAACCATATAGTGAAGCCTTCAAAATCATGAAGTGATTTGGTTATAAAGGGAGTGGCCCTATAGGGGTGAATGATAATAGATTACTTGAACCAATTGAAGCCATAGGTCATCAAACCAAAGACACCGCAGGTCTAGACTTCAAGAAAATCCTGTTTCATTTAGGAATTAACAAATTTATACCAAAACCAGAATTCTAGCCAGAACAAAAAGACAGTACCATAGTGGAAAATATAGAGGACAACTCTAACAAGGATATCTTTCCCTATCCTATTCCTCCATATCTTGCTGCATTCCTTGCAGAACCAGATTATTTTGTACCACGTGTCAGTATGGCAGAGACTAATAGTGATTCTAATGACACTGCCTTGGCCACCCACTGACATATGAGTGGTTGATAGAAATACAAACTACTGATCCTAATTATGTGGGTGAATTTTACATGCCACCATCCTTTCAAGAGAAGTTCAAGAAAGAAAAAAATTGGCAAAATGCTACAAGAGATGAAAATGAGTCAGATGGTACAACCAGTGTTGATGGAATTCCTATATCAAGCATCACTGACTCACATAAGTATGAGTTTGATTCCTTGTCTGACAGAACTTTTGATAAAGATATAGATTCTATTGATGTGTATGAAAACCTTCTCGAAGTAGGTGAAGGGTCTAGTGTTAGGACAATCGAGTGTGATTCCACTAATGTTAACATACCCTCTACTTCCAACATGAGGTCTCGAAGGGACTTGAAAACACCTCTGGATGAGATTTATTTAGGTCTCAACTTTCTTGTCCATGCTTTCAATGACTATAATGTGAATGCACTCAAACCCACCACTTCTCTTTCACTCCACCATCCTGAGCTCATCAACTAGAACTATCCCTCTCCATCTAGTGAATTCCTTATGTTCCAAAATGACTACACTCTTGCCTGTTACCTCAACACTATCGCACCAGTAATGTTCTCCACCAATGAAGACAATGTCAACATGACTGAAGTTGATATCAAGTATCTCAGTCACAAAATTAAGAGAAAAAATAATAGATGCTCTGATGGTGAAAACCACATTGTGGCAATGTCAGAGCTAAAAAAAGTAAAAATAAAAGATGTATCTAAGGGTGAAAACCTCTTTGAGGCACCCAAGGATGAGATACTTGATACACTTTCAATTTATTTTCAAGAAAGATCATCAGTTTTGATTGAACCAACCCAACCACTAAATGTGGGCACATAAGCTACACCTCAAATCATTCATTTGGCATAGTCACTATCTACAAAAGAGAAAGAATAATTCACCAGTTTCTTTCAAAGCAAGAAATTCAATTTTGCATGGACTTACTCTGATATGCCTGGATTGGATCCCAATCTAATCATGCATCACCTGTTTATTGCACTAGGTGTTAAGCATGTCAAAAAAAGCTTCATAAGATGCATCCACATGTGGCACTCTTAGTCAAGGCGGAGTTAGAAAAACTTCTCAAAGTTGGTTTCATCAGAGCCATTGACTATGTAGAATGGATTTCCAATATTGTCCCAGTTTCTAAGCATGATAAATCCATCTGAGTTTGCATAGATTTTTGGGACATGAATAAAGCATGTCCTAAAGATGACTTCCCATTACCCAACATTGACATGATTGTGGACATGACAGTTGGCTATGAAATGTAATCTCTAATGGATGGTTTCTTTGGTTACAATCAGATAAAGATCATGCCAAAAGATCAAGAAAAGACTGCCTTCACATGTGCTTGGGGAATTTTTTGTTGGAATGTCATGCCCTTTGGACTTAAAAATACTAGAGTTACATATCAAAGGGCTGTCACCACTATCTTTCATGACATGATGCACAAAATGATGGAAGACTATGTAGATGACACTTTGGCTAAGAGCATGCAATAGAAAGCACATCTTATAGATCTAGGTCCTATACTAGATCAAATGGAATAATTAAGTCTGAGGTTCAACCCAAAAAAGTGTGCATTTGGTGTCACCTCTGGAAAGCTATTGGGTTACATCATATTTGTTAAAGGCATAGAGGTAGATCTTGAGAAAGTTCAAGCTATCATGGAAATGCCTCCACCGCGCAACATCAGTCAAATGAGAGGTCTCCAAGGTTAGCTACAGTCTATTTGGTGCTTCATTTCACAACTAGAAGACAAGTCACAGCCCTTCACCAAGACTTTACATAAAGGTGTGACTTATGAGTGGAATGAAGACTGTGAAAAAGGGCTCACATAGATCAAACAATACCTTGAAAATCCACCAATACTAATGCCTCCTATTCATGGGAAGCCACTCATCCTTTATATCACAGCTACAGATACATCTTTGGGTGTCCTATTGGCTCAAGAAGATCAGAATAACAAAGAATGAGCCTTTTATTACATCAGCAGTACACTGGTTTCATATGAAGTGAATTATTCTATCATAGAAAAGGCTTTCCTGGCAGTGGTGTTTTCTTCACAAAAACTGACACTACATGCTTTCTCACACCACACGTCTCATTGCTAAAATTGATCCATTAAAGTATCTACTTAGAAAATCTTCTCTCATGGGGATACTAGCAAAGTGGGTCATGATACTCAGTGAGTTTGAAATTGAGTATGTAGAGAGAAAGGCCATCAAAGGATTGTTGGATAAAATTGTCTAAAGGAGATTGTTGGATTAATTGTGTGTTGTCTTTGATATCACACAAATGTCATATCAATTATCATGCTCAGTTGGTCAATAAAGTAGTTCCCAGTGATTAACCGAGCTCAATCGGTCAGCTAAGCGATTCTCAATGTTTACCGAGCTCAATCGGTCAGCAAGGTAGTTTTCTATGTTTACAGAGATCTCTCGGTCTTCAAAGGATGTTGCAAAATTTGCAGTGGTAACTGAGTTCACTTGATCACCAAAGGAAATCATTTTAGGATTAGTGTTTACTGAGCAGGTCAGCTCGGTAAAGAATTTTGTTTGTTTATTCAGTCGACTATGGTAATGTTTAGTAATTTTTGTAATGGTTATTAGTGCTGACTTGACAATCTAAATGGACAATCTGAATCATATATATAGAAGGTCAAGTTGTGAATTAAAAGTGTGCAAGTGAAAAAGAAGAAAAGTGTGAGCGAATTTTGAAGGATGGCTAGATATCCTTGAGGAGCAGTAGAGATATATTTGATCAGGAAGGATCTAGTGAAGCTGAACAGAGATCTGTAATCAAAAAATTAGTTGCATCATTATTCAGGTCAATTCATTGTTACTTTCTTACCATTGTAGCAATGATTTCAAAATATCTTAATAGTGTTGGTTTAACAGCCATTTTGTAAATCCTCTAACAAGGTGACAGTTCTATTGAATTGTTTCAAATACCTCTTACAAGGCCACTCCTAACAGGGTGATTAAATCCTCTAACAAGGTCACACCTAACAGTGTGTTTTGTAACCTTTAACCAGGTTAGCTCCTAACAGGGCTCACTTCAGAAGAGTGAAAAATAGTAACTAGTTACATTGGTGGTTTTTCCCATATTGGGTTTCCATGTTAAATCTGGTGTCTCTTGTGTTCATGTTATTTTTTTTATGCATGCATGTTAATCACCGATGAATACTTAAGAACAATTATAATTAATACTCACTGCAATAACTGAGTTTTCAGCATTTCTCTGTATGTTTACCGAGTGACAGCAATAAATGAATTAATAAGACATCTAAGGGATCTGTGGTAATATTTTTGTGGTTAACTGATTCACCCCCCCCCCCCCCCCTTCTCAGTTACTCCATCTATATTTCCAATAATTGGTATCAGAGCATTTGGTGCTTGCAGGAAGGGTTTCAAGGACCTAAGCTAAAGATCAGGATGTCTTACAAGAGAGAAATTCCAAGGCTTAACAGAGATAAATTTTTAGCATGGAAAGGACTCATGAGAATTCATCTGGCTTCCATTGGTGATTCAAGATGAAAATATATTGATGAAGAATATACAGCTCCTACTGGCACATTAACTATTGAAGACATTGCAGAGAAAAAGAACCATAACACCATGATGATAGACCTTGCATCAGCTCTCAGCTATGAAGAATTTGATGAGATCAAAGACTACACAACTCCTTATGCAATGTTGAATAAGCTGAAGAAAATTTATGGCGGTGATGACAATGTGAAGAGAGCCAAAGAAGAAAGCCTAAGAGGATAGTTTGATTAGATGAAAATGAGAGAAGATGAAAACATTGCAAAATATGTTGAAAGGATCAAGGCAAGTGTTAGTGTAATCAGAGCTACTAGAGGAAAAATTTATGATGAAATTTTTATAAGTAAGGTTCTCAGAACATTACTTCCTATCTATGCAATAAGAGTATCTGCTATTCAAGAAAGAAGATGTGAAGAAAATCACAATATAACTTTGGATGCTTTAGTGGGAAGATTGATAGCCTTTGAGTTGGATAACTATGACAACTATGTTCCAACTTCCAAAAATGTTGAATCAACATTTGAGGCCAAACTTTCACTTAAGAAGGGCAATAAAATAAAGGACATCCATTCAGAGAGTGAAGAAGAATTAGAGGAAAGTTCTGATAGTGATCTTGAAGTTATTGAAGCATTACTTGCAAAGAAATATACTAGAGGCAGAGGTAAATACAAAGGTAAAACTCCCTTAATCTATTTTTCATGTGAAGAAATTGGTCATATTGTAGCTAGGTTCCCAAACAAGAAAAGCAAGGATGAGAAGAAAGGTCACAAGTACAATGGCAAGAAGAATTTCAAATCATTCAAGGATAAAAGTAAGAAAACATGTTTCATGGCTAAGGATTCTGATAATAGTGAAGATGAAATTGTCTACATTGTTGTAAAAGATGAATCTGATGATGATGAAGATAAGATGGCACTTATCTCTCATGTAAGCACAAATGATACATGGATCATAGATAGTGGATGTTCACATCATATGATTGGTGACAGAACAAAGTTTGAACACCTTGAAGACTATGATGGTGGTAATGTAAGGTTTGGAAACAATGAACCTTGTTGCATAAAAGGAAGAGGATGAATCTCATTAACCAAAGAACTTATATGTGATAATGCATATTGGGTTGAAGGACTAAAGCATAATCTTCTAAGTGTAGCATAGCTAATCAACATTGGATTCAAGGTTGAATTCATGCATGGAAAAGCAAGACTGCTAGATGACAAGGGAAAACTGATTGGATCAGGCAAACAAACCAAAGGTAACTTGTTTTATCTTGATCTTGGTGAATCCTCATGTTTTATTGCTTAAATTGAAGAAAGTTGGTTATGGCACAAAAGGTTATGTCATGTAAATTTTGATAACATGGTGAAAATAAGCAAATTCAAGAAAGTAAGAGGCATTCCTACTTTGAAGAAACCTGATGTTGGTCTATGCAAGAATTTTCAGATTGGTAAAATGGGAAAGTCTAGTTTTAAAAGTAAAAACTATCAGTTTGAAGATATTTTGGAAATTGTGCATACTAATTTATGTGGACCTATTGGAATTGAGAGCTATACTAGAGAAAAATTCTTTATTCTCCTTTTTGATGACTACTCTAGAATGATGACTGTTATGTATCTAAGAGAAAAGTCAAAAGCATTTGAGAAATTCAAATGGTATTTGGAAAGAGTAGAAAAGGAAATAGGAAAAAGAATGAAGTGCTTGAGATCATATAGAGGTGGTGAATTCATCTCCCATGAATTCAATAATTTTTGCATTGAAAGAGGAATCAAAAGATAGGTATCAGCCCCAAGAACTCCTGAGCAGAATGGAATAGCTGAAAGGAGGAATAGATCTATCATGGATTGTACAAGGACTCTAATGATTGAAAAGAACATTGTTATGAAATACTGGAAGGAAGCTATCAGCATTGCAGTTCATACCTTAAACCAAGTACAGTTGAAGAAAGACACATTCAAAACTCCTTATGAGTTATGGTATAGCTATAAAGCTAATGTAAGTTACCTGAAAGTATTTGGTAGTAAGTGTTTCATCTTAAAAGAATCTAAAAAAGGCAAATTTGATGTGAAAAGTGATGAAGGAATATTCTTGGGATATTCTTTCAAAAGTAAGGCATATAGATGTTTGAATTTGTCTACTCACAAAATCATAGAAAGTGCACATGTGAAAGTTGATGAATTTGCAGAAAAGACTGAAGAAGAAAGAAAAAAGGAACTAGAGGATTACAGGAGATTTGTTTACATTGAACCTGATACATTACCAGACACATCTGTCAATAAGGAGACTGCATCTACTGAGCCCAGTACAGTAACTAAGTCACAAGAAGAAGTGCAAATCGAGTCACAAGAAGAAGTTCAAACTGAGTCACAAGAAGAAGTTCAAACTGAGTCACAAGGACCTGAGTCTCAATATAAAGCTACCAAGCCAATATCTATCGAGCCTGAGAAACCATAACTTGAAGATGAAATTCAAGAAGATGATAATGTAACTCATTCAAGAGGTAAGGAACCTATATTGGTTAAATATGTCAGGAGGCATCATACACCAGATCAGATTATTGGAAACAAATCAGATGGTACTATGACAAGAAGTAAACTAAAAGGTACATGTTTACTTGCTGATTTTGAACCTAGAAATGTCAAAGATGCATTGGAAAATGAAAGTTGGATTGAGGCTATGAATGAAGAAATAAAACAAATAGAGAAGAACAAAACATGGACTCTTGTACCTAGGCCTAAAGATAAAAATGTAATTGGAACAAAATGGGTATTCAGGAATAAGTTGAATGAAGATGGTCAAGTATCAAGAAACAAAGCTAGATTGGTGTGTAAAGGATATTCTCAATAAGAGGGCATAGATTATGGTGAGAATTTTGCTCCTGTTGCAAGATTAGAAGGTGTAAGAACTCTACTTGCATATGCAACACATAAAGGTTTTAAGGTATATCAGATCGATGTAAAATTTGCATTTCTCAATGGCATTCTTGGTGAAGAAGTCTACATTGAGCAACCTGAAGGTTTTATTGATCTAGACAAAAGGAATATGGTCTGCAAGTTACATAAAGCATTGTATGGTCTGAAACAAGCCCCTAGAGCATGGTATGAAAGATTACACAACTATCTTATTCAAATTGGTTTCAAAAGAGCTAATGATAATAGTAGTTTTTACATCAAGGAAGGACCAGATAACAAAATTGTTCTGGTAGAAATATTTGTGGATGATACTGTGTTTACAAGTAATGATGATCAATGCAAAGAATTTTTAGAGAAAATGAACAAAGAATTTGAAATGTCTATGTTTGGTCAAATAAAGTTCTTTGTTGGTCTTCAAATTCAGTAGACCAAGAATGGTATCTACATTACTCAGTCTCAATACATCAAGGAAATACTTAAGAAGTTTGGTATGGAAGATGCAAAACTAGTTGGTACCCCCATGTGTACTGGACTAAAGCTTACCAAAGATGATGATTCAAAAGAAGTAGATCAGACCTTATATAGATCAATGATTGGAAAATTATAGTATGTAGTTCATACAAGGCCTAATATTGCCTTAGTAGTTGGTATAGTAGCAAGATTCTCAGCAAAACCCAGAGAAAATCATATGATGGCAATCAAAAGAATCTTGAGATACTTGAAAGGAACTGAAGATTATGGCTTGTGGTATAAATTTGGAGGCAATTTGGACTTAAAAGTGTTTACTAATGCTAATTGGGTAGGAAACATTGATGACAGAAAGAGTACAAGTGGTGGAGCATTCTTTCTTGGCAAGAGGTTGGTATCTTGGACCAATAAAAAGCAAAATTGCACATCCCAATCCACAACAGAAGCAGAATATGTTGCTACAGTAGTAAACTGCTCTAATATTGTTTGGTCTAAGCAGTTATTGGAAGGCATGAAGGTTGAGATCAAAGAACCAGTTGTTATATTTTGTGATAATACAAGTGCAATAAATATTTCAAAGAATCCAATAATGCATTCCAAAACCAAGCACATTGCTATAAAATATCACTTTTTCAGAGAATTGGTGCAGGACAAGGAAATTAGATTGGAATATATTCATACAAAAGAATAGATTGTAGATATATTCACCAAGCCACTACCTAAGGATGCATTCTTGTATCTAAGAGGTAAGTTAGGGGTCATTCCCCTATCCGAGGCTCACTAAATAAAGTTTTAGTGATGCATCAACTAGAGCATATTGAAGATCAGTCAATTGATGTAGCTTAGTCAAGGAATCATTGCATATGAATCAGTACTCAAGGTACATTGCTATTCACCTGGTATGTGTTGTCTTTGGCATGTGTTGTCAAAGAGGGAGAGTTTGCTATCATATTTCAAGAAATTTCTTAAGATTTCTAAGAGGGAGAGTTTTCTTGGAGTTTGAGAAGTTAAGAAGGAGAGTTTTTCAGTCAGAAAGAGAAGTTTGCTGACAAAGGGAGTTCTCATATATGAGAATCAGAATGAAGCTAAGGATATGTTCATTACTCTATGTTTTCTATGAAATTTCATTGTGCTATGACATGTTGTGTTGCCATCAATGCCGAAGAGGGAGACTGTTGGATACAATTATCTGAAGGAGATTGTTGGATTAATTGTGTGTTGTCTTTGATGTCACACAAATGTCATATCAATTATCATGATCAGTTAGTCAGAAAAGTAGTTCCCAGTGATTAACCGAGCTCAGTCACTCAACTAAGTGATTCTCAATGTTTACTAAGCTCAGTCAATCAGCGAGGTGGTTTTCTATGTTTACCAAGATCTCTTGGTCTTC
This sequence comes from Chamaecyparis obtusa, assembly GCA_027943335.1. NCBI lineage: Eukaryota > Viridiplantae > Streptophyta > Pinopsida > Cupressales > Cupressaceae > Chamaecyparis > Chamaecyparis obtusa. The sequence goes on along the minus strand of BSBK01000325.1, from coordinate 636,993 downwards.
AAAGGATGTTGAAAAATTTACAGTGGTAATCGAGTTCACTCGGTCACCAAAGGAAATCATTTCAGGATTATTGTTTACTGAGCAGGTCAGCCCAGTAAAGAATTTTGTTTGTTTATTCAACTGACTGTGGTAATGTTTAGTAATGTTTGTAATGATTATTAGTGCTGACTTGAAAATCTGAATGGACAATCCAAATGGTATATATAGAAGGTCAAGTTGTGAATTAAAAGTGTGCAAGTGAAAAAGAAGGAAAGTGTGAGTGAATTTTGAAGGATGGTTAGATATCCTTGAGGAGTAGTAGAGATATATTTGATTAGGAAGGATCTAGTGAAGCAGAATAGAGATCTATAATCAACAAATTAGTTGCATCATTATTCAGGTCAATTCATTGTTACTTTCTTACCATTGTAGCAGTGATTTCAAAATCTCTTAATAGAGTTGGTTTAATAGCCATTTTGTAAATCCTCTAACAAGGTGATAGTTCTATTGAATTATTTCAAAGACCTCTTACAAGGCCACTCCTAATAGGGTGATTAAATCCTCGAATAAGGTCACACCTAATAGTGTGTTTTGTAACCTTTAACCGGGTTGGCTCCTAACAGGGCTCACTTCAGAAAAGTGAAAAATAGTAACTAGTTACATTGGTGGTTTTTCCCATATTAGGTTTCCATGTTAAATCTGGTGTCTCTTGTGTTCATGTTATTTTTTTTATGCATGCATGTTAATCACTGATGAATACTTAAGAACAGTTATAATTAATACTCACTGCAATAACTAAGTTTTCAACATTTCTCTGTATGTTTACCGAGTGACAGTAGTAAATGAATTAATAAGACATCTAAGGGATTTGTGGTAATATTTTTGTGGTTAATTGATTCACTCCCCCCCCCTTCTTAGTTACTCCATCTATATTTCCAACAAGGATAAGTGATCGTAGATCATTTGGCGGAGGTTCCTCTCACAGATCATCAACCATTAAACATTGAGTTTCCAGATGAGTCCATAATGCTTCTCACACATAAAACATGGAATATGTGCTTCGATCGATTGTTCACCTAGCATGGGTCAGGTGCTGGAATATTGTTCATTACCCCACAAAGGTACTCTTTACCAAAGGCATACAAAATATTATTTCTTTGTACAAATAACATTGCTGAGTAGGAAGCCCTAATCAATAGCATGAAGATAGCCATATAATGGAGAGTAGATGAACTTAAAGTCTTTAGAGACTTGCAATTGGTCATCAATCAGGTCAATGATGTCTATCAAAAAAAGGATGAAAAGTTGGTGCCTTATAAATGGATGGTCAGTGATCTAAGACAATAATTTGCACATATCACTTTCCAGCAAATTCTGAGAGCAAATAACTAAGCAGCTGATGCAATGGCTACTCTTGCCTCTATGCTACAAATGCCAGAAAATGAATTACAACATGAATTCCTAGTAGAAACATTACGCTATCCATCCTACAATACCCCTGAATCTAGGATGATTTATTCAATTATTGGACATGATTCATCCCACTACCATCATATCTACTCCTACCTCCATGACTAGATCATTCCAGACACTTACACCTAGAATGAGAAACATCACCTAATCCTTAGTGCTTCATGCGATGTCATTGTAGATAACAATTTGTATAGGTGAGGTCTAGACGGTACCCTCCTTAGGTGTTTAGAGCCCGACAAGTCTAAATGTGCGTTAGCTGAGGTGCATAAAGGCATTTGTGGTTCTCATTTGAGCAACCTGACATTGGCTCGTAAGCTTATTAGAGCTAGTTACTATTGGCTGAATATGGAAACACAAGCTACACAATATGCCAAATCTTGTAAATAGTGTCAGCTACATGGAAATCTAATTCACGCTTCTTCCAAGGAGCTCATTCCCTTCATTAGTTTCTGGCCATTTCAGTAATGGGCCTTTGATTTGGTGGGTTAGATTCATCCTTCTAGAGGACACATGTTCATTATCACTATTCAGGTCTAGAATTATTACCTCTATTAGGCAATGAGGCTAACAACAATTCCAGCTGACAATGGAAACCTCTCCTAGTATTGGGTAGACTATGATTAGAGAGGAATATTCGAATTCTAGGCCGGTTCCTATAAAATATTGGCTATCACTTTACTAACCTAAAAAACTTGATGGGAAAAGGGTAAAGGGAACTTAAAACTTAGAAAATAGGGTGATAGACTAATGAATGAATCAGAAACCTAAAAAGAAAATATTAATTCCAAACTTAACTCACAATGAAATTCAGATGATTGGTACACTGTTCAACGTATAGGTTAATGAATTTAATTATCAGGGATTAACCACAAATAACTTCAACACTTAACAACATATGTTTCTCAAATAAGGCTTGATAGATCAGATTATCAATCAAGAAGGAACAATGATACATTCACTTCCAAATTCAAAATTAGAATTGAAAACACTTACTAAAGAAGATGAAAAGGAATTGATAATCTGAACACAAAATGAGCTGAAATCTGGTATATTTCCTTCAAAATTCTCTGCAAAATGGTTACAAAATGGACTCCTGAGCTTCTAGGAACAAATCAGTTCACTATAGGCTCTCTTTCCCACACATGCGACCCTGAAAAAGTCAATCTCCCTTCCTTAAGAGAGCTCAAAAACCCTAATCCAAGAATGCCTAACCCTTACAAAAATGCTCTATTTTTTGCCATAATTCATGCCAAAAATCCAACCTATATGTCATCAAAAATAGAAAAATCCATCTACCCCTAAATTTTGGCTAATATAAGGAATTTAAAATCCCTTTTACATCATAAACATGCCAAAATTCAATTATTCTTTTAATAAAAAAATGGCTTTGAAATTAAAGGAATAAATCCTTTATACAAAAAATTAAGCCAAATTTTATTAAAGAAAATAAATATTAAAATATTTTAATATTTATCTATGCCAAAATCATAACCTAAACAACTTAACCTAACATCTCTTAACTTTTATACAAAGCTAAATATTAAATACGCAATATGGGGAGTAATAAAACTTCAACCCATTTGCAAATCACACATGTTAAACCATGAGATAAAAAGGTGGTAGGTTTTGTGGTCCTTTAAAATGTTAAGTGACAATCTATCCTCTATCGAACTGACCCTCTGTTAGTCCCTTTTTGTGGACTCCAAATTTTATGATATCTTGTTTTGGGCATTTCTTTTTGGCATACAACATAGCAATTTTGAAGTTCATTTTCATAAAAGGAGGGTTTGAAACCCTAATCGATTGAAGATGTATGCACTGGAAATAAGGCATTTTGTTGAAGATTTCTTACAAAAATAAGGAATCAATCCCTTCAAATTATGAAGAACTCAACAAATCTGATGGAAACTGTAAGTTAACTGATCTTTTCACTCTCTATTTAAAACTTTATCTTTAGAAACATGCTTTTCCTTTGCATGAAAAATGGTTTTGTTGTTGAAGACGTCGGTATTATGCATAAAATAAGGATTCCATTGCTGAAAATATGGTTCATCTTCTTTTTCTATAAAACATATGGAGATCTCTGCTGAAAATGTTGGGTTTACTATTAGTTCTCTGCATTAACATTTTAAATAAAAATGTGAGCCCAAAAAGCCACACCTCCTTTTGCATTCATATATGAAAGATCAAGCTATGTTCAAACTTTGACAATAGGGTTTTAGAAAGACAATGTCTATCTTTCCTTTTGCAAAAATATAGGGCACAAAACGTGCCACCCTTTTTTCCTCTAAAGCATGGCTTTCTCTACTGGTTAACATACAAGCACTATTGTTTCATCTTCTATTGAATAATCAAAACATAAAAATAGGGTCGAAACCCTCTTTCTGTGCATAAAAGTTTGATGTTCATAGCTAAAAATATGGGGTTCAAACTCCAGAAACTCTCTGTCAATGTCAAAAAATGTGCCCTCTGATATTGCAAAGAAAAACATGGCTTCTTTTGATCATAACATGAAAAATATAGTGCATACGCACTACTGGTAATAAAACATACATCACTGTTTTATCTTTTGCTGAGAATGTGAAGTTTGAACTCCAGTCATGGTCTTGAAACCCTTTTTTTATTTATTTTGTTTGAACAAAGCACAAAACGTGCTCTTTGTTATGTAATAGTTAATGTTTACTATTCTTGTCTGATACACACATGAACACTACAAATACACTTACAGTTTTGAACAACATAATATATGTCATTTTCTTGCACTTTTGATTTCTGGGTTCAAACATGAACTCCACTACTGTAGTAAAACATTTTATTTCTCACAATGTTTGTTTATTTGAAATAAACTCTCAGTCTCATCTTAGCAATGTATAGTTGGTTTCCAACTTTGAACATTCAGTTCTCCATGATGCTGAAAAATATATATATTCTCTATTCCAGATTTGCAAATAGATTATGTTCTAAAAACAAAATGCATCCATACCTTGAATAAAATTCTGAACCATTTCTTACAAAAGAAATACTAGAAGCATTATTGGTTTGAACCCTCTATTCTGAAAATGAACCTCACAGTTAGTTCTTACTTTACTTTGCTGATCATGAAGCTTAGCTTAAAGCTGAAATAGTTTTTTATCAGTACAATTTGAAGGCTCGCTGCTTATTACCATTTGCAATAAAATATGTACCCATTGTTTCGACTGAAGACTCATCTTGGCAATTAATAACTCTGCATTCTCTATTTATTCTTTTTCACCAGTCCACATTTATGAACATGAACTTTTTATTGTTCCTTCAGCAAGAGAACACCATTTTTGAACTTTGAGTTCAAATTTTGAAAATTTGATCTACATTCCAGCATTTATAAATTTGATATGTCACTTGTCAGAAATTGTATACATGAAGTAATTTTCTAATTTTTTACAAGTACTGAAAAATGTGACCTATTGGCATTCTAAAATTAATAACACCAACATTATTGAAACTCCTATAGTAGATTATTGTACACTTCCTTTTTGATACTGAATTTGTCAATTTATGATATGAAGTACAACAAGATGTAGATGTTCCTTATTTTGTTAATGAAGTTTGAGCACGGGCTCATGACACTGAAAAATGACAAAATGTAATGACTAAGGTTTGAACATGGGTTCATGACACTCAAAAATGACAAAATGTAATGACTGAGGTTCGAACATGGGTTCATGACACCTAGTCATAACATTTTTTAAACATTCAAAATATGATTCAATCTTGAAGCACTTGAAAATATTCAGCATTAAGTCATTGAAAGTTATGAAAATGTACTTTGTTCATGATGAAATCAGCATCTCTTTTGGTGAAACAATTTGATTCCTTTGAAGATCAGCAATCTGGTACTTCCTGTAGCAACTTTTGTATCTCAAAATGACTGGTTAAACAAAAAAAAACATACACCATAATAGTTATTAGTAGCAAAAAGTTTCATGTTTCAAAAACACGTCGCTTTAACACTGCCTTATAGAGAGTTTTGGTTTACATTTTCTTACTACATTTATTATCTCAGATTGATATGTAGATAGTAATAGATTGCTAATGTATGTAATTTTCTTCTCTTTGCATTGCTTAGATCCGTCAGGATCTAACCATTGTTCTCCTCTTTTTTTTTTAGATAATGCTTTCCTTAAGGACCTGAATGCTGATGAAGACATGAGAGTGACCTAAATGCAAAGGACCTGATAGAGACCAGCAAAACCAACTTGAAAACATGAGGCAATGCATGGGACCCCTAGTCCATATCTCAGTTTTCTATTCTAATTACAATGTACTCTGTTTATTGAAATATGAAATATGAATCAAAGGACATTTGTACTACATTCTTATGAATGCACAATGTAATGATCAATGATGAATTTGAATTTGTAATAATTTGATCAATACTTAGAGTACATAAATGAAAATTTGATAATAAATGTAGTAAGTGAATGCAAATCATCAAAACCTATAAGATAGTGTTAAATAGATAACTGGAATGTGCAAATTTCTCTACTAGTGCCTATTGTGTTATATGATTTTAATTTTGGGTAACAATTTTGGTGACTTCTGCTAGATGTCTGCCTGCTAGACATGACCTATAGAGTTATCCTAGGGCTTCAAAACTTGGAAAATTGAACCATGAATGCAGTTTATTGAAATGAAAATGCATCTATAACTAGACTCAAATGCAACCTAGAACCTAGACTCAAAACAACCTAAGACCTATTGCTTGGACAACACTTATTGAATGTGAAAACTGAAACAAACCTATCCCTCAAAGCAAAGCTTGAGGTGTATTCCATTAACTAGAATCTTCAACTCTTCTCCTTCAGTTGTAGACAACTGAAAAGCATTGTTCTCCTTGTAGGCTATTATGACAAAAGGGCCTGACCAAAAATTATCAAACTTACCATGCTTCCCTGGCCTACTTTTTAGAACATCCCACTTAAGAACCAAATATCCTTCTTTAAAATCTCTGAATTTAGCCTTTTTGTCAAAAGATTTCTTAGTTTGAGCTTGCTTAAGCTCCATTGTATCCAAGGCTTTTCTTCTTTCTTCTTCCAATTGTAGCAAATCCACATACCTGAGCTTTAAAGGATCCTCTTCCTCAAATAATTACATCTGATCAGCAAGCTGTAATGCTAGAAATTCTATAGATACTGGCAATCTAGCCTCCTTACCATAAACTAGAACATAAGGAGAATTCCCAATTACCTGTTTAGGTGTAATTCTATCCAGCCATAAGGTTGCCTTCAATTTATAATGCCAATCTCTCTTATTTTCCTGCAGAATCTTCTTGATAATTATTGTTAGATTTTTATTTGTAGATTCTGCAAGACCATTACCCTAAGGATAATACTTTGAGGAAGTATTAAGGTAAACCCCATTCTTAACAGCCCATTTTGTAATAGATAATCCAATAAAAGCCATAGCATTGTAAAAAATAATAGATTGAGGAACCCCAAATCTGGTTATTATATCTTCATAAAATTTTAGAATAGCAGGTCCAGAAGCTTCCTTCAATGCAATTGCCTCAGTCCATCTTGTGAAATAGTCAGTAGCAGTCAAAATCCACTTATGACTTGCACTATAATTAGGGTGAATAGGACCAATGAAGTCCATACCCCACTTGGAAAATGGTTGATCAACTACAATAGGTTTCAATGGCAATGCAGCTAGCTTTTGTTTTCCTGTAAACAATGCACATTTCTAACATTTTCTAGCCCAAGCATAAGCATCTTTAAATAGATCAAGCCAATAATAGCCTACCCTTAGTATTTTCCAAGCTATAGTTTTGGGACTAAAATGACCACCACATGATCCATCATGAAATTCAGATAATATTCTATTCTGATCTAGTGAATCAACACATTTAAGAAACATTCCAGAATAATCCTTTCTATACAAAACACCATCAATAAGGACATATGAGATAGATTTTAACCTGTAGTACCTCCTTCTAGCCTTATTTAGATCAATTGGACATTGTCCAGTTTGAAGAAACCTTGTCATATCAGATAACCAGGTTGTTGTATTAAAGACTAAAACAGTATCAACTTGAGAATTTTTAGATTCTTTGCAAATTTTAGCACCTTCCTCTTCATTTTCCATTTGAGCACAAAGGCCCTTTCCTCTTACCAACTTAGTAACATGAATCTGCACATCATACTCCATTACCCTGGTTATTTAGCCAGCCCATTTTTCATTTACATCCTTATTCAACAAGAATTCTTTAATACTTGGATGCGCAACCATCAAATGCACTCTATTGCTGGAAATTAAATGCTTAAATTTTTTCAATGCTTTAATAGCAGCAAGTACATGTTTTTCAACAAAAGTGTACCTTTTTTCATAGTTTTCCATACCTTTGCTGAAAAAAGCAATTGGTTGCTCCTGATTTTCATCATTTTTCTGGACCAGCATGGCTGAAATTGTATCAGTAGCACCATAAGCATACAAAATAAAATCTTTAGTGAAATCAGGATTAACAAGAGTAGGAGTTGAAGACAAAGCTTGTTTAATCAACTCAAAGTTCTTTTTCCCTTCTTCAGTCCAGCTAAAGAGAGCATCCTTTTTAAGCTTTGAATTCAATGGTTTTAACAGATTTGCAATATCAAGAATAAACCTTCTCACAAAATTAATTCTCCCAATGAAACTTTGCAAACCTTTCTTGTGTTTAGGCAATGAAAGTTCAAGGATTGCATGGATTCTTTCATGATCTATTGTGGTTCCTTCCTTAGACACTTTATACCCTAAGATTTTTCCTTCATGAACTACAAATATAGACTTCTTAGGGTTTAAAGAAATTCCAAATTCCCTACACCTTTGCAAAATTTGTTTTAAATGATCAATATGTTGATTTGCTACTTTTCTGTAAATTGTCACATCATTAAGATAAACCAAAACAAATTTATACATCAAATTTTTAAAGGCCATATTCATTGCTTTCTGAAAATTTACCCCAGCATTGAATAATCCAAATGGCATTCTCTTGTAGGCCATAGTAACCCACTTTGTTGTAAAAGCTATTTTATATTGGTTAGATTCCTTCACTAAAATCTGGTTATAACCAGAATATCCATCTAAAAGAGAGAATCTCTCTGATCCTGATACATACTACAAAATCTACTCCATGGAAGGGAGTGGATGTCTATCTTTCAGAGATGCCCTATTAAGGTCTCTAAAATCTACACAAAGTCTTATCTCACCATTTTTCTTCCTTACTGGAACTAAGTTAGAAACCCAAGATGTGTGCTTAATAGGAAAAACAATACCACCATCTAACAGTTTTCTTAGCTCTTTTAACATTAATGGTTCCAATTTAGGGTTGATAGGCCTTTGCCTTTGTCTAATAGGCTTTGCATTAGGTTCCAACTCTATAGTATGTTGAGTGAGCTAGGGATCAAAGCCCTTAAGATTAGAATAGTCCCAGGCAAAAACATCATTATATTCCCTAAAAAGATCAACAAGTAACTCTTTTTCTTTAGGAGAATTTATCTTACCAACCTTTAACCATTTATCTCTAAAAATTTCCACTTCTTCATAATGATCTTCTTTAACCAGCAAGCTGGTTTTACCTTTTCTAAACTAATCATCTAAATTGAAAGCAGATTCCAAGCTGACTAATCCCTTTGGTAGCTTATTATACTTCAACTGGATGATCTGGTTTTCCATTTGCTAATTATTTCTACTATCTTTAGGAGCTAAAAAATCATTAGTTTCTATTAAAAAACTCAAGATATGCTCATCAGTATTGAAAACTTGCCAGTATACATCATTATCAGGAATGGAAGGTCTAACAATTATCTTAACATGTGATTGATCAGAAATCAATCCTTTATTTTCTGTAATTGCAACATGAGCACCAATTCTAGCCAGCCTATCTACATGCAGATTTTCTCTTCTAGGAATTGAAATCAAATTAAAGGCATCAAATTCTTCTAAAATATTATTAACTCTAGATCTATACATCTTGAGTAAGTCATTTTTCATAGTATTAATGCCTCTCACCTATTTAACAATAAGTTCACTATCTCCAAAAGCTTTGAGACACTTAATACCTTTCAGCCTTGCCCATTCTAATCCCTGAATTAGACTTTGATACTCAGCTACATTATTAGAACAAAGAAAAGTTAGCTTGTAGGTAGCATAAAATCTATCACCATCAGGAGATACTAACATAACTCCTACACCAATTCCATCCTTATTCCTTGAACCATCAAAATATAAATCCCAAAGCTGATTAGACATAATGGATTTAGCTTCATGATCTTTAATCAGATTAGGAATAACAAAATCAGATTCTAACATCATATAGTTTCCAAATCCAGCATCAAATGAATCATCATTCTATGCATTCCTGAAAGCCCATTCATCTAAAACAATATCTGGATATGCTTTAGTTTTAGTGTTATATGATGAACATTCAGGTATTTCATTTGGATCCATGTTTATACAACTTGCATTGACTGGACTGAGATTGTATGGCTCTATATGATTTTTTGACAAAGATTCAGACTTTATTGTCACTCTAGTACCATACCTTGTTCTGAAAAATAGATGTGACCAATCTTATGAAAAATATCCATCAATTTTAGCTATGAAATCCCTAGATAAGCATATGGAAAAATAAGTTGGTAAGTCAATCACATAAATATCCTATGGTATTGAAAAATTTGGGCATGAATGAAGGGTCAGACTTTAATTTTTAATGACTCCTAAAGTCTTTACATTAGTACCATCAAGCTGTACTACACCCTTTTCAAGAGGTTCATACTTAAGATTCAAAGAATCAGCCACTTTCTTTGGGATAACTATACTAGTAGCACCACTATCAACCATGCAATTATGAACTAGCTTATTTCCAATAATTAGAGTGACATAAAAAGGAGGAAGCTTCTCGTTTGGAGTCTTTTTACCTTCCTTCTTTGATGTCTTTTGCAAATTTGAAGGTTTCTGATCAGCTGATAGTGTTGTTTTTTCAACATTAACAGCCTTCTTCACCTCTGAATTTGCTGGCTGCTAAACTTTCACAGGCTTGCTTACATCTTTCAATGGCTTTTCTTCAGCTTTAAAAGGCTCTAAATTAGTCATTACCACACTTGGTGGCTGCTGGACTATTTGCTAAGAATTACTTGCTAACTTAGATAACTCTTCCTTCAAAATTTCAACTTGCCCTGGAATAGATAGAGTTTCCCAAGCAGACAAAGTAACATTGGTTTTCTTCATTGTATCAACAATATTAAAAGGAACAAAAAATTGTACCTTATGTGATGATCTAGGTGAACCTTGTTCAGCCCCTTTTGGATTTTGATCCTTACCAGCAACAACTGTTGGATTCTTCAAAATTGAAACTAGTGAAGAAGAAGTGTTTATAGTAGATTGATCTACTTCAAGAGCTCTCTTTTTTGCTCTAGTATTTTCTGTAATTGGTGTATCTTCATTAAAACCACAAAACTCTTCCTCTTGCCAATTCAAAAACCCAGTTTCAACACCTGGATCTACCTGATTCTAAACCTCTTCAACATATATATTATGCTATGAATTTAATAAATTATGAACCATAAGAGCTTGATTCAAAATACCATTAGAACATATTGACTGATCATGTGGTTCATTGCATGGAAAACACCAATTAGTAGCAATGTTGTTCTGAGATGGTACAATATCCCTAACAGTATTAAGAGGTGTTGGATTATACTATCTATTTGGTCTCATGTTCCAATTTTGTCTATTTGTCTTAGGATTTCCTTGAAATTACTGCCTATTAGACTGAAAATTGGACTAGTTCAGGTGTTGGTTTGAAGAAGAACCAGCAAACTGATTCAAGATAGTAGGATTAACTTGAGCTTGACTCCTTTTAAGGGCTACCAAATCATTACCAAAAGACTGTAACAAGCTTTCAATTTTTTGCTAGTTGTCCTTAATAGTTTACAACTCATTTGGATAGGCTATAGGAGTTATTTCCAAGGGTTTATAAGATGGGATAGCAGCTAATGGTGGAACCACTAATGGCATATTTGACTGAATATGGGGAAAGAAAGGCATAGGAGGCCTAGGAGCTATCTTCCCTATCTGGATAAGACTATTCTCTGCCCTAATAGAAAAATCAAAAGCTTTAGGTAGAGTATTACCTCCCATAGATTGAATCATTATAGAGATATCACTATTCAAACTCTTTAAATAATATAAAAATGCATATTCAGCTGAAGGCCTTACCATAGCAGGGATCCAATTCCAAGTCTTCTAAAACCAAAGGTTGAAATCACTCATCTCCTCTTGTGGTGCTCTTTTGATTGTAGTTAATTGTTCCACAAGAGACAAGTTATCAGATTTGTCCTCAAAAAACTTTGATAGCTTTTCACCTAAAGCATCCCAAGTAGCAATAGAATCTACCATAAGGGTTCTAAACTAGTCAAGAGCCTTGCCTTTGAGTGATGCTGCCAATAGCTTCAAAGCTATGTCTTCTTCAGTAATATGATGGATGTTGCACAAAGTTGCAACATCTCTGATATGTTCAATTGTTGTCACTGATCCTTCTCCAGTAAATGTTGGCAATCCCTTTAGAGCAGCCAATGGAACATTGTTGTGATTTTCAATCCTCAAAGGACTACCTTGATTGAATGTGACAAATGGAAAACTTCTAGTGATTGCTTGATATGGAGGAGCTTGCTACTAAATAGTCAGTGGAACAAGAGGAGGCTATACCACCTTCCTTTGATAGGTTTTCAAATGTTGGGGTGTTACAACAACACCACTTGTAGAAGCTTCAAGAGCAGAATTGTTAATAGATAAATCTTCAATACTTGGAAATTGAGACCCAATATGGTTAGAGATGTCTAGATCCTCAAGAAGATTGATCTACTCAATGATAACCTCAAGTTCCTTTGAATTTGTAGCTTGTTGATCGAAAATAGGATTATCGAATGATGAGAAGTTTGAATTCAAAGAAATACCTCTAGGATCATGAAATGTTCTTCCTCCTCTAGATAATCTTCCTCCCCTTCTACTTGATTGTAACTCCTGATAAACAAACCCCTCCTTATTTGCTTTGGTACGAGTTCTACTCATTAAAATTGACACTTAGAGTGGTAACTAAAAATTAAAACCACCATATATCCAACAGCTCAGAACTGGGAAGCAGTTCGTGGTCCCACCAGGCATGCCAAAAATTGTTTAGGTCTAGAATTGTTACCTCTATCATGCAATGAGGCTAACAATAATTCCAGCTGACAATGGAAACCTCTCCTAGCTATGGGTAGACTATGATTAGAGAGGAATCTCCGGATTCTAGGCTGATTCCTATAAAATATTGGCTATCACTTTACTAACCTAAAAAACTTGATGGGAAAAGGGTAAAGGGAACTTAAAACTTAGAAAATAGGGTGATACACCATTGAACAAATCAAAAACTTGAAAAGAAAATATTAATTCTAGACTTAACTCACAATGAAATTCAGATGATTGGTACACTATTCAACATATAGGTTAATGAATTTAATTATCAGGGATTAACCACAAATAACTTCAACACTTAACAACATACATTTCTCAAATAAGGCTTGATAGATCAAATTATCAATCAAGAAGGAACAATGATACATTCACTTCCAAATTCAAAATCAGAATTGAAAACACTTACTAAAGAAGATGAAAAGGAATTGATAATCTGAACACAAAATGAGCTGAAATCTAGAATATTTCCTTCAAAAATCTCTACAAAATGGTTACACAATGGACTCTTGAACTTCTAGGAACAAATCAGTTCACTATAGGCTCTCTTTCCCACACATGCGACCCTGAAAAAGTCAATCTCCCTTCCTTAAGAGAGCTCAAAAACCCTAATCCAGGAATGCCTAACCCTTACAAAAATGCTCTATTTTTGGCCATAATTCATGCCAAAAATCCAGTCTATATGTCATCAAAAATAGAAAAATCCATCTACCCCTAAATTTTGGCTAATATAAGGAATTTAAAATCCCTTTTACATCATAAACATGCCAAAATTCAATTATTCTTTTAATAAAAAAATGGCTTTGAAATTAAAGGAATAAATCCTTTATACAAAAAATTAAGTCAAATTTTATTAAAGAAAATAAATATTAAAAGATTTTAATATTTATCTATGCCAAAATCATAACCTAAACAACTTAACCTAACATCTCTTAACTTTTATACAAAGCTAAATATTAAATAAGCAATATGGGGAGTAATAAAACTTCAACCCATTTGCAAATCGCACATGTTAAACCACGAGATGAAAAGGTGGTAGGTTTTGTGGTCCTTTAAAATTTTATGTGGCAATCTATCCTCTATTGAACTGACCCTCTGTCAGTCCCTTTTTGTGGACTCCAAATTTTATGATATCTTGTTTTGGGCATTTCTTTTTGGCATACGACATAGCAATTTTGAAGTTCATTTTCATAAAAGGAGGGTTTGAAACCCTAGCTAACTAAAGATGTATGTGCTGAAAATAAGGCATTCTGTTGAAGATTTCTTACAAAAATAAGGAATCAATCCCTTCAAATTATGAAGAACTCAGCAAATCTAATGGAAACTGTAAGTTAACTAATCTTTTCACTCTCTATTTAAAACTTTATCTTTAGAAACGTGCTTTTCCTTTGCATGAAAAATGGTTTTGCTGTTGAAGACATGGGTATTATGCATAAAATAAGGATTCCATTGTTGAAAATATGGTTCATCTTCTTTTTTTGTAAAACATATGGAGATCTCTGCTAAAAATTTTGGGTTTACTGCTAGTTCTCTAAATTAACATTTTAAATAAAAATGTGAGCTCAAAAAGCCACGCCTCCTTTTGCATTCATACATGAAAGATCAAGCTATGTTCAAACTTTGACAATAGCATTTTAGAAAGACAATGTCTATCTTTCCTTTTGCAAAAATATAGGGCACAAAATGTGCCACCCTTATTTCCTCTAAAGCATGGCTTTCTTTGTTGGTTAACATACAAGCACTGTTGTTTCATCTTCTGTTGAATAATCAAAACATAAAAATAGGGTCAAAACCCTCTTTCTGTGCATAAAAGTTTGATGTTCATAGCTCAAAATATGGGGTTCAAACTCCAAAAACTCTCTGTCAATGTTTGTCAAAAAATGTGCCCTCTGATATTGCAAAGAAAAACATGGCTTCTTTTGATCATAACAGGAAAAATATAGCACATACGCACTACTGGTAATAAAACATACATCATTATTTTATCTTTTGCCGAGAATGTGAAGTTTGAACTCCAGTCATGGTCTTGAAACCCTTTATTTATTTATTTTGTTTGAACAAAGCACAAAAAGTGCTAGCACAAAATGTGCTCTTTGTTATGTAATAGTTAATGTTTACTATTCTTGTCTGATACACACATGAACACTGCAAATACACTTACAATTTTGAACAACATAATATATGTCATTTTCTTGCACTTTTGATTTTTGGGTTCGAACATGAACTCCACTGATATAGTTTGTTTATTTGAAATAAACTCTCAGTCTCATCTTAGCAATGTACAGTTGGTTTCCAATTTTGAACATTCAGTTCTCCATGATGCTGAAAAATATATATATTCTCTGTTCTAGATTTGCAAATAGTTTATGTTCTAAAAATAAAATGCATCCATACCTTGAATAAAATTCTGAACCATTTCTTACAAAAGAAATACTGGAAGCATTATTGGTTTGAACCCTCTGTTCTAAAAATGAACTTCACAGTTGGTTCTTACTTTACTTTGCTGATCATGAAGCTTAGCTTAAAGCTGAAATAGCTTTTTATCAGTAAAATTTGAAGGCTTGCTGCTTATTACCATTTGCAATAAAATATGTACCCATTATTTCTACTAAAGACTCATCTTGGCAATTGATAACTCTGCATTCTCTATTTATTCTTTTTCACCAGTCCACATTTATGAACATGACCTTTTTATTGTTCCTTCAGCAAGAGAACACCATTTTTGAACTTTGAGTTCAAATTTTTAGAATTTGATCTACATTCCAGCATTTATAAATTTGATATGTCACTTGTCAGAAATTGTATACATGAAGTAATTTTTTTATTTCTGACAAGTACTGAAAAATGTGACCTATTGGCATTCTGAAATTAATAACACTAGCATTATTGAAGCTCCTATAGCAGATTATTGTACACTTCCTTTTTGATACTAAATTTGTCAATTTATGATATGAAGTACAACAAGATGTAGATGTTTATTATTTTGTTAATGAAGTTTGAGCACAGACTCGTGACACTCAAAAATGACAAAATGTAATGACTAAGGTTTGAACATGGGTTCGTGACACTCAAAAATGACAAAATGTAATGACTGAGGTTCGAACATGGGTTCATGACACCCAGTCATAACATTTTGTAAACATTTAAAATATGATTCAATCTTGAAGCACTTGAAAATATTTAGCATTAAGTCATTGAAAGTTATGAAAATGTACTTTGTTCATGATGAAATCAGCATCTCTTTTGGTGAAACAATTTGATTCCTTGGAAGATTAGCAATCTGGTACTTCCTGTAGCAACTTCTGCATCTCAAAATGACTAGTTAAACAAAAAGAAAACATACACCATAATAGTTATTAGTAGCGAAAAGTTTCATGTTTCAAAAACATGTCCCTTTAACACTGCCTTATAGAGAGTGTTGGTTTATGTTTTCTTACTACATTTATTATCTCAGATTGATATGCAAATAGTAATAGATTGTTGATTTATGTAATTTGCTTCTCTTTGCATTGCTTAGATCCGTTAGGATCTAACCATTGTTCTCCTCTTTTTTTTTTAGATGATGCTTGCCTTAAGGACCTAAATGTTGATGAAGACATGGGAGAAACCTAAATGCAGAGGAGCTGACAGAGACCAGTAGAACCAACTTGAAAACACGAGGCAATGCATGGGACCCCTATTCCATATCTCAATTTTCTATTCTAATTGCAATGTACTCTATTTATTGAAACATGAAATATGAATCAAAGGACATTTGTACTACATTCTTATGAATGCATAATGTAATGATCAATGACGAATTTGAATTTGTAATAATTTGATCAATACTTAGAGTACATAAATGAAAATTTGATAATAAATGTAGTAAGTGAATGCAAATCATCAAAACCTATAAGATAGAGTTAAATAGATAACTGGAATGTGCAAATTTCTCTACTAGTGCCTATTATGTTGTATGATTTTAATTTTGGGTAACAATCACTACTATAGATTATTTTAATAAATGGGTTGACAAAGTACCTTTGACCATAGCTGATGGAAAATCTATAGCCAGGTTTATACTAAATTACTTCATCTTTAGATATGGTGTACCCTCGTCAATAATCACTGACAATGGGGGGCAGTTCAAGAACAAGGATCTGAAATATTTATGTACTAATTTCAAATTAATTCAGCACTAGTCTTCCATCTATTATCCCTAGGGTAATGGATAGGTGAAAGCATCAAATAAGACAATCCTTAAGATCCCGCATCGTACAATTCACAAATCTGGATGAGACTGGCATCTCCAGATTAATCTGGCTCTATGCGCTTACCACACAAGTATAAGAACATCGATAGGGGCCATGCCCTTTGCTTTGGTTTATAAAGCAGATGTTGTGCTACCTATAGAGGTCAATATTCCTACCTTATGAGTCTCTCTAAAGGGCCTCATTACTAATGAAGATACTAGAATATCTTGACTGCAATCGCTAGAATTACTAGATGAACGTCGGCAGGTGGCATTCGATCATCTTAGAGTGTATTAGAAGAGGATGTCTAAGAGCTACAATAAGAAGGTCAGACCAAGGGAGTTCCAAGTGGGTGATCTTGTCCTAAGAGAGAACCCCAAGAATTAACAACAGTGGATCCAGAAGGGAAAGTTTGAACCAAATTGGCTTGGTCTGTATGTTATCACTACAACATTTGGGTCTGGTGCCTATCAATTCTCTACTACTGAAGGAGAACAACTCAAAGAGCTGATTAATGCTCTACACCTAAAGAGACTCTACAATTGAGACATCTTCTGCATGCTCCTTGTACATGCTCAATTCTAAAAAAATCCTAAAAATTGCAAAATGTCTTGAAAAAATGATCATCTTAGTGAAAACTTGGTAAACAGGCGATTTGATTTATCTATTATCCTAGTGAAAAATTGGTAAATAGGCACCTTGATAATACCAAAAAAAAATTGAAAATTCAAAAAATAAAAAAAAATTGAAAGTTCAAAAAATAAAAAAAAATAAAAAATACAAAAAATTTGAAAAATGAAAATACAAAAAAAATTGAAAAAGAAAAAAATGTGCCATTGATGAAAACCTGGCAAATAGGCGTCATGGTAGAAAAAATAGAATCTCTGCCAAGATGGTGAAAACCTGGTAAACAAGCACCTCTTGTTCCACAAAGCTATACCTCTTTCAGCACCACTTGACTCTATACAACTGCTCCTTGCTTTCTTTCTTTAGTTTGCTTTTCCGCTTTAGTTTGCTAGCTCATGCACTTGCTCTTAGTTATCTTCGAGATTATGCTTGACTCTACATGGATTGAAACTTGTCACACTTGGGGGCACCTTCTGGGTCTAGGGGGAATTGTCCTATAACTTTTAGAGGATCTTCCTTGCATTAGTCACCAATAGTTCTCACTACATCCAACTGTTGATTTTTCATTCATACTCAGATCTCTCTCCTTGAGGATCTCTTGTATCAATCACCAGTGGTTCTCAATGTGTCCGCCTACTGATATTCCATTTGCACTTTGATCTCTCCTTGAGAATCTCTCTCACATTAGTCACTAGTGGTTCTCACCATGTCTGCCTACTGTCGTCATCTTTTTGAGACTTCTCGCATTGTATCCTTTTGATCCGACATCAATCTGCTTAAACCTCAAACTAAAACTAAAACTAGATTTGTAATTCTCTGAGACATGTTGAGATTTTCCTTGTGTGCTTGTTCTTTTTTTTATCATTCCTCCCTGAGAAACTCTAAGATGTCTATCTTGACCAAGAGAAGTGAAGATTGGGTGGCATGGTCTTTTCTTTGATTTTTGTTTTTCAGTTTAGTTCCAATGATCCAAAGGATTCATATAAGAGGGGTGTCCACTATAAGAGCCTTCATCTCGTGTTGGATGGCCATGTGTACCTCAACTCCTTTTATATGGAAATTTTGGTGAGGTTGGTTCTACTCCTTGTCTGTTTGAGAGTCTTCTTTTTGCTACAAGTGAAATTGCAAATGCTCGTCCTGTGAAGTGAATGTAAGGGTCACTGTGAGCATTCTTAAAAATTCTTATCAATCACTTAGAAAAAGGAGGAACTCTCACATGTTTGGTGTGTTTGTATGCAAGCAACATTCAGGTCATTCTAGTAAATGTGCTTGGATGCTTATGTTAACTTGCTAAATCAAAAGAAATAGGTGTTCAAGTCATTATGGCTTCTTGTACCTTAATGCTTACACCTCATTCTGACAAATCTAAGACTAATGTCATATTCATATTCTCATGATTGCAATGTTAGTGAGAGTTGTATGACATCCTATGATCACTTGATACTAAAATCTCTATGATGATAATTATCTAATGGGTCCAACAACCAAGTCCTAGGGATTGCATCTAGCTTAGGCTTGCATTTTCATTCTAGACTTGTATAGCGATAGTATTTTGATGCTCACTTCATGGTATTCTTCTAGACTTATTCATTGAGTGTTCTCATCTTAAATCCTGGGTTCATCTTGACTACACAAGTGTCTGATCCTCGCTCTCTCTCTTCAAAATGAATGTTCTTTTGGTTAGTACTTGTTGTGTATTGCAATATCTTGCATGAGATTATTAGTACCATATACATTGCATTTCCATTGCATTGACAAAGTGCATTACCATAAACTCATATGCATACATTCTACAGCTACATATTCATATACATGTAGATCCATCATAAGCATAAATCAAATCATACATTGCATTTATCTATCATTGCATTTCACATTGCATACATATATAACAAAAACAACATGTGCATTTCATCCATACATAAATAAAGAAACCATGTACATCTCATATCTAACCCATACATTCATCATATAGGAAACATCTCATAAAGCATCAAATCCAAAGCAATAAATGACATGTACAATGATACCAAAGATGAGCTCATATATATATCAATCCAAATGTCAGTATAAAAATAATGTTACTCGAGCATAGTCTATAAAAAATGGGGCTATAATACATCAAGATCCTAATCTAGCTATACCCATCACCACCTGGAGGAAGTGGCATGTCTCCCTATGGTGGTGCCTATGGTGGGGGTCCTTGTGGAACTGATGGTGCTTTGACATATTGTGAAAATTACAAAACCTGGTCTGCTAGCTCTGGAACCGCACCAATATAAGCCACATAGTAGTAAGCTTCCTAGGAAACCTCATATCATGTCACTACCTATGCCCTCACTAGCTCATCTCACATCCCTCTAATCTCTCTATCCCTCTCTGCAATCCAGGCATCCCAAATGGTAACCTATATGTCTCGATCCATGAGCTCTCACTGAGTCTTCTGCAATCTATCACGGGTCCTCCGTAGAAAATCTTGTGTGGTCTCATCTTCAGGGGGTGGTCCCTATGCAGCCTGATTCTACATGATGATATCCTCAACATGTGCCTCCTTGTCAGGAGGTCATTGCTATGATGTATCCCCCTTCCTCTATCTGGTTGATCTATCCTGACCTCCACTACTACCTGCACTAGGATCTATACCCATCTATTTAGGAGGAATGGGAGTCTACCTGGTCCTCCATCTAGACACCTATTGTTGTGTTGCCTATTGCTTTTGTGGTATCTATTGTTGTGCCACCTGCTACTATGGTGGTAGTTGCACAACCTGTTGTGCCTGCTAACCTATACCAACAGGATCGGTAAATCTTAGGAATGGATACACCAATAAATGATCCCTATACGCTAGTGACATCCCTACATCTATAACAACCACTATATAGTTCCATCGAGATGGTGCCACCCATGCCTCTATCAAACATCATCCCTGGTCTAGCTTCACTCGCCAGCCCTTCTTCACCTCATCGGCGAAGTGAGCAAATGTGCAATACTCTTGTGAAATATCTTGCGACCTCCTGAACTACCTCAGGACCTGTAATAAAGGGAATTTCTTAATGATGTTGATGGTATAGCCTATCAAGGAATGTGAAAAAAACATATGAGGGAGCTCATGCTTGGCATCATCCCAGACCTCTATCACTACCCATGGTCTCCATACAACTGCCACCATGTCATCTATCTGAGCCCGTCACTACTTTGTCTTACCTAGCGCTATTTGGGTCATAGGGCCTCTATACCTATATATATAGGGCTCCAAAGGCTACCTGGTATCATGAAAAATTGGCCTACACATGGAAAGATGCTTCCAAGCCCATATTTGCAGTACAAACACACTTGCTGTCATGCTCCACGTATCTCAATATATGATCTCGTGCATCTCATGGTACATCTATGTCAACATGCACCAGCCCCATCCAAATCTCACAATTGGTCGATCCAACATCCTTTGTAGCATGTGTCCCTAGCCACACTCCAGTCTGTGTTGTCCTCTATCTAGCATCAGATAGAAGCCTAGAAATGCTTCTAGTACAATGGCTAATCTATGACCTACACCATACTGGCTGACCAAGTGGTTCCATGCAATGGCCCGACCCATCACTAGATCATCCTGGAATATGGCCTGTAGTGCCAAAATGCCCACTCTCAACTACACGTCAGACTCCATGTGTGGGCCATGGAATGGTACTCTCAAGATCCTATAAATATCCTTTAGGGTGACTATCATCTCCCCCTATGGCAAATGGAATGTGTTCATCTCTGAGTGGAAATGCTTGACCAAGTCACCTAGCAATTTGTGATTTATGCAAATGTCAGATATATTACACAAATATGACAATCCTAATCCATTGATATGCACACCCTCTACATCATCCAAATGTTGCACTAACTCTCCAATGACTGGATGGTGAGACCAAAATACAATGTCTGGGAAGTCAACCTACAATGCAAGTGACAACACATGATAATCATCTCAATCATGATGGTTTTCAAAGCAAAACTGAATTTAAATCTATGCACCTCTCCTAAACATGCCTTTTTGATGCTCTACTCGATAATGCTTATACAATTCTAGGTTCAAAATTGGGAATTCAGCTGCAATTTCCCTCGAGAGGAAGTAGGAGTCTAGTGTGAGATTTTTCTGTCACGTGAGACTTTGCGTTAGTTCATGCAAGAGATCTTCCCTAGGGAGATTCTCTCATGCGACTTTGATGACCTTCTCGTGCGAGCTCATAGAGAGACCCCACACAAGAAAGCCCTCTTTGGGTACTTTCTCATGTGAGATCTCTCCCAAACCCACACGAGGAAACTATTTCCTCATGCAAGATTTTGTGGAGAAGCTCTAAAAATGCCCTAAATCTAGCCTAAATCTCCTAAAAAGTGATAAAAATTAAAATGCAAACTAAGTTTTTGATTACTTACAAGTGGGTCATAGTCCATTGGTTGGCTGTGTCATTAGGAGTTCTCAAATCTATGCAATCTCACTGGCACATTCTCCATCTTGCTCTGAGCTCTCAAAATCACTAAAGACAAAAGTGAATAATGAATTGAAAATGACCCTTTTAGGCCTTATATAGGTTTTGACCTAATTTTCAAAAGCACTTCATTTTGCATTAAAAACTTCACCCTTGGCTAAATTGACCACTTTGAATCCATTTTCAGGATCAAAATTGAAATTTGACACTTCTAGATAGCTCAAAATCATGATTGAAATTTCTAGGATCAACATGATCAGATGCTTGTGCAGTCGACTTCTGATGTTGTTGTCTTGCTAAAATCTCATCTCATCATCATTTTCTCGACTCCTTCATCTTTTTCATCAAAAGTCAACTCTAGTCAATTCTAGTCGACCATGGTCAAACTTGGTCAATAGGACCTCCAAATCACTCCAGATCACTGTTGCATCTTCTTGATTCTTCTGTAATCTATTTTGAGTTCTTCTAGATCCCTGATTTTATCTCTATCTACAACCTTTTGTTGTCAATCATCTTTATGATGTGTCATCTTTTGATTTCACTCCCAAGGGGTCAGGATGATTACATCATTGAATCTTATTGAATCAGTCTCAAACCAATCTAATCTAAAGGAAAAGTCCTCATCGCTCAAGGCATCTCTTCACTAAAGGCATCTGTGTGCCTCACATCTTGTCATCTTGTCATCTATCTGTTAGGTATTTAAGCCATCTAACTCGGATCCTCGAGGATCAAGCTTCATTCTGGAGATGGTTCTCAAAATCTCACTAGGTATTGGGGAAATCTAACCTCGATCCCTGAAAGTCAAGCTTCATTTTGGAGATGGCTCTCAAAAGCTCTTTCTGATCGATATCGGGGAAATCTAACCCAGGTCTCAGAGGACTAAGCTTCATTCTGGAGATAGTCCTAAAAATTTGTATCAGTTATCATTTAATCTCATTGGGTATCGGGGCAACCTAACCCTGACTCCTAAAGATTGAACCTCATTCTGGGGACAGTCTTGCTAAAAAATGGTAATCTGATTGATGTCTTCACAATCTAACTTAGGCTTCGAAGAATTAGGCTTCATTCTGGAGATGGCTCTGCAACTCGATCTGATCGGTGTCTTGGCAATCTAACCTTGAATTTTGGGGATTAAGCTTCATTCTGGAGATAATCCTGAAAACCTCATCAACTATCACATTAGACTATTCTTTGAATCAACGCGCTACTCACACATCAATTCAAAGAGGGGCAAAATGTAATACGCCAAAATTGACATCTTGCGATCCTAACCAATTTTGGTGCATTTAGTCTCATTTCTTCAAATTTCTACTTGATCGAAGTCCTATTGTACTAGGCAATTATGTCTCCTAATTGAATTTATTTGACCTAGTGTCAAATGCAAAAAACCCTAAATTTGCATTAATCACATGCTATATTTAATTCCTAAAATACCAACATTTATTGGCTAAATAAACCCTATGATCAATTAATTTAGTGACAAAGTCCTAGCACTCTAATTAAATTAATTCCACCCCTTTTAGCTAATACACATCAAGAGGAATTAAATAATATTTAGTTCTTTAAATGAAATATCCTCATTTGAATTTAATTATTCAAGTAATTGGAAAAGACACCCATGTGGCCATATTTCATTTATTTAATTAAATAATCTCTCCAAATTGTTTCACCTCCCACCAAGGAGATGAAGGGTCGACCGTTTCTTTGCAAGAAACTCTTCAATCTCCACCTAGGCTTCTCTATATTAGAAACCTCTCATTCCTCATTTGAGGAGGCAATTTTTGAGCATCAAAACTTTGTCGAATTATTGTCTCACCTCTTGCATTCTAAGCTATTTTTATATTGCATCGTAGATTAATTTCCTTTCTTAGTATCATGATGCATTTTCATGCTTAATTTAGTTTTCTTACCATGTTCTTAGATTTATGCTTCTTTCATTACAAGTTTCTTAGATTAATATTGCATTCTCATTCTAGCTTAATTTAAATTACATTTATTTTCTAGCATTAAATTCTCCATTTTAGAGCTTAGTCTATGGTTGTTGGACTCTCAATTTTGAGAGTTACTCAAAACCCCACCTAAATAGGAGGCAACATGTCACTTCATACAGGCATGAAAAATAAGTAATTCATATTCATTTTTGTATGTGGCTGATGAGTAAAGACTATGTTGAAGTCTATGGCTAAATAAGAGGTCCACATTCAATTATAAACAACACCGAGTGACTCGGTCACTATGCAATCAAATACTAATGCTTGACATCAAATGTGCAACATAAATTTTTTCTCAGATCTTTCCTAATGCATCTTAATTTATGAAAATATGGACTTTAACATATCAAATGTCAAGAATTGATGTAAAATAAATCATTAGAAAATTCAGCTCCTCACATACCTTCTTTGCTTAGTTTGATGTAGTGTGATCACCTAATCTATTGGATTGGGTGACCTCGGGTTCACTAGCTCCACTACTGCTTGCTTCTTCTTTCTCCTTCCATGTCTTATTCATCTGGTTCCTTATGATAACCTACAAATAATTGAATATCTTGATCGAATGAATGGAAAAGTGAAAGATAGTGATTGAAGGTCAATGATCTACTAAAGTGATATGTAAGGTAATTAAATCAGTCAATATGTATTGTCATTTATGTCAACTAGTTTTGGTTGTACTTATCATGAAAGTTACAAACATATGAAGAAGAAAATGATAAAGAAATGAGATATCTACATGAGATGAGATGGATATAAAAGATATGACTAAGGAATACATTGCGTAACTTATTGATGAGTCTATGGAATCATGTTGTTGACTTGATTGTATTACATGAATTTGTTATGTATTGGAGATCAGAACTGAACAAGTTTATGTGGTCGGTAATTGAAGATTTATGTATACATCGAGCCAATGCAGTGTATGTTACAAGTAGTGGTTGCCATTGCACCAAAATATCAACCTGTTAATGCCTAATACAACCATTAGAGTTATAGAAGACATGGGAGGCTATTAAAACATGTTGCAAATCCTAAGGGGAGTGCTGACCATTTTGCCAACAATCTCCCCCTCAGCATTATCTAAGGGGATTTGAACCTATGACCAAGCTCTAATACCACTTGTTACAACTAGTGGTTGTCGTTGCACCAAAAGATCAACCTGTTAATGCCCGATACAACCACTAGACTTATAGAAGACACAAGAGGTTGTTAAACCATGTCACAAATCCTGAGGGGAGCGCTGACCATTTTTCCAATAGTGTATACCAAGTAATAATAATAATTGAGTTATTTATCACCAACACATTCTGTATTGACCAAGTGAAAGAAATAAATAAAGATTATTATAGCCGACTGAATTGATGAGCTGGAAAATTGCTTATGATTCTAAGGTAGGAGATAAAAATTTTTATGATGATCTAATGGCTAAAAAAAATCAAGATTGATCTAATGGAGAAGATTGAAACATGTTAGCAACATAACTACCGAGGAAGCTTGAAGCAACAAAAAAGAACGATGGAGATTAAGAGGCAAAATCTAATGGATGAGAAGAAAACAATTTATGACATCTATTTAAGGAGACATGAGATTCATTGTTGATTCTAGGATTATTGAAACTATAAGAGAATTCATGTGAAAGGACTATTTTTCATACACTAGTGATCAAACTGGTTACAGACAAAACTGAGCTAAAGTGCAGGCATTACCGAGCATTAGAGAATTATTCACTGAGTTGAATAAGTTGGACAATATGAAGGATTGAATTGAATATTGATTAGGAGAGGTATTTTGAGCTTAGCATAAATCTAAAAATTTGTAAATCTTAGTTGTATTTGAATCATATCACTACTGTATCAGTTTAACCATTGTTACAGTAAAATATCTTAACCGAGTGGACTTAATAGTCTTTTTGTATTTCAATATGACATTTAATAAATGTTGATTGTTTTCTTGTTGACCCCATAGTGAATTCTAGTTAAAGGAGGAATGTTAGTGATAAATCCTCTAACCAGGTCACACCTTATAATGTGTTTTGTAACCTTTAATAGGATTGACTCTTAACAAAGCTCACTTTAGAAGAGTGAATTATTTTGGGTTACCGGTCCTAGGTGGTTTTTCCCCTAACAAGGTTTCCACGTTAAATCTTTGTGTTATGTATATTTGATAGGATTGGAATTATTATTTTACTTTACACATTTCATAACTAGATAATCGGTAAACACAATATTGAATTGACTATCAATTGGTAGATGAACAAAAAGATATTGTTGATAGCTTACTGAGTTGATAATTTGTGTGAAAAGTTTGAATATATACATCTAGGAGATATGGGATTGTAGGATAGCTATAATTAAATGTGTGTGTGAAAATTGTACCTGATCTATAGACACAACACTCAGTAAAACATTAGAGGTTAGCTATAATCAAAATCATGCAAAATTGAAATCTATTCTAACCAAGCGATTTACTGTCTTCTAGTAGGTGCGAGATTGATGTTCTCAGATTGTAATTGAGATCAGTGACCTAGACGACACCTAAATGAAGGATTTGAGTGCAAAACTGATGGATATGGAATGAATGCAATTAATCTATTTTTTTTATATTTTCTATGCAATAAGAATGATAAACTGATATGCTATGAATGCTATTAAAAAATAATATTAAATGAATGCTAAATGATCTAACAATGAAGATTCTAACAATGATATGAAAACTATGAAATTCTATGCTAAGATATAAAAACTATGTAATTGAAATTGATCTCACAAAGCTTTGAATTCGCAAGTTGATTCCTCAGCCTCCAATTCTCCAGCGTGATTGTGCAAAATATGAGATGAATTATAAAGAGTTGAAGCCTTAATTTATAGAAATCCAGGGCTTTGGAGGTGCATGGATAAAAGCCATAAATCACTCAAATAACTCAGGTTGATTTTTGAGTTATCTGATAATAACAGATAATTAAGTCACAAAAACATGCAAAAGCTAAGCTTTAACTCAAAATAGAGTTTAGCTTTAATTGATAATTGATAGTTGTCTACTTTTATGATTGCGCATATTTTAATTATGAATTAATTTAATAATAAAGTGATTTATGCTCAACTTAACTGATTTTTGAAATAAAATAATTAATTTATGGGTTAATTAACTATTTTATCAAACTTTTATTAAAAATTATATTATTAAATAATGACAACATGCTTTAATTAATTAAATAAAAATGTAATCAATTAAAGATAGGAATTTTGATTTATTGTCAAAATTAAATAATACAATTAATAATAGATAGAATTAAATTTAATTACACAATTAAGTGGAAAATATTAAATCTAATTAATTAAATATGAAAATATTCAATTAATCAAATTTTAGGATAAATATGATTTATTGCCAAATAATCATTAAATTAAAGATAATTATGATAATTAGGAATATTACTAGGAATATTCTTCGATGCAGAATTTAAGATAATCAATTATGATTCGATGATGTTTAGATGTGCCTTAGGTTAGGACTTTGATGTCAATTTTGTTCGATTTGTCGATGTAGGAGGTTAATGAACTTATAGCCCATTTTTGGGGTATTACATTTTGCCCCTCTTTGAATTACTGTGCAAAGCGCAGTGGTTCAAAGATAGTTTGTGTTTGATAAAGATATGAGACTAATTCAAAAAATAAACCGATCTCAAGATAGAAACCGATTGAGAGACATTGAGATAGGAGGTCTTGAATGACCAAAGATAATGTTCACTATAGCAGCGATGAACCTATGATTGTGAAAAAGTGTCAAAATACCTGATTCTGAACCTTAGGATTGATAAGAAGTGAGTGGCCCGTTCTAGACTTGATTGTCTTAGCAGAAGTAGTAAGTATCACATCCGAATCCTTCAGTTGCTGAAGAACCAAGGAAAGAACACTATGATCCGATGGTTGAAAAAAATGATACAGATTACAAGATTAAGAGAATACTAGATTGATATGGATCGATGAATCTGATATGCCCCAAGTGATGATAGATTTTCCCCAAGCGATGAGGACTTTTGATGAATCAATAACTAGACGTGATTGTTTGTCTTGATCACTGATGAAAGATATTGATAGACTTGATCGATAGAATTTGATTTACAAACTTTGAATGATGTGCAATACCATGCCCCCTTTGGGATGAAAATTGAAATCTGACAAGAAAAAGTCAGCATTGATAGTTTCGAAGCATGCTAATTGATTTGAAAAGTGGTTATACACGTCTGAGAATGCATTCTGCATCATTTGGAGGTCCTGAAGACCAAGTTTGACTAGGTTAAACCATGAGTTGACCATGGTTGACCAAGTTGAAATTTTGATAGTTTGATGTAAGCTAATCAGTTAAGTTGAATTATGGATTTCTGTGATGATTGAAGGTTGATTATGCAAGTAGTAGACCGTCCTAGTTCCAAAAATTTTAAATCATGATTTTGACATAATAAATGATCTCAGATTTTAATTTTGATCTCGAAAATGGATTCAGAACGTTGAAATTAGCTAGGGGTGCAATTTTCATGGAAAACGGAGCACTTTTAAAAATTAGGTCGAAAGCTATATAAAGGTCGAAAGGGTCATTTTCAATTCATTTCAACCCTTTGACTTTAGAGATTCTGTGGAGCCCTCTGAATGAGAAAAATGGTAGACCAGCAAGAACTGAAGGTACCTGTGAGTTCACACTATTTTGAGCACAGCCGAAGATATGATAGACCTCGACAGTATGGACATCCGGTAGGTGGACCTCTGTTCCCCCCTGAAAATTAATATTTTTGATGATTTATAGCATTTTTAAATTTTTTCATACACGTTTTTAGCTTTTGAATTTCACATGTGTAAAAACTCGTATGAGTCCCAGTCTAGACTTGTACGACATTTCATTTGAATTTAGATTGTCATTTCATCCACGCCCAAGTGTTGTATGAGAGGGACCCTTGTGTCGTATGACATTTCGTCGGGTC
This sequence comes from Chamaecyparis obtusa, assembly GCA_027943335.1. Taxonomy (NCBI): domain Eukaryota; kingdom Viridiplantae; phylum Streptophyta; class Pinopsida; order Cupressales; family Cupressaceae; genus Chamaecyparis; species Chamaecyparis obtusa. The sequence goes on along the minus strand of BSBK01000325.1, from coordinate 608,000 downwards.
CCTTGAAACTCATATGAATCTGGGTGCAGTGTCGTATGATATGAATTGTCGTTTGGTCTTTTGTTGAATGTCGTACGACATTTGATGCCAGTCTAGAATGTCGTTTGAAAAAAAAAGTGTTAAAAACTCATTTTTAGGTCAAAAATCTAACTTTTCTGATCCTCTTGCCTGATTGCGGACACTTTGCCCCACCTTCTGAAACTTTAAAACTGTGTCATTCTGATACTTTTGGCCTGATTTTGAACTAAGTTTCTAATAAAACACCCTGTTTCTTTATGATTTAGGTCACATATCCTAATGTACATGTTCACCATTCTTATCTGGCCACCCAGAGATTGTGTATCGCCTTGCCAGACCCTATGAGGGTTCATCTTGCTACATGTGGTTTTGAGCACTTGATACATTTACCCGATATTAGGGTAAATCATGGCCTACTGACTGCATTGATAGAGTGATACCATTCTGAGACACAGACCTTTCACCTGCCTACCGGAGAGATCACTATTACACCAGAGGATGTGTATAGGATCCTTCGTATTCCATTTCATAGTCCTCATCGGCCTGAGTATGTGAGCGGAGGATCCACTGGTCTGCATGCTTTTAGACGACTGTTCAATGATGATACCCAACTGACTGGGTCTATATCCTAGGAGAAACTCATGTAGAGATATGGGCAGACACATCGTCTAGAGTGTATCATTGTGGGGATGATTGGAGAGTTGATTATGCCTGGCCATCAGCAGAACAGCTTCTTGATGGGATGGGCACCTATGGTAGCACTCTTGATGGCTACACCTACTGAGCTTGCTTGGGGTCAGTGTCTATTGGCTCACTTGTATTCTAAGATGCATGAGGTTTTGTATCAGGATTGCAAGACATTTGCTTCAGGAGTGTTGGTACTGCAGATATGGGCTTGGGAGCATATCCCAGTTTTGAGGCCAGTTTTTCAAACATAGAGGTAGCCATAGGACCTTGTCATTTATGCTTATGCCAGCTATGTCACATAGGTTCACATGGGACACACCGAGTACTTCCATCAGTGTTTAGATGATATGACCTTCATGATCTAGAGGCCATATTTATAGATAGAGGCTTGGCCCACTGCGAGGGAGCAGTTTAGTTTTCTTTTCCAGAGTAGGGTACTGATAGGACAGACCTCCACCGTCTTGGAGAGATTTTTGATTACTAGAGTCTGGCGTCAGTATGGACATATTCAGGATGTCCCTTAGGAGTATACTACTTATGCCCGCATTGTGCATGAGATAGGGCTCGGATGGGCACCATGGCTCAGTTATGTTGTATGTGCTAATGAGTATCATCATATCATTGGGAGAGACTGGGAGTATCACCCAGAGGTGGTGGATGCAGGGGTTACAGATGCATATGTGGCATGGCTTGCTGATCATCGGATTCATCAATTTTCTGATCTGATAGATCTGATACCCTCCATGGAGGAGGCTATGGATGTTACAGGGGCTCCTATGAGAGCAGGACCAAGACCACAAGCAGTACACCCTACTCCTCTGAGACAAAGAGCCATGGCTCCTTCACAGAGAGCACCAGGACATGCGAGGCCTCTATGTCCTTCTACATCTATAGCGGGTACATCTTCCAGGACACAAAGATGGAGCAGAGGTGAGAGTGGTACACTGGGAAGAGTAGGATCTGTAGATGATGTTCTAGGAGCTGAGCAGTTTCCAGGTGGTACAGGTGTGGATGACACATTTGATTTGGGTGCTGAGGTTAGACATTGTAAGGCACATAGGGTTAGCATTCCTTCACATATAGATCAGCTAGCATAGGACACAGATATGCCAGTAGCTGATGCAGAGCCTGCAGTTCCTCTTACTTCAGCTGAGATTATCAGACGGCTTACAGTCTAGGTCCAGGACCTGAATATAGAGAATACCTGATTAGAGGAGAGGCATCGAGAGGTAGATAGGCAGCATATAGAGCAGTGTGAAGAGATGTAGAGATTACAAGCAGAGGTGATTCATCAGACTGCGAGGGCCTCATATTATGTATCTGCTTACTATGCATTAGTCCCTACTGCATAGAGAGTGCCCACCTATTCTCAGTACATGGCAGCATCAGAGGGAGCTAGGGCAGTGAGAGTGGAGGTGATACTAGATGCACCACCTCCTCCTCCACCAGATGTAGAGGAGCATGCTGACAGTTTATTTCTCTTCTCATCTGTTACTTTCTCACTGATACATTATTGTGTCTGATAGCTTTATAGAGCTCATTCGTTTGTACCCTGTGCCAGTAGTGCACCCCTGACTATTTGAGATTTTTGATATATAGATGAGATCGATATTTTTGGTTGTGACATCATGTGTACTCATCATTTTTGTTATGTATGATGATATCATGTGATGTTAATGCTATGAGTAGTGTAGAATGTATGTATGGATCAATGCAATGCAATGATTTCTTTCATATGTATGAATGTTATGCAGATGTAATGATTATGGAAATATGTATGTTTATGCAATGGATATAAATTTAATGCAATGAATGTTTATGATATGATATGTAAATGCAATGATATACATGATATGTTTTGTAGGTTGATGAAGACAAGTACTCAGTCTTATGTCAAAAGGATGGTTAACCCAGGAGGATCATTGCTTGCGATTCTCTGAAGAGACCTTTGAGTTAGGTTAAGCTCTTGTTAGATTTGAAGATGTGATTGAAGAATCATTTAAGCTTTGAAGTTTGTTTAGTCATTGTGAGATCATGAAAACATGCAAAATGTAAAGAGACATGCAAGATGAAATGCAACCTAAGACCTAGGACCTAGTCACTGATCATATGTTGATTTGTTATCATCATTGAACTTTTAGGTAACCGGATAAATCAATACAATGCCCACTAGCTATGAAACCATAGACATATGAATATCAATTTGTATGCACAAGAATCAATACAACACCCACTAGACAACAACCATGGATATATGAATATTGACTTTATTTTTAGAATGTCAGATTAGATATAAGCATCAAGGCACAAATGCCAGGATGACCTGAATATCATGTCCATTTTGATATAGCAATTTGTACAAGCATCAAAACATAAATGTCGTGATGACCAGAATACTCCTTGCATTTAACATACACATCAAACAATCAAAAGATCATTCTAAATCCAATGTAAATTACCCGTAGTGACCCTTTATTGTTCACCTCCTTAGGCAAGATTGCATTTCACAGTAGGAGAAAGAATTTACTTCAAAAAGATAATAGTTAGATCAAACGTCCTTGAATTTTCTAGGTATCAATGGTTGAGGTACGCATGGCCATCCAATTCAAGATAGAGGCTCTTATAGTCGGACACCATTTCAATCCAGAATTTCCAAAGTTGTTATATTTTCACATACAAGCAGAAGACAAAGAAAAGATTATGCCCTGAGTCATCACTCTCTAAATCCTATAAAGGACATCATTGAAGAGCTCAAAGGGACACAATATGCAAGAACCTCAATGCAAATCAGTAAGCATACAAGGAGATAAAAGCATGTAAAAAGCATAGATTGTTTTCAGTTGAGTTTTGATGTTTGATTGCGTTGTTGTAGATGCAAAATCCTTTCTGGAGACAAGACTGACTAACTGACTCAACTTGAAACTTCAAAGGACTTTGACAGGATAGGATACATCTAAGATACATTGGAGGCCATAGGATATGACATTGATTGCCCCCAAGTGTTAAACATTGATAGGATACAAATGCTTGAGCTGATTGGTGTACAGACCAACTTATTGAAAACTGGAAATGCAGAAACAAACTGGGAGATATGTACAAACTAAAGCAAGACTGAAAGTTGGGAAAGACCAAGATTGTGCTGATAGATGGAGCATTTTGAAACAAGTGGTACCTGTTTTCCAAGTTTTCACCATCTTGGTAGAGATTCTATTTTTGCTACCAAGGTGCCTGTTTCCAGGTTTTCACCAACGCAGTTTTTCTTTTTTTCATTTTTTTTGTATTTTTCATTTTTTCAATTTTTTTGTACTTTTGATATTTTTTGATTTTTTTTGTGAATCATCAAGGCACCTATTGCTAGGTTTTCACCAAGATGTTCATTTTTTCAGGACATTTTTCAATTTTAAAGATTTTTTCAGGACATTTTACCAAGCACTGAATGCCTTAGGCGTAGAATTTCTTCAGATGGAGAACATTGATTGGTTCTCAGAGCTATTCTCCTTTAGTCATTGAGAGTTGATAGGCACCAGAGCCAAAAGTAGTAGTGATAACAAAGGGACCCAGCCAATTGGGTTCAAACTTCCCCTTGCGTTCTTGATGTGATTGATTTTTAGGATTTTCTCTCAAGACTAGATCACCAACCTGAAATTCTCTGTGTCAGACTTTCTTGTTGTAGCCTCTAGACATTCTTTTCTGATACACTCTGAGATGATCATACGCTACTTGCCTGTGCTCATCTAGTAATTCCAGTTCTTGTAACCTAGACACTCTGTAGTCATCATCAGTTACTAGACCATGCATTCTGATTCTTAGTGATGGGATTTCAACCTCAATAGGCAGTACCGCTTCAGACCCATAAACTAAAGTGAAAGGTGTAGCCCCTGTAGGCATTCTGATACTAGTTTTGTATGCCCAGAGAGCTAGATTGATCATGAGATGCCAATCTCTTCCTATTTTATTCACTGTTCTGTGCAAGATCTTCAGGAGATTTTTGTTTGAAGCCTCAGCTTGTCCATTCCCTTGAGGATAGTAAATAGAAGACCAATGTTGTGTAATCTTGAATTTAGCACATAAGTCATCTAGATCCTTGTTTTTGAATTGTCCCCCGTTATCTGTGATTATAGAGTGAGGGATCCCATATCTGCAAATGATGTAGTTTAGGATGAACATAGAGATCTATTTCCCCATTGCTTGTGTTAGAGGAACTGCTCCTACCCATTTTGTAAAATAATCTGTAGCTGTGATTATATGGGTATGTCCATTAGAAGAGTGTGGATGGATAGCACCTATGAGATCAAATGCCCATTGTTGAAAAGGCCATTGTGTAGTAAAGGGAATCAGATCTCTCCCTAGAGCATGAATCAAGTTGCCATGTACTTGACACTGTTGATAGTTTTTAGCAAATTTAATAGCCTCTTTCTCCATTTCAAGCCAATAGTACCTAGCCCTAATAAGTTTTTGAGCTAACGTTAAACCATTCGAGTGTGACCCACATATACCCTCGTGGACTTCCTCTAATGCACATTGAGACTCTTCCTATTCTAAACATCTAAGCAGTGTACCATCTAGACCTCATTTGTACAGATCATTACCAATGATGACATATCGGGATGTGGATCGAATAAGGTTTTGTTTCTCAAAATGGTTAAAAGACTCAGGGATGATTTGATCAGGGAGATAGGAGAATAAATTTTTGTAGCGAGATGAGTCATAACCTACAATAGTGCAGATCATGCGAGTTTCAGGGGAGTCATATGCAGGATAGGATAGGGCTTCCACCAAGAACTCATAGCGTAGTTCATGTTCAAGCTATTGTAAGAGAGTAGATAATGTCACCATTGCATCGGCAACCTTATTCTCCGTTCTAGGTATTTGCTCAAATGTGATAGAGATGAAGTATTTCTTTAAATCATCTACCATTCTCTTGTAAGGAATGAGCTTTTCATCTTTGGTTTGGTACACATCATTGACTTGGTGGATAACCAGTTGTGAGTCTCCATGGATGTGCATCTATGTAACTCTCCACTGTATTGCCATTTTCATACCATTGAGAAGTGCCTCATATTCAACAATATTGTTGGTGCAAGGAAACTTTAGTCTAAATGCTTTGGGTATCGAGTATCCTTGAGGAGTGATGAACAATATGCCTACTCTAGATCCATTCTGTGTGTAGGAGCCATAAAGAATAATTGACATTCTCTAGAAGAGAAGTGCATGATAGAGGAGTTAGGAAATTCCATTTGCATGGGTGTATCATCAAACATGGGTGCATCTGCTAGTTGATCAGCAATAACTTGACCTTTTATAGCTTTTCTTTCAACATATTCAATGTCAAATTCACTTAGAAGCATGACCCATTTAGCTAGCCTACCGATGAGGGCCGCCTTGCTTAGTAGGTATTTTAGTGGGTCAATTTTTGCTACTAGATGTGTGGTATGAGATAACATATAGTGTCTCAATTTCTGTGATGCAAAGATCATAGCTAGACATGCCTTCTCTATCATTGAGTAGTTCTTCTCATAGGCCACTAAAGTTCTGCTGATATAGTAGATGGCTCTTTCTTTCTTGTTCTCATCATGCTATGCTAGCAATGCCCCTAGTGATGTATTTGTTGCGAAGACATATAATATTAATGGCTTCCTATGAATAGGAGGCATCAAGATAGGAGGATTCAAGAGATAATTCTTGATATGATCAAAATTCTTTGCACAGTCTTCATTCCATGTAAAGGTCACACCTTTATGTAATGTCTTTGTGAAAGGTTGTGATATGTCAGCTAACTATGATATGAATCTTCTGATGGACTGTACTCTACCTTGCAATGTCCTCATTTGACTGATATTTGTGGGAGGTTGCATCTCTATGATAGCTTTCACCTTAGCTGGATCGAACTCAATGCCTTTCTTTGAAACTATGTATCCTAAGAGCTTTCCAAAAGTGACACCAAAAGCACACTTCTTAGGATTTAGTTAGAGACTAAACTGTTCCATTCTATCTAGGATCATGCTTAGGTTTGTTAGATGTTCAGTTCTAATCATGGATTTTGCCAAGGTATCATCCACGTAATCCTCCATTGTTTTATGCATCATATCATGAAAAATAGATGTCATTGCTCTTTGATATCTAGCTCCAACATTTTTGAGTCTGAATGGCATAACATTCCAACAGAAGGTTTCCCACGCACATGTGAAAGCTATTTTCTCTTGATCTTTTGGAGCAATTTTGATTTGGTTATACCCAGAAAAGCCATCCATTAAGGAATACATTTCATAGCCTGTAGTCATGTCCACTATCATATCAATGTTAGGTAGTGGAAAGTCATCCTTAGGGCATGCTTTGTTCACATCTCTAAAGTCCATGCACACTCTGATTGAACCATCTGATTTTGAAATAGGTACAATGTTAGAGATCCACTCAGCATAGTCTATGACACGGACGAATCTAGCTTAGAGGATTTTTTCTAGTTCTTCTTTGACTAAGTGCAACATGAGGATGCATCTTTCTCAATTTTTGTTTGATTGGTTTTACTCCAGGAGCAATGGATAGATGGTGCATAATGAGATTGGGATCCAATCTTGGTATATCTAAATATTTCCATGCAAAGTTGATCTTTTTGTCTGATAAGAATGTAGTGAATTTATGTTTCTCTTCTTCTGATAGAGATTGTGCTACATGTACCAATTATGGTTCCTCTGTTGTACCCAAATTGATGGATTGAGTTGGCTCAATCAAAACTAGAGATCTATCTTGTAAATGACTTGGAAGGACATCAAATATCTCATGCTTAGGCACCTCAGAGAGGTTTTCACCTTCAGATACGTCTTTTATTTTTACTTTTGTCAGTTCTGAGACTGCCACAAAGTGGTTTTCACCCTCAGAACTCTTTTTCTTTTTACTCTTGTTTTTCTAACTAAGATATTTGATGTCCGACTCGGTCATGCTGACACTCGGTTCATTGATGGAAGTACTCATAGGCTCAACTGCATTGAGGTAGCAGGCAAGGGCATAGTCATTCAAGAAGGCATAAATACCATGGTTTGGGTTTGTGGAAGTTTGGTCGATAAGATCAAGGCGTTGGATAGTCAAAGTAGGAAAGGCTTGGGATATGGTGTTCATAGTCATGGATATGTCATCATTGGTCCTAACCCGACACTCAAGTTCAAAGGTGATATTACAGCTCAAAATGTTCAAGTCATGAATAGGCTCAACATCATCATGGGAGTCCTCTTCAGCCATAGGTGGATCAGACACGTTAAGTTCATTGTTTCACTCTAGACCTACGTTGGGTTGAGATACATATTGGTGAATAACATCAATATATTTCTCTATTATAAGCTCATCTTCTTCTGGAATGGCACCCCATTCATAGTCATTTGACTCAGCTTCTGATTCAGGATCTCTAGGAAATCTTAGAAAATGCGTGAAATCAGGATGAATACCCCAAGAAGGATTACCCTCAGTTTCTAACTTGAATTCATATTCATGGGAATCAATGTCAGAATAACTATCCCCTTCTTCTTGATCAGTTTGATCACCTTCGAGATTGGCTAGTTCTTGTGGTGCAACCATCTCTTGCGCTACAGTAGGTTCTTGTTTCTCTACTACATTATTTCTTTTGATAGGATCATCTGTATCATCAAGAAGATCTTTGATCTCTTTAGGCAATTTTTCATAGGGGATAAGCTCAGAGCTATTTGAATCATCATCAGAGGGTTCTGTTTCTTCTTTCTTAAGAAGGGATTCTCCTAGTGCAATTTGTTCTATGACATGAGAACAACCACCTTTGAGATGATAGGGTTTCTTCTTAAACCCTAAGCCACCAGTATCTTTTTTGGCTCTACCAATATGTGAAATGGGTGTCACAAGACCCTTTCCACTAATTCCTAGAGGTCCTTGACCAGAATATCCCATCTTGGCTATCAATTTGTTTCCTAGACCATATGAATTAGAAGGGATTGTAGGTGCTATAGATTCACTAGGTTGAACAATTTTAGATTTAGAATCCTCTTTATATAGCCATGCCAGCATAGCTTCATCCTCTTCAAATTATTGTTTGGATACTTGCTCCACCACAAAATTTCTTTTGTATGCTTCCATAGGTTCCTTAGGTTTTGATTTAGACTGCTTCAAGGATTGTCCATACGACTTAGGTGAGATTGGGAGAGATGTCAGAGACAAGACTGGCTCTATAGTGTATTCTCCCATCCCATTTTCTTTGATATTGATATCTTTAGCAATGTCGTCCATCTTAGATGTGGAAGCAACATTTAGCTGCTTGATGGAAGATTCTCTGTTATTGGGAACAAGCTTATCGACACTTTCCTTCAATGTATTGCAAGTTGTACTCAAATCTACTGGGATAGTAACCTCCACTCCTTCATAGGGAAATTTCAAGCATTGATGGTACGTAGAAGGAATAGCTTGCATTTCATGTATCCAAGGTCTCCCTAGAAGGATATTGTAAACCAATGGTAGATCAAGCACCTGACATGTGGTATCTTTGATGACCGGACCCACTTGGATAGGTAAGACAATGGTGCCTTTAGAAGCTCTTTCTTATTCATCATAGGCTTTTATGGTGATCTTCTTTCGAGGATCAATAGCCATCTCTGAGAATCCCAACTATGTGATTAAGTTGTAAGAACAAATGTTGAGGCCTGCACCCCCATCTATCAACACACATTTGACTCGATGGTTCTGGATCAAGACTTCTATGTGCAAGGGCTGATTATGTGGGTGACTTAGGGAGTTGTCATCTTCCTCTGAAAAGGAGATATATTGCGGAGATGTTAGATGACCAACCATAGTCTAGAACCTGTCTAGATCTAGATCATTAGGAACATTAGAGCTGAGCAAAGCTTTGTCTAGGATATCTCTGTGAGCTGGAGATATTCAGAGTAACTCAAACATAGAGATTTTGGCATTGGTATGCTGGAGTTGTTGGACGATGCTATAAGATGTAGGTCTTGTATCCTTTGGATTAGAAGATTTCGAGGCAACCTTCTATTTAGTAGCAGATGTGAGATTGAAAGGTATCTTAGGGACATTAGATGAACTTGGTGTTTGTCCTTTTAGATGAGCCTAAGCTTGTGATCTAGTAACCACATTAGCTGAGGAATGATTTCTGTCTCTTCGTACAATTGTGATGACATTGCAGCTCTCAGAGAGACATGGTTCAACCATATTGATGATAGCATTGTTTCCAGGGTAGGCATAGTTGACTTTTGCCCCCATGTTAGGCTGAGAAGTGGAAACTCCCTTGCCATGTTGTGGAAACAATTCTATAAATGCTGTGTGATCATTATAGCTAGTAGGATTATCGATCGTGATGTCCCCTTGATCTATCAAGTCTTGAATGGTATGCTTCAAGTGGAAGCATCCATTAGTTTTGTGGCCTTTAGTCTAATGGAAAGCACCTAATTCATTATCTTTCCAACAATATGGTTTTGGATCCAGATTAGGGTTTCGGATTGGTGGTAAAGAGATCATGTTATCAGCTATCAGGGTTCTCAGGGTAGATTCCAAAGATTCTCCCAGGGGAGTAAACTTTCATTTATTATCACATCGTTTGAATGGCTTCTTTGGAGATGGTTCAGAAAATTTTTACTCTGAAGCTTCCATGGCTTTGGTGGCAAGGGTGAGATTGTAGGCCAGTACCTTTGATGGGGTGTGAATAGTGTCAACAACACCATCAGAGACAATACCTTTGTTTCTATTCCAGCTCTTGTTTTTATCTTTTGAGCTAGATCCAGATTCAGACTTGTCCTTTTGAAGTGTGATTTCTCCTTTCTTGACAAGTACTTTCTCAATCTTGATTGCATTATCCACCATTTTATCAAAAGATACATGATCTTGCATTTGTACTGGATAATTGAGCTCTAGAACAAGGTTATTGATAAAGATTTCAAGTTTCTCCATCTCAGGAATTGGTCTAGCATATAGAGAAAACTTCTTTCTCCACCTCTTGAGGAAAATTAGGAATGATTCCCCTGGATATTGCTTGAGGTTATAGATATCGATCATGGTGACCAGATGTTGAATGTTGTAGGAATATTGTTGATAAAACAATTTAATCAATTCCTCAAAAGTTTTGATCGTAGAAGGTAATCTTGAAAACCACTGAATGGATGCTCCTCCCAAGAATCTAGGAAAAAGACACATTAGATAAGTCGGTTCATGCATGAATTCCATGGATTGTGTACAGAACTCTCTAACATGATCTTGAGGATTAGAGTGTCTGTCATATTTGTCATACTTTGGTATCTCCACTCTTTTTGGGAATGGTGGCATATACAAGTTTTTGTCGAATGGGAAAGGACATAGGGCCTCCATGGAGAACTCCTTGGGTTCCTTCTCCTTCTTAAGATTGTTAAATTCAACTTGTATAGCATGCATCTATTTTGTCATAGCTGTGAGTGGAGTTTCTTCCTCATGTGTGATTATATCATCAACATTAAAGTTGGGAGGAAGCTTAGCCCCTTCCTGGGCTAATTGTAAAAAGTATGCCTCTCTATCCACTTTCAAGAAATGGCTCATCATTCTCTTGAATTCATCGTCATTCTGACATCGATGGATTTTAGAGGGGGTAGGTTCTTGGTCGGAATTATGTTGAGAATGGTGTCCTTGGGACCCTCCTCCTAGAGAACCATGGTTTGTCCCTACTTGAGACATGATAGGAGTTTTTGAGCTCCCTGGAACAGATTGAGGAGTTTGCTGATTACCTCTGTGAGTTGATAGAGGAGGTATGTAACCAATTTTCAATCAAAAGTTACCGAGACCATCATCTTCGTAGATACCTAACTTGATGAGTTGTTCAAGAGTTGGACCTGGGGTATTGGTCAAAAGCAAGTGCTGAGATGTTTCTTCTGATTTCTTGTGTGAAGAAGCTCTGGTCTCCACCATTAACTTTGAATGAAATAGAAGAAAAGGATGAAGACAACTGAAGAACAATTTGATTCGAGAAAATCAGATGGTGAAACCTTGTCAAGATTATGATAGTTTTGAAGATCTGATGAGATGTGGGTGAAGGAAACTGTGCCCTGGATGTATGGGATAGATCACCCAAAAGATAGCGGACACGAGTTCTCAACACTTAGTCTATTTTTGAAGATTGATTGAAGATTGATAGTTATGACAAGGTTTTGACACGAGATAAAAAGGACTCAAATTGATCAAACAGAAGACTAGATCAAATTCAAAAGATCAAACTCAAAAAATGGTAGAATTCTTAATAGCTACTGCTCTGTTCCTGACACAATGATATTTTTGACAGATTCTAGAACTAGGTTGGAAACATTGGATATCTTGCAATTTGACAATTTCTGACAACTCCCTCAAATTTTTCCAAACGACACTCTGCAGACTCGTACGACACTGGGTAGTCTATGAAATGACAGTTGCTAAACTCATATGACAGTTGGGTAGCAATGAAATGATAGTTGTAAAACTCATATGATAGTTGGGTAGCAATGAAACGACAGTTGTAAATATCATACGATAGTTGCTAACAGGATTTTGACTTTCTTGAATTTGTTGGCATGAAAACTCGTACGACACTGGGTTCTCAATCATACGATAGATGGGCAATACTGAAATGACATTTGACAAAAAGTCATACAACTTTTGACTTCCTAAAATGACTTTTGACTCCAAAAAGGATTTAACATCAATTTTTGCAAAATTTAAGGTTTTCAGTTCTGGATTGTTTGCAAATTGTACTATCCAGATTTTGAAGGTTATACCAGATTTGATCATTTTTAATAGCCAAGTAGATAAAAAAGCATGCAGAACAGCAAGCAAGTGATTCCAAGCACGTCTAAAAACACTAAACAAGGGCAAAAGCAACCTTGCACATAAACAATCAAGTGACCAAATTGTGCTAATCCCTGAGAGTATTAATTGTGTATGTTCTGAAAAGTTTTGCAATAACACACATATACCTAAAAGTGAAAAATTGGCCTCTCTAGGGTTTTTTGTAATGGTTTGACTCTGCAACTTTTATGATTGAAAGGGGTGAACTCCAATCCTGGTGCACTAGGGTTTTGACACAGTCTGAGAACTTAATCTTCAAGAGCTGCTAGGGAGATCTGACAACCCAACAATGAACCATACCCATGGAGATTTCTTCCACAAGGACATTTATATAGCGGCTGTCACTACCACGGCAAAAATGGCTATGACCGCTTGAGGTTTCGTCAACGCAGTTTGCCCTGTGAAGGGATTGTCCGCTATAGTTAACCCTCTCTAAAGGTGACTCATAGATTTATACCACAAGGTGACTTGGCTCTAGATTCAAGGTTTTGACACCTCTTCACTTTTAACCCAAACAAAGCAAGAAAATTAATCCAACACACTAAGACAAAGTTTTGTTCCACCAAGGTCTGTGATATCAACTCCATGTGATCCATCAACCTCTCTGAGGAGAGAATGTATCAATCAATAAGAGAAGATGCACTAACCAATTTTGATTCACCAAAGCTCATGATATCAACCCCACATGATCTATCAACCTCTCCAGAGAGAGAATGTGTCGATCAATAAGAGAAGACTCACTAACCAAGTTGAATGTGAAATGCACTAAGTATCCTCCCTACCTACAAGGATTCTATCGTCAAGAAGGATTTCACTGGGAATCCAATCTCTCAAGAATCACAAATAGTGTTCATAGGGCCTAATTACTATGTGAGCACAGATATATTTTCGAAAGCAAATCTACCAAAAGTACCCAAAAAGAAAAAAGAGGAACACTTAATGCTTAAAGAGAATATGAGATGAGTCCACAAGGTGGAACACTTAACACCTCACACAAGCTGAAAATGAGTCCTCAACTTAGAAAACAAGTGAGTTCCTAAAAGCACAAAAGGGTTGCCAAGTGGAACATTTAACGCTTCTGTCCTGTTGACCCCTCCCCTTTATGGTGCTGAGATTGCAACCACGGGGCGAAAATGAGGGGCCGACAGATTAGCAATTCCAATAACTCAAGATAGAAAACAAGATCAATCACAAGTATTCTAAGACTACTTAATGAATCCTTAAGGGATCACAACCTAGTATCAAATTATGCAAGTGTGTAGAAATAGATCAAAAGCATGAAAAGATGCACACAAGCTTGACACGTGAGAGATTTATTTTAAGTCCAAATTGAAATGTTTTTAAAACAAGGAGAATACCTCATGATCCTCGCAATGCGCTTATTAGATTTTACCTAATTTTTAGCAATTCTTGCACTTTTCCCAATCAAAATCAGCAGAAATCAATCAGAAATAGTAAATTTCAATTGTTAGGGTTAGCTGTCAATCAAAATCCAAAAATCAAATCTGACAAACTATCTACAAAAATGAAATGACAATTGAAATCTGGTACCAAAACTCGTACGACAATGGGTATGCTCCCAGACGACAGTCCAAAAACTCGTACGACACTGGGTATGCTACCATACGATAGTTGAGCTCCCAAATGATAGTAAGTATGTGATGAAATGATATTCGATAAAGTCAACTATCGTACAATAGTGGGTATGCTCCCAGATGACACTGGGTGTTCACTGAAATGACAGTCTGCATAACTCGTACGACACTGGGTGTCTGATGAAATGACAGTCTGCAAAACTTGTACGACACTAGGTGTCTGATGAAATGACAGTCTGCAAAACTCATACGACACTGGGTGTCTGATGAAATGACAGTTTGCAAAACTCATACGACACTAGGTGTCTGATGAAATGATAGTCTGCAAAACTCATACGACAACTGTACGGATCGAAATTAAAAATCGCACTGTACAGACAGCTTTGATAGAAAAAGTGCCAAAAAAAAATAATTTCTTTTTTGCAGGCAAAAAAGAAAAAAAAAATAACGTCCTACTGAGAATACCACCAGAATGGGCAAGAGCAAGGGAATTCTGATAGAGAAATGATAGAAGATTGATAGAAATCAAGGGAAGCCCGTTTCAGGGCCCCACGGTGGGTGCCAAAAATGTGTGTGTGAAAATTGTACCTGATCTGTAGACACAACACTCAGTAAAACATTAGAGGTTAGCTATAATCAAAATCATGCAAAATTGAAATCTACTCTAACCAAGTAATTTACTGCCTTCTAGTAGGTGCGAGATTGATGTTCTCAGATTGTAATCGAGATCAGTGACCTAGACGACACCTAAATGAAGGATTTGAATGCAAAATTGATGGATATGGAATGAATGCAATTAATCTATTTTTTTGATATTTTCTATGCAATAAGAATGATAAACTGATATGCTATGAATGCTATTAAAAATTGATATGAAATGAATGCTAAATGATCTAACAATGAAGATTCTAACAATGATATGAAAATTATGAAATTCTATGCTAAGATATAAAAACTATGCAATTGAAATTGATCTCACAAAGCTTTGAATTCGCAAGTTGATTCCTCAGCCTCCAATTTTCCAACATGATTGTGCAAACTATGAGATGAATTATGAAGAGTTGAAGCCTTAATTTATAGAAATCCAGGGCTTTGGAGGTGCATGGATAAAAGCCATAAATCACTCAAATAACTCAAGTTGATTTTTGAGTTATCTGATAATAACAGATAATTAAGTCACAAAAACATGCAAAAGCTAAGCTTTAACTCAAAATAGAGTTTAGCTTTAATTGATAATTGACAGTTGTCTGCTTTTATGATTGCGCATGTTTTAATTATGAATTAATTTAATAATAAAGTGATTTATGCTCAACTTAATTGATTTTTGAAATAAAATAATTAATTTATGGGTTAATTAACTATTTTATCAAACTTTTATTAAAAATTATATTATTAAATAATGACAACATGCTTTAATTAATTAAATAAGAATTTAATCAATTAAAGATAGGAATTTTGATTTATTGTCAAAATTAAATAATACAATTAATAATAGATAGAATTAAATTTAATTACACAATTAAGTGGCAAATATTAAATCTAATTAATTAAATATGAAAATATTCAATTAATCAAATTTTAGGATAAATATGATTTATTGCCAAATAATCATTAAATTAAAGATAATTATGATAATTAGGAATATTACTAAGAATATTCTTCGATGCAGAATTTAAGATAATCAATTATGATTCGATGATGTTTAGATGTGCCTTAGGTTAGGACTTCGATGTCGATTTTGTTCGATTTGTCGATGTAGGAGGTTAATGAACTTATAGCCCATTTTTGGGGTATTACATTAACTGATTCACCCCCCCCCCCCCTCTCAGTTATCTAATAATTGGTATCAGAGTATGTGTGTTTGAAAGGGAAGTTTAAAGGACTTAAGCTAAAGATCACAAGATGTATAAGAGAGAGGTGCCAAAGTTGAATAAAGACAACTTCCTGACATGGTAAAGTAGAATGAACCTACATATATCTAGAATTGGATAATCTACATTATTCTACTTGAGAAATGATTACATTCAACTGACTATTGGACCTTTGACAGTTGATCAGTTGAGAGATAGACATGAAAATAACATGACAATGATAGAGATAGATTCTGCCTTATTTGATGTAGAATTTGAAGATGTCAAGACATGTACTAATGCTAAAGTAATGTGGAACAAACTTGCACTAGTTCACAGATGAGATGTAAATGTGTTGAGAGAAAGAGATGAAAGTATGAGAGGAAAGTTTAATGACATGAAAATGAAAGAAGGAAAGAACATTTCATAGTACAACAATTGAATCAAGGAGATTGTACTCAATGCTATTCGAGGAGCAGGAAGTGTTATTGATAAAGACACTATTGTGAGTAAAATTTTTAGAACCCTACTACTTATTTATGCTATTAGAATCTCTACAATTCATGAAATGCGATCTTCCCCAGGTAATGTTCTTACACTTGATAGCCTAATCGGTAAAATAACTAATTTTGAGTTGAATAAATATGATAGCAGTATTATACCGAGTGTTGAATTTTCATTTATGTCATCCTTGAAAATTGGTAAATCTAGCTATTAGGAATGAATGTTGAAGCCTTTGGCAGTAATTCTATAGCAGTGGTTGTTGCATTCATGACTATGATTGTCATTGATGTCAACACAGTGATATTTTGGAGTTTAGCAGAGAAGCAGGCACAGTTTTGTTTTGCGCACATGTTATATTGTAGATTGAGTTATGTGTAGTTGATGGTATGTTCTTTGGTATGTTATTAGCCTATGTTTAAGAGCACAAAAGGAAATCCATTTATTCATGAAAGTTATAAGCATTTTGGTGGAAGCAGTATTCTGGCAGTATTCCTATGTAGCAGTTTTTGGTAATCAGAGGATATCTCCTAACCGGGATGGAATCTGATTCTACGTAGTTAAAGGGAAGTTTGAGACTCATTTTTGGTTATTTGGTTCACATTGCAAACTTTGAGGTCACATGATTGGAAAGTTATTATACCTAGAAGCCAACAGTTTTATGTAATTTTGGTGTAGCGTGTTGGAATTATTATTTTGTATTTGCATGCCAACTCATTTGTAATTATTTGAGTGTGGTATAAAGGAAGGAATTTTTTCCTTGTTGTAATGAGAGAGAGAACATGAAGAGTAAGTGTTGTGATGTGGAACCATCATATTGGGATGTGAATGTATGCATGAAGTGAAGAAAAGAGGTAATTCAGTGATGAAGGAAGACTTGTGAAGTATAGAGATCTGGATGAGTTATCTTGTGTAGTAGAGAGTGCGGTCTTGGCATAGTGTGAAGGAGGTAACATATTTCATATTATTTTTTTGAATAATCCTAAGATCTATTGGATAGTGAGTTTAGAGATCTTGCCTTGAAGTTGTTTGGGTAGTGGGTCCTTCTATCTTCCATAACTCCTAATAGGGTTAGAATCTTTTAACAGGGATTCAAAATCTCCTAATAGAGATTCATATGTACTGA
The DNA here is from genome assembly GCA_027943335.1 of Chamaecyparis obtusa. Lineage (NCBI taxonomy): Eukaryota > Viridiplantae > Streptophyta > Pinopsida > Cupressales > Cupressaceae > Chamaecyparis > Chamaecyparis obtusa. Next base: position 590,415 of record BSBK01000325.1, on the reverse strand, counting down.
ATGTATTTCATAAGACTCCTAACAAGGTCCATCCTCTAGCAAGGAACTTTCATATTAGTGCATCATTTTGTGGGCATCATTCCCACCGGGGTTTACTCTTGATCAAGAGGTTCCCTAGTTAACATATCTTGTGTTATTGTGTCATTGTGTATGATTATCCTTCTATGGTTGGTTACTACATTAATTATATGGTTTAAAGCTATTGAAGTTGATATTGAAGTTAATGAAGATAAATGGTTTAATTATCAGATAACTAATTCACCCCCCCTCTCTCAGTTATCTTGGTGGTCTTTACTTTCTAACACTAGTAGTAAACACCTGATAAGAAATAAGAGTGATAGTGACAGTGATGAAGATGAACTTGATGAGCTTGAAGCTTTAATAGCTATAAGATTATAGAAAGGTAATGGAAGGTATAAAGGGAAATTACCTCTGGCATGTTTTAAGTATAAAGAGATTGGTAACATTGTAGCTAGATGTCTTGATATGAAAGGAGATGACAAAGACAATGACCAATCTGGTGAAAGAAAGTTTGACAGAAGAGATAACCAAGAATATAGGGGCAACTAATAGTATGATAGAAGAAATAACTGACACTACAAAGACAAAGGCAAGAAGGCATGTTACCTTGTTGAAAATGATGATTATGACACTAACACTGACACTGATCAAGACATTGAGGTGGTATTCGTAGCCTTGAAAGAAAACCTTGAACTGAATACCTTGAACATTATAATGGAGGATCTGTTAAAATGAGAAATGATAAACCTTGTCTAGTAAAAGGAAAAGGATCTATCATGATGAAAAATAAGATAAAATGTGAAAATGCATATTAGGTGAAGGGTCCTAACTATAAATTGTTAAGTGTATCATAGTTCAATAACTCAGGTCACCAAGTTGCATTTGAAAGTAGGAAGGCTAAAATCTATGATGAGACAAGAAATTTGGTCAATACTGGTGAACAATCTAAAGGTAATCTATTCTATCTTGATAATGCTAAAACTTCTTGTTTGTTGGCTAGGACTGAAGATGTGTGGTTATGGCACAAAAGGCCATGTCATGTGAATTTTGACATGGTTAAAATTAGTAAGAAAAGAAAAGTGAGAGGCTTACTGAACTTATCTAAACCTGACCATGTCATGTGTAAACAATGTCAAATGGGAAAAATGTAAAAATCTAGTTTCAAGAGAAAAAATTATTCATCTAATGCTATTTTGGAATTGGTCCATACCAACTTGTGTGGTCCTATGAGAACTCATAATTATTATGGTGACATATATTTTATTTTATTTTTTGATGACTACTCTAGGATGATGACAATTATTCTTTCCTTTTGCTTAAGGATTTCTTCAATTTACCTCTGGGTGCTTCAAGTTGGTGAAGTGCAAGTTGAATGTCAATCTTCAGCTTCTCTATGATCTTTCCCAACTTATAAACCTCCATCTCCAAGATCTTAACTCAAGTGATTAGACTTCTTTAAGAGATTCAACTTTGATACCAATTGTTGGAAATCTAATATGGGAAAGTGAGATACTGAGAGGGGGGGTGAATCAGATATCTATTATTAATTCCACTTTGACATAAATTTAACTTACTTATCATAAACATCAAATTCAATACTATAATAGATCTAACAATATAATCTTAATCCATGAAATTTAAACATAACACAAAGATTTTGGCTACCCAAAAACCCTTGAAGGGAAAACTGGGTTGGGGATGACACCCACAAATATTCACTACTGCAATATTAAATTTTTCCTATTAGGGCTACAAAATTTGATCATAAACTGATGATCTACCCTATGAGGGGTCTACCCTATTAAGAGATTACAAACTTAGACAATCTACCTTGGTTGAAGGATTTAAAACTTACAACAAAGTAAGCACTCAAGTAAGAGATTTACATAGGTCTGTGAGGACCACTTTGTTGAGAGATTTACCCTGATTCACCTGCTAAAATGTCTCAGTACCTAATCCTTCAGTTTGGATTGTGATTATTGATAACAGATCTTCTCCTTCCAATACTTTTGTGATCTCCTCAATCAAATGTATCTTTGTTCTTTCCTTCACTGCTTTCTCAGTCACTCTGACTGATCTCTGCCTATATCAAAATACTTCTTTGTTTTGTAAATGAGATCCTCTTCATTCCATTCATATACATGCATACTACATTCTAGGGTTTTAGATCTCATCTTATATATACAACAAAGCAACCTCCTAGATCAAGATCAATGATCTAGATTTTCTACTTGTGTTGGTTAAGCATTCCCTAAATTTGATAGGCTACATAGCTTACATAAGGACTAATGATTATAAATACAAGGCTTAATTTCCTCTATGATTCCCTTAAGAAATATTAAATATTATATAGATGTCAACCAAAATGGTTTACCTAAGTGTTTGTACCATTAAAAACACATATTTCAAATCTAGCTTGCTTGGCATACGAATTCTCTAATACTCACCATTAACTATTCTTCATATACTGGTGCTTGACACTAACACTTCCATACAACTTGGCATAAACTACTCAGCTATTACTGAAGTACCTTGTGACCACTGACTTGCTCAAAAGTAACTACTGCTTGGTAAATGGATAAGTTTATCCATGACTCAGCCTATACAAGATGTCTCGGTTGTAGTGATGAAAAAACCAACATTGCCAAGAAAATGAATAAGTGCTAGACACTAATGGAAAACAAAACTTAGGGATCAACAAATATGAAGCTCTAGTGAATGGATTAAAGCTAGTGATAGAATGGAAAATTATTGAGATACATATCTATGAAGAATCATAGGTTATTATTAATCAGGTCAATGATGACACTAGTACATTTGAGGCCATATTGTGATGACTATCTATTAGATTTGCAATGCCTATTTTTTGACACTTCAACAGATATGTTTGTCAGTGTTTTTGTGTTGCAAATTGCAATGGAAGTGATACATGTTGGTATTATGATAGCCTTTCTATCGAAAGTGGCCACATTATTAGAAATTTTACTATGGTATTTCATATGGTATATCTATCAAAACTCTGACAAACATCTATCAAAAAGTCTATCAGATTGGTGATGGATATGCAATGGTTCTCTAACAAGTCTACCTGTCAGAGATATAACATTTCCATCACAAATATATGTCAAAAATGGACCCTCTCCAACATTATAATAGTTAGAAGTCTGAAAAATAGGCAATGACTCTCCAACATGAAAAGTTGTTAGACGTATAACACTGTTTTCAAAATAAATATAAGTTCTATCAAAAAAGTGATGGATACTCACATTAAAGATAGCAGAGCACAAGAGACCATCATAGTTGGTCTTTGTCTTTGGTCCATATATTGAAAAAATGTTTTACATTTTGTTAGCTCATCAAATGAGGGGATTTGAAAGAATTTAATAGAATATTTTCATGATAATGTATATTATTTAATTTGACATTGCACAAATTTATCAACTCCGCGCACTTGTAGACTACAAGCACAGTGATAAAGAAGAATATCCTCCCATGGCCTACATTACTCAAACCACAGGAGGTGATTCTTCTTTATGGCTGTGCTTGATGTCTACAAGTGTGTGAAGTAGATAAATTCATTCAACATCAAACTAAAATAATGTACATTATACATGAAAATATCATCCATTAAATTCTTTCAAATCACTGCATTTGATGAGCTAACGAAATGTAAAATGTTTTGCCAATATATGAACCAAAGATAGAGACCAACTATGATGGTCTCTTGAGCTCTGCTATCTTTAGTCCTAGCTACTAGGTAAGGCATGGAAGACTTATACTTGTCGAACATCGAGAATAATCACCACCTTGCCTTTATGTACACTACACAATATCCAATATAAGAGAATGCAGAAAATATGAATGGATAAAAGAAATGAAAGATACAATAATATTATCTTATTTTTTACCTTCTCATAATTGATCCCAGTCTCACAAAATTAATTTTATACAATCACTAGCACATTTCATACATGGATGAGAAACAATATCCAAAGTTTCTAGATTCTGAGAAAAGGTATGAGTGGAGGCCAAAAAAGGGATATTTGTGAAGGTTTTATAGACATAGGTTACTGAATCATCATCTCTACACTAGTAATCAATCTGGAAACCCTCTCTAGAAAATCTCCACATCTAGAAAATCTCCACAAAAATCCCTTCTAGCCTCCACTACATATACATCTTCTCAGTATCCAGAAACTCTCCATCATTGATTCCTATCATTTTTTCAGCATCTCCGTGGATTGAGACCTTAAATTATTGAGCTTCTCTTTGTTTCAAGAATAGTTTAACATTCTCTACTTAATAGGGCCAACCACATGAAGGTGGAAGCTCATATGGCCCCTCCTAGGAGCCTCTTATGACCCTTTATGACATTTTAAGACCTCTAAGATGTATTCTTAGGGATCGTAAAGGGTCGTAAAGGGTCATAAGGGGTCTTGGGATACAACAGTTGAGAAACATAAATGTAGGCATCATGGTCACAATTTTTTGGAGACACAACATAATTGAGTGGTATACCAAGATGATGCAATACAAGCACTACTCCTCTAGTTCCAAGTTGACACTACAGGATCCAAAAACCATAGATAAGGAATACATTTAGAGAGTGGAGGAGGGCCATAATGACTGAAATAATATAGGGACCCTATATAATTTTGGTCATTATGACCCTCCTCCACTCTCTAAATTTATTCCTTATCTATGGTTTTTGGATCCTGCAGTGTCAACTTGGAATTAGAGGAGTAGTGATTGTATTGCATCATCTAGGTATACCATTCAATTATGTTGTGTCTCAAAAAAAATGTGACCATGATGCCTACATTTATGTTTCTCATCTGTTGTGATATCTACATTTATGTTTCTTAGCTGTCGTGTTTATGTGCATGTTCTTTATGTGTTTGGCTTCTCTCCCTGACATCCAAAATAAGATTTTCCCACTCTAAATCAAGATTGCATGTCAAAAAGGTATGTATGTTTTATGAAACACCTATCCACAATAGAATAATATGAAATCTTTCTAGCCTAGGCCTAGATCCTTCAATAATTAGCTCCATAATAAATGAAGTAGATGAGAGTTGAGCAATCAGCTTCCCAAGAAAAATCTCATAAATGAACTATGTGTACCCCAATTCATGTGCCCTCTTTGCATACCTAAATGATATATTTGAAAAAAGGGTAAAGCTTAAAGAAGTTAATTTTGCATCACAGTCTGTGGTTGTTGCAACAGCAGAGCATCAAGCACCACCTTTAGCACAATATGATCACCTATCCACAATGACCAAACTTCATAAAACATACAGACCTATCTAGTGATCATATTGTGCCGAAGGTGGTGCCTGATGCTTTGCTACTACAACAACTACAAATTGTGATGAAAAATTAACTTCTTTAAGCCTTAACCTTGTTGTTTCAAATATATCATTTAGGTACACACATAGGGCACATGAATTGGGGTACACATAGTTCATTTATGATATTTTTCTTGGGAAGCTAATTTCTCAGCTCTCATCTACTTCATTTATTATGAAGCTAATTACCGAAGGATCCAGGCCTAGGCTAGAAAGATATCTTCCCATTTTGTTTAAGCCATATTCCTTGTTCTTGTCAAACTTCCTTGGTCATTGCAACTCACTTGGGCATTGCAACATGAATCCTACAAGGGGCCTCTCTTTCCCATCTCACAACTTGGGCATTGCAACATGAATCTTATTGAGACAACTACTGATCTTCTTTGACTTCATCTTAATTTCCACTCTCTACTCCAACAACCTCTCGCATGCCACATTCTTCACTGCAATCACCCCTTCTTCCTTCAAAGAACTCATAGAGAGTAGCGTCTAGTGGTTGAAAATCCACACCCATATTTTTCCTAGCCTCAAATCTCATCTCCACAACCAATTTGGAATCCTCCTTTGGTAGTGTCTCTAGTGGTTGCAAATCAATCTTATTACAAACTAAAATAAGAGGCTTATTGGTAAACAAAGGTTTTACACTATGAAACAAAGCTTCTTGTTACACAATACTATAACCATAGGACCTTGAAACATCAAGGAAAAACAAAACAACCACCTTCAAATGAGCCAAGGCAATAATACTGAGCATCTCAATGGTGTACCTATCCTCCAAGGAGTGGTCCAAAATACCAGGGGTATCAATAACCTAATACCTCAAGTACTTATAATTAGTATTCCCGACAAATAGAGACTTAGTAGTAAAATCATAAGGTTCCACATCCACATCTGCCCTAGTAATCTTATTAATAAAAGAACTCTTGCCAATATTAGGGTAAAGAGAATCCCCATATTTTATCAGCCTAACATAGTCTTTGGCCACTTTGGCAATGAGATTGTGAGTAATATTGATCTGGCCAAGGGCCAAATTGTTCCTAAAATTATAGTGCACCATTTTTTCTCTCTTTCTCTTTGCCTGCATTGATTCTTCCCCAAATTTGATCACTCGATCAGAAAATAGAACAAGCAGGGACCCATTGGCAACAAGCAACAATCATGATGTTTTTAGTGGTCTTGAGAAGTTTGGTTTCTTGGGTCCTTAGTTAAGCCCTTGATGTAGAGGAAAGGGTGGTGGAGTGGTAGACAAGATAAGTTACTCAAATTTGGTTTACAAATGAACTATTTCCCACAATGCCAAATGACTCTAAAAAGGTTATATCAATGATATAAAGGTGTTATGGTCTAATGTTGTCAAAGTTGAAATTTATTTGCAAAGGCCTTAGGTGGAATTGCAATTAGTCATGTTATGAGGGACTTCACAAGTGTTTCTACAACACCAACCAAGCATCTTCATGAGGATCCTTCTCATTGATCCTATCAACACCAAACCTTATCAGAGTGCACACTGTTTTGTGCCACTAGAGGCTCTACATCTTATCAAAATCACCATTGTCCCTCCATCTAATCATTGGATTCATCTCAACAATCACATCAACCCAATACCTCACAACCAGGGACTCACTAGGCTTAGTTTCCTAGTAGCCTTCCCAACTCATTTTCTAAGGTTCTTGCAAAACTTTCCCAAAGGACTCAGGTAAAAAACTACATATTTAGATACCCTTTTTAGGGTTGTGCAACATAGTTGAAATTTAGGTATTATCTTTTGGACCAACTTCCTGAACTAAGATTGGTGCACTATGACTAGCCCTTTATTAAGCCTCCCTTTCCAAAGAAACCACTAACTCCTTACCCAAACAAAACTTCTCCATGATATACAGAGTTCCTACACCATCCCAAACCAAGGATTTTCACATTTTTAAGAACCATCAACAAGTTTTAAGGTTTCATTCACAAAACCCTCCCTTTAAGGCCTAATAACCTAGGGCTTTCACAAACATCCACCTCCACACCTTCCTAGGTCCTTCTAATGGATCAAAAACCATACTATGACCATATCATGATCATTCATACAAAGAAATAGGGTACTCCAATGGCCCAATCATCTAGACCTTGACTATCCCCTCAACAAGTGACCCTTCAAAACTAGGTTATCATGCAATCAATGATTGATCCTTCATTCTCTTGGTCTACCCTACATCCAAAAATATTGGAAATAGACAATACAATGATAAAAAGTATTTCACAATCCCCCTTCCCTCAAGGAACACTATCAATCATCCCTTCCATATAACATTTAACTATTGTATGAGTGGATTGTGCAGGAATGGGTAACATTAGACAAGGAGAAACTCCTCAACACATCTTGGAAACCATTAAATTCAATAATAAATGAAACCTAACACCAACACTATTTCTTCCATTCACTTCTACTAAGAATAAATAATTTAATCCATTCAACATTACATATAATCATTAGACAGTTACATTTCATGAGGAACAATCCCGACCAAAATGATCAAAAGTACTTTCACCCTTGCACAAGCTATTCCAAACTTCAAGTAAAATGAGAAATATGCTATATCAAATCATTCATATTCATAGTAACCATTCAAGGATCATTTTTTCAATGAACCCTCTGACTGTACCCATGTGACAGAGAAAGGAAACCTCAAAATAGAGAAAAGAAACTTAGTAAAACTAGTCTATGCCACTGTTTGTGAGGGTATAGTCATGATAAGTGCCTCTCAAACCTCTCCAAACATGTAAGATTATCTTTAAATACTTTATTGATCTCTTCTAAACATCAACCAAATCAAACCTACATTTGAATCCACACATAATAACCCAAAATGAAGGGTTTTGTATCCTTTAATGAATCCGAGTCACTGGTAACGCATGGAAAATCAACCTAGTAGTCTCCAAAGCATTCAATAAGTGAATATGAATGTTTGAAAACTTTCCTCTCAACTTCCCCAACCACTCCTAGTCAGTTAGAGGGATTAGTTGAGTGTTTAGACACTAACACTTCTTATGCAACTCCCAAAATTTCACATGCAAAATAAAATTAAATCCATTTATGAATTAAATCCAGTATGCCAAAGGATCAGTCCCAATAATTCTTAAACATACTTTATCTAATATGATGAATTGTTAATAAAGGTCTAATTCTATAGACTGCTAGCATGAAGGAAGATTTGACCTAGCCAAATCTTCCTTGTACCACAAAAAAAAACATGCCATTGGTTCAGTTTTGTAAATTTGTTTTTTGTGTTAAATGCATTTAAATGGAACATTAAGCATAGTAATAATATGCTTAATCTATTAGTAATTGGTAGATTAAATGCAAATAACACCTTTATCAATTTAGCATGTTATTATAAGATACTAAAGAAGACCTGCTATTTGTTAGACAAATCTTCAAATTACAGCACACCTAGTAGTCTATAAAACTAGACAAAGCTATAGATAGAGGTCTAATTTTGTAGACTGCTAGATCAAATCTTCCTTTGTGCTAGTAGTCTACAGAATTAGACCTTTATTTTAAATTAATTTAACACAAATTTTTTTTTACAAAACTAAACCAATGGCATGTTTACAACAAAGAAATAGAATGATAATAATATGCTAAAAATTCTATTCTGTTTAATACACGCCAAAGGACCAGTCCCGACAATTCTTAAACATACTTTATTTGGTATGATGAATTCTTAAACAATTAAGGTTGGAGTAGACATAGTTATAACATAGTTTTTTGTGTGGTACAAGGAAGATTTAGTTGATTAAGAGTGAGGCCTTCTTTATAATCTCATGAGTTTTGTACTACACATGCAATGTATTATGAGTTTGAAGAGAGTTCGTGCCATGTGTGATAGAACCTACTTTATATAATATGGTACATTGTTAAACAAATTAAGGGTAGAGTATTTATTACTTAGTTTTTTGTGGGGGAAAATGAAGATTTGTCTAACAAATAGCAGGTCTTCTTTAGTATCTCATGAATTTTTACCACATATGCATGGTTGTGGAAGTGATTAACAAAGTCAGGGAACTCTACTTAATCCTTGAGTTGAAGCTAATTCCTTGAGTGGATTCCAAGTTACTTATTGAATCCTTGAGTTGAGTTGGTCTCCTTAAGGTGATAGTAGAGGGATCTGCATCAAGATGTATGAAACAAAGAAGAGGAATATCAATAAAATATTAAATTCTCTACAACTCTGGTAATCCACTATCTCGTGGAATAGTGAATAGAATAGTGAATCCATGTGTGTTTGATCATCAACATAAGCATTACATGTCTTTGTACAAAATTTATTCTAACACTATATTATAGCTTATTCTAATTGAGATTTTTAATTGGGAAAAATTGTGTTTACTAAAATGGAAGTGGTCTCAATAGCATAGAGATATAAAAAGAAAATAAATTTAGAGTTTAGCCCAAGAATTGTGGAATATAGTTTTTTTCATTTCTATACACATTGCTGATTTCATTGCATTTCACAATGCATATTGCATAGTGCATGAATAATGACTAGATGCAAATAGTTTTTAAATTTTCAATTACAATCTACTTTGTACAAAGTCAACCTACAAACTAAGTACAAACTTCTGAGAAATTTGATGTATCCAAGGACTCTTGTTCTTATGAAGATAGCTACAAGAGGTTGTAGAGATTGATGATGAAGCTCTTGGATCAAAGTATCTCTTACATCTTTCAGCCATATCACTAACCTTTGAGTGCAAGTGCTAGTATTAATTAGGTTGAACCTTTCATTTTATAGAAAGCTTATTTTCTTTACAAATGAGTTAGACTGCTTCTATGTTCTTGTCACTAGGATTAAAAGGTCTTATTACAATGTTCTTTGTTGTGGGTCAGGAGGTCAATCTTCATTGTCTTCATTGTGGGGGACAATGAAGATTTGTCTAAAAAATAGTAGCTCTTCTTTAGTATGTTATAATAACATGCTAAACTGATAAAGGTGTTATCTGCATTTAATCTGCAAATTACTAATAGATTAAGCATATTATTACTATGCTTAATGTTCCATTTAAATGCATTTAACAAAAAAAACAAATTTACAAAATTGAACCAATGGCATGTTTACAAAAAAGGTGTAATAGAACTCCCAACAATTCTTAAACATACTTTATGATGAATTCTTAAACAATTAAGGTTGGAGTAGACATAGTTATCACATAGTTTTTTTGTGTGGTACAAGGAAGATTTGGCTAGGTCAAATCTTCCTTCATGCTATTAGTCTATAGAATTAGACCTTTATTAACAGTTCATCATATCAGATAAAGTATGTTTAAGAATTATTGGGACTGGTCCTTTAGCGTGTATTAAATAGAATAGAATTTTCAGCATATTATTATCATTATATTTCTTTGTTGTAAACATGCCATTGGTTCAGTTTTGTAATTTTTATTTTGTGTTAAATGCATTTTTCCAAACCAATTGTTAAACAAGAAAGTAGTAGCAATGAGGAGGGGTCTTATTTTGAGGAGATTGATGAAGATCATGCACCTCTAAAACTAATTCATAAGGTACCAATCATGTTTTCTATTCGCTTATATTTTTGGATTGGTAAATATCCTTAGTTTCATGTCCTTTATTTTGATTACTATGGATGAGATATATATCTTACATTTAACATTCAACTTCTTTACATTTTAGAACATGTAGTGTGTTTTCTGAGGATTTTACCAAATCAACTTTTAACATAAACCAAAAACACCAAACTGATTTCTTTCCCTTTCAACTTGACAAAATATTTGCATTTGACCAATAACTGCAAGCAACTGAATGATAAATCCACATAACTGTATCTTTGTAAAATAAATGGAACATCAAAAAGATGGATAAGTGGCTGTTGCCATGATTTTTATCTATTGAATATGGGAAAAAAGCACCAAAAATAATCATGTTCTATTGTACCTCAATATACTGAAAAACCTAGTGAAAATCCCAACTAAAATTTTATCAAAATTGCACTCAAAATAAAAATCATGGTGACAACCACTTAGGGATCAAAATAGAGAAAATAAATCAAAATCATTCTTTGTCCTATTTCCTTTTAACAAAGTCTCAACTATCAATAATACAATACATTTGATGCCCTAAGCTATCAATACAAATGGCACCTAGCTAGAAGCTCATGGGCTATCCATTTGATAACCACAGTCAACACTTCAAAATAGTGAATCAATATCCTTGAGCACAAGCACCAATAACATCCAATAATGGAGATAAAGCATGGGCTAGGGCACGACACCAATAGAATGTAGTCATTTCAGAGAGCATCTCAGCAATATAGAATGGTCATGCTAGTAATATCAACAAACATAAATCCAAACATTTCAAAATAGTGAATTGATATCCTTGAGCACAAGCACCAATAACATCAAATAATGGAGATAAAGCATGGGCTAGGCACGACACTACTAGAATGTGGTCATTTTAGAGAGCATCTCAACAATATACAATGGTCATGCCAGTAATATCAACAAACGTGAATCCAAACATTTCAAAATAGTGAATCGATATCCTTGAGCACAAGCACCAATAACATCAAATAATGTAGATAAAGCACACGCTAGGGCACAACACTAGTAGAATGCAGTCATTTTAGTGAGAATCTCAGCAATATACAATGGTCATGCTAGTAATATCAACAAATGTGAATCCAAACATTTCAAAATAGTGAATCGATATCCTTGAGCACAAGGACCAATAACATGAAATAATGGAGATAAAGCACAGGCTAGCACACAACACCAGTAGAATGTAGTCATTTTAGTGAGCATTCATGATCAAATAAAATATAATGCATTTGAAATTTGTAGTCAAATATGATGCCAAAGGCTTGAAAGACATTTCTCATCAAAGATACCAATAAAAAATGAAGAAATCACATACCTTCTCTCGCGCTCATCTTTCACTCACTCATTTTCTTTGTAATCAAAATAAAAATGATTTGGCGGTTTCACTTTTTTTTTCATCTATACCCCAAAACTGTCAAAATTACGATGGTGTATTTAAAACCCATCAGAATACTGACACCATCGGGGACTATTACAAAAAAAAACACCAAATTCATAAAAAAAGAATTATCTATAAAAAATTTCTTTCAAAATTTGGCCCCAAATGTAGTAGTGTGACAATTAGACAAAAGATATAAGTTAAAGCCCTATAAGAGGATGGTGTATGACCTGAAGAAATACTTTGTCTACATAACATTTCAACAAATTCCAAGGTCAAAGAATAGAGTTGTTAATGTGATGGATACCCTAGAATCCATGTTACAATTGGAAGAACATCAATTTTGCTATGAATTACTAGTGGAAGAACTTCCCTTTCTAGCCTATGATTACCCTGATTCCCAAATTATATGTGTCACTAATGAAACCTAAGTCCTATCCAGATATGCCCATATTTATTCCTACCTCAAAGATCAAACTTTCCCTAAAAATCATTTGAGAAATGAAAAAAGATGCCTCATAAGAGAAACATCATGTTATTTAATTATTGCTAATGACTTGTATAGACATGCTCTAGTTGGTATGCTACTTAGATGTCTAGAAAATGAAGAGTCAAATCATGCATTAAAGGAAGTACATGAAGGTGTGAGTGGGTCTCACTCAAATGGATTTTCATTAGCCAAGAAACTCTTAAGAATGGGATACTACTAGCCTACAATGGAGAAAGATGCAATCCAATATGCTAAAACATGCAAGAAATGCTAAGTCCATGGCAACTTGATATATGCTCCATCTAGGGAGTTAATTCCTTTCATTACACACTGGCCATTTTAACAATGGGTTTTTTATTTAGTTGGACAGATTTACCCAAACTCATCCAATGGACACAAGTAAATCATTACGACAATTGAGTACTTTACAAAATGGGTGGAATCTGTGCCACTAGCTAATACTATAGACAAACAAATTTCAATGTTCATCCTAAACTATATCATTTGTAGGTATGAGATACCCTCATCAATTATGACTGACAATGGGGGTTAATTAAAAAAAAAGACACGAATACCTTGTGTCTTCAATTGAAAATCACTTAGCACTATTCCTCGATCTATTACCCTCAAGGTAACAAATAGACTGAAGCATCAAATAAGACAATCTTGAAAATCTTGCATAGAATGATGAGTAAATCAGGAAGACATTGGCATTTACAAATAAATCCATCATTGTGGGTGTATCACACTAGAATCAGAACACCAACTGGCGCAACTCCTTTTTCACTAGATGTATATGGTTTTGAAGTGGTACTACCAATTGAAGTAGAAATTCCATCACTGAGGGTATCATTGAAAAATTTAGTCATTGATGAGGACTGCATAATCTCTAGATTACAAGAACTAGAATTGCTAGATGAGCGCAGACAACAAGCATTTGATCATCTCAAAGTCTATCAAAAGAGGATGTCAAGAGGATATAATAAGAAGGTAAAACCAAGAACATTCCAAGTAGGAGATCTAGTCCTTAGAGAAAATCTAAATAATTAGCAACATCGAGAGAAAAAGGGAAAGTTTTAACCCAACTAATTGGGTCCCTTTGTTATCACAACTTCATTTGGATCAGGAGCCCATTAATTGACTACACCAGAGGGAGATGTCCTACTGGATCCAATCAACACTCTCCACTTGAAAAGGTCCTATGCTTGACATTCTTGAGGTAGCACCTGTATAGTGAAAAGAATTCCTAAAAAAAAGGTACAAAAAAAAAGTGAAAAGAGTTCCTGAAAAAAGTAGAAAAAAAAGAGTAGAAAAATTTCCTAACAAAAAGCAAAAATAGAAAAAATTGATCTTGAAAAAAAATAAAAAACAATGGAAAAATTCTTGAAAAAATGACTCTTGGTGAAAACCTAGTAAATAGGTGCCTTGCTGAGTCAAAGAGGAAATCACTGGAGACTAGAGACTAGAGTTTCTTTTTTGTAGACTTCTCCAATACCTGTGTTATATAAGAAGGAAGCATCCTTATAATAGGGAAAGATAATGCATGGATTCCTAAACGAGAGCCTTTACTATGAACCAATTTTTTCTAGCTACCAAAAACTTTATATTTTCTAGCTCAGGGGGTCACCCATGCTCACAAAGATGCCTCACACTCCTAGGAGAGATAACAACTCCTTGGGAAGTGATGCCCCATGTAATTCAAAGTCTGGTGTGCTTGAAAATTAATGCATTATAAGGAGGAGACCGTGCATATAGAATTATAATTTATCCACTTTGACTAAGTGTGCAGGTTCATATTTATAAATAATAAGGACTCGTCAGATACTATCAAGACCTGTCATAAGATTCTAAATACTATCTGGATACTCTAGCATACAAAACATCATGTTTACTATATTTTCTATGTGATATTTTCAATGAAAAAAAACATATTACAAAAAAAAACTTGTCAAACACATTAGTGTCCTAGGGAGTCAACAACCTATTGGTCAAAATGATGAAACAATCTACAAACTGTTCAAACTATTCACTTAGAAACCTGCTATTTCCAAAAAAAAACTCTAAAATCTATCAAACAAATCTATAATCTGAAACTCTTTTTTAATTTTTCCTCCATTGTTTGTGCATTGTTTCAATCAACCTTTCACTTTGTCGCAACTAATTGTGTATTGTTACATTTATCCCTCTATCCTACCACAATTATATGATCATTCTATAGAAATTTCCTAAGCTTTTTTCCATAATTGACCATTCATTCTACTGCATTTTCTTGATAATTTTGTTCTTCAAATTTATCTATTTTAATAGAAACTTAGATGTAATCTAATCTTTTATCTCAGTCTGTAACCTTCAGGAGCTCTATTTTTAAGTCTACTACTCATACTCTCAAATTGTAACAGTTCTATAGTAAAATTTGAAACACTTAGGAAATATTTTCTTTTGAGTCTAAGTTGTTATTTAGGATTTTTAAATTGTCAGGTTGGATTAGATTATTCTTGATCTCCATATCTCAGTATCATGAAAATCTATAATGACTTTACACTTCATCTAAAGAAAGAGTTAGATCATATCTTATTATCTTCACTTTGAGATCAAGAAGAGTTGAGTTTTTCCCTTAAAATTACCATTTCTAAATAGGAACTAGGAATTATTAGAAGAGGTTCTCCTTTGTGTTTAGCTTAATCACATCCTATAATTTTAAACTAGAAGAAAGATGTCTCTTCCAATGTATACCTTTGGTTTTAGAATTATCACAAGCTCATCGACTAGGAACCAAATAGATGATTCATTTTTCAATCCAGTACCTCCATGGGGAGAAGAAAAAGAAAAAAATCCCTATGAACACATTGATTTGTTCATGCATTCAGAATACTTTTCTAAAATAATATAATTACCTTCTCATTCAATCATATTTCAAGATTTAACTAAGGAATAACTAGAAGATGTTGAACAAGATGAGTATCCCTCATTAGTAGTTAATGTCATATTTTCAAACAAAATCCTCAAAAGTATCTTGCTATGTTAATAGACAAAAGAGTAAAACCTCCTCTTGGATTTGATGTTTCCACCATATGACCTGAGAGTCTGCTAGTGAGTCCAGACACAATATGACTATTCCAAACACAAACTAAAATGTCCCAAATCACATCCACTCTTGAGACCTTACAAATAATTTCATCTCTAACCTCTGCACAAGTTGGCTCCTTTTCTACATGGGGTCTATCCCAAGATTCCATAATATATCAAGGTATCCCAACTAGTCAAAATATGGCTATAATCACCCTAAATTGGGCTAGTCTAATCAAAATCCCTATTTTCCCTAATTCAGGTCATTCCCTTAATTATGCTAGTTTGATTACTTGACTACCGACATACTTCATCAAAAGCATCAAACATCATTAATTGATCGAATACCTTATTAATTACCTTTAGAAATAATCAATTAAATCAATCCCATTAAATACATGGCTAAGGTAATTAATTGAAACAAATTGAATAAAAGCTCCTAATTCCAACTCATCACTAGAGGAAAAATAATTTCTAATTGAACCAATGGGAGCTAATCACATGGATCAAGTGAGAGTAAATATCAAAACTTCATCTTGGAATAATCCCAACCATTGAATTTGAATTCAAGTCAATTTTGATCCAATTCTCACAATTGGAAATTTATAAATGAATACATGATCAAGGCATCAGATAGATCTAACTTTTATGTAATTACATGTTTCTCAATTGAATTTAGTTTTATTATCATAAGAAATTGCATAATTCTTAGCTTCACTTTCATTAATCTAGTTCATTTGGTATCAATTAATCTTAATTACATTCATGTAGATGCATTCTAGTTTGAATCTTCCATTTTGTGATTGTCTATTTAATTGGATAAATAGGTATTCTAAAAGAAATTTTGTAATATCCCCGCCAGCGAACCCATAAGGAATTGGGTCTTTGACAAAAAATTGCAACTAATTTTTTTTTTCTAACATTAAATCATTAATACATTTACATTTACATTCCTCAAGGTTCCCTTAATGAATTCATTTACCATTATCAAGTAATGCATTTTATTACTTAATCTAATGCAATTGTATTTATGTTTCAACTTCAAGTTACATTGAGACATTGCTTTCATTCCTCATCAAAACCAATTACATAAATGACATAATTACATTTATTTTCTTTATCTAATTTGCATAAATATTCACTTTTAGAAATGAATCAATAGAACCTCATTTATCTAATACACTAGATACATTATCCTTTCCTCTTTCATTTGTTTTCTCCTTAACCTTATCCACGTGCTATCATCACATAAAATTTCTATTAAAAGTCCCTACTTTTCATTTTCATTTCAAGGATCTAAATAGAAAAAAGAGTATAGTACTTAACCATCTATTGCTAACCAATATAAATCATTTACTAAATCATCTTTGTCACAAATCTAACTACCACAAATTATTGTATATATCCAGTTTAAAGATTAAAATTAAAACCTAGTTTGAATACCCACACATTGCTCACATTGAACTATACATTTAAGAAATCACATCTCATTACTACTTTCAATAGCATACATGTTTTATTTCCCTTATTAATTCACCTGGAGATACCCATAAACCCTTAGCATATCTTTTCACATATCAAAACATGTTTCCTTTTAAAGAAGTTTACATCCATAAGTACTTGCATTAAAAAGGTTTTCATAGAACCATTACTTTCAATTTCATTTTAGAACTCATAAGAGAGATAGGGTAGGAATTACTTAAACATAATCCATGCCTGATTTACCAATATTGAATCCCCTTTTGAAATTCCTAAAACTACCCTTCCCAAATACATAACTTCTTTCTTACAATTTCAACACAATTAGAATTACTGTTGCTACACATGGCCCGAAGGCATATAGAAAGATAATTATATCAAGTTACCCAAGGGCTTACATTGCATCTTTACACCTTGACTTCAAAAGATAGAGATAAATGATACAAGATAGGATAACTTCATCACTAAAAAAATCAGAATCCAAGCCATGACATGAACCATGAACAATACCTCGAAAGAGATTTGCCACCCAACCATGTGAAACTAGTAAAGTTCCACCCCCTTGCTAGGAGATAAAACCAAGGTACTCTTGAGACCTTAAGGCAATCTAAGTATCAAATACCAATAAATTCAAGACTCAAAAGAACAAGAATAAAGCACATAAAATATCATCATACTATAACACTGAGGTTAAGGTGATAGGAGACCACCTAAGTGAGTGTCATCACGCAACCTATATATTGGGATCCTTCTTGGAAACCATGTAAACCTGGTCCCCCCTTTATGAATAGGGATCTATCCTGGTAGTTATCCCTGGTCCTGGTACTCCATTCAGGTCTGTGTGGCCTTTATTATATTTTCTTTCTTTATCTTTTGAATCCCCCCTTCCCAGGTTAATTTTTAAGGTTATCACTTTTTACAAACCCACCCTTAGGTTCATCTGGCAACCACTTTAGGGTTCCAACACCTATGGTGAGACACTCACTTAGGGTTCCTATTCCCTTACCCCATCAAACACCAAAGATACACAATAACACTTCCATGTCCTGATTCAGAGGTTTAGGAAACTCCCCTACACACTCTGGCCCTTAGAGCGAGTCCTAACCTTATCCATATACATAAAAAGAACCATTGGAAGAGTGTCTATCACAAGAAACCTTAAATAATAGAATAGAACTTTCCACATTCATAAATACAACTTTCTACATCTTATTTATAGGTCTAGGGAACCCTCCCATGCACATAGGCCACCGAGACGAGTACTAGCCTCGTAAACTAAGCTCAAGTATATGCCAAGTGAAAAAACACCATATTACATCAACAAAACTAGTAATGAACATAAATAGGTGATAGAAATTTCCACATGCATTAACACAACATTTTTTTTAAATTAAAGCAATAAAATGAACATTACAAGAGGTAAAAAATGCAGACAGAGACGAGGATCAAGGTTGGAAGATACAGACCAAACCCCAAGCCAAACAGGTACACAACACTGAAATACATGACTCCAAAGTTTCCAAAATAGGTCCAAATAGAAAATAAAAGTAATATAAATTATAAATTAATAAATATTGATGGGAAAAAGATTGTACCATAAACAAATGAACCTGTAGGGATCTATGCATGACTATTTTTAGAAACATGTATATGACTATCATAAAAATATAGTCTCGGTATGGTAAGCATAACTATTTTTTGAACTATTGGATCTTCCTACTTTTGATATATGTTGGATAAAACCTAATCATGCACATTCTCACTAGAGAGATTTTCAAAATAAGGTTTTGTTCAAAATTTATTTACAACATAGTATAGTTATAGGAAAAAAAAACTAGAACACTTTGTCTAATTCCTATTAACATATTTTTTTATTATCATCCTAATTACAAATCATTTCACAACATCAAATTTGTAGATCATATGAATAATATAAATATTTAAGAGAATAAACACATATGCACATATGGATATACCAAATTATAATCATATAATCAATCATAGACTTCTAGGAAAGATTTTACCATTAAAACTATACAAACATTTATAGAATTACTTCCCAGAAACACAATAGAAATACACAGAAGATAAGATATTTACATTTTCTTTCTAATACATAGTAAACAATAATATTCCAATCTAATATCATATCCTACAAAAACACATTCATACACACATAGGAAGAATGGATATTCTTCCTAGTTTAGACCCTACTTGGGTCCTGCAAAGAATCCTCTTCCCTTGGCTGGAGACTCTCTACAAGACTTCAAGCCTTGAGTAGATAGCCTCTTAGAAAGATTCCTCTAGTAATAAAACTCCATAAATCCACACACACTTGTCTTCAGCAAATAGAGACTCAAACTCATAGAAAAACTCCATTAAATTTTTAGAAAAATCAATGCAGAATACTCCAAAAATCTTCCCAAAAAACTCCTCCAAATCACAAAAATACAAATATTTATCACCCAAATATGTGGTTGGAGGAGTTGCTTTACAGGAAGAAACTTCTCCAACTTCCATAGTTGGTTGGAAAATCAACAAATCATTCACGTAAGCACTTAACAAAGTTTTAATAAATTTAATTAAAAGAGATTTCAAAGAAAACCATAATAAGAATAATAAACAAATAAAGGAACACACATAGCACACACGGAAACCAACTAGCCTAACTTCTAGGAGGTCTTGAGTTCAACTCCCTCCTAGATAGCTAGTTTTACTACAAAGAGCATTTCTTCTTATTATTATTATATTCACTTTTTATTTCACACTTTTTATTTAATTCACTTAATTTAATTATAATAAAGAACATACCATTTACAAAATCAATAAAAACATACAAATATTATTATTTATATAAGCATGGGTATATGCATGTGCACCCACATATACACATACCTATATAACTGATGTAGTCAAGGATGGTGGATCTAATTAAGGACAATCCAAACCTTGCAGCCAATAGAATTACACAGCGGATTACTCAACAATGCAACAGAAAATAATTTTTTAACACTGATTTTCATTAACATGCCCAGCTGTAAGGCCTTTCAGGTTAGGGCCAATTACAATCAAATTTTTTTTTGTAAGATCCAAAACTAGATCCAATACAATCTTAGCTAGTTCAGCTTTGAAGACAATCAAAAGCTGATGGAAACCCTAAGGTAGATCTAAACTTGAGCTCGCAAGCCTCCAAGAAATCTCCTTGTCTCCAAGTATGCAACCCTAGCTCTACTATAAACAACTATCAGATTACAATCTAATCTGCAAGAATATCAAGAACTTTTCCACAACTTCACCAACTTCAGCTTTCAGAACTTCAAATCTAACTCACTAAGCCTTCTTAGTCGTGAACTTCTCTGATCTCCTAATGATCCTCCTTTAAACATTTACCCCAAACATCCTATAAATACTAATCATCAGCCACAAGTCAGCTAGATGAAACCATTAAATCCCAAGAACAAATAATTAAATGCCATACAAGTCAGCTTACAATGTATACAAACATTTAATTTAGCATGTCAGCCCACAACAATGGATACCAACAATAAATTCATCAAGTCGGCTCAATAAATCACACAGAACTCTAGTCGATAAGTCAGAACTACTGAGCGATAATAAAATCACTAAGCATGCCAAGCATCATCGAGCACCAGTGTCAACCGAGCACCACAGGCATGACTAAGAAACAATGTCACCGAGCACTAGAGACTACTAAGTTCCTTCAGTGACGGAGCTTCCTTTAATGACCAAGACCATCGGTCAAGGCTGCAACTGAGTAAAACTGGCCAAAATACAAACACTCCATGTAGTTTCACTGAGGACACATAATGCCTTGACTTAACCTTGGATGCCCCTACATCAGACACCCTAGGTTCCAAAAGATGTTCATATGTGAAAAGAATATCTTTCAGGATTCATAACATAAATCCCAAATTGGTTCTTCACATACAAGTCCTCCACCTTTTTTGCTTGCAAATTCTTCCACTTCAGTTTCCTGTGTCTCTTCAAGTATTTTCTTGACAAGGTATAGGTCGGTTCTCCATACTGATCATTCATTTTATCTAGATCCACAATCTTGACTTGGCTACCAATACTCAAGCTTCTCCTACTAAGTGTTGTATCCATAAAAGGCATCAGTGAAAACTTCATGTCATCCTTCTCAATAGTAAACACATTTCTTACACAGTCATAAATAGCTCTACAATCATATTGCCAAGGTCTACTGAGAAATATATCACAACTATCCATTTTCACAATGTCACAAAGCACAAGATTGTTGTACTAGCTAATCTGAACATCAATGAAGCATTTTTCTTTAACTTCCAAAGAATGAACATCTTGTAACCAGCCAATCCTATAAGGACAAGGATGCTTCATTCTATTCAAACCAAGTTTTTGAACTAGGTCCTCAGCAACTAGGTTATCAGTACTACCACTATCAACAATAACATCACAAAGTTTACCTTCAATCTTGCATCGAGTCCTAATCAAGTTACTCCTCTGACAAGGTTCATCCTTTGTACCATGTAATTTTCACTAAAGGAACAAGTTCTTTGATTTAGGTTCATTTTGAATGTTCTCATTCATCACAGTAGTTCTTCAGTCAACCTTCTTTTGTGTACACTCAAAAGAATGGTGTCCTTCCTCTCCACAATTATAGAAAGTACCCTTAAAGATAACTTTACCTATCTTCTTCTTTGGTTCCACAAGTTTCTATTTATCTTCTGCATCAATCAGCTTCTCCTTTACTGAGTGATCAATCTTTTCTTCCCCTTGGGAGTTACTAGGTTGTTTCCTCTTTAACTTATCATCTGCCTTCAGAGCATAATGATAAGCATCTTCAATAGAATCAATCATCAGCATACTAAGCTCATCCTAAATATTGAATCTCAGACCATTCACATATTGAGCTACCTTTTCATTACCAAGCTCTCGGTGTCTAGACCGAATAGTAAATTTGTAGAACTCCTCGGTATAATCTTCAACAAAAAAATCCTTCTATTTCAGATTCAGAAACTTCTTAAACAATTCAAGCTCATAGTTAGCTGGCATAAAATTAGCTTTCAACTTAGTCACCATCAATCTCCACCGATTGATCTTTGTTTCACCTTCATCTTCTCGGTCTCTCTATAGTTCTTTCCACCAAAGAGCAGCATGTCCTTTCAACTTTGTCTATGCTAATCTCACCTGAAGAGGATCTTCAATTTCTTCCAGCTCAAAGAAATCTTCATGTTCACCAATCCAATTAATTAGATTGTTTGGTTTCAAAGTACCAGAGAAAGTAGAAACTTCCATTCGGTAATTACCAAACCGAGCAGCAGGTCTAGGTAACCAAGCAGTTTTGTCTTCACCAGATCTATTTCTCTGATCATCACCACTAGATCTAGTAGTCTCAAATTATTCAATAGCTTCTTCATATCCATCCTTAGTACCAATATTCTAAGGTATACCAACAACAATTCTCATGATCTCAATGACCATATCATTTTTCATCAATTCCATCTTAGATCTGAAATCTGATTTCACCTTCTCTGTGATCCAGGATTCAATAGTATCACAAAGATCTAAAATAACTCTAGGGTCCAATCTTCTCAGAGGAATCCTTAAAGATATGAAAATAAACCCTCTGCAACAAACCCTCACCGACCACCTTGTGATAATTTCCAAGTTGCAACAAGTCAGATCTCAACCTACAATCTTGCAAACAACTAGGGCACAATTTCATAAGTTCACTACTTTGGATTTGCAATCTAGATTATGCACAATCTTTCACCAACAAGATCAAGTTTGCAAGATCATCCTTTCTAGGTCATCCTTCTGCTTCAACAAGATCAACACTCACTCTGATACCACCTGATGTAGTCAACGACAGTGGATCCAATTAAGGATAGTCCAAACCTTACAGCCAACATAATTACACAATGAATTACTCAATAATGCAACACAAAATAATTTTTTAACACTGATTTTCATTAACATGCCTGGCTATAAGGCCTTCCGGGTTAGGGCCAATTACAATCAGAAAACAAGTCTACAAGATCCACAACTAGATCCAATACAATCTAAGCTAGTTTAGCTCTGAAGACAATAAAAAGTTGATGGAAACCCTAAGGTAGATCTAAACTTGAGCTCGCAAGCCTCCAAGAAATCTCCTTGTCTCCAAGTATGCAACCCTAGCTCTACTACAAACAACTATCAGATTACAATCTGATCTACAAGAACATCAAGAAATTTTCAACAACTTTCCCAACTTCATCTTTCAAAACCTTAGATTTGACTCACTAAGCCTTCTCAGTCATGAACTTATCTGATCTTCGAATGATCCTCCTTTAAAAATTTACCCCAAACATCCTATAAATACTAATCATTAGCCATAAGTCAGCTGGATGAAACCATTAACTCGCCAAAACAAATAATTAAATGTCATACAAGTTGGCTTACAATGTATACAAATATTTAATTTAGCATGTCAGCCAATAACAATGGCTACCAACAATAAATCCACCAAGTCAGCTCAACAAATCACATAGAACTCTAGTCGATAAGTCAGAACTACCGAGCAACAATAAAATCACTGAGCACACTAGGCCTCACCGAGCACTAGTGTTGAGTGAGCACCGTAGGCATGATCGAGCAACAATTTTACCAAGCACCAGAGACTACCGAGTTCCTTTAGTGACCGAGCTTCCTTTAATGATTGAGACCATCAGTTAAGGCTGCAACTGAGTAAAACTAGCCAAAATACAAACACTCCATGCAGTTTCATCGAGGATACAAAATGTCCTACCTTAACCTTGGATGCCCCTACATCAATAACATACAATCAATTATAACATAGATATAAATAATATAGATATATAAGGACAATTCTAACTCACAACGTAAATCTCAGAACAACATCGAATCATAAATCACAAGACCACAACATAGATTGCATTTCAAATCCCCTAACTAGGGTAACCTCCTAAACAGAAATCTAAGTACACGGGTAACCTTGAGAGTAATCTTGGTAATATATCCACACAACAACCATTCAAGTATTTTTAAGGCACACTTAGACCTGTGTAGCCAAGTGCAGTCGATGCCTGGTACCTGCATCCAGCAACACCAATCAACATGCATACATACATACATACATACATACATACATACATACATACATACATATATACATACATACATACATACATACATACATACATACATACATACATACATATACATACATACATACATACATATATATAGATAGTGGAAAACAAGAAGGGAGAGTGCGACATCATGTGGACCTCCTATAGGAGTAACTATGACTGCCTCCCCTCATCCTATACTCACATCAAACAGTGACATCAACAAAGCATAAATAGATTAGTGTGGTTAGTACTAGAATAATATCTTGTCTATATTGTATAAAAATAATTCATCATAACATAATCATGTGAATTTAAATCATCTATTAACTTTCAAAAACTCATCTAACCATCATGCATGTACTCAAAATGTCTCATTATCAAATCAAGATAAACAAATTATACAATCCTGATATAAAACCATGTCTAATCTTGAGTATAACAAGTAACATCATTAGAGTAAGTAACACATCTAACCTTTTAATCAATCACCCTAAGATAAACATAAACATTAATAATGAGCATCTCATAAAGAATCATATAAATCTATCAGGTGATCCATAGCATTAAGGTCGTAACATATCAATGACACATAGGGAGATACAAAAGAACATACTTACGCAATATTATTAAAATATGAAGTCATAGTGACTAGGAAGAAACCATCTCAAGAAGGATTATTCTCTTATAAAATAACCATGAAAAGACATACAATACTTTCAAATTTCTAGTGAACATAACCAGGACTTGTTAGGGTTGGAGGGGCATTACATCATCCCTCTCTAAGATTTGACTTACTCCTGGAAGTTGAAAGTTTTTAAGTCATAAAGTAACAATATTACAAATATTTCCACTCTAGTCTAACATATAAGGTAGAATTTTCACCTTAGGAATTACGAGTTCTATTAATAGAAAAACATATTTGAGGATTCCAAAATGCAATTAATAATTCAAATTTCATCCTCTAAACTAGTTACAAATTTATATACAGGTTATTTATTCTCAATGCATATCCATAAGATATCACTATCATACTACTTCCTTGGTAAACATTTTCAAACTAAAAATCATTCAAATATTGAATTGCCACATAAGATTTTATAAGACAAAAACAATTCTCTTTATGCAACTAGTTACTTTTTCTCATAAGGCCTATGGTAAACTTATAGGAGAATAACTAATATCAAACTTACATACAAAGATGGAATACACATCTTTTTCAAGGAATGTAACCTAAGACACCTTTTATGTTTCTATTATAATAATTTATAACAATATCCATACACAAAGATATTTTGTAAAAAATTTCAACTTGATTCTTTAAGCTAGAGTTTCATCAATATTACTTATTAACTAGCCATTTAACAAATTCCATATCCCAGAAATTCATAATAACCTTCTTCGAGTATAAATTTTCCCAACATTAACAAGTTTGTTCAAATTTTACCATTTTCCAAAATAATAGTCATAGATTCTTTAATAGAGGGAGATAAATACATGAGTCCTACGACTACCCTCTTATTCAATCAAATTAATATGTTCAACCCACTAACCTTTTGTACACACATTTCAATAAAATCACATTTGAAGAGTAACTACAAGTATTGTTATCCCTATACGCATCTTCCATATGACATCTATACTATTACCTACAAATTCACATTCTTCTAATATTTCCATTTTAGGACAGTTAGAAAGTTTGACTTAATTCTTATTCTAATAGATATATCATTATTCCTTTTATAATAACTCATCATTCCTATATACTGGCAATGTTGTTAGCTTCAACTTCCATTTCACACACAAAATTCCAACACACTACACAATTTTGTTTAATATCATATTCTTTCCTTATAGTTGATGATTTTTCATTGGTTCAATTCACACTGCTTACGAGGATCATATATAATTTAGGATTTCTACCATATAATCAAACATTTCTCCTTTCAAAAATTGTGTACTTATGATCCTATTTATTACAAAACCTTGGGGACATAGGTCCTTTACCCAAGGGTTTCCTCTAGCTAAGCACATTCTCCTTATTGACACATTGATTTTCCCTTATGAAATTTAGCCTTTTAAATATATTTCTTGAGAAAGAAGGGAGAGACACATTTGATTTCAACAATAGATTTTATTTCTTACTTTGAGAGGGTATATAAAAGAGAGATACTTCTTAATCTTGTGATATTTTGAAATATCAGATCTTACCTAATTTCAACACATTATCTCTTTTTCAAGAAAATATAAGTTTGTAAATTCCAAAGTTCTTGAGGGAGGATAAAGATACCTTTACTAGACATGTTTTAAAACCATCCAATATTACAATCCTTTATGTCCTTGGAACATGAGTATCCATATAATCATACCTTTTTTCCCACCATAAGTACAACATGTTTTAAATCAATCTAGCCTTAAATAATTAGACATAACAATCATGGTGTTATCTAGCATTTATAGGGAAGTAGAGTATATAAATTTTCAAACAATTTTGGCATTCATTCATAGTAACAATCATAAAAAAGTTCCTTAAAATTCTATAAGATTTTCTTAGAACAAGGATAAGAATAAAGTACTCAAGTATTAGGAATTATTTACCATCTATTTGAACCACATGAATCTTATAATGCAAAACATAAATAATCCTTTCAGACAATCCTTTCTTGCAAGGTATTATGGTAGAAATATGGAAAACATACCTTTTACATCTAGTGCTCAAGTTTTTTTTTAACATAAGGAAAATATCCAAAAAGAAGACACATCACATATCCCAGTTTGTTTGGCTGAAATGAAACATTAGTTGAAGAAACACCCATTATACACTAAATTTGCACCCTTGTTTCAAGCTCTCTTGGTCTTGATAACCTAGTATAACATGGGAATCATCTCTAGGTTGTGGGACCTATGCTAACTGAGATGAGACCTCTAGATTCTAGGCTGGTTCCTCTTGGATAATCACCTTAATTTTCTTCTTGATAGGAAAGTAAATCTTTGAAGGAAAAGGGATAGAAGGAATGCTGAAAGGGAAAATAACTGAAAGAAAACTACCTACTAGGTGATACACCAAAAATATGGTATGAATCACAGTATAGAGGATGAAATCAGTACATAAGCTTAGGTCTAGGATATCACAACTCACTAACTAGGCTTGCATCAATATTTTATAGAAGGGTCTGCAATAGAGAGATGCTATGTAGGGAAAGAGAGAATTTCACAAGGCAATAGCACTCCTAAGAACTTAGACATAAACTATAACCTGCAAATAGACATTCACCTCTGCAATTGGGTATAAGAAGGAGACAGATTGCCAGGGGTGGAAGTATACCCACAAGAGCATTTAAATCAAATCATTCACAAGCATACACATAAATTGCAGAAAGAAAGAGGGATAAAGAACCCTAAGATATCACTGAAAACATTCAAATACTCAATTCATTAAGAGATAACTCAGACAAGAAAGCATAGGGACATGAAAAATGTCACAAAGTACCTTGCAATATCTGAACCATCAATGAAAGTTACAAACTACAAAAATCAGAGGGCATAAAGAATGCCATAGATAAATTTTGAGAAAGAGAAAATCCTTCTTTTACAATTGTCAACTCTAAGCTCTAAAAAGCTCCAAAAATATTATATACATCTCCTTTTGCACGCAGGTAGGAGTAAAAACCTAACTAGGGTTACATATAATTTGACATAAAATAATCAAAACCCTAATTCTATCAACTCTGATCATAAATACTCATGAAAATATCTCAACCAATTAGATATCATTTTGCATGTTCATCTCTATACTGCATCTACCTATAGACAAGCCGCCTTGATCTATCTACCCTTCTGTAAATTGGACCTATCATGAATGTTTGCAATTGAAGTACAGAAGGCCACAGGTGGCACCACCTTTAATGTTTCTTCAGTGTGAGAAAACTGACATGGTACCCTAAGAAATCACAAGAGATAGCCACTAGATCTTCCTCATCATCCTCTCAACTACAACCATCTTGGAACTATCAATTATGAGCTACCCGTACCCTCGCATTCCACCAACAGCATCAAACCAACAAGAAAAATATTTAATTTTTGAAAACAATGGCTAGCTGATCTAACTTTAAAACATGGTCATCAATATCAATCTCTCCCAGTAGATGAATGGCCCAGATCAACTTTTTAACAGTCGCAAGCCCCCTAAAAATTCTTCGGTCACATACTCACTCTTACGTCGAATCACATGCTACCATGTTCACAAGTAAGTAGGCACTTTTCCAGAATTCCTTACCCTAACTCAACATTCAACTCAAGTTCCCTTTTTCTTTGGTCACTGAATCACCTGACCCTTTATCTAACTTCTATTTATCCTAGTGATTATGTGACTACAACCACAAACTCAGGCCCATCTGACAGATGTCATCATACCATTGATCAACTGCAGACAACTCGGATCACCTGGCACAGGACCCACACTACCTTCCTTTTAGTTTGATACTCAATCAATGGTCATCACATGATCTCATGGCCTCAGAAGATTCTTTAAGATAATGCACCAGCCATCAATTCTCAATCCTCTACCACCTCACCTAAGAAAATCTAGACCCGCGCTAGATGCCACCTGTAATACCCACTTGACCAATAAGAACTAACCATGTCAGACAAACCCACAAGACAAAGCCTGAACAGTTGGAAGATTGAATGATCGTCGCATGATCTCATAGGGTCAGAAGATTCTATGAGATCATAAGACAACCATAGATCTTAATTCTATTGGCATCCCTACAAATCCTCTAACAATGGTCCCACTGACAGGTCCCAGTCATCACTCCATCAGTTAATCAAAAGTGAGCACGTCAGAACATGAGGACCCACCTGATAGACCCCTGGCAATAAAGTAAGATCAACGGTTGGTGTATGATCACATGCACCAAGAATATTCCATGTGATCATACGATAGCTATGGATCTTCAAGAAAGACAACATGCTAGGCTCACTCTAACATGGCACCACATCACTAGCCTTCGACCAATCAGAAGTGCACAACTCAGACTACGTGGTAGTGGACCCACTGACAACTTGTAGCGCTATATGAAAGGAAGATCGATGGCCATCACTATGCCGCGGTCTTAAAACACTTGCATCTTCACTCAATGGAATAGCGATGACCACCAAATCTAATCAATACTTAGCCTCTTCAAAGACTGAAACCGTGATGCCAAACATTAACCGCTCGCTAGATCGCTAAGTGTTAGGGTTTTGACCGCCAGGGCTAAGAGAATTGGTGACTGAAGGATTTAATTGTGCATATGAAAAATGAAAGTCTTAAGTGGCCAAAAAGGTAATGAAGAAATATAATAGGCCAAAGGGTTTTAGGGCTTTTTGCTACAATGGCTACATTTATGAATATTGACCTAGGTCATTGATGCTAGAGACAGAACAAAACACTGCAGAGACCAAGGGAAAGATGCTAAACCCATGAAATTTTTTGGAGGTGTTCAATAGGGCTTAAAGCATGAGGATCTTTGATTTCTATAGCTTAGCCAAAAAATGGAAAGAGGAAATTTTTGGGGTAACAACACCATAGACTCAAGTATGGTGAGTAGACCAAGTATGAGTCCCAAGGTTCTTAGTAGAACAACCTAGGGCTTATATTTCTATCCCTATCAAAATGGTCAAAATAAGTTACCTCCTCAGGGATAACTTTTCTTCCAATGGGCTCTAACTTTAGAGAAATTAGTTATCAGAGTTGTCTCATTTGAGACCCCTCTGAGTCATTACTCAGATTTTGTTCTCCCACATATTCCCATCAAGACTTTCTTTGTTGAGATGAAAAGGGAGAATCTTGAGCTCACTCCTAAGAGCCTTTATTATGTTGGAAATCATCTTGGAAGAGTGTTACAAAATAGGTATAGGTAGAGAGTTGACATTAATTAATAAGAAGAATAAGAGACTAAGTTAAGCACAAATAGACCCTAGAGCTCCTAGTGTAGCAACCGAGGGCTCTGATACCAAATGTAATATCCCTGCTAGGGAACCCATAAGGAATTGGGTCTTTGACTAAAATTTGCAACTAATTTTTTTTTTCTAACATTACATCATTAATACATTTACATTTACATTCCTTAAGGTTCCCCTAATGAATTCATTTACCATTATCAATTAATGCATTTGATAACTTAATCTAATGCAATTGTATTTATGTTTCAACTTCAAGTTACCTTGAGACATTTCTTTCATTCCTCATCAAAACCAATTACATAAATGAGATAATTGCATTTATTTTCTTTACCTAATTTTCATAAATATTCACTTTTAGAAATGAATTAGAAGAACCCAATTTATCTAATACACTAGATACATTATCCTTTCCTCTTTCATTTGTTTTCTCCTTAACCTTATCCACGCACTATCATCACATAAACTTTTTATTAAAAGCCCCTACTTTCCATTTTCATTTCAAGGATGTGAATAGAAAAAGAGTATAGTACTTAACCATCTATTTCTAACCAATATAACTCATTTACTGAATCATCTTTGTCACAAATCTAACTACCACAAATTATTGTATATATCCAGTTTTAAGATTAATATTAAAATCTAGTTTGAATACCCACACATTAATCACATTGAACTATACATTTAAGAAATCACATCTCATTACTACTTTCAATAACTTACATATTTTCTTTCCCTTATTAATTCACCTGGAGATACCCATAAACCCTTAGCATATCTTTTCACATATTGTATAGACTTAAAAATGGCTTCATTAATTAATTGATATTGAATTGATAAATTAATTAAATATTTATTATTTAATTAATAATTATTTCCTCTATTTATTAAATAGATTATTCAATTTATTTAGTAAATTCACTATAGTCTATTCCTCTATCCTAAGTCTTCTAATTAGTCTTATTAAAGTGATTTAATTAAATATACAATAACCTAAATGTGACTAAGTCCCCTAGTCCACCTCACTTACCTAGTCACCTGACACATCACTTTGGCTAAAATAAATAATTATTATTAATTATTTATTGGTAATTATCCTCACCCACACATGTCCTATTCTTAAGGGCTATGTGGCCTCATAGGACTTAGTCTCATGACCACATGTCATTATTAAACCAAGTCAAGAGACATTCCCTATTCCTAAGGGGCTTCTCAAGCAACCTCTAAGTGACAAAGGTGACTCATGGGACACTTGTACCAAGAGTCCTCATTAGGAAAAAGTTCTTCCCTCTTCCTCTCTTTGGTCTTTATGAGACACTTGACATGTGTCTTTCCCTTCCACCTTGTTCTCCTCCATGTCAATGTGAGAGGAACATCATCCCTATTCTCCCTCTCACATTCCAACTACATCCCCCTTTCTCTCAACTCCTTCAACCAAGTCAACCCTAGCCCTAGGATCTTCCACCTTTCATTCTCCACCGTAGGATTATGCCACCTAGGCTTGGATCCTCCAAAACTCTATAAAAGGAGCCTCATTTCCCCTTTGTGAGCTAATAGCTAATGGTGATCAAGAAATCAAGCAATCAAGTATTATAGAGCATTCAAGCATCCAAATTATCTTCATATCACTTCCATTTAATCCATTAGTTTTGCACAATCAAGCTTAGGCCATTTTGCACTCATACATACAAATCTCTACACTTTGGTGACATCTTGGGCAAGGAGCTTCAAATTGGAAATCTGAGAGCTCACCATCTTCAAGAAATCAAAGCTAGGAGAGCAATGGAGACAAGCTACATGGTAGGTGAAGGTAATTATATTTAGTTGTTCATTGTGTTTACTTTTGTACTCTTCATTGTGTTTGCATTAGGTTGATTTATTGGCTTAGATTAGTTAATATTTCATTTCTAGTATTAGTAAAACTTATTCGCATACATTTTTTGTGCCCACCATGGGGCAACCCTCATTTTTAACATTCGATTTTTAGTTTTTCATGTGTAGATTTTTACATAGGTCTTTTCTGTGCATTCATCCACGATTCCTATGCATTCATAATTTTCTGTGGCACATACATTTTCTGTTATCA
This sequence comes from Chamaecyparis obtusa, assembly GCA_027943335.1. Lineage (NCBI taxonomy): Eukaryota > Viridiplantae > Streptophyta > Pinopsida > Cupressales > Cupressaceae > Chamaecyparis > Chamaecyparis obtusa. Next base: position 557,870 of record BSBK01000325.1, on the reverse strand, counting down.
CAGTTGTCATTTTCTGTTCTGCATTTCCATTTTTAATTAAAACCTGTACATTCATTCCATCTTGTTGCACTGATATAATTTTTTGCTACGCATTTGTAATATCTGCACATTTATTTTGCTTCGTTGTGTATTAGTTATTTTCTGTTGTGCATCCATCGTTCTGGTGCATTCATTCCATTTTCCTGCACATTTGCTCATTGTTTCTGCACAAATGTTATTTATTGTAGTTAAATTCAATTTGCTAGTTATTTTGATTTTAGCTAACCTTTTTAACAAGTTTCTATTCATTCTAGTAGATTTTTAGGCTATTTTGTAGGACGTTATTTTTGAAGACCCCATTGCCAAACTTTCTAACAATTTTTCTTACAGATTTTTAAGGGGTTTGCAAAATCAACTATAACCTCATTTGGGTTTTTTAAATACAACATGTTTTTTCAATTTCATGTGTCTTCTTGAGAATAGATTTTGTGTCTATTATGTTTTTCTTAATAAGCTATCTATAATCCCAAAATTATAACAACGTATGCTCTCCCCTTGCCATTCATGGACCTTGGGTGTAAGAGAAATTGTTATAATTTTTAGAGGGCAATCTTTGGTGGGAAAAGAGGTACTCACCCCAAGGAACAACCCAACTGGTAATAGGCTAAAGCCAAGCCCTTCCAAACCAGTATATAAAAAATGCTAGTGTGATTAGTCTCACATTAGACAGGTGTGAATTCGTTGTGGCAAGCAAAATCTCCTCCAGTACCCCAGTGGTGCGTAAAAGTCCTACTTAGTAGAGGTGAAAGCCTTGCTTTGAAAGGATTGTGAGAGCCCCCTTAATTGATAAAATGACTTGATCACAACCACCTAAACAGATGTCCTTATTAAAAAAATTTGTATAGTGGCTAAAAACCTTCTATTTGCTAGCTCAAGGGGTCACCCAAGCTCGTGAAGACACCCCACATTACTCAAGGTTCATAGTAGAGATAGCAATTCTTTGGGAAGTAATGACCCATTGAATTTAGAACTTGGTGTGCCTGAGAAGTGAGTGCACTATAAGGAGGAGCTTGTGCCTCCAAGTTCCTAGGCTATCTGTTGTGGATTTGTGTGACTAGATTTTATTATCCTAGTGGGGATTCAACAGATACTGTCATTACCAACCTTAGGATTGTAAGCATATTTGTGCATTCATATTAGAACAATTAGATTAAAATCATTTTTGTCTTGTGTGTGTGTGTTTATGCATTTTTACCTTTGCCAAAATCAAAACAACAAAAAATCCAAAAATTCCAAAAATCTTGAAGTTGCAAACCATCAAAAACAAAAACCTATGCATTTATCCATTCTTGTTGTGCATTCATACAAGTTTTATATGCATCCATTACACTGCTCTACACATCTATTAATTTTACCACGCATCAGTTCATAATTGTTTCACATTTGTTTCATTAGGCTACGCATTTATCAAACTGTCTTGCGCATTTGTTGCTATGCATATACAACAAAGAGCATTTCCACAGATCTTGAAAAATGAAAAATTACCTTTTTAGATACCAATTTTCATCCTTAGTAAGATTCTGGAAAAACATTCGAAGTACACAGACCTTTGTTCTTTAGTTTGACCATTTTCATCAATTTTCATCATCTTTCCTTCATCAAAAGTCATCAAAACATTTTCTTCCAATCTTTACAATTCCAAATTTAGTGTTGAAACATCACCTTATCTATTAGATTTTAATCTTTGTAAGTTTATCCTAATAGGATCTATCATCCTCAATCAAACTTGCTTAGGTTTCTATCTCTTAATTTTTCTTTGTCATATCATAGTGAGATCTATACCTCCTATTGACTTAGATTTTATCAAGTTGTCTCATCAATTTTCAACACTTTTTCAAACACTTTCCATATCTTTTTATCACAAATCTTTCATCTCACAATCACCTTTTATATTTTTATGGTCCAAACTTGATCTCAGAAACTTAAACAAACGATTGATCTAAAATCCCTAGACAAGATGGAAGGAAACAAAAGAAATGAAGTAAATCCTTGGTTTGGAATTCCTAAGAAAACTTAACTTTTTACATCAGATGCGGAACCCACAGATCAAGAACTTAGGGATGCTACACAAGATCCTCAATTTTATCATGTCATGGAAAGACTCCTAGACCTAGATAGAGAGATGTATTTCCTCATGCTTTATCAACAAGGAGCCAAACTACCAAGTGATTTTAATATTTCCCATCGTAGAGAACCAACTATAGTAAAAAATCAAGAAATTCCTAGTAGTTCTCAAGATACTCATGGAGCAAAGGAAATCAATCAGCAATCCAATGCTTCTCAAAATGATCAATATAACAATGCTTCCCAAAAAAATGCTTCCCAAAATAATCAGCAATCCAATGCTTCTCAGAATACTCAACAAAAAAATGTTTCCCAAAACACTCAAGGAAACACATTATCTTTGGATCCCGTTCTACAACAAATCCAGATGCTTCAACAACAAATCCATGACATCCAAACTGGATCATCAACTAAGAAGTATTGCTTGGATGATATATGTCCTTATCCTTTTGATAAGAATTTATGAATGATTCCATTCCCTCCTCATTTTGAGGGATCCTGTCTCCCGATATCCATCCGTAGTGGCTCCTCCTGAGCATCCACATCTAGCATCTGAGCATCCTACCCTACTATATCAAGCATATGCTCATCCTATATATCAGCATTGACCTACCCACCCTGTACTACTCTGACCTAGGCTAATAGTGCATCTACCTCATCTTGTACATGTCCTACTTGTATAGGCACCTATATCTATACTACTGGTACCTATCTTGGGGTAGCTAGTATCTATGGTGGAGCTCCTATTGCTGGCTATGCTAGAGGCTATCTCCATCCCTATCTAGCTAGAGGTGGCATCAAACCCTTTGTCTCACACCACCACCTCTCATCCATGGCCCAACCCTCTCTCCTCTCCCACCATCTCCTCCATCCCCACCATCATCACCATCTTCACCATCACCTCTGCCTCCTCTCCCTCAGCCTCTCCTATCTCAGCCTTAGCATCTACCACAATGTCTCTCTATTGGGTCTCTCTGGTGGTGTCACCATCAGATCAATCAAGTGAGGTACTAGAAATCTCTAAGGTACTACTCTAGATCTGTAGTCATCCTTGGGTCCACGACCCCCTGTCTCATCATCCATGCCTAAAATGGCATGTCAAGAAACTCTTGTCTTTCCAACTCAAATGAGGCCATGGGACCCCAGTCACATTGCTCCTAATGAGTACAAGAAAACTTAGCAACACCCTGTGGCATACCCTGGATCCTACCAAACTGTCACAGAACCTGGCTGACCAGCTACCTCTCAATAATATAGGGTGTCCACCCTATCAACCATCATGACTCAAAACAAAACTTGAGATGTCTTTCATCATCTCAGGGCTCACATCCTAAGTAAGGTCTCCATATCACTATGTCCATCATGTCAAAAGTGTACATCTAGAACTCTAGATGTCCCAGCTTTGGCTAAGACAAGACTGATGAATATAAATGAATGTACAGTTGTCTTGTGCTGTGGAATCTAATAGCTACTAGATGAGTGACTAAAATATGCTCTTAATGCAAGAGCATCCTGGGTGTAAGAGCAATCTTGCATCACCCAAAAATATTTATGTTTTTGTATTCAATAAAGTCTATCTTATGCAGAGCTGCTATTTTTAGTAAGTTGGTCATACGATCTTGGAATGTTCTGATTTCACAGTTGGAGGTTCATCTTAGTCATATTAGCCTTCCTATAAAGTTTCATTTCTAGATCAATTCTGGTTTTGAAGATATTGAAACTTGTTGATTTTGGAAACAGGGTACAGAAACTTTGAACTCAATTTTGAAGGCTTTAGAGGCCCTGGATGAGGTCAAATTTTTGGCTAAATGAAGCTTGCTAAATTTAGGTGTTGTAGAGCTCCTCGTGCCCTTTCCAAAATGGGGTTATAATAGTCAATGAGTGATGACTTATGGTCTCCGAAATTCGGGCCACCTGAAATGGCAGAAAATATTTTTTCTTCAAAATTTTTGTTCAAGTTTCAAAAGTTATTTTGAGCTAACTATGATATAATAAAATGAAAAATAAAATAATTCTAAGTTTGGTCAGCCCTTAGGGCTAAATTTGTAGAACCTTCTCAGGTGGTGAAAATTGCCTATATAAGGAAGGTTGTAGTGTTGTCTTAGGTAGTTCAGGCAGTTTTGGGTAGTAGATCTGGGTATTGATTCGAGGCTTTGTCCTATAGAATATTGTAAGGGAATGCCCATGTGGCTTTGCATATTGTTATTCTAAAAGTTTGTAATTCCACATTTGTGGAGATAATAAGAAGCCAATTTTTTGTTCTTGCATATTGTTGTTTCTCTATTTCTATTATGTGTTTGTGGTATTAAGGGGAGTACCCTTCATCAAGTGGTATCAGAGTAGGAGTTCCTGAGTGTGTAAATAGATCACCAACTGTGAGGTAGTTTGCACCAGGACCGTGGTTAGGGTTTTAGTACGCATCATGAAAATGCCTCCATGAAGGGAACATGGTAGAAGAGCTAGTGTTGTAACACCTGAAGTTGGAGCACTCCAGAGACAAGTGAAAGCATTGCAAGAAGAGATTCACAGAGGAATGAATCTTAATGTCAGAGATGAAAGTGAGGATGAAGCTGAAGAAGGAAATGATGATCAAGAAGAAGAAGGCAAAATTTTGAATCAAGAAGAAGAAATGCTTTTTAGGCCATTTCCAAGATTGGGAAAAGACCTAAGATTGAGGTTCCTACATTTTCAAGAAATCTTAACCCAGAAGAATTGATCGACTGGATCAATGAATGTGAAGAATATTTTGAGTATGAAGCCATTGAGGATCCTGATAGGGTCAAACTCACGAAGGCCAGACTAAAAGGTCATGCAAAGATCTGGTGGCAAGAGATTCAATTAGAGTAAAATAGAAGAGGGAAAGATAAAATCACAAGATGGGATTGGATGGTGGATAAATTAAAGTGATAGGTCATCCCTGTTGATTATGAGCTTGAACTACTAAAGAAAATGCAAAGTTTGAAGCAAGCAGGATGATCTATTCAGGAGTATACATAGGAGTTCTATCCAATCCTCATCAGAAAAAGCCATGTGCAAGTTGATAAGGAGAAATTTGCTCGTTACCTTAATGGGTTGAGGAAAAGTATTTAGGAGGAGCTAAATCTAGTTCAAATGAATAGTATTGAAGAGGCATACCAGTTTTTCTTAAAAGTAGAGGAAAAGATGAACAAGAAGTTTGAGAGAAAAAAAAATAGAAGAGGTCACGATGGACGATCTGGTGGACGGTCATATGGAGGCCAAAATGAAGATCCAAAAAAGAAGGATGAGGCCAGTAGTAGTCAAAATTAGAGAGGAAACAATTCCAATCATTTCCAAGATTAGAATAATAGAGATCAAAGAGGAAGAGGAAGAGGACAAGGTTTAGGAAGAGGAGGCTTTCGTGGAACATGTTTTCACTATGAAGAAGAAGGTCATAGGGCATTTGAATGTCCTCAATGCCAAGGAAGGATGGATAGGAGGAATGAAGGCCAGGCCAGAGTGGCACATGTAGATGAAGATGCTAAATCCTCAAATTTTGAAGATCCTGAAAGAGGAGAAATGTTGATTAACAAAAGAGTCTTGTTCAGTAGTGAGAATGAACCTGAGCAAAGGAGGATCCTATTTTGTACTAGATGCAAGTGTGAGGGTAAATGTTTTGATTTGATTATTGATAGTGGAAGCACTGACAATTTGGTGTCAGAAGAGATGGTGACAAAGTTGAAGCTCAAGAGATAGAAACACCCACATCCATATCGAATTGCCTAGGTGTAGGATGACCACAAGGTCATGGTCAGTGAACAGTGCCTAGTAAAGTTCAAGATTGGTAGGTACCATGATGAGGTACTATGTGATATCATACCTATGGATGCATCTCACATGTTGTTGGGTAGGCCGTGGTAGGTTGATAGATGTGATGTACATAATGGTCATGTGAATACCTATTCCCTAATAAAGGATGGAGTGTGACATAAGCTAAAGCCATTGAAGGAGACCAAAGAAAAGGTATGTGGTAATGCGAGAATAACTTATGTTGATGAAAGAAAATTCCTAGATGGTATGAGACATGAGCATGTGTGTTTTTCTTTAATTCCAAAAGTTGATAAAAAGGAAGTAGAGGATGTACTTGTAGAGGTTACAGATTTGTTGAATGAGTTTTAGGATATTGTATCTGATAATGTACCTGATGGATTACCACCGGTAAGGAAGATCAGTCATTAGATGGATTTGATTCCAGGAGCCAGTTTGCAAAACAAGGTAGCACACAGAATGACACCAGCAAAAAGTGAAGAGTTGAACAAACAAGTACATGAGTTATTGCAAAAGTAGTTGATTTGAAAGAGACTGAGTCCCTGTGCTATACCAGTAGTATTAGCACCAAAGAAGAATGGAGAATGGAGGATGTGTATAGATTCTAGAGCAATAAACAAGATCACAATCAAGTATAGGTTTCCATTGCCATGAATGGATGATATTATAGATTGTTTGAGTGGGCTGTGTATTTCTCAAAAATAGATCTGAAGAGTGGATATCACCAGATTTGGATCAGAGAAGGATATGAATGGAAGACTACCTTCAAGATAAAGGAAGGACTATATGAGTGGTTAGTCATGTCTTTTGGGCTAACCAATGCACTGAGCACTTTCATGTGGCTCATGAACAAGGTTCTAAAAGAATTTTTGTGTAAGTTTGTCATTGTGTACCTAGATGATATTTTGATCTTTAGTAAGACATTGGAAGAGCATATGATGCATATTCGTATGGTGTTTGAGAAGTTGAGAGATGAGAAATTGTTGATTAATTTGAAGAAGTGCAATTTTGTGAAGAAGGAATTAGTGTATTTGGGATTTGTAGTTTCAGCAGAAGGTCTGAAAATGGACCCAGAGAAAGTACAAGCTATCCTTGAATGGCCTACTCCAAGGAGTGCTACTGAGGTAAGGTATTTTCATGGTTTGGCTAGATTTTACAAAAATTTTATCAGAAATTTTAGCAGTATTTGTGGACCCTTGACTAAAACAATGAGAGGGGATAGAAAAGAGTTCAAGTGGACTAATGGGGCAGATAAGAGTTTTAAACTATTGAAACAAAAAGTTACAGAATAACCTATTTTAGCACTTCTAGATTTTAATAAGGTGTTTCAAGTAGATTGTGATGCTAGTGGTACTGCAATAGGAGTTGTTATGAGCCAAGAAGGTAAACCTATTGCTTATTTCAGTGAGAAGTTAAATGATGCCAAGAGAAAATATTCTATTTATGATAAAAAAATTTATGCTATAGTTCAGGTATTGAAGAAGTGGAGACACTATCTACTTCCTAAGGAGTTTTTTTTATATACTGATCATTAAGCTTTGCAATATTTGAATAGTCAAGGAAAGTTGAATCAAAGGCATTTGAAATGGGTTGAGTTTTTACAGAGTTATACATTTGTTTTGAAACATAGAAGTGGAAAGTCTAACAGGGTTGTAGATGCACTTAGTAGAAGGTAACTATTGCTGACAGAGATGTAGATTGAGGTGGTTGGATTCAAGGAACTCAAGAATTTGTATCCAGAGGATCTTGATTTTGGTGAAGCTTGGAAAGCTTGTATAGAACTTGTTACTCTAGATAGGATGAAGTGATTGGATTTCATCATTCAGGATGATATGCTATTTAGAGGAGGTTAGTTGTGCATTCCAAGAAGTTCTATGAGAGAGAATCTCATCAAGGAGAAGCATAGCAAAGGATTGGTTGAAAATTTTGGTCGTGATAAAACCCTTGCTTTGGTTAGTGAGAATTACTATTGGCCACAATTGTAGCAAGATGTCAAGAAGTTTGTACAGAGTTGTAGAGTATGTCAGATGGTGAAAGGAGTGAAGTAGAATACTGGGTTGTATCATCCATTACCTGTACCAGAGAAGCCTTGGGAGGATATCAGTATGGACTTTGTTCTTGGATTACCAAGGACTCGGTGGGGACATGATTCAATTTTTGTGGTGGTTGATAGATTTTTGAAGATGGCACATTTCATTCCCTACAAGAAGATTAATGATGTTGTTCATATAGCAAAATTGTTTTTCAGAGAAGTAGTGAGACTACATGGTTTGCCAAAGACCATAGTTTCAGATCGAGACACCAAGTTTGTAGGCTATTTCTAGTGTACATTGTGGAAGAAGTTGAAGATAGATCTGAAGTTCAGTTCATCACATCATCCACAGACTAATGGACAGACAGAGGTGGTGAATAGGAGTTTGGAAAATTTGCTAAGATGTTTGGTTGGAGTTAAGCCAACAAGATGGGATTTGATTTTACCACAAGTAGAATTTTCATACATTAATTTTGTCAATAGGAGTACTAGTAAATCACTATTCTAAATTATATATGGAAATAGTTCCAGAAATGCATTTGAGTTGAGGAAGATAGATAAAGGAGAAATAAGTAGTGCTAAACCTAAGGATTTTGCAGAACACTTGAGGAAAATCCATGAGGAGGTGAGGAAGCACATTACCAAGATGAATGCGTAGTATAAGGCTAAGATAGATGAGAAAAGGAGGCATAAGGAATTTCAGGTTCGAGATGAAGTCATGGTTCATTTGTGAAAGGAGCGATTTCCAGTTGGTACATATAAAAAGCTGAAAATGAAGAAGTTTGGGCCATGTAGGATACTAAAGAAGCATGATTCAGGAAATGCATATGATGTTGAGTTGCCTACTAAGCTAAATATTTCACCAGTGTTTAATGTTTTAGATCTAATAGAGTATCATGAAGGAGGTGTTGAAGATGAGGTTACAACAGCACAGTGGAGTATTCCAACAACCAGTTCAGATATCAAAGAGATTGAAGACATACTAGATAGTCATGTTGGTAGAAGCACAAGGAACATGACATATGAAGAGTATTTGGTCAAATGGAAAGGATGACCTATTGAAAATTCATCATGGCTAATGAAGGAGGAGGTTAATCATCTTGGTTTTCCTCTACGCACCTGAGTCGTGACAGGGTCACTTCTCAAATTACCTCAGGTGTTTGATGTAGGAGCATCCTGGGTGTAAGAGCAATCTTGCATCACCCAAAAATATTTATGTTTTTTTATTCAATAAGGTCTATCTTGGGTAGAGCTTCTATTTATGGAAACTTTCTATTTTTAGTAAGTTGGTCATACGATCTCATAATGTTTTGATTTCACAATTGGAGGTTCATCTTAGTCATATCAGCCTACCTGTAAAGTTTCATTGCTAGATCAAATCTGGTTTTGAAGATATTGAAACTTTTCAATTTTGGAAATAGGGTACAGAAACTTTGAACTCAATTTTGAAGGCTTTAGAGGCCCCAGATGAGGTCAAATTTTCAATTGAATGAAACTTCCTTAATTCAAGTGTTGTAGAGCTTCCCGTGCCCTTTCTGAAATGGGGTTATAATAGTCAATTGGGTCAACAGGTGATGACTTATGGTCTTTGGAAGTCAGGCCACCTAAAATGGTGAAAAATAATTTTTCTTCAAAATTTATGTTCAGGTTTCAAAAGTTATTTTGAGTCGACTATGATGTAATAAAATGAAAAATAAAATAATTCTAAGTTTGGTTGGCCCTTAGGGCTAAATTTCTGGAACCTTCTATGGCGGTGGAAATTGCCTATATAAGGAAGGTTGTAGTGTTGTCTTAGGTAGTTTGGGCAATTCTGGGTAGTAGATCTAGGTATTGATTCAAGGCTTTGTAAGGGAATGCCCATGTGGCTTTGCATATTATAATTCTGAAAGTTTGTAATTCCACATTTGTGGAGATAATAAGAAGCCAATTTTTTGTTCTTGCATATTATTGTTTCTCTATTCTTGTTATGTGTTTGTGGTATTAAGGGGAGCACCCTTCATTAGCTCCCATGCCCATACATGGAGTAGTGTGACACCTACTGATAGTGAAGCACTCCTCTGGTACACCACCTGATGAAGATTGTGGTATAGATGAGCTAGTAAGCATAAACCCCAAGAAAATTAGGTCCCATCATCCATCATTTGTTGTAATGTGTGGCCCCAACCAACTACAAACCTATGTGACTGATGATTAGGGCATACAAATCCCCCAATCGCTCCTGCTAATACCACTAGTAGAGGCTCATACAAATCAACCATATCCTCCCAACTAATCTCCCCCTTATCAATCTCATCATCCCCAAAGATGGCTCTGCACTCTGTCACCGCATCGTGCCGATCATAATGAACCAACTCACCTATGATAGGAAGCTAGAGGATGCAATAAACATCCTCAAGTGTCACTGTCATCTCTCCTATCGGGAGATGAAAGGTACTCATCTTTGAGTGCCATCACTCTGCTAATGCTGTCATCATGCTCAAATTCACCTAAATCTCAGGTGTGTAGATCACATGATACAATCCAGTTGCACCAATCAAGAGTATGTCAGTCTTTGACAATGTCGGTCTCAAGTTCTATGTAATGGGATATCTCTCCCGTGACATCAGAACATCAGTAATATCCTCCTATCCAAGTCAACAATATCAAGCTATCAAATTTTGATAAACTGATCTATCAATCTATCTATCCTATCATATCAAATACAAACATGTTTTATCATGTGTTTACAATAGATGATTCTATCATTTATCTAAAATCAAGACTGGTTAACTAGCGACCATGCTACGATGTTGCCTATCTTGACCAAATCAATCAAATTCAACCACCAACAGATTAAATCAGCTTATCGACATCAAGTTTGACCTAATTGACTAATTAATTTGGCCAAATTCTACCATCCAAAACAAAAGCGTAGCAAAGAAACATGCATGTGCAACATCCCCTACTGTTTGCGCAGATTTAAACATTTGCGTAGTTTTATTCCACATTTGTGCAACTTTCCTAGAGATATGCATAGAATCCACGTATGCATGCATTTAATTCATATTTGTGCAACCTAACTTTGATTTATACACATATGCACAATTTTGCAACACATATGCATAGAATTACTAGTATGTTGTGCAAACATGGCATTTTGTTGCGCATTCATGCGCCGCAACTACGCATTTGTTTACCGACTAAGAACAAAAATTTTCTATCCTAAACCTATGATTCAAACTAACCTAAACATGCTACAAATCAAATTTTAACATGCTACAAATCACAAATTGACAAATAAGATCGAGTCACCTATCGGCTCTCCTGAATTGGGTGGTCTCTACAAGCATCTGGCCCTCTCAAAGTGATGATCTGACAGTGGGAACAACATCTTGGCAGCTCTTCTCTTCTCTCTATCAAGCTCTGATCTCTAAATGACATGTGTACACAATGAGCCTATTGTGGACCCCTTTGCCCTATTTATAGCCTGTGGACCCTACCTCCTGTTATTCTTCCATTTCACCTCACTTTTCTTTGATTCATCCTCAGTTTTTTGTGAGATTGATTGTCAAACTCGATGTAAATTTTTTTAAAAAAAATCAATTAAAATAATAAAATCCATAAATTTTTGTCACTCAATCTCTCGAGGGGGCATGCATAGGTTGGTCTGAGACATTGTCTGGGGGTGCAGGGGCAAAAATGCTTGAAATTTTCTTTGAAACAATGTGAAACACACATTATTTCAAAGAGGGGCAAAATGTATACACTTAAAAATGGCTTCATTAATTAATTAAATATTTATTATTTAATTGATATTGACTTGATAAATTAATTAAATATTTATTATTTAATTAATAATTATTTCCTCTATTTATTAAATAGATTATTCAATTTATTTAGTAAATTCACTATAGTCTATTCCTCTATCCCAAGTCTTCTAATTAGTCTTATTAAAGTGATTTAATTAAATATAAAATCACCTAAATATGACTAAGTCCCCTAGTCCACCTCACTTAACTAGTCACCTAACACATCACTTTGGCTAAAATAAATAATTATTATTAATTATTTATTGGTAATTATCCTCACCCACACATGTCCTATTCTTAAGGGCTATGTGGTCTCATAGGACTTAGTCTCATGACCACATGTCCTCTCTTAAACCAAGTCAAGAGACATTCCCTATTCCTAAGGGACTTCTCAAGCCACCTCTAAGGGACAAAGGTGACTCATGGCACACTTGTACCAAGAGTCCTGATGAGGAAAAAATTCCTTCCCTCTTCCTCTCTTTGGTCTTTATGAGACACTTGACATGTGTCTTTCCCTTCCACCTTGTTCTCCTCCATGTCAATGTGAGAGGAACATCATCCCTATTCTCCCTCTCACATTCCTACTACATCCCCCTTTCTCTCAACTCCTTTAGCTAAGTTAATCCTAGTCCTAGGATCTTCCACCTTTCATTCTCCATGGTAGGATTGTGTCACCTAGGCTTAGATCCTCCAAAACTCTATAAAAGGAGCTTCATTTCCCCTTTGTGAGCTAATAGCTAATAGTGATCAAGCAATCAAGCAATCAAGTATTATAGAGCATTCAAGCATTCAAAAGCATTCAAGCATCCAAATTATCTTCATATCACTTCCATTTCATCCATTAGTTTTGTACAATCAAGCTTAGGCCATTTTGCACTCACACATACAAATCTCCACACTTTAGTGACAACTTGGGCAAGGAGCTTCAAATTGGAAATCTGAGAGCTCACCATCTTCAAGAAATCAAAGCTAGGAGAGCAATGGAGACAAGCTACATGGTAGGTGAAGGTAATTATATTTAGTTCTTCACTGTGTTTACTTTTGTACTCTTCATTGTGTTTGCATTAGGTTCATTTATTGGCTTAGATTAGTTAATATTTCATTTCTAGTATTAGTATAGCTTATTTGCATACATTTTTTGTGCTCACCATGTGGCAACCCTCATTTTTAATATTCTATTTTTAGTTTTTCATGTGCAGATTTTTACACAGGTCTTTTCTGCGCATTCATCAATGATTCCTGCACATTGATAATTTTTTGTGGTGCATACATTTTTTGTTATCACGGTTGTCATTTTCTGTTCTGCATTTCCATTTTTAATTAAAACTTGCGCATTCATTCCATCTTGTTGCGCTTATATAATTTTATGTTGCGCATTTGTAATATCTATGCATTTATTCCTCTTCACTACACATTAGTTATTTTCTATTGCGCATCCATCGTTCTGGTGCATTCATTCCATTTTCCTATGCATATGTTATTTACTATAGTTAAATTCAATTTTCTAGTTGTTTTGATTTTAGCTAACCTTTTTAACAAGTTTTTGTTCATTCTAGTAGATTTTTAGGCTATTTTGTAGGATGTTATTTTTGAAGACCCCATTGCCAAATTTTCTAACAGTTTTCCTATAGATTTTTAAGGGGTTTTCAAAATAAACTATAACCTCATTTGGGTTTTTAAAATATGACATATTTTTCAATTTCATGTGTCTTCTTTAGAATAGATTTTGTGTCTATTGTGTTTTTCTTAATAAGCTATTTGTAATACCAAAATTATAACAACGTATCCTCTCCCCTCACCATTCGTGGACCTTGGGTGTAAGATAATCTGTTATAATTTTTAGAGGGCAGTCTTTGGTGGGAAAAGAGGTACTCACCCCAAGGAACGACCCAACCGATAACAAGCTAAAGCCAAGCCCTTCCAAACCGGTATATAAAAAATGCTAGTGTGATTAGTCTCACATTAGATAGGTGTGAATTCATTGTGTCAACCAAAATCTCCTCCAATACCCTAGTGGTGCATTAAATTCCTACTTAGTAGAGGTGAAATTCTTTCTTCGAAAGGATTGGGAGACCCCCTTAATTGGGAAAATGACTTGATCACAACCACCTGAATGGATGTCCTTATTAAAAACTTTTGTATAGTGGCCAAAAACCTTCTATTTGTTTGCTCAAGGGGTCACCCAAGCCCATGAAGACACCCCACATTACTCAAGGTTCATAGTAGAGATAGCAGTTCTTTGGGAAGTAATGAACCATTAAATTCAAAACTTGGTGTGCCTAAGAAGTGAGTGCACTGTAAGGAGGAGCCCGTGCCTCCAAGTTCCTAGGCTATCCGCTGTGGATTTTCTTGGCTAGATTTTATTATCCTAGTTGGGATTCAGTAGATACTATCCTTGCCAACCTTAGGATTGTAAGCATGTTTGTGCATTCATATTAGAACAATTAGATTAAAATTATTTTTGTCTTGTGTGTGTGTGTGTGTGTGTGCATTTTTACCTTTGCCAAAATCAAAACAACAAAAAATCCAAAAATTCCAAAAATCTTGAAGTTGCAAACCATCAAAAACAAAAACTTGCACATTTATCCATTATTGCTATGCATTCATACAAGTTTTCTGTGCATCCATTACACTATTATGTGAATCTGTTAATTTTACCATGCATCAATTCATAATTGTTGCGCATTTGATTCATTAGGTTACACATTTATCAAACTATCTTACGCATTTATTGATGTGCATATACAACAAAAAACATTTCCACAGATCTTGAAAAATGAAAAATTACCTTTTAAGATACCCATTTTCATCCTTAGTAAGATTCTAGAAAAACATTCGAAGTACACAGACCTCTGATCTTTAGTTTGACCATTTTCATCAATTTTCATCATCTTTCCTTCATCAAAAGTCATCAAAACATTTTCTTCCAATCTTTACAATTCCAAATTCAATGTTGAAACATCACCTTATCTATCAGATTTAAATCTTTGTAAGTTTATCCTAATAGGATCTATCATCCTCAATCAAACTTACTTAGGTTTCTATCTCTTGATTTTTCTTTGTCATATCATAGTGAGATCTATACCTCCTATTGACTTAGATTTTATCAAGTTGTCTCATCAATTTTCAACACTTTTTCAAACACTTTCCATATCCTGATTCATAGGTTTACGAAACTCCCTTATGCACTTTGGCCCTTAGAGCGAGTCCTAACCTTAGCCATATACATAACATGAACCATTGAAAGAGTGTTTATCACAAGACACCTTAAGTCATAGAATAGAAATTTCCACATTCATAAATACAACTTTATGCACCTTATTTATAGGTCTAGGGAACCCTCCCATGCACATTGGCCACCGAGATGAATACTAGCCTCATAAACTAAGCTCAAGTTTATGCAAATTGCAAAAACACCATATTACATCAACAAAACCAGTAATGAACACACATAGGTGATAGAAATTTCCACATGTATTAACACAAAATTTTGTTAAACTTAAAGTAATAAAATGAACATTAAGAGAGGTACAAAGATGCAGGCAGAGACCGGGAGCAAGGTTGGAAGATATAGACCAAACCCCAACCCAAACAGGTACTCAACACTGAAATACATGACTCCACAGTTTCCAAAATAGGCCCAAATAGAAAATAAAAGTAATATAAATTATAAATTAATAAATATTAATGGGGAAAATATTGTACTATAAACTAATGAACCTGCAGGGATCTATGCATGACTATTTTTAGAAACATGTATACGACTGTCATAAAAATACAGTTTTGGTGCAGTAAGCATAACTATTTTCTTAACCATTGGATCTTCCTAATTTTGATATATGTTGGATTAAATCTAATCTCACACATTCTCACTAGAGAAATTTTCAAAATAAGGCCTGGTTCAAAAGTTATTTATAACATAGTACGGGTTTAGGAAAAAAAACCCGAACACTTTGTCTAATTCCTATTAACATATTTTTTTATTATCATCCTAATTACAAATCATTTCACAACATCAAATTTGATGATCATATGGATAATATAAATATTTAAGAACACACACACATATTCACATATGGATATACCAAATTATAATCATATAATTAATCATAGACTTCCAGGAAATATTTTACCATTAAAACTGTACAAACATTTATAGAATTATTGCCTGGAAACACAATAGAAACACATAGAAGATAAGATATTTACATTTCCTTTCTAATGCATAGTAAACAATCATATGGAAATCCAATATCATATCCTATAGAAACACATTCATACACACATAGGAAGAATGGAGATTCTTCCCAGTTTAGACCCTACCTAGGTCCTGCGGAGAATCCTCTTCCCTTGGCGGGAGACTCTCTACAAGCCTTCAAGCCTTGATTAGATAGTCTCCTAGAAATATTCCTCTGGTAATCAAACTCCATAATTCCACACACACTTGTCTTCACCAAACAGAGACTCTCAAACTCACAGAAAAAATCCAATAAATTTCTGGAAAAATCAATGTAGAATACTCCAAAAATTTTCCCAAAAAACTCCTCCAAATCACAAAATGAAAATATTTATCCCCCAACTATGTGGTTGGAGGAGTTTCTTTATAGGAAGAAACTTCTCCAACTTCCATAGTTGGTTGGAAAATCAACAAATCATTCCCGTAAGCACTTAACAAAGTTTTAATAAATTTAATTAAAAGACATTTCAAAGAAAACCATAACAATAATAATAAACAAATAACTTCCAAGGAACACACATAGCACACAAGGAAACCAACTAGCCTAACTTATAGGAGGTCTTGAGTTCAACTCCCTCCTAGATAGCTAGTTTTACTACAAAGAGCATTCCTTATTATTATTATTATTATATTCACTTTTTATTTCACACTTTTTATTTAATTCACTTTATTTAATTATAATAAAGAACACACCATTTACAAAATCAATAAGAACATACAAATATTATTATTTATATAAGCATGGGTATATGCGTGTGCACCTACATATACACATACCTATATAACATATAATCAATTATAACATAGATATAAATAATATAGATATATATAAGGATAATTCTAACTCACAACATAAATCTCAGAACAAAATCGAATCATAAATCACAAGACCACAACATAGACTATATTTCAAATACCCCAACTAGGGTAACCTCCTAAATATAAATCTAAGTCCATGGCTAACCTTGAGAGTAATCTTGGTAATATCTCCACACAACAACCGTTTGAGGATTTTTAAGGCACACTCAGACCTATGTAGCCAGGTGGAGTCGATACCTGGTACCTGCATCCTACAACACCAACCGACATACATACATACATATGTATATGTATATGTAAGCAGACAATGTCAAACAAGGTGGGAGAGTGCGACATCATGTGGACCTCCTGTATGAGTAACTATGACTACCTCCCCTCGTCCTACACTCACATCAAACAGTGACATCAACAAAGCATAATTAGATTAGTGTGGTTAGTACCAAAATAATCTCTTTTCCATATTGTATAAAAATAATGCATCATAACATAATCATGTGAATGTAAATCATTTATAAAACTTTCAAAAACCCATCTAACCATCATACATGTACTCAAAATATCTCATTATCAAATCTAGATAAACAAATCATACAATCCCGATATAGAAAACCATGTCTAATCTTGAGTATAACAAGTAACATCATTAGAGTAAGTAACACACCTAACCTTTTAATCAATCACCCTAAGATAAACATAAACATTAATAATGAGCACCTCACAAAGAATCATATAGATCTATTAGGTGATTTGTAGCATTAAGGTCCTAACATATCACTGACACATAGGGAGATATAAAAGAATATACTTATGCAATATTATTAAAATATGAAGTTATAGTGACTAGGAAGAAACCATCTCAGGAAGGATTATTCTCTTATAAAATAACCATGAAAACACATATAATACTTTCTAATTTCAAGTAAACATAACTGGGACTTGTTAGGGTTGGAGGGGCATTACATCATCCCTCCCTAAGATTCAACTTACTCCTAGAAGTCGGAAGTTTTTAAGTCATAAAGTAACAATATTACAAATATTTCCACTCTCGTCTAACATATAAGGTAGAATTTTCACCTTAGGAATTAGGAGTTCTTTTAATAGTAAAACATATTTGAGGATTCCAAAATGCAATTAATAATTCAAATTTCATCCTCTAAACTAGTTACAGATTGATATAGAAATAATTTCTTCTCAATGCATATACATAAGATATCACTATCATACTACTTCCTTGGTAAATGTTTTCAAACTAAAAATCATTCAAATATTGAATTGCCACATAAGATTTTATAAGACAAAAATAGTTCTCTTTATGCAACTAGTTACTTTTTCTCATAAGGCCTGTGGTAAAATTATAGGAGAATCATTAATATCAAACTTACATACAAGATGGAATACACATCTTTTTCAAGGAATGTAACATGATTCTTTGTAAGAAATTTCAACATGATTCTTTAAGCTAGAGTTTCATTAATATTACTTATTAACTAGCCATTTAACAAATTCCATATCCCAGAATTTCATAATAAGCTTCTTTGAGTATAACTTTTCCCAACATTAACAATTTTGTTCAAATTTTACCATTTTCCAAAATAATAGTCATAGATTCTTTAATAGAGGGAGATAAATACATGAGTCCTATGGCTACCCTCTTATTCAATCAAATTAATATGTTCAACCCACTAACCTTTTGTACACTCATTTCAATAAAATCACATTTGAAGAGTAACTACAAGTATTGATATCCCTATACGCATCTTCCATATGACATCTATACTATTATCTACAAATTCACATTCTTCTAATATTTCCATTTTAGGACAGTTAGAAAGTTTCGCTTAATTCTTATTCTAATAGATATATCATTATTCCTTTCATAATAACTCACCATTCCTATATACTAGCAATTTTGTTAGCTTCAACATCCATTTCACACACAAAATACCAACAAACTACACAATTTTGTTTAATATCATATTCTTTCCTTATAGTTAATGATTTTTCATTGGTTCAATTCACACTGCTTATGAGGATCATATATGATTTAGGATTCCTACCATATAATCAAACATTTCTCCTTTCAAAAATTGTGTACTTATGATCCTATTTATTACAAAACCTAGGGGACATAGGTCCTTTACCCAAGGGTTTCCTCTAGCTAAGCACATTCTCCTTATTGACACATTGATTTTCCCTTATGAAATTTAGCCTTTTAAATATATTTCTTCAGAAATAAGGGAGAGACACATTTGATTTCAACAATAGATTTTATTTCTTACTTTGAGAGGGTATATAAAAGAGAGATACTTCTTAATCTTGTGATATTTTGAGATATCATATCTTACCTAATTTCAACACGTTATCTCTTTTTCAAGAAAATATAAGTTCGTAAATTCCTAAGTTCTTGAGGAAGGATAAAGATAAATTTACTAGACATGTTTTAAAACCATCCAATATTACAATCCTTTATGTCCTAGGAACATGAGTATCCATATAATCATACCTCATTTCCCACCATAAGTACAACATGTTTCAAATCTATCTAGGCTTAAATAATCAGACATAACAATCATGATGTTATCTATCATTTATAGGGAAGTAGAGTATATAAATTTTTAGACAATTTTTGAATTCATTCATAGTAATAATCATAACAACTTTCCTTACAATTCTATAAGATTTTCTTAGAACAAGGATAAGAATACAGTACTCAAGTATCATGAATTATTTACCATCTATTTGAACCACATGAATCTTATAATGCAAAACATAAATAATCCTTTCAGACAATCCTTTCTTGCAAGGTATTATTGTAGAAATATGGAAAACATACCTTTTACATCTAGTGCTCAATTTTTTTTTTTAACATAAGGAAAATATCCAAAAAGAAGACATATCCCATATCCCAGTTTGTTTGGCCAAAATAAAACAATAGTTGAAGAAACACCATAGACTCAAGTATGGCGAGTAGGCCAAGTATGAGTCCCAAGGTTCTTAGTAGAACAACCTAGGGCTTATATTTCTATCCCTATCAAAATGGTCATAATAAGTTGCCTCCTCAGGGATAACTTTGCTTCCGATAGGCTCTAACTTTAGTAAAATCAGTTATCAGAGTTGTCTCATTTGAGATCCCTCTAAGTCATTACTCAAATTTTGTTCTCCCACATATTCCCATTGAAATGTTCTTTGTTGAGATGACAATGGAGAATCTTGAGCTCACTCCTAAGAGCCTTTATGATGTTGGAAATCATCTTGGAAGAGTGTTACAACCTAGGTATAGGTAGAGAGTTGACATTAATTAATAAGAAGAATAAGAGACTAAGTTGAATGCAAATAGACCCTAGAGATCCTAGTGTAGCTACCTAGGGCTCTGATACCAAATGTAATATCCCCACTAGGGAACCCATAACGAATCGGGTCTTTGACCAAAAATTGCAACTATTTTTTTTTCTTCTAACATTACATCATTAATACATTTACATTTACATTCCTTAAGGTTCCCTTAATGAATTTATTTACTATTATCAAGTAATGCATTTTATTACTTAATCTAATGCAATTGTATTTATGTTTCAACTTCAAGTTACATTTAGACATTTCTTTCATTCCTTATCAAAACCAATTACATAAATGGGATAATTGTATTTATTTTCTTTACCTCATTTGCATAAATATTCACTTTTAGAAATGAATCAGAAGAACCTCATTTATCTAATATACTAGATACATTATCCTTTCCTCTTTCATTTGTTTTCTCCTTAACCTTATCCACACACTATCATCACATAAACTTTCTATTAAAAGTCCCTACTTTCCATTTTCATTTCAAGGATGTGAATAGAAAAAGAGTGTAGTACTTAACCATCTATTGCTAACCAATATAACTCATTTACTAAATCATCTTTGTCACAAATCTAACTACCACAAATTATTGTATATATCCAGTTTAAAGATTAAGATTAAAACCTAGTTTGAATACCTACACAATACTCACATTGAACTATACATTTAATAAATCACATCTCATTACTACTTTCAATAACATACATGTTTTCTTTCCCTTATTAATTCACCTAGAGATACCCATAAACTCTTAGCATATCTTTTCACATATCAAAACAAGTTTCCTTTTAAAGAAGTTTACATCCATAAGTATTTTAATTGAAAAGTTATTAATAGAACCATTACTTTCAATTTTATTTTAAAAATCATAAGAGAGATAGGGTAGGAATTACATAAACATAATCCATGCCTGATTTACCAATATTGAATCCCCTTTTGAAATTCCTAAAACTACCCTTCCCAAATACATAACTTCTTTCTTACAATTTCAACACAATTAGAATTACAGTTGCTACACATGGCCTGAAGGCATACACAAAGATAATTACATCAAATTACCCAAGGGCTTACATTACATCTTTACACCTTGACTTCAAAAGATAGAGATGCATGATACAAGATAGGATAACTTCATCACTGAACAAATCAGAATCCAAGCCATGACATGAACCACAAACAATACCTCGAAAGACATTTGCCACCCAACCATGTGAAACTAGTAAAGTTCCACCCCCCGTGCTAGGAGATAGAACCAAGGTAGTCTCAAGACCTTAAGGAAATCTAAGTCTCAAATACCAATAAATTCAAGACTCAAAAGAACAAGAATAAAGCACATAAAATATCATCATACTATAACACTAAGGTTAAGGTGAAAGGAGACCACCTAAGTGAGTGTCATCACACAACCTGTATATTGGGATCTTTCCTAGCAACCATGTAACCCCAGTCCCCCCTTTATGAATAGGAATCCATTCTATTATTTATCCCTACTCCCGGTACTCCAATCAGGTCTGTGTGGCCTTTATTATATTTTCTTTCATTATCTTTTGAATCCCCCCTTCCCAAGTTAATTTTTAAGGTTATCACTTTTTACAAACCCACCCATAGGATCATCTGGCAACCACTTTAGGGTTCCAACACCTATGGTGAGCCACTCAATTAGGGTTCATATTCCCTTACCCTATCACATGCCAAAGATAGAAAATAACACTTCCATATCCTGATTCATAGGTTTAGGAAACTCCCTTGCGCACTCTGGCCCTCAAAGTGAGTCCTAACCTTAACCATATACATAACAGGAACCATTGGAAGAGTGTTTATCACAAGACACCTTAAATCATAGAATAGAAATTTCCACATTCATAAATACAAATTTTTGCAGCTTATTTATAGGTCTAGGGAACCCTCTCGTGCACACAAGCCACCGAGATGAGTACTAGCCTCATAAACTAAGCTCAAGTATATGCCAAGTGCAAAAACACCATGTTACATCAACAAAACTAGTAATGAACATATATAGGTGATTGAAATTTCCACATGCATTAACACAACATTTCATTAAACTTAAAGCAATAAAATGAACATTAAGAGAGGTACAAAGATGCAGACAGAGACCAAGATCAAGGTTGGAAGATACAGACCAAACTCCAAGCCAAACAGGTACCCAACACTGAAATACATGACTCCAAAGTTTCCATAATTGGCCCAAATAGAAAATAAAATTAATATAAATTATAAATTAATAAATATTGATGGGGAAAAGATTGTACTATATACTAATGAACCTATAGGGATCTATGCATGACTATTTTCAAAAAAATGTATATGACTGTCATAAAAATACAGTCTCGGTACAGTAAGCATAACTATTTTTTGAACAGTTGGATCTTCCTAATTTTGATATATGTTGGATAAAAGCTAATCATCCACATTCTCACTAGAGAGATTTTCAAAATAAGGTTTTGTTCAAAATTTATTTACAACATAGTACGGTTATAGGAAAAAAAACCAGAACACTTTGTCTAATTCCTATTAACATATTTTTTTATTATCATCCTAATTACAAATCATTTCACAACATCA
Source organism: Chamaecyparis obtusa (assembly GCA_027943335.1). Taxonomy (NCBI): domain Eukaryota; kingdom Viridiplantae; phylum Streptophyta; class Pinopsida; order Cupressales; family Cupressaceae; genus Chamaecyparis; species Chamaecyparis obtusa. Next base: position 535,180 of record BSBK01000325.1, on the reverse strand, counting down.
AATTTGTAGGTCATATGAATAATATAAATTTTTAAGAAAAAAAACACATATTCACATATGGATATACCGAATTATAATCATATAATCAATCATTGACTTCGAGGAAAGATTTTACCATTAAAACTATACAAACATTTATAGAATTACTTCCCGGAAACACAATAGAAATACACAAAAGAT